>CM064506.1:35319879-35981151 GCA_032716605.1 Paralithodes platypus
ATATTTGCTCAATTATGTATTTTTTTTATAATTGTATTAGTTTCCTCTGTAGACCTCCATCAAGCTAAAAAAAAACACTCCCCCAAGACACTCCTTCGAGATAAATTTGCAAATTTTTCGACACCTAACTAACAGAAACAGTCTTAATATTGACAAAGAAATGGGGCGAAAGGTCTTAAAATCGCCAAACTAATGGGCCGAACGTCTTATAATCAGAAAGCTAATGGGGCTAAACATGAGAAAGAAGGGGGACCAGAAAAGTGGCCCATCTCCCCTTAACCTCGTATAATTTAGCAGAGTATTCCTATTGTAAACAGATTAGGTTATCTGAGGTAAGGTAATCGTAAGATAGGTTTAAGAAAGACTTAGTAGAATTATTACACATTTATGTAATTTAGGTAATCGCCATGTTCTAAGGATAACTCTTATACAAAGCAGAATACATTATACGGTTAAAGGAAAAGGACTTATTGGTATTAGGGAATATTAAATAGAAATACACGAAGAATATACAAGACAATGGAATTGAATTACAGAATAATGACGAAATACGGTAGAAACTCATATAACTCTTATAACTCTTATATTGAAGGCCTTCGATATGTCCAGCGCAATAGAAAAGGTCTCACCGAAGTCCCGAAAGGAGGATGACCAAGAGTTAGTAAGATATGAAAGATCACCAGTAGAGCGACCCTTAACCCATTGAGCACCAGCTAAATATAAATAAATGTACATCCAGGGACCGGCCGATTTTTTTTCTAAAATGGAAGAAAACTGAGAAAAGAAGAAAACAAAAATTTTTACTCACCTCGGTCATTTGGGGGTCGTGGGGGGGGGGCAGCCTCATACATCAGCTGGTGCCGGGCGGCCTTCAAACTTCCCGCCCGGTCAGCCATAGTTGAGCGCGGCAGCATGGCAGATGTACGATGCGGCTAGTTTTCGAGTGACGGTTATTTACACCACCCGAGCATCATGTGTGCCTTCATAGTTCATATATTAGCAACATGTATCACATAATGTCATTGTGAGTGAAGTTACAGTGTGAAAAGTGCTTAGATATAAGTCTTGTAAGTGCACACGAGTGGCAAGACCAGAGCGTGTCCACGTTGCCATGGATACTGGCGGCCATCATGGTCTCGGACAATAACAAAACGAACGCACGTACACACACCCAGCTGACTGACACACGCCCCCACCACTTTCACTTGTATTGCCTTTCTCTCTTATTCCCCCACTTTATTCAGTTTTCATGTTACTTCCCATCTTTATTCAGTTTTCATGTTACTTCCCATCTTTATTCAGATTATTACTTTATCATATATTTTATAGTTATAAAATATTCGTTTCACACATTGTTTTACGCACTTTCGACTTAGAAATATGCTATATTTACATTTATTGGTGTCCGTCACTGTTTTACGTATATTTGAGTGTCAATATCACTTACTTATTGTGTTCGGCACTTTGTATAGCCTATATTTATTATTTACACTTGGGTTTTTATACACACACCACTTCACATTTCATAGCGTCTTTATCGCAGTCTTTGAGTACAGTTTTAGAAATGCTCAAGGGTGTGATACTCCCTGAAGCAGTCCGGGAGACACAGTGCAACATCACATTCTCTGCACATCCACCTGGTATCTGATCTCTCAGGCTCTCTCTGTGTCGTGTTGCGGCACACATGACACCGTCTTCGGGGTTTGTCATTGTTTTCTGTGGCCGGCACATATTCAGGGAAGTGGCGTTGTGTCAGCCTGGCAATCCCCAATAGCTACCATAGGACAAGAGTAAATGAGGTCGAAAGTCGTTGGGAGATAAGTGGGTACAGTGTCTTTCATCACCTCCCCCGCATGACCACCCGCCCGGAAGGACTTGGGGGATAGCTGAGCATGGTCATGTAATGTGTACATCCTAAGGTGTGTCTCACACAAATTTCAAGCCTATAGCTACCATAGGACTAGAGTAAATGAGGTCGAAAGTCGTTTGGATATAAGTGGTTACAGTGTTTTTCATCACCTCCCCCGCATGACCACCCGCCCGGCAGCACTAGGGTGACAACTCACTATGGCATTGTAATGCGTACATCCTAAGGAGTGTCTCACACAAATCTCAAGCCTCTAGCTCCCATACGACAGGAGTAGATAAGGTCCAAAGTCGCGGTGAAATAAGTGGGTAAAGTGACGCCACTAATCCCACCACCACCACCTGCGCGGCCTGGCTGGCCGGTTCACGCGTACCGTCCCTGTTCGCCAACACTCTACGGTACCTCCCCTCCAATTCTCAAGCCATTTCCTACCATACGAGCCGAATAATATATTTTTTAGTGGTGGACGCATGGTTTGCGTCGCTGGGGTCTAGCGTTACATACATTGTGGACGCAAATTCTGCGTCGCTGGGGCTCAGTGGGTTAAGGAAGCCATACTGGCGATCTGAGAGTAGATTATGAGAAGAGAAATGGTTATGAAATTTGGAAGCAAGAATAGTTACAAAAACTTTAGAGATACAAGAGATGAGAGCAATTTGGCGATAGTTGGAGGGTTGAGAGCGGTCACCCTTCTTTGGGACATGTTGAATGAGAGCAAACTTCCAACAAGAAGGGAAGACGTTAGAGGAGAGACAGAGACGAAAGAGTTTGCATAGGCAGGGAGTCAGCACGGAAGCACATTTTTTTAGTACAACAGGAGGAACACCGTCCGGACCGTACGCCTTCTTAGAATTAAGCCCAGAGAGGGTAGAAAGTACATCTTTAGAAGAGATTAGGATATTAGGTATAAGTAGGAGAGAGGAGGGTGGAGAGGGAGGAATAAGACCGGAATCATCCAAGGTGGAATTTCTAGCAAAAGTTTGAGCGAAGAGTTCAGCTTTGTCAGAGGAAGAAGTGATGCTTGTGCCATCAGAGTGGAAAAGGAGAGGGCAAGACGAGGAAGAAAAATTGTTGGAGAGGTTTTTGGCTAGATGCCAGAAAGCTTGGGAAGAGCTAGAGTTGGATTATTTGGATAGTTCGGTGAATATATTATTGATGAAAGAGTGCTTGGCAAGTCAAAAAACAGATTTGGCTTGATTCCGGGCAGAAAGATAGGAAGAGTGAGATTTTTGAGTTTTAAGGCATCGGTTCCATTTGAATGCTTCCTCCTTGTTGCGGACAGCAGTAGAACAAGTGTGAGTAAACCAAGATTTTTTTGCATTAGACTGAGAGAAAGAAAATGGAATGTATGCTCCATGCCCGAGAGGATTACCTCGGTAATGCATTCAGCACTCTCCGAGGGTCCCCGGTCACAGAAGCAAAAGTCATTCCAAGGGAAATCAAAGAAGTACTGCCGAAGAGCCTCCCAGTCGGCAGCGCCAAAGTGCCACAAGCGCCGCCGGTTGGGAGGATCGGGTGGCCGTACCGGAGAGATAGAACAGGTGACAGATATTAGTTTATGGTCGGCGGAGCCCAAAGGAGAGAAAAGATTTATAGTATAGGCGGAAGGGTTAGAGGTTAGAAATAAGTCAAGAATGTTGGGCCAATCTCCAAAGCGATCTGTGATACGGGTGAGTTGCTGAACTAACTGCTCTAGGTCGTTTAGGATAGAAAAGATGAAGGCTTGTTCACCAGGTTGGTCAGTGGATACAGAGGAGAGCCATTGGCGGTGATGAACGTTGAAATCTCCTAAGATGGAGATTTCTACGAAAGGAGAGTTGGATAGGGTGTGTTCCACTCTAGAAGTTAGATAGTCGAAGAATTTTGGATAGTCAGTAGAATTAGGAGAGAGATAAACAGCGCAGAAATATTTAGTTTGAGAGTGACAAGAAAGCTTTAGTCAGAGAGTTGAGAATTCAGAAAAATCTAAGTTGGGAATACGAGAGATAGCAAGATTGTTGCGTACATAGACACAACATCCACCTTTGGCTCGAAACTGAGGATAGAGATAGTAGGAGGATACAGAGAAGGTTTTGCTGTCAGTAGTCCCAGACAACTGTGTCTCTGTGAGAAAGAGAAGATCAGGGTTGGCAGAGGAGAGGTGGTGTTCCACAGAGTGGAAGTTAGAGAAGAGGCCACGAATGATGCAGAAGTTAATAGTACGAGTAGAAGGTAGTGATCCAGAGCATTTTGTGTAATCGTTATCAGGGGAGAGTCAGATGGGGGCATTTCTGGTCCCCCCCCCCCCCGGGGACTCTGAGGCTTGTCGTATAGTCGTCATCAGTTTTTTTAGTAGAGAGAAAGTGAGGTATGTAAGGTGTTTGTAGTACGGAACCTCTACTAGATATTAGGTTTTCCTTCTTTCCCTTCGTTTTGTCAAACCCATAATTTGGTAAAAGCCTTGGAGTATCCAACGTCAGAGTATTCCACCCTCGCGCCAAACCCCTGCTCATCCAATCTAGTCTGATTACTTGATACCTTGATGTAGGATTTGGTTTTTACACCATGACCTAAAGGAGGGTTATGGAGCTCCGATCTTACTTTCAACCATCTTGACAAATTTACCAACGTACCCAAACTTCATTAGATGTGGAAATGACCTCCCGAAAATCTGCACCCAGGGCGGGAATCGAACCCGGGACCCTTGGATTACAAGGCAGACACGTTACCACGAGACTAATAATGGTACCCCACTTAGCCTGGTAGTCTAAGTGTATTTCCACATCATGTTCAGTTTAGGCTAACTTATTTTCACTGACTTTACATCACTTCACCGTCCGGGTAGCGAAGCCTCCGAACGACCAGAGAGGAACAAGCCTGAGCCGAAACAACCGTGAGTCCGTAAGAGATACTGGTAGGGAAGGGTGAGTCAGCCCACTGAGCGTGCTACATATGCACATTAACGGCCCAGCTAGCAACTTGCGGGAGAGTTGGCAACTCCTCCACACACAATCACAGCCTTTGTTGCGAGTCTCACAACACTCCCTTTTCTCTCCTGTCCACTTACTTGCCCTGTAAGATTTAGTTTTTACACTATGCCCGAAAGAAAGGTTATGGAGCTCCGATCTTACTTTCAACCATCTTGACAATTTTATCAACACACCTAAACTTTGTTAAATGTGGAAATAGCCTCCCGAAAATCTGCACCCAGGGCAGGAATTGAATCCGGGACCCTTGGATTATGAGGCAGACACGTTACCACGATACTAATAATGGTACCCCACTTAGCCTGATAGTCTAAGTGTATTTCCGCATCTTGTTCAGTTTAGGCTAACCTATTTTCACTGACTTTACATCGATACCATCTATAAGCCTGGCGCAGGTACCTGGGGAGTTCACACAATGCACCAAGAGGGTTTAGATTAAATGGGGAACTATTATAAACTTTATCTTTTCTACCCTATACTATATTTTCCTTTTCTCTTCAAATAGTGGTGTCAGAGTACCTAGTAGAGAATTGAAGTGCTTCTTTAGAAAATGTTGGATAATCGCATAAGGGATTTCCGATAAATCGGTTGCTCCTGGAGTGGACAAAATTATACAGTGTGTAAAGCACTACGTTGGATACTCCGAGGCTATTGCCAAATAAGATGTTTTCCTTATTTGGTTTGGAGGGAGGTCATCAAACCTTCCAATATCTTGGCATGTGTTTACTACATTACTGAAAGCTGAGTGATCCTGTGTGGTTGAGGTGTGTTTATAGTGATGATGATAATGGTGGCATGAATAATATTATTGGTAATAATATATGTATGTTTACAGTATATGATAGGCCTACTTACTGGATGCTGAGTGGTCCCACATAGATGAGGTGTGATGATTGTAATGATGGTGATATAAATTATAGTAATATGAATAATGTGTATATGTACAGCATGTGGTCACTATTGGATGCTGAATGGTCCCATGTGGGTGAGGTGTGTACACAGTTGTTGCTACACTTCATCACACTGCCCTGTGGTGCTGACATCTTCTGGAAGCTCTGTGAGACCCACTTCAACCATCAAGATTGGAAAGTCCGTTTTCAGGCAGGTCAGTTATATCCTTGTGTTTTTTTTATATTACCTTTAAGGCCTTATTCTGGTCAATTATAATCCTGAGTGGCATATTTAACCTTAGGACCTTTTCCTTTTCTCAGTAACATGACAATACACTCAGTTTTATTTTCCACCTCACACAATTCTCCTGCGAGACGTAGAAGTCGGCTAGAGGGGATCAGGGGCGGAGGGCCTGGTATCCTTCTCCCCTTAAATAAATCTACCAAGAAAACGAGACAGAGATAGGGGCGAGGGAACACATTCGTGGTCCCGAACCCTATGAATAGGAGCTTTAAATGTGCGTGGATGTAGTACGAATGAGAGGTGAAAAGAGACAGTGTTGTGAGAGGGTTTTACAGGATGGTAGTGTTGAAGTATGGGAGAGGTACAAGGAGAAAAGGAGAGAGGCAAAACGGAAAATTAGAAAAGCGAGGAAAGATGCAAACGAAAGGTGGGGTCAAAGGTTGAGTGAGAATTTTGAGGAACGAAAGAAGATGTTCTGGAAGGAGGTAAATAGAGTAAGGCAAGGAGGACAAAAGAAGGAAGAGTCAGTGAAAGAAGTAAATGGAGAATTATATGCTGAGTATTTTGAATCTTCGCTAAATTGTAAGAGATGGAAGAGAAGCAGTGATTGAAGCAGTGGATGATGGAAATAGGTTACCCAGTCTACCCAGGTGGCAGGGAATGAATGAAAGGATTGAGAACAATGAGGTGAAAGAAGCAATGAGAGCGGTAAAAGCAGAAGGTTTGGATGGTATTGCTGTGGAGTGTATAAAGAAGGGTGGAGATGTGATAATAGATTGGCTGGTGAGACTATTTGTGGTAAACTATCAATGGAAGTTAAATATTACTAAGCTATAATGAATCAAATAAAATCAATCTAAATGAATACTCTATATCTAAATTGAATTCAATCTGAAACAAGCTAATTTATATCCAAAGGTCTCACATAATAAATGTATATAATTATAGGGTAAGGTTATAAGGGTTAATATTAGCCAGGAATTAACTCACCAATAGTTCCACGTGGCAATGAGGCAAGGGAGAACGTTTTACCCAATATGGTGGTGGACAATGGGGAACGAGACTTCGGTCCCGAGACACGAGTCAAGTTAAAGAAAGAATAAATGATTACATGGGAATGGACATGAATATTATGCTTATCTATCAGTCAGTCATGATGTCGATGAGAGCGTCGTGATGGTGTAGCTGTGTGTATTGCTGTATGTGTATTGTGATTAGAGGCACAAAAGCACGATCAACTGAGGGCGGAAAATTAGATGTTAACTGGTTGGTGTTCGTGAAGGCTCTGGCGTACCTCAAAAGCACACCTTGCTGCCTTGGCAAACCGCCAGGAGCCCAAATTATCGTACCGCATTTAGGTTGCTCTATACGATAAATTATATTAATATATACGATAAATTCATATATACTACATAAGACCATGGCAATATTGCTTAATAGCATATTAGGCCTTTTATAACTTAACTTATTTACAATCTTATAATATACGATCTACTCGTCCTACGTCGTGCTGTAGGAGAGATCGTGACGTCACAGAGACATACAAGATCACAAAAGAGTCATATTCTATCGTATTTATACGATACTATTCAATGTGTGTTTTGTTGTGTCAATGGTACCAATAGACTGGAGGAGTGCATGTATTGTGCTGTTATACAAGGGGAAGGGAGATCGGCAGGAGTGTTCAAGTTATAGAGGTTTTAGTTTATTATCAGTGGTTGGAAAGCTGTATGGCAGGGTGTTGATAGAGAGGATAATAAAGGGTACGGTAGTTGCAATAGGAGAAGAGCAGTGCGGCTTTAGGAGGGGAAGAGGGTGTGTGGATCAGATTTTTGCAGTAAGACAGTTATGCGAGAAGTATTTAGAGAAGCATAAGGAGATATTTTGGGCTTTTATGGATTTGGAAAAAGCGTATGATCGTGTGGATCGAGAAGCAATGTGGAAGATGTTAAGGATTTATGAAATTGAGGAAATTTGTTAATAAGAGTTTTTATGAAGGGAGCAGAGCGTGTGTTAGAGTAGGAAATAACGAGTTGAGTGAATAGTTTGAGGTAAATGTAGGTTTGCGACAGGGTTGTGTAATGTCACTGTGGCTGTTTAATGCATTTATGGATGGTGTGGTGAGTGAGGTGAAAATGAGAACCATGGGTAAAGAATTGGGTTTAATAGGAAAGAATGGTAGAGATTGGGAGTTGAATCAGTTGCTGTTCGCTGACGACACAGCGTTGGTGGTGGATTCTGAGGAGAAACTGCAGCGGGTAGTCAAAGAGTTTGGTGTGGTTTGTGGGAGGAGGAAGCTGAAGGTGAACGTCAATAAAAGTAAAGTAATGTTGTGTCATAGGGGTGATCGTAGGGTGAATCTAGATGTGAGGCTGAATTTGGAAATATTGGAACAAGTTGAGTGTTTTAAATATCTAGGAGGAACGATAAGCACGAATGGAGGTATTGAAATTGAGGTAACACAGAGAGTATGTGAAGGAAGGAAAGTTTTCGGAGCAATAGGAAGTATGTGGAAGGTGATAAATATCGGAATGAAAGTTAAAAGTGCAATGTATCAAGGAATTGTTATGCCTACAGTGATGTATGGGGCTGATACATGGGCTCTGAAGGCAAAGGAGAGAAGAAAGCTGGATGTGATGGTGATGAGCTGCTGGAGGAGTGTGTGGAGTTAATCGTAGAGAAAGATTGAGGAATGAAGAGATACGTAGGAGAGTGGGCCAGCAAGAACATTTATCGGCCACAGTGGACAGAAGGGTGCTGAGCGCTGAGCTGGTATGGTCACATTGAACGAATGGAATATGAAAGGCTTACAAAGAGAATATGTGAGTCAGATACAAGGGGAAATAGAAGGGTAGAAAGACCACCATTGAGATGGAGAGACTGTGTAAGACAAGCTTTGGGTGATAGAGGAATGACTATAGATCAGGCAAGGGAAGTGGATGAATGGAGAATGCTTGTGAATAGATGAGTGAACATGTGGTCATTTGGGAGCAGGGGTCGGGCGCCAGTTGGACTAGATAACAGTCCTTCAGGCACCTGGCCTGGGGAGCCGGTATATATGAAGGGTGCGCCTGGAAGTGTGGTGGGCGGGCTTGCGGTTTCGGCTCGCTGCATGTCTGCCTGCTGAGACCGTAACCTCTCCGGGTGGTCGGGGGCCGGGGGAGTGCTGGAGGGACCCGCCTCCAGGACAATGCGGGCCTGTGATTGGCTGAGACGTGCAACCGGGACAGGCTTGTGTCGGCCCGGGCGCTTTGAACTGTAGAAGTTCTCACTAGCTTGTTTTCGTCCTCGTAATATCTTCCGGGAAGCTTATTTGTGACGTTCTTTAGTGGCTGACGGGAATAAGAGGGTGGGACCATTGCATTTGAACGTTTTTTTATCGGGATAGAATATACGGGTGTGAACTGAGGGCAAGTTATGAGCCGGACGTTGGAGAGGTGAGGTGTGGTGAGTGTTGTGGTGCCTCATAGGCGGCCTGTGATGGCTGAGAGTGCGGAGGTGCCAAAATGTTTCCACGGGCATGAAATAGAGAGCAAATCTTGCTGGCACACCAGATTGGCCTTCTGATTGGCTGACGGGATTACTCCTTCAATAAAAATAATAATAGAAATAATAATAATAATAATAATAATAATAATAATATTAATAATAATAATAATAAAAGCAATATTAACAAATAATAATAAACTATAATAAGCTAATTTATACTTGTGTAATTTTACTAAATTGTATGAGGTAATGAACAGAATATGAGTTTATATTTAAGAATCAGCAAAGGAAAAGAACAGTATAATTACAACCCCATAGTAATTCTTATTGATAGCATTGAACATGATTAGGAAAGTATTATACTTGATTACGAGAGAGAAGGAGGAGAGAAAGTGGGGTTTCATAGTTTTATTGTTTTTATTGTACATTCATATAAACAATAATTACAGTAATAAATATTGGCTGAGTCTGCTGAGCCATAGCTCCTTAGCAGACACATATAACCCTATACTAAATATTTGTTAATGGCATCTTACAGGACTAATAGTTATTTACAAGTATTATTATAATTATGATACTAATTGCTTTTGCGTATAAACATCCTATATAGACTGAATATGATTTTTTTTTTTTTTTTTTTTTTTTTTTTTATACCAAGAGACAAAGAACTAGATGGGAAAATGTGTTTAATTTCTTTGGTTAATGAATTTCATAGTATCGGTCCAGCATAAAAAATGCAATTTTCAAAAAGAGTAATCCGGGGCTGGGGCCACAGAAGGTCAACATTACGTCTTCTTGTATTATGACAATGGTCTATATAATTAAACATTCGTTTATCCTCAGTGCACGAACAAATATTATTTAAAATACACAAAATTATGAATATTTATGAATATACTAAAATTTCATTAGTCTTAACCTCTGAAGTGCGCATGGGGGTAATTAGACACCTCTCCCTGTGCGCATGTATTTGAGGTGTTTCCGTCACTAAAATATTCATTGTACCATTAACCCTTCTTTAGCGGCCTATGCGGTTTATTTATGTGTACCGCCCAGCGGGGTGTTTTTAGCCAAAATAGGGCTGTTTACGTGATCATTTTCATGCCTAAATAAGACCCAGAACGTAAAACAAGTATCTATCCCTGAAAGGGCATAAACAGAGCTTTCGAATGACACCATAACGATCCTTGTATGATGGATAGTTTTCTTGCAATAACCGTGCAACGCGAGTGCAAAAAGCAGGTAATTCGGTACTTTCCCCATATAATTGAGTATGGAGAGAGGGAGGAGGGAGCTGAGATTCGTGTCAGTAGGTTCGCCGCGGTGGTCTGGAGCAGTCATACGCTCGCTAGTCTCCTGCCACCACTTGTCTCTCTCTCTCAGCAACATTACGTGCTGAAATTGCCACTCGAGTTATGTCGAGCGCCGCCACATAGTCCAGCTTTATTAAATACGACTTAAGTGGTGAGCCGCTTTTTAAGGGTTAATAGCATTAATACTTATCCATATGCGCCTATTATGGGTTGATTATAAAGGTATTAACCTGAAACAACAATAAAACGAGTGAAAACAGCGTTTGGATGGTCAAAATCGGAGATATAGCCCGCGAGTTGTATAATGTATGGGTGAGGCAAGCTGCTTTCCCGCCAATTTCCCCCAAGGCCACTGAGACACAGTCGATCGATACTCTCTCTCTCTCTCTTGCATTCGCTTGCTATCAGTGATGACCACACCCTGCAACCGGATTTCTAATGTTAGCACGAAAATATACCTCAGAATAAGGGAATAACAGGGAAAATAGGTGATAACTGAAGGAGAGGAGGAAAGTGGGGAAGGAGGGGAGGTAGAGGACTGAGATTTTGCATGGCCCAGGGGCCAAAAAAAAAAAATTAAATAAAAAAAAAAAAAAAAAAAAAAAAAATCGATGTCAAAAGTTGATTTTTTTTTCTCTGACTCTTAAGAGTCTCCCCGCAGTTCCCGGGTTAATGAAGTACAAATGTCATTTGTTGAATCACATTTCCCTTTAACCCGGCAACGGCGAGAAAGCTCATAAGAAGTTTTACTGGGTGAGGGCGGCAAAGCTCTTAAGAGGGAGGCCTAAAAAAAACATTTAAACGGCCCCAGTAGCACTAAAAAAAAATTGTTTTGCCTATACTCATATCACTCCTCCACATCCCCTCCTTCCCCCCTTTCCCCTCCCCCTTCAATTATCACCTATTTTCCCTGTTATTCCCTAATTCGTTGGTATATTTTTGTGCTAACATTAGCAAACTGTGTGGAGGATGTGCTCACGTGCCTAGCGAATGTGTTACACAACCGAGAGTGTGAATGAGTAGGCTCAGTGTCGCTTGAGGCCTCGTGGAGAGAGGGGTTGCCTCAATTTGCTCCATAATTCATGAATGGGCTGCTCCATGTATATTCGCGATTTTGACCAGAAAAATTATATTGTCACTCGTTTTATTGTTGTTACAGGTTACTATCTTCATAGTGAAGGTAAAATAGGCTCATATGAATAAGTAATAACGATATTTATCGTAAAATGACGATTATAGGCCTGACTGGAGCCTATATGCTCGCCCATGGGCATCGAGTTCAATACTCCCCCTCGCCGTTCCCGGGTTAATAGTAATACACCTTAAAAGGTTCTTCTGGGCAATAACTAAACTTTTAATATAAGATGGCCAAGTACATACCCAAATAGAAAGACAATATATGAGTTGAAAATACCAAAGAGTGAAATAAATGCTTATCATAGCTTCAGTTGTAAGTTGATATCTGATCCTAAATATGATTCCACACATTTTACACAGTTTTATACATACCAAGTTTATTTGATGCTTCCAATTTAAGATATCAACAATAACTCTTAAAAATGTAGTTGATTTTACATGATCAGTTGTTTCTCCTGCTAATATCACAGGGGGCAAATCAAGAGAGAGCGATCCTGAAACAGCAAGTATTGAGTTTATTTTTTAATGTTAAGGGACAATTTATTCAATCTGATCCATTTTGATATTACAGATTTCCTGGGTTAACTTTGTGTGCAACTGGTTGATATCCTTGTCAACAATCAATAGGTTGGTGATGGGCTGGTCTATCAGAGTGAGAACTGAGCGATCTCTGCCATACCCATAGCTTAGTCTGACTGTTCCTTTTACTTATATATTTTCTAGATCTCAAGCGACGGCATCTCTTCCGTGGATTGACCTCCCAATCTACCAAGATTGGAAGCCAAAGTGTCACATTTTTCCTTTGCCCCTCAACTTTCTCTTCATAATTGCTGAGGGGCACAGGGCCCTGGGTGGGTCTTTGGTTTCCCGGGCGTTTCCGCACCCTCCTCAGCTCCCCGCCATGGAGTGGCTTCGGTCACCCAGGCTTTATTGTGGTCGGCAGGGAGGGTTCTGTGGGGGCGCTCGGTTATGGCCTTGGCCTTGCTCGGGGCCTTGGGGCTGTTCGGCCAGGCAGCTTGGGGAACAACAACAACAACAATCAATAGGTTTGTGTCATCAGCATAAATCACACATTGCTAGCTAAGGTTTTATCGTTTATATAAATACAAAATAATATTGGACCCAAAATAGATCCTTGAGGGACACCCCTATTTATTGATTTTAAAGAAGAATAGGTATTGTTACAAACTACAGATTGTTTTCTATTTGATAAATAACTAATAAATAATTCTAATGGCTTGCCTCTGACTCCTATATGTTTCTTAATTTATCTATAAATATTTTATGATCCAATGTATAAAATGCCTTTGCAAGATCTAAGAAGACTCCGACTACATGTAACTTTTCATTCAAATTTTGATATACCTCACCAGTGAACTGTAAGAGTGCCGTTTCAGTTGATCTGTTTGGGCGAAAACCATGCTGACATTCCAACAACAACTTGGTACACTCCAGGAAATCAATAAGACGCTTAGACATTGACTTTTCATATATTTTACTGGAAGAGGGCAAAATTGAAATAAATCTTAGTTATTTATGTTACTTCTGTCTCCTTATTTATAGAGAGGGATTGCTTTGCCTAGTTCCAATTTGTCTGGGAAAAACTCAAGTACAAAATGCCAAGTTAACAATATGAGCAAGAGTTGGAGGTATTAATTTAGAGCTACGTTTTAATACTAGTGCTGGTATCTCGTCATATCCAGGTGTTGTAATTTTCAGTAAATTAAATATAACTTTCAATTTCATAAGTTGACACTGGGGCTAGATAAAGTGAGTAGTCCTCGGGAGGGTTCATAAAATTCAAATTTGACACACTGTCATTAGCTTCACATTTTGTAAGGTCTTCCAATAATTTTTTTTTCATTATATGCACTTGCAGTATCTGGTCATGGTGGCTCGAGTTTGATAATACTTTTACATTCTACGTTATCAGTTTTACCAAGAATTGAGTTAATTGTTTCCACATATGTTTGGGGTTTCCTTGTTTAGATTTTAAAATGGGTTGGGGATGGGATAGAAAGGGTAGGCAGAAGGGAGAGAGGGAGGAGGGGGGAATGAGAAGTGAAAAGAAAAGAAACTTGATCGTCGGTATTATAACTCCGTGAATAACGTAACACTTGATGTGTGTTAGATATTTGTGTTCAGAGTATTCTAGGCTTATAATAATTATAGCCAATGTCTTGTGTAAGAATAAAGTTATACGATAATAACTGCATGCTGGTCTCGAACACATACACACACACACATACAAACACACAAGCTTAACTCCTCCTTTAAATGCCCGTATTAACCCCGCCCCCTTGTATTTGAAGTGATTAAAATGCCATCTTTGAAAAGATAGGTGAACAAACATTGCCTCAGGCCATGACAGGAGTTCTGTCGTAGACTGTACCGGTAATTTTGGAGCAGTTTTCCTAACGGTAGCAGTAAACGGTACTTTTTGGCATGTAGATAAAACATAAAAAGACAATTTTCAAGTATCGAAGTCTTAGTTTTGTAGTGCAATGCAATGCTGCCAGTGTATAGTAATGAGAAAGGACAGGTGTACAATAACATTTATAAAACAACAAAATGGAATATCTGCCAAAATGTTGTGTTGCCATTTCTCCAATAATGTAATACCCAGAAAGGAAATTGAGTTGACGGTATGTGGGATATGAGCTTATTGAGCTTGCAATATATAGCATAATAGTACCTTAGCCTATAAGAATAAACTACAGGTGCTAACTTAAGGGTTACGATACACCTAACACAATTAGACAATATAAAGCCGTCAGTAAACTCTTATTCATTCAGTCCGACTTAGTTGCCTCTTATATATGAATTTGGGCTGATATATTTGTTTGGGTAGGGTCAATAGTCAAGGTAAATAAAAGTACTGCCAGTGAGTACTACTACCGCTACTGGCGGTTCTTTAAACAAATGGTATCACTATCGATAACACCGGTATTTTTTTTTACCAGTACCGTACTGCCAACGCCAGTACTTGAAAAGTACCGCTTGCCCACCTTTGATAATATAGTAACAATGTACTAATAACCTACAGTGGAGAAAGTGGTGGTTGTGGGCAGGTTCCTGGGAGTGTGGTCAGTACATCAGTGTCCGGGTCTACAGGCAGCCCTGGCTCATGCCTTCTGTTTCCTCCTCTCCTCCCTGGATGACCTCAATGTGGCTGTGGCTCAGCGGGCCTGCCTCTACCTCATTACCATACCCAACACTGGTCTCAGGGCCCTCTGTTGGTGTCTAGAGCAGCAGGTTAGTCTTATAGTGTTATACTTCAATACTCTTCCCAACACCTTCATGTGGCTCTGCTGGTGTCTTAAACAACATAGTATTTTGCCCTATGTTGATGTCTCAAGCAATCAACAGGTCAGTTATTTGGTCTTGCATTCTTTATAATATATACTAATCAATCATAATGAATTAAATATTGGATGAAATCTTAAATCAATTCACTTGTAAGAGTGATCTGTGGCAGCGACTTGATAATAATCCATGAAGTAGTAACGATCTGTGACTTAAAAATGCTCTCTGACTTATTGAAGAGCCATACCTCAGTTTGCCAGTGTAATCCTTAACTTAGTACCCAAAGTGATACAGTGATATATCACTAGTGATTTACAATTCTGATATACTAATGATTCACTTTTCAGTTTCACAGATTGATCTTGAAGTTAGAAATGATTCATTACATAGAACTGATCCTTAACTTAATTATGCCATCTGACTTACGGAAGATTCGCATCCCAGTTTGACAGTGTAATCCTGGACCGACCAATGATCCTACAAGCTCTCCATCAGCTCAGCTCCCGCCTCCCAGACCGAAAGATACTCACCTGGGATTTCTTCTACAACCGTTTTGATGCGCTCTACCTTGAGGCTCAGATTGCCCTCGAGAAGTATGGTGACGTGGCATTCCCTAGAGGTGAGACAGAGAGAGAAATATGGTGATGTGGCATTCTTTAGAGAGAGAGAGAGAGATAAGTATAGTGATGTGGTATTTCCTAGAGATGAGAGGGAAATATGATGTGGCATTCTCTAGAGAGAGAGAAATGTAGTAATAGTCCCTCTGAATCAAACGTCCAGCTGTTACAAGTGTATTGTCATCCATCTTTTTAGCGACGACGAATTATCGGTACCACTTGCGCTGTCACCAATGTCTTGTCAAGAACGCATCTCAATTCTCTATTAGGTACGATATGGAATGGATTCCCGGAGACCGCTGATACAATCAGAAAACAAAAAATGTGAGGGCAGAAAAATAAAAAAGGAATATTGAGCCCAGCTTATCTAGGACCCTTTCAGTACCCGCGACCCTTGACATACCTGCGCGGCACCGTTCCCGCGTAATATCTCTTGGATGCACACGCCTGTGATTTTTTTTTTTTCTGTTTACGGTGATTCTACTCCTCTCGCTTCCTATTTTATGTGAGTTATGGGCCATTTAATAGCTTCTAAAGTTAATAGAGAGATGATACGTGATGTAGGATGCTGGAAATGGGCCTTAGTCATGTGCTAGAGGTTGCGTTGGGTGCTGGAGAGGAGACCGTTGTATTGTTTGTTTATACACATGAGGATCGCCACCATTTGTAGGCTGGTCTGACGTCCCATTTTTTTCCTAAACTACACGTAACTATATATTTTGTTTTCATAAATCTATCTATCTATCTATCTCTATCTATAAATGTTAGCGTCAATTGATTCATAAGTGGCAATGTTTTCAGCACAGTATATTTAGGTGTTTTTACTCACTGAGGGCCGTGCACTGACTTAGTTTTTACCTGAATATATTTTGCCTTTTTGAAGGGTCAATTGGCTAAATCAAGTTGAACTAGAGCGATGCATGTTATTTACCTTGAGTACTTAGAGTTGAGCTTGGGGCGGCACAATCTTCTTTTCCCTTACTGCACATACTTGCATGTGTGGATACTCGGTTTCCTACTTGATTGAGTGATCCTCAGTCATAAAATGACATTTTTGGGTCAGTGTACACTGTACAGTGACTACGAAAAACGGAGCCTCGCTCTTGCTCGTTCTTCTTGCCCGACTAGGCGGGATGCTGGGCTATACCGCCCGCATCCGATGTCGTGTACGTCTCTCGCCACTGAGAAGATAGTGATTTCGGCTAGCCATTGTTTCTTCTTTGACTTGGCTTTTTTTTTTTGGTTTAGTTTGGATGTCCACCTCCAATTTGGAACTCAAGCTGGATAGTTGATTTGAAGGGACTACTACTAAATTGTGGGTTTGACCACCCGAAGGGAAGGAAGAAAACCATATATTTATTAGTGGCCCCTTCATCATTGACGATATGCCTTAAACATTAATGGCACTCTTTGAACCCAAAGGGGAGTGTTCAAATCACCCGCCCCCGAAGCGTTAGAGACCAAACATCGTAAGTGTACGCTTATAATTTCTTACGGAATCGTCATTATGAGCGGATGCCAACTGCGAAAAAAATAAAATAAAAAATAATAATAAAAGAAAAAGTATCAATACTCTAAATTTGTTATGCTTTCCATCGTGTGGATATTGCGTGGTTCTGCCCTAGACGCTGATGCGTCATTCCTTCCTTCGCGCATCGGGGTGTTTTGTCGACGAACGTATTTTTCCCACCTTTCTTCATTCGGCATTCTAGCGTCTGGAATAGTGAGTCTTTTGCTCATTTGTCTCATCTGAGATATTCTAGAATAGATTAGACTAGATAGGTCGGACATGTAGTCGACACGGCCCCTAGCAGTGTGTTATTAAGGATGTTAGGTTGGCGTCCCCTCAGGTCCCTTTGGCCGGGGTCGCCATGTATGTTTTTGTTTTGTTTTTGTTGCTCTATTTTTCAGCCTTGCTAGCTAGTGGAGGCTATTTTTTGTTAAGGGTAATGCTTTTCGGCCGCCCTTCTGGTGGGTTAGGCGTTTATTGTGTCATCGGCAGTTCCTATGGTTTAAGGGTAGCCTCACTTGGTGAGGTGCCTTCTTTAGGTGTCTGCGCCATCTTTTTCCTTTACAGTCCTGTCGTCGGTTGGTGGCAGCCGCTGGCTCATCCTGGAGGTAAGAGTGTCGCCTGATCGTCTTCTACCTTGCCCTAGGCCGCGTGGCCAGCCTCTGTGTAGGATTTTTTTATGGCCAGGATGTTATTGTATAATTTTTATTGTCATTGATAATTTTAAGCCATAATGTGATATGGTGATATGGTGTGTCGAGTTGAGGGTGTCGGAAGACGTCCTGACGTAGCTATATGTGTGTGTGCTTTATCTGGTTGCAAACTAGTTAAAACACGCAAGTGTTAAGATCTGGTTTCCCGGTGGAACGTAAGTCTAGTTCTGCTCCCGGCGGGATTCTTCTTCTTCTTATTGTTTAAATGTGCAGTTTGCTTGGAGGGTTGTGGTGTGTCCAGATTACTGCACAGGCGTTTTATGAGGGGTGAAAAGAAAAATTGTTAGTATAATAGGGGTTAGGAAAGATATTAAAGGTGGATTTTATACTACTGTATAATGTATATGGGGGGTAAGTTTGTTGTTATCTTTTGAGGTCAGGGTGATTTAAGTCAAGGTGAAGTCAGAGATGATGATGATGATGATGATGATCAGTGGTGGTACAGTACAGTACTGCTCTATGTGTACTGTGTGATGTGTGATTTAAGTCAAGGTGAGGGTGAGGTCAGAGATGATGATGATGATGATGATGATCAGTGGTGGTACAGTACAGTACCGTACTGCTCTATGTGTACTGTATTCTGTTGGTGTACTGTATGTGAGATGGTTGTTTAGTTGGGTGGTAATTTTATATGCTTGTGATTTTGTTTGTTGTTCTGATGTAGGTTCCTAGGGCTGATGCGATGACATGTTTGCTGTGCTGTGGTAGGTCTCCTCCACCTAGGATATGCTTGATGTTGAATGTTCCTCCTTGTTGGGTTACTACACTTCTGAGGTGGGTGCGGGCACTGTAGTGTCTGTGGCAGTGGAGTAGATAATGCTCCACTGTCTCTGATGTGAGGCAGTATGGACAATTTCTACCGGATTTGCCCCCTTCCGTCTCTACCCCTCTGCCTTCGTCTAACGTCCAATCCGGCCAGTCAGAGTCGGGTTCACGGTCGGTAGAACCCAAGCCTAGGGACAAAGTTAAACCACCAGTGAGCAAGCACAAGTATGTTATTCCCCGTAATGTTACGCCTCAGGTTAGACTTGTTAGACTACCCAGTACGAGTGCTCATACGGGTAGAGTTCCACAGCAGATGCTTAATGAACATTATTACGACTATACTCCACAAGCTCAGGGGATAGACATTAATGTTACACATTTACCCGATTCGATCCCTGATTTAAACTGGGGTAATTTTGCTCACGGCGTCCTGGAACCAGCTGTCAGGTCATCCACACACCTTGATGAGGAGTCTATGGAGATTATATAACCGTCCGTCCTGAGTGATGAAGTTCGATCCCTCTCACCCCGGCCGCTGGAGGACAGGTTGGCTGAACCGATGGATGAGGTTTCTGATACCTTGGAGTCTGGTCAACGTATCACCAATGCTGGACGTTTGGATAATGAATCACGAGTGTCTACAAATACTTCCAAGGACTTTGTTACTAGGGCAGATCTTGAAAGCGTGCTGCAATCTTTTATGAATAGATTTAGTGAGGTAAGATCGGTACCAGAACCTTCGTCACCTACGGTTGCACAACCCTTGGGTTCCGTTCTGATTACTCCTCAACAGCCGTTTGCTCCTCCCCGAGTCGCTCCTTGCGTAACTCCCTTGACTTCATTATTACCGACCGCCAATGTACGTGTTGTACCGGACGTAATTCCTCCTCCATTGGAGAAAACCCCCCTCCGTAAAGGCCCTATGCCTCTGTTATACGGCCCTGATCGATTCTGGGTCGATATTATTGCTCAGAACCCACAAGCCGTGCAACCGACGGTCTCGGGTGAACTTCCGGTACCTGATCATTGGATGATTCAGGTAAATGACGGAAAGAAACTACGAGCAAAGAATGAGTCAGGTGAGATATTGGATATATTAATTAAGGCTATACCTAATGTTTATACACCTGATTTTTTCACTTATTCAGCCTCTCCGGCCTTACCGCCGGCTGCGTCTGTTAAGCTGTACTCGGATTGGTCTCGGCATGATGGCTTTAATGATGTAAAGTCACTGTTTGGTATCACGCCGAAATTGGACACTAAGCCCGTCCAAGATCAGTCCGGCAGTGCTGTTTTACAGATCGGGTCGGTGGGAGCAGGTCCGTGGATTGAGTGGGCAGCTGAGGCACAAAATTTTGCAGGGACAATTACTAATAAATCTTCCCACCAAATACCCCAAGAGAGTCACACCTGGTTTTCCCTCCCAGTTGCAATAGCCAGAGGTATACCTCACGAGGTGTTAGCTTTCCTTAGTGCCCCAAAGTTGTCCCTTTGTGAAATCAATAAACCTTTTACTAGTCCCACTTCCGTTCAACTTGACAAAGACTTTAAATTGCGTCAAAAGTCTTGGAGGCTACTATTACAATTCATGGTCAGCAAGCAAATTGCTGAATCTCTAGTGAGGAAATCTGAAGCCATAGCTGCCCCTCAAGCCACGAAAGCCCTATCCCTCACCCGGCGACTTGTTCTGCAGAACTCTGTTCAAACTCTTGGCGACGTCCGGATTGCCTTTTTGGATGCAGTCAGAGCTAGGCAAGATTTGCGGGTGTCTCTGGTTAAGAAGTTGCTGGCGGAGATAGGGCGTCGGGTGGTACTGTCACCAGTATTAACTCCTAATCTTGTATGTCAGGAAACTTGGAGGACTGTCTTTAGCTTCCTTGACTCTCATAGGTCTCCTGCAACTGTGCCACAGAAGGAGGCTCCTAAATTCACTAAACCTAAGTTTGCTTATAAGAGTCATCAAGGTTTTCCTCCTAAGAGTCATCATAACAGTTCTAAATTTTTCAGTCATCCAAAGCTCCTTCCGCGCAGGGGAGCAATGGTTCTACCAGAGGTAAGTCACATCATAAAGGGAAGTGGTACAGAAGTCAGCCCAAGGGTAAGTCAGGGCACGACTCACGGACCTCTAATACTGGCCAGCCATCTAACCCCTCCACTTCCCAGTCAAAAAACTAGAACACACAGCTCCCTCACTCCCAGGGCCCAAGCAGGGCGAGTTGGATCTAAGGGCAGCTCTGCCGGACAAGTCCAGTTACGTGATTGGAGAATTCTGGATGTGTCACCGGGCTTGGCCCCGGCGGACCTGGGCACGGACGGTAGTACGCAAGGGTATCACTTGGCGGTATCTCCGACGACCTCGTTTACGTCAAACTTTCGAAGTCAAGAATGTTTCATTAGAGGTTGAGTCACTAGTCCAGGAAATGATAACCAAGCGTATCATCGTCTCAGTCGATCCAACTTGTCTTGTTTACACGTCCAGACTTTTTCTCGTGCCAAAGAGGGACAGCACTCAGATGAGGCTGGTCGTAGACTTGTCCCATCTGAACCATCACATTCACAACACTTCATTCAGAATGCTCACTGTGAATCAGATCAGGCTAACTCTTCCACCGCAAGGTTGGATGTGCTCGTTAGACCTGACAGAAGCCTATTGGCATGTCTCAGTCAACAAAAGGTTCCTTAAATTCCTCGCTCTGCTCTAATGGTCAGGCAGCAGGCTTATGTCTTTCAACGCATGCCTTTCGGTCTGAACCTGGCACCAAGAATCTTCGCCAAATTAGTCCGACAGGCTCTGTTACCACTTTTACATCCAGGAATCACGATCATGTGGTACCTAGACGACTGGCTAGTGGTAGCGGAATCCGAGATTCAATGCTTCCAACATGTAAACATCATTCTACACCATGTCAAATGCCTGGGGTTCAATATCAACTTGGCAAAATCGAATCTTGTCCTAACAAGGGTAATTCAGTGGATGGGGCTGGTGTGGGATACGTTGCACCTAACTCTCAGTCAAAGTGTAAACAACCGAAACAGGTTCCGAAAGAAACTGTTTCGTTTTCTACACAGCCTGACTACAATGAGGAAAGTGTGGGAGTCCCTCGCCGTCTCTCTCAACTGGATTCAACTTACAGTAAAGTTGGGCCAGTTGAAAGTAAAGAGGTTAATCTTGGAGGGAAACAGACATTTTCCGCTCTAGCCGGCGGACAAGTCATGGCATATCCCGAAATTAATCCACAACTTACTAGCGGTCTGGGCGATGCCAGAAACATTGCATTCAATTAAGACGTGGACTTCTCCTCCTCCGACAGCATGGGTAGATACCGATGCTTCGGGGACACTGGGATGGAGTTATCAGTCAAACCTGGGACATCAGGGTCAGGGTCTGTGGTCCCGGTTCACAGAATTTCACATAAATGCAAAAGAGTTACTAGTTCCCCTGTTCTTTTTTCAGGCTCACGGTTCGACGTCTCTAGTAGGGAAGTCAATAGCCTTTCGAATGGACAATCTGAATGCAGTCACATGCATTCAGAAGCAAGGGTCAACGAGGTCTCAAGTATTGCTAGAGTTGTCGGAGCAGATTTTTGTGTTGGCGTACAAGCTAGACATTATCTGCACGCATCATATCTCCCGGGCGTGGCCAACGTTTGGGCAGATGCTCTGCCCCGGAGACAGAGCACATTAGTAGAATGGAGGCTCAAGCAAACCGTCTTTCAACAGATGATTGTAGTGCTGTACCGTCCTCAAGTGGATTTATTCGCGTCCGAAGAGAACCATAGGCTCCCTCTCTTCCTCACCCGCTGGACGCGTACTCCGGCGGGGGTCCCGACGCTCACTGATGGACTGGAACAAATGGAATTCCGTCTATCTATTTCCACCACCAGACGCTTCACTCATGTGTCAAGTAGTTCACAAACTACGGGATTGTCGAGGCATAGGCTCGCTGATCACACCCCTGTGGCCGGCCCAAGTATGGTACTCCCAATTAAAGACGTGGTGCGAGAACCCATTGTCGCTCCCGATCTCGTATTTCCACTTGGAGACAATTGGCAACCTAAAGACCTCGCTAATATTTGCATTATGGACATTCAAAGTGCCAAATGGTTACCCTCGTTCGGTGAAAGTGTAACTAATAAATTTATGAATCAGTACACTCTTTCAACCAGACGTCAGTATCAATCACACTGGAAATCTTTTACTACTTGGATAGTGGAAACTGGTCAAACTGAAGCATCGGTATCGTTAATTTTCAAATATCTTGATTACTTATTTGAACAGAAACGATTATCAGTAGTCACACTAAAGAATCACATGACAGCAATAAGAGTCCCCTTTTTTTACTTAACTGGGCTCTCCGTATCGCAGGCGGAAGAGAAGGGTTTCATGCGTGCATGTTTCAAGCTTCGCCCACTACCACGTCAGCTCATGCCTACCTGGTCACTTGACAAAGCCTTGTCATTGCTCAATTCTCACAAATATAGTCACAATCCTCCTTTTGCTTTGATACTCAAGAAGGCTGTGTTTCTTAAGGCAGTATCCCACTGCGCGAACTTTCGATGGCGAACGCCCTGCAACTGTGTTTTTTTTCTATGTCCGCAAATTTGCGGCGAATAGGGCGTATTCAGAAGCGAATGAACTCGAACAAGGCGAATTATGGCGATAGCAGTGCGACAGAAGTACGCTCAAAGTGCAATTGTGACGACTAAATAGGCGACAATGACGAATGATGTGCGACATTTCATGGCGAACCATGGCGCATCATGGCGAACTTGGCGATCGATGATGGTGACAGTAGCGATTTTTTTTTTTTTTTTTTTTCTATATTCCAACTACTCCCTTTCGGGCATAGGCTGATAGCCTTTACACTCTACCGCTGAACACGGTGAGGCCCGTGAGGTCTTGTTCTAGTCTAGGGAGTGAGACATGCGAAGCACCTATTCACGGCTCGAACCCAACTCCATCTCTTAAGCTGCTTCGCCTCTGCGCTTCACAGTCTCACTCCCCAGGCTCAGACCCTCACTCTCAGAACGCCACCTATTGAGCAATTAACTCACTAGGCATTGCCCCCCTGTAGCATATTTTGTATATGGGAATATTCATACAGTGCTATTTAATCAGGGAACAATGAGGGTATATTGTTTTGGCATTTCGGTGTGCTGTGGTAATGCACTGAAGCTAGGTACAGCACAAATTCCATCCCAATAATATCTTCCCATTGACATATTGGGATTCGAACCCGGGTCCATTGGATTACCAGTCCAGTGGCAAGACCACTCTGCCACACCTCCCCTATTGCAGGGCGATTACCCTACGAATGTTGGAATATGTGATGCGAAACACTGCGAATGCGGTGAACGTTAGACAATCATCGAATATACCTTCCCCCTTGATCGCACCTCCGACCTCGTCATTGGGTAATTGGAGAGGCAGGTAGGTGTGGGTATATAAATGGGATGGCGGAGCTCTGGCCTACAACAGTGTTTCTCCTCAACTGAACCGTACCACACCGTGCCACACAACCAAACCACAGCGCCATGGATTTACTGTCTACAAACTCGAATGCGGTGCTGGGATCGCTGGCCAAGAAACTGTTGCAGGCTGTGCAGACGGTTGGCCCTGTGAGTATAATAGGCTTAGAGGGAATCCAGGTAGGGGCGATGCTTCTGGCGCTGGAGTAGATATGTTGGGCTGTTGTTGTGCTTGAGGAGGAGGTTGTAACTAGAGGTGGACCGGATATCCGTATCCGCATCCGCATCCGCAGATATCCACATCATTTTGTACATCCGCATCCGCATCTGCATCCGCATCCAATAATGCGGATATAGTGCGGATATTTTCGTAAATAATAAGTCATAAAAACTTATTATATATACACTTTTACAGAATAACTAATTAACTATTAACCCCTTGAAGCTCTGACACGTTTTAGCAGTTTATTTTGCTATCATTAGACGATTTTATGCTGCTTAGGAAGGATATGTGGGTATTAAAAGGGTAAAGAACTAAAGACTATCCCAATCAACCCTCTGACTTCCATATACCCTTCCTAATCTGAAAAAAATCGTCTAATAATAGTCAGAGAACAAAAAAAAGAAATGCATCATGGTCCTTTTCATGGATCCTCAGAGGGTTAAGAAGTAAATAGGGCTAATATTGAAATATATTTATGTTTATCAAAATTAAGCAATCAATAATAAATATAACTATTATATGCCTAGATAGTAGGACTAGTTTAGTACAGTTACTTTCCTCTCCCTCCTTCCCTCCTTCCTCCTCTCTCACTTGTACACGTTCAATACGAAGTATTGCCAGTAAAGGACTACTAAAACATTTAATTCTTGGGAGCTTTTTCGTAACAAATGTGTGGTGTTCAATGTTACATTGCCGTTCCCTTTCCTTTAATAGATCCTATTTTTTGTGTATCAAACAATTTATAGCTTTACATATAGCGAAAATTATTGCATGTCGTATATTTTTGTCTCAAATGTTTTAGTATCTTAAAATTTCCATTATCTGTGGCTAAAACTCTTGAGGGCTAAAACTATCCGCATCCGCATCCGCATCCGCAAATACTGAAAATAAATATCCGCATCTACATCCGCATCCGCAAATATCAAGAAATCAATATCCGGTCCACCTCTAGTTGTAACGTACGAATAACAATTGGCCCTTTGGCTGAGCTAGGTACTTTTGCAACCCTTTCTAATGCCAGGTGTGCTTTTTGGCTGTTGCCAAACATTTCAAGAGCATCACCTATGTATTTTTGGGCGATGTCCTTGTCAAGGCCTATAAGGGTGCTGGTCATGAACAGCCCAAAACAATCAATCTCCTCCTCCAGTGGCGTCTTCTTCTTTGTGTAGGTCGTTACCCTCTCCTCCAGGCCGACCATCGAACCCACACGACCCCCTCAACACCTGTGTGAGACATAGAAATTGAACGTTCATAAAGTAATATAAATATTTATTCATACAAAAATCCTGTCATATATTATTCTATGTCAGACTTCCCGATCAGTGTTGCGAACCCTGTGTGAATACTCCCTTATCTGAGTGATAACACCGACCATCGACACCATCTACTGACCACTACCCCATTCAAGCACAAAATTTCAGTGGGTGACGAAATTATACGAATGTGTTATCATGGATGTGTAGAAAGATAATTTGGCAATTGTTTTAAAAGAATATGAGAATGTTTCGATATAAATGTATAGAAAGTACATATATGCAGCGGTTGACGAATACTGAGAATGTGTCCAAAGTAAATATATACCTTTTCTGCCAGGTCGTGAAAGGGGGTCACCTGCAGCGATCATGTGTTGGTCATCATCACTTTGGACCAATTCGACCGTCACGTCGCTGTCGCCACCCCTAACCCGGCTTCGATCTTCAAACTGAGAAAAATAAATAAAATAATATAATGAACAGGAATATAATAATAATGCGTGTTGAGAAACAGCTACCCTGAACATGTTTCGATCCCACTGACCCATTGTACATTTGGAAAGTTGGACACCGTCACCAATCGGTGATAACCAATAGTGGTGACTGTGCCCAGCTATCCAACTGTACAATGGGTCAGTGTGATCGAAACAACATGTTCAGGGTACCTTTTCACAAGATGTCTTATATTTTCGGTGCTGATGCTGAACAAGTAATTACTTATTTCAATAAAATTATAAGTATTGAAATGTGTTTTAACCCCTTATTAGCGGGGCCCGACTTAAGTCCGTATCTAAAAACCTGGACTATGTGGCGGGGACCGACTTAAGTCTGTGTGCAATTTTTGAGCAAGAATGGCTGTGAGAGAGAGACGAGCGACGGGAGGAGCGTAGGTTGCCTCATGACCGCTCGGCACGGACCCCGCGAGCCTACTGGCATCTACTCCACACTACTCCACCCTCCCTACCTCGCCACACAGGGAATTATATAAGGAAATTACCGTATTTTAGGGTTTTTGCACTCATGTTGCACGATCGTTGCAAGAGAACGCGTGGTCGTAGAAGGATGGATCTGGTGTCATTGGAAAGCTCAATTTATGCCCTTTCAGGGATACATAATTGTATTACGCTCTGGCTCTTGTTTATGCATGAAAAAGAGCACGGAAACAAGGCCATTTAGGGTAAAAAAAAAAACGCTGGGCGCATAGTGGAAAAAAACTGACGGGCCCGCTCGTAAGGTGTTAAGTAAGCCTTTGTACTTTACCTTGAAAAAATGTATGGAAATGGATGTGAATCATATAATAAATTAATAACGAGCACAATTACATATTTATTTACGTAGTAAATAAATATGTGTTGGGAAACAGCGAATGAGTTATTACTTGAATAAAAGATTAATTGTGGAAAAAAAAATATATGTATAATTACCTGCTCGTTGGTTTGTCCCTTGACTCTGGCAATGTGGCGATGTAGAAACGTGAAGTTTGCCAAAATCCATTTCTCCCTCTCGGTATTGTATTTGGCCTTCTGGCCAGATACCACTTTTGATAGCTTCCCATACCTGGTCTTCATGCCTTTGAGCCATAGTCTGAGTTTCGCAACTGTTGAAGAAGAAAATTTAAACTGTCAATATAATCATAAATTTGTTTTTGAAAGTGTATGATACAGGGAAAAAATAACCTGTAGATGAGCAACAGATATTATTCCTTGTCACTATATACACTTCATATGTAGGTATAACAAATATGTCAACGATAGTATTATCTCACAGGCATGACATACTACACTTGTAAAATAAAATAAATATGTCACAAATAGCAATGTTAATAATGTTCGAGCGTGCGTGCATGACTGTGTATTAATAAAAATATGCAAATGACAAATTACTTTGAACCCGTGCAGCCAATTCATCACATTACCATCACCATCATTGTTTTGCACACAATGTCACTAATTGAAATGATAAACACTTTGTTTTGGCCATATTTTTACACATTATTGCACAGTCTCACACACACACACATAATTTGAGGTTTGCAAATTGCCAGTAACGTTGAGTGAATTTGCCTTTTCATGTAGGGCGGCATCCTTTCTTTCCCTGTTCCGATGTTGTTATCAGACCCTTGTCGTACAAGATGTCGTGTTCCCGATACCACTCGACCAAATCTTGTTCTTGTTCCTCAGAGAACATGACAAAGTTCCTGGCATTTGGAGGCATTGAGTCGGTGGTGTTGGGTGAGTTCTCCTCTTCAGGTGTGACGACACGTGTGTCGTCAAGTAAATCTCGATTGATAGGTGACCGTGATCTTGATCGTAAATGTGACCGTGATTGTGAAGATGAGCTACTTTTTCTTTGCTCTCCACTACATCCTGCTATAGGCAATTGTTCTCGGGGGGGGGGGAGGGGGGACACACTTTTGGTAACTTTTTTCTACTTCAACCCCCTCTTCACAACTGTAGGATTCTTCACTTTTTTTGCGGTAATTTTTCCCATGGTGACGAGCGTGTGCGGGAGTAATTTTGGACGTGTGTGCTCGTGCGCGTATACAATACTAATGACACGATCACCCGGCTACTGTTTATTTATATGGTCAGTGAAACTTGAGCGACCATATATAAGATTAGCGAAGGGTCAAGGCGTAGCGGGGTTGCCCCATATTCCCAATGTTCGCCATCATTCGACCCCTGTCGTCTAGTTGTCGTATTGCATGCGCTGACATTCGTCGAAGCAATCGCTGTATTCGCCCCACAAGCGTCTGGTTGTTACCACAGTCGCTCCCTTTCGCTTCAAATCAGCGTTGCCAAAAATGGCAATTCGCCACTTTCGACCAATAGTTCGCAGGTCAATCGCCATTGTTCGCAATTTTCGTCCGGCATTCGCCCAGCAAGCGTACAACATTCGCCATATTCGGCCGACCATCGCCATGTTTGTATCCGTTCGCCAGAAGGGGCGAATACGGCGACAATGGTGCGCATTGTGGGAATCTCCTGCGCACAAGGGCGAATGAGGTGGGTCAAAGGGCGAATGCCGTGCGACATTCGCCCCCATTCACAATTCGCCGCCGAATTTTGAACATGCTCAAAATTCACGGCGAATCTGGGTGAATTTCGGCGAACATAGGCGACGCTGAGGCTAACGCTGTGCGCCTTCCGCGACTTTTGGAGAATACTAGGGCGAATATGGAGAACTTTGGAACATAGACAAAAAAATACGGTCGCAGGTCGTTTGCCATCGAAAGTTCGCGCAGTGGGATAGCCGCTTTATGGCCTTGGCTACAGGTAACCGGGTGTCTGAGCTGGCGGCGATGAGCAAAGAACCTAAGTGCCTAAGGTTTGGCCGGCGAAATATCAGTGTCCACATTGCTCCGTCACCTACCTTTATTGCTAAGAATGAACACAGTGATCATGTTTTTTCGGAGTTTGAGGTTCCTGCGCTCAAGAGAGGAGACTCTCACCATAAATACTGCCTGGTGAAAACTCATAAATTATTTGGGTGTGTCCCGACCTAATCAACCGGGAGCTCTATGGGTAAATCAGACAGGTAAGGGCCTTACGAAGAGGCACTTAGCAACGTTTTTAGTTGAGGTAATTCGGGAAAGTAACCCCGGCACCGTGGCCCTTGCTCACGACATAAGAAAATGGGCAGTGTCCCTTCGCTTCTTACGTAACTATTCAATAACTGACATAGAACAGTCGCAATTAAGGGCATCCAATCACACCTTCCTAACGCGTTAACTGTCTGTAACCCTTGTTAAACCACGTATGACTTGTGTCGCATTGAGACAACGGGTCTGATGGTCTGGTGCTTTGTTAGAATTATTGTTTAATTTTAAGGAAGAAAGGGAGGGATCACATGATAGCCAAGACCCTAATTCCCGCCAGAACGAGGTAAGTGTGTACATAAGCACTGTGATAGGTATTACTTGAAAAACAGGTAATACTTTAGTTTAAGGAATTTTTTTTTTGTACCTGGGTAATACTTTAGTTTAAGGAAAAAACAAAATGGTACCTAGTATACATAACCCAATACCTTGTGATACTCATTATCTTAACCCTTCCCACCCGGGCAGAATTTTAAAATTACACCGCGGCAGATGGGCAGGAGCCCGGGTGTCATTTTAAAATCTGTAAGCTTGAAAGCCTATTAAGCGTGTTTTGAAAGCTGTGCGTCCGACGTATGTAAACAAAGCCTGTCTTTGCATCACCGCACCTCCGAAAACAAGAAGAAGAGTCAGAGTTTGTTATTGTGTTGTCTGCTAGAACAGATTTAGTGTTGAAAAGTGTCTGATATTGCTAACATTACATCGAAACTTTCCACGGAAATCGTCATCACAACTGAACCAGTTGACCTAGAGAGCTCTACTCAACGCCAGTCTACAAATACGAAACACACCTACGTTTAGAGATTCGTAGAAATTCCCTAGCAGTTATAATAACAAAGATACGGGTAGCCTATTAAAGACGTTTTTCGGCCAGATCGCCCGGATCTCAATACTGTCATTAGGAAGGCGAGCCCGGGCGGGAAGGGTTAAGGGGAACGTCCGCCATGGCCCAAACTGGTGTGGATTGGAAAATCTGAAATTGAGATTTTTATTGCAGCAGTGATGGGAACACTGTAGGAGTGATGTGGCAAAGTTTTAGACTCGTAAAACAAAAAATACCCTAAATACAGGATCTCCCCCCACCCCGCACTCACAATGTATATGTGGTATCGTGGTATGAACGATAGTAACCAATACAATCGCGTTATTATGCACAAATATAGACAAATTACAGTCAACAGAGGTATCTGGCACCTCAACTGAACCTGGGAGAGGGTGAGTCCCTAGACCTCATCATCTAAGCCATCATCATCATCCAGATGCCAAGATATGCACAAACATACTATATATTCAACACTAAGCAGATCTAACCCATCCAAACCAACCCTAACATAGCCTAGAGTAATCAAGAATGGCCTAACTTGGCATAAATGAGGTGCGCGGTTCATGACGCCATTGGCGCCAAATGAATAAAATACCTATTGAGGGGTCCAGGTGGCATATTATTCACTTAGACTTAGTAAAATGCACTGGATTTTAGTGCCAGAGCATGTATTAAATCAATCAAGAGCAAAGAGTTGCAATAAATCGTCATTTGAGAGAGGAATCGTTGGGTAATGGATAAATTTAGTTTTTCGCCATTTTCTCCAAACTATGGTTACTCGAACACTTTTCCCTAAAACTGTTTTATTTTTGGTCCAATTTTAATATGTAAGATATCATTGGAAAGAGGAGAAAAAATGCAATGTATGTTTGTGACAGATTTTTGATACACCAATACAAATTTTGACAGGAGGCTTGCAACCTTTCAAAACTTTCAAAACAAAAGCAAATTATTAGCGGCAAAACTATAGGGTGTATCAGAAATATTTCACAATTAATTATTGAATTTTTTCTCCTCTTTCCAATGATATCCTACTTATTAAAATTGGACAAAAAATAAAAAGGTTTTAGCGGTTGAAAATTTGCCAAAAATGTGAAAATCCGAGGTAGCGAAAAAACTATTGGTTCGGTTTGATTGATTTTTGGATGTGTTGTTCCTAGAAGTGAAAATGATCGGACCATTTTGAAAAACATGGCGGACGCTCCCCTTAATGTTTCTCAGTTATGAATAATACAAATTTGTGTTTTGGGGTATAAGAATATATGCTTACCAAAGACATTTTATTTCACAACAGTTCCATATATGTATATGCTAATGTAATTGTTGGTACATATAAGATGTTTTATATGCAATACAACTGTTCCACAATCTCTATCCTAAAGATTTCAGAATATGTTGTTATACAGGTATATTTTTAAGTAAGCTACCTGTAAATTCTTTTATATTTTTATTGTATTTTGCATACAAAATAAAGAAAGTGTTGAGCTCTATTTTTGGGTTTATGTTCATCCTATTTTTTTTTAGCGATTAGATATTTGTCACGAATGTCCCCCTCCAGATTTGTGATATCAGGCATATCGTCAATGATGAATGGCCACTTATAAATTATACGGTGCGGTCTAGCAATCTGTGGCTACTATTCACTGAAGTCCCTGATTCATCATGGCACCCACCCTAGCCCAGCTATTCAGCTGGGAGTGTATGGTGATAAAAACTGCATCATCATCAGTCCCTAAGGGAAGAAGGAAAACCTAATATTTAATAGTGGCCCCGGAATCATTGACGATTTCGGCCCTCCCTTCCATCCCCTTCCCATTCGTATTGATGCTTCTAAGTTATCTTGATATAGTCGTGAAGAAGGAATGACGCATCAGCGTCTTGGGCAGAACCACGCTAGCAACATCCACATGATGGAAAGCATTACAAATTTAGAGTAATGATACTTTTTCTTTTATAATTTTTTTTTTTTTTTCCGTAATTGGCATCCGCTCATAATGACGATTCTATAAGAAATTATAAACGTACACTTACGATGTTTGGTCTCTAACGCTTCGGGGGCGGGTGATTTGAACACTCCCCTTTGGGTTCAAAGAGTGCCATTAATTAATGTTTAAGGCATATCGTCAATGATTCCAGGGCCACTACTAAATATTAGGTTTTCCTTCCTCCCTTCGGGACTCAACCTATAATTTAGTAGTGGTTCCGTAATCAATAAAATGAGAGCCTAATCAACTACTAGGGTTCCCCGGGTCCTCTAGGGAACCCAGAGAATAGCTTAACCCCTCCAATCCCAGCACCGTATATATACGTCAGTAGATAAGTAACTCCCCAGTCCCAGCGACGTATATATCCGTCAGTAATGTACTTTCCTTGCTTGTAACTGCCTGTACAACCCTGTACCAGTTACCACAACCTTTTTAGCACTGCTCCCGTGTTGGCAACACTTCTCAGCTTATATGAGACCCACTGAAGGGTGACAAGAGCCAGTGTTGCCTCATCTTTGGAGGTGGATATGTGGTCTCTCCTGCCATTTTTGCCACATTGCTTGGGACTGCGGGGGACTTTTACTACTGTATCCTACGGTACAGTACGGGTTAATGCAACCAAAATAATAAAAAATTACCATCCCAGGGGATACCCCTTACATAGTTCCTAGGGAATGTCATCGAATCGGATACCACTAAGAACAAAAAAAAATCTATCTATCTATCTATTGCCCGACGCCGTGATCCCCGAAGGTGTGGCCACGAACGAACCGCCCCCTGGGGGAAAGGGAATAGAATATGCCCCACGTGCCTTCTGCGTGTCATAAGAGGCGACTAAAGAGGTTGGGTCGGTGGGCTTGCCACCCCCACCCGGAAAAAATACCAAAGCAAAGAAAAACGAAAAACAAAAATATAATGATAGAATAAGGTAGTTCTAATTCAGTGCCGACACAAAGGCAGGCTTCCCATGCACAGTCGCTCAGCGCCACCTGTTGCGTACATACAGTCTCAAAATTAAATATCAAGTTGTGCAAGTGCATGGGAAGGGGAAGGTGGGAGGGCAGTCGACGTCATTGACTACGGAACCACTACTAAATACAGTATACAGTATGGTTTTCCTTCCTTCCCTTAGGGTTGTCAAACCCACAATTTAGTAGTGGTGCTCTCCATTAATGACGTGAGAGCCTAGAATACCACGACCAGTGGCCAGGACATCATAATATTATATTCAACGTCAAGAACAAGAGAACACACTAAATTGCAAATAGGCACATAATTCGAAAAAAGTAATGAAAAGTAATAAGTAATAATCTGAGTAAGCCTTAAGGAAAATAGAAAATAAAGTATGAAATAGATTATAACAAAAAAAGGGTGAATAAAACACATATATACATCTAGTGTACTAGATGCTTATGTATTCTAAAAGGGTGAATAAAACACATATACATTAGTGTACTAGATGCTTATGTATTCTAAAAGGGTGAATAAAACACATATATACATCTAGTGTACTAGATGCTTATGTATTCTAAAAGGGTGAATAAAACACATATATACATCTAGTGTACTAGATGCTTATGTATTCTAAAAGGGTGAATAAAACACATATATACATCTAGTGTACTAGATGCTTATGTATTCTAAAAGGGTGAATAAACACATATATACATATATACATCTAGTGTATAGCTAGATGCTTATGTATTCTAAAAGGGTGAATAAAACACATATATACATCTAGTGTACTAGATGCTTATGTATTCTAAAAGGGTGAATAAAACACATATATACATCTAGTGTACTAGATGCTTATGTATTCTAAAAGGGTGAATAAAAACACATATATACATCTAGTGTACTAGATGCTTATGTATTCTAAAAGGGTGAATAAAACACATATACATCTAGTGTACTAGATGCTTATGTATTCTAAAAGGGTGAATAAAACACATATATACATCTAGTGTACTAGATGCTTATGTATTCTAAAAGGGTGAATAAAACACATATATACATCTAGTGTACTAGATGCTTATGTATTCTAAAAGGGTGAATAAAACACATATATACATCTAGTGTACTAGATGCTTATGTATTCTAAAAGGGTGAATAAAACAACACATATATACATCTAGTGTACTAGATGCTTATGTATTCTAAAAGGGTGAATAAAACACCATATATACATCTAGTGTACTAGATGCTTATGTATTCTAAAAGGGTGAATAAAACACATATATACATCTAGTGTACTAGATGCTTATGTATTCTAAATGAATAAAAACACATATATACATCTAGTGTACTAGATGCTTATGTATTCTAAAAGGGTGAATAAAACACTATATACATCTAGTGTACTAGATGCTTATGTATTCTAAAACACATATATACATCTAGTGTACTAGTGCTTATGTATTCTAAAAGGGTAATAACACATATATACATCTAGTGTACTAGATGCTTATGTATTCTAAAAGGGGTGAATAAAACACATATATACATCTAGTGTACTAGATGCTTATGTATTCTAAAAGGGTTGAATAAAACACATATATACATCTAGTGTACTAGATGCTTATGTATTCTAAAAGGGTGAATAAAACACATATATACATCTAGTGTACTAGATGCTTATGTATTCTAAAAGGGTGAATAAAACACATATATACATCTAGTGTACTAGATGCTTATGTATTCTAAACACATATATACATCTAGTGTACTAGATGCTTATGTATTCTAAAAGGGTGAATAAAACACATATATACATCTAGTGTACTAGATGCTTATGTATTCTAAAAGGGTGAATAAAACACATATATACATCTAGTGTACTAGATGCTTATGTATTCTAAAAGGGTGAATAAAAACACATATATACATCTAGTGTACTAGATGCTTATGTATTCTAAAAGGGTGAATAAAACACATATATACATCTAGTGTACTAGATGCTTATGTATTCTAAAAGGGTGAATAAAACACATATATACATCTAGTGTACTAGATGCTTATGTATTCTAAAAGGGTGAATAAAACACATATATACATCTAGTGTACTAGATGCTTATGTATTCTAAAAGGGTGAATAAAACACATATATACAAGGGTGAATAAAACACATATACATCTAGTGTACTAGATGCTTATGTATTCTAAAAGGGTGAATAAAACACATATATACATCTAGTGTACTAGATGCTTATGTATTCTAAAAGGGTGAATAAACACATATATACATCTAGTGTACTAGATGCTTATGTATTCTAAAAGGGTGAATAAAACACATATATACATCTAGTGTACTAGATGCTTATGTATTCTAAAAGGGTGAATAAAACACATATATACATCTAGTGTACTAGATGCTTATGTATTCTAAAAGGGTGAATAAAACACATATATACATCTAGTGTACTAGATGCTTATGTATTCTAAAAGGGTGAATAAAACACATATATACATCTAGTGTACTAGATGCTTATGTATTCTAAAAGGGTGAATAAAAACACATATATACATCTAGTGTACTAGATGCTTATGTATTCTAAAAGGGTGAATAAAACACATATATACATCTAGTGTACTAGATGCTTATGTATTCTAAAAGGGTGAATAAAACACATATATACATCTAGTGTACTAGATGCTTATGTATTCTAAAAGGTGAATAAAACACATATATACATCTAGTGTACTAGATGCTTATGTATTCTAAAAGGGTGAATAAAACACATATATACATCTAGTGTACTAGATGCTTATGTATTCTAAAGGGTGAATAAAACACATATATACATCTAGTGTACTAGATGCTTATGTATTCTAAAGGGTGAATAAAACACATATATACATCTAGTGTACTAGATGCTAATGTATTCTAAACACATATATACATCTAGTGTACTAGATGCTTATGTATTCTAAAGGGTGAATAAAACACATATATACATCTAGTGTACTAGATGCTTATGTATTCTAAACACATATATACATCTAGTGTACTAGATGCTTATGTATTCTAAAGGGTGAATAAAACACATATATACATCTAGTGTACTAGATGCTTATGTATTCTAAACACATATATACATCTAGTGTACTAGATGCTTATGTATTCTAAAAATACATTCCAGTACATAAATTATCTCATAGAACATGGAAATAATCTCATGAAAATAAAACTTCCTGATTTATCAAATAACCCTTAAGGTATTTTGTGTTTTAATCTACTGCATATATTTTAGGTTCAGGTTCATCATGTAAGATATCCCCCCCCCCTCTTTTATCAACAAATGCTAAGTGAAAGAACAACAATCTTGGTGAACCTCACTAAAATCAAAATGGCCCTCTGCCATACTGCAAAATAATGAACATTTGGTCTAAGTAACATTTCAGATACCATTGATCAAGGATTATGTGTTAGTATTAAAGCTACACATGGCTCTGTGGGTCTCTCCAAGTGAATGGATAAATAACGAGATAAAAAGGCATGGTGAGAAGCCCAAACTTTAGTTTGTTTAATGTCATCAATAGAGTAATTGTTAAGAAAGCGAACTGTAGTCACCCACTTGCTAACATCATGAGCCCTAGGAAACGCCCCTGGCTCTGCTGCTTTGATTACATCAACTAATATAGAGGCTAGATGTCTTTTAGTCAATCTTGACTGATCACTAGAAGATATCCACAAATGATAAGGGTGTAAAGGTGAAGTTGCCTGTACATATTTAAATAAAGCTAGTACTGGGCATAATGAATGATGATTATTGCCTTTCTTTAATGCGTGTATAGTAAAATATTGTCTTCATGCTAATTTTTGGCTATAAAGTCAGGTGAAGGTGCAATAGTAACCGCCTGGTTATGAGGATGAAACTGTAAGTAGTTAGAGGATCTAGCCATGGCTGCTGATTCAGACACCCTGTAAGCTGTAGCAAGCGAAATAAGGAAGACGCACTTGTGTAAGAGTTTCTCATTGGAGGGATTATTGGAATAAGACCTAGATTTAAACATGGAAAGAACCTTGTTAAGAGACTATTGAGGAAGTAGCTGTCTAGCAGGTGCCTTCAAACGGAAACATGCCGTGTCTTTAGGGGGAAGTCTGAGGCCAGTAAGTTCAAAGAAAGGTTCTTTTATGGCAGTGAGATGTTTACGTAAAGTGTTAACTGATAATCGTCTGTCATCAAATAAATAATTTAGGTATTTAAGTAAAAGGCCAGCTGAAGCTACTTGTTGGTTGGACTCCACCAGCCATGTAGTAAAGTTTTTCCAATGCGATTCATATTGACGTAGGGTGGAGACAGTATATTGGTGCAATAACTTATCATGCTCCCCCGTATCATAAGGAGTCAGCCAATTGTCCTTCTGAATGTCCACAAGCTGAAATTGAGACAAATCTGAAGGTTTCCAATTTGGCCTAAGCGGAATTGTGAAATTGGAATGGGAATGAGGTTTGGACACCACTGAGATAATTGGTGGTACCATATCTGAGTGGGCCAAACTGGTGCTATTAGACAGACTTAACCTTGAAATGAGCGAAGTAGATGAATCATTTTGCATATGAAAGTCGTATGCAGAGGAGGGAACAGGTAAATCGAGGACCACCTGTTCCACTCTACCGAGAATGTATCTGGTCCACCCGCTTGAGTTTGCCACTACCTGACGAGGAACTGGGGGAGCTTGGCTGATGTCATTGAGGCAAAAAGGTCTATTTGTGGGTTAAATGGGAGAATGAGTCTGTTGAGCACACTTTGCTTGAGAGTCCATTCCACAAATGTACTCTTGCCCCGGGACAAGGCATCTGCCCAAAGGTTTGCCCATCCCGGGAGGTACGTGGCCTGAATTGTGATGTACTTTAAGGCAAGGAAGAATAGTTTCTCTGATTGTCTCTGGAGAGTGAGAAATTTTGTCGAACCTTGTATGTTTATGCATGAGACTGCGGCTGTTTTGTCCATACAAAAAGCTATTGACTTGTTTTGGAGAGAGTCGGCATGGTCTCTTAGGAAGAACAATGGGACAGCCAACTCTTTGGCGTTGATGTGTGACAAATTCAAGGTTGACCACATGCCTTGATTTTGGTGACCCTCGTACGACTGATATCCCTAACCTAGGGATCCTGCCGCATCCGTGTCCACCCATATTGTCGGTGGGGTATCTGACCAATGAACTACCGAGAATCTGATCTCTGGTTTCACCCAAAAGCTCAGTAGTCTAAAAATCTGATTGGGAACGGGAATGATCAAGTGTGGAAAATTGACAGGGAAGAATCTGTTGCCTGGCCAGATTAGACGTTTTAGGCGCAATCTTCCCAGTGGAACTTAATTGAACCCAATTGATGGAACCTATCAACGACTCCCATAGTCTCCTTGTTATGGTTTTTTAATGTAGGGCTTTGAATAGTTTCATTTGAAGACGACGAGCATTGGACTGACTTTGTTGGATAGTTAGTGTGCGAGAGTCCCAAATAAGACCTACTCATTCCGCTCACTGAGTTGGAACTATTGTAGGTTGGACTTGTCTAGGTTCACTCTTGAAGCCTAGGTTTATAACATGTTGTACTACCCTTACTGCATGGCTGATGCATTTTTTAGGTGAGTCTCCCACTACCACCCAGTCGTCTAGGTAAAATAGAATATTGATGTCTCTTCTTGACTCAGTGAGAGGAGAGCTTGCTTCACTAATTTGGTAAAAACTCTGGGAGCAAGGTTTAGGCCAAAGGGAAGTCGACTGAACATCACTGCTGAATTTTGATAAGGCACCGTCAGAAACTTCTGGAACCTTCTCGCTATTGGAACATGCCAGTAGGCGTCTTTTAAGTCAAGAGTTACTAGCCAAGAATTGGGTATCAGAGTCAGTCATATATGATTTATTGTTAGCATGCGAAACTTGTAATTGATGATGAATTTGTTTAATGTTGACAGGTCTATGACTAGTCTCAGTTTGGCACAGTCTCGTTTTGGTACAAGGAAAAGATGTGATAGGAAGACTTTTGAGGTACATGGACTAATATATTTTGATCTAACATATCCTCTATTAGTAGAGACACCTTTTGGAAAATTACAATATTATTTGAGTGTGATCTTAGAGGAGGTCGCCTTTTCCACGCCAAGCATAGGTCTTTCTTGACAATCCGTCTGGCCCAAGTACCCTGAGGCCAAGCAGGGTACCTGGCCCTGAAGGATCCTGTCTGGTGCATGGTTAGCCAACTGGCTAAAGTCGACCTGAGTGTAACTAGTTTTTGTATACAGGAAAGGATTTAGTGTCCCTGACTCTGTAGCTGCTGTCTCTGATGTTGGTGTCTGTTTGAAGACTGTTGTGATGTGTGTGGCTGTTGAGCTTGCCTCTGGTAAGACTGAGAGTTAGGTTGGTGTTGTATCCGTCTGTATGGTTGGTGTTGCCTAGTGGCTGTGAAGGGCTGCTGTCCACCACGCCCTCTAGATGACTGCTGAAAAGGTCTACCTCTGTCCTCTGGTACCTCCGCAACCTCAAAAAGGCACCTGAAAGCTACCTCTCGTTGTGTGAAAAGATGATGGAGTTGTATTAGGACGTCCTCTGGGCCCTCGCCATCGAGATTGTTGTTGTGCTCTCATTCTCAGGAAGTTAGATCTGAAGGTGATCATAATGGTTGGAGCAAAATAGTATGAACTTCAGTCCAGGTGCTCATAGTTAACAGTCTGTTAGAATACAATGGTGACCCCAAAATCCTGGTTTTGATATCTTTAGGTAGATGACGAGCCAGGTATATTCTCAACTCCTGTCTAGCTCTGGCTACCTCAAAGAAGGCTGTGCGTACATCACTTACCACCACGAGAGAGTTAAATAATTATTGTTTTCTAATGTACGAGAGAGCAGCTCGAGAGTTAGGGGTTTCAATAGAATCAGTTACCTCTTGCATGCAATTTGCTAGTTGTCTATTGATAATGAAGTTAGAAAGCAACCTATGAGCTCTTTGTCTTAACCTAAAATCCTTCTCTAGCATACCTTGGGTAGGAACGGATAGCAGAGGGTCAGATAGAGATTGGCAAGCTATCTTGGGTCCTCTAAGGAACTCCCAGAACTCTGCTGGGATTGAGTCAGAATGAAGAACGTGCAAAGATGCAAAATGATGGTCTTCATTGGGAACTTTTGTTTGGTGACAAGTCTGAACACCTCAGAGCAAACTTGTTTGCCTCTACTACCCATTCCTTCCATGGCCCATGCCCCAGGTTGGACACAGACACCATTGAGGACTGGGACTCCCTTATCTGAGTTACACAACCTGTTTTAAAAAGCATAGATAACATATTAAAAGCATCGTGGCCGTTCATCTTCTTGAAATTGGACCACAGCTTTAATAATTTACTTGATGGAACCGCTGGTGCCAATTTATACACAAAATATTTAGCATCATATATAGCGGGGAATGATTGGACTAATAACCACGTCTCATTTGGAAGGACCATATTACCAGTCTTGCTAAGGCAGCCTCCCAGAAGCTGGGTGTGCTCAACCGCCTTAGGGGGTTCTTTTCCCCTGCACAGCTTCTTGCTCTGTACAGGGGCATAGTGCGCCCTTGTATTGAGTATTGTTCACATGTGTGGGGAGGTTCCTCTCACACCACTCTCCTAGACAAGGTTGAAAGGAAGGCCTTTCGTATCATTAACTCCCGTCCACTCACCAACTCTCTGCAATCTCTCTCTCTCCGCCGCAATGTTGCATCTCTCTCGCTATTCTATCGCTACTATAATAATCAGTGTTCCTCAGAGCTATCCCAGTGCATACCACCTCCTTTAAGTAGGGCACGTGGTACCCGTCTTGCAACTCAATCCCACCCCTACTCTGTGCAACTCTCCAACCCAAGAGTGAAACGTTACTCTCAAACTTTCTTCTACTCAACAGCTGAGCTCTGGAACTCTCTCCCAGAATCAGTCTTTCCCGCTTCCTATGACTTAAATTGCTTCAAACTCCGTGTGTCCAGGCATTTTGGCTCGAACGTCCCTTGATTTTGGCCCTGTCACTCTTTCAACTATGGGGGAGGCACTCGCTATAGGCAGTTATACCTTTTGCCTCCCTCAATCACATAGAAAAAAAAAAAAAAAAAAAAAAGACTCTGCCCTCACTATCCTTAGCTCTTAACTGCCTATACTCATTGATTTCAATAGACCAATCTTGTGGTACTGGAAAACAATCAAGAGACCCTGTCTCTGTATCGACAGGTGTCTGGCATGGGACCCGTTGCCACTGTCTAAGAGGGCCATAAAGCAAAGGTAACAGTCTTTTGGGAACCTCTGGGTCCACTTTGAGTGCCGTTGCTGTGATTTGTGAAATGAATATATTTGAAGGTAACATTGGAGCATGTTCTATGGCAGAGCTAGAGGTAGGTTTGGGTAGGCCAGGGAACTGAGGTCTGGGTTGTACAGGTGCTGAAGCTAAAGGTACAGTACTCACAGATGGTGTTTTGAACACTAATGAGGGTTTATTTATAAATTCAGTCATCACAGTTTTAAGTTTCTCATCCATCGACTGACTTTTTTTTTGTTCTATATTCCAACTACTCCATCTCGGGCATAGGCTGAGAGCCTGTACATTCAACCTTTCTACATTGAACGGAGAAGCCTGTGAGGTCTCGTTCCAGTCTAGGGGGTGACACATGTGCAGCACTTTTTAGCTGCAACCAGCCCCTGCCATCTTGCCTTCGCAGGATGCATGGGGCTTAGTTACTCACTCACGGCTCAAAGCAGCCCCATCTCTGAAGCTGCCTCGCTCCAGTGCTTCAGTGTCTCACTCCTAGACTTGGACCCTCACTCTCAGAACCCCACCTATTGAGCAATGAACTCACTAGGCATTGCACCCCTGTAGTTGGAATATATTAAAATAAATAAACAAATAAAAGTTGTTATGACCTATTCCAATCCGTGTCAGACTACAAAATTCCAGAGTCCTATTATATGGTTAGTTACGACGTAAAGTCATTGTTCACCAATATACCTCTAGTTGAGACTGTTAACATTTGTGTCGGTTTAGCTTTCCAGGGTTTGGATAATTTAATGGGTATGACTAAATCTGTATTTAGAAATCTCTTACTTCTGTGTACTAAAGATAATTTATTCATTTTCAATGGTGAACTGTTGAAGCAGGAAGATGGCTTATCTAAGGGTAGCCCATTAGCCCCTTCATTTGCCAATATATTTTTGTGCTTTCATGAAAAAATGTGGCTAGATAATTGTCCAAGCGATTTTAAACCCTTGCTGTACAGGAGGTATGTGGACGACACATTCGTTATTTTTAAGGATAAACACATGATCAACAGTTTTTAGAGTACCTTAACCCGAGAAAAGCACCAGGACTCTTAAAAATGTTTTACTAGGCAAAGGCATCAGGACACTAAAGAGACAAGGCCTAAGAAAAACCTTTCAAAACAACCCACTGGCACTTAAAACAAAGCAATATGTGATCAAGTGAGATAAGTCCCCTCCATACCTCCTATTACTCCTCCAAGTGGGCCCCCCTTCCCATCCTCCCCCCTCATCAATCATCTGATATTTTCCCTATTATACCTAATATTTATCAAGTGTTTTTGTGCGAGGATGGCTGAGAGAGAGGAGGGAGGATGGGGGAGTCTTTCTTCAACCCTCTAACCAGTCTCAGACCTCCCCTAGTCTCTCAGTACCATGCTAGACACGAGAGAGGGAGGATGTGTCTCTCTCGCCGGTCCGGGTCAAATTACGACCGCTCGGCTACAATATACGATTTTCAACAGCCAATTGCTGTTTTCACTTGTTTTATTGCTTTTTATGTTCATGTGTTCATATTAAAAGTAAAATAGGCGCATATGGATAAATATTTATGATATACGAGTATATGGTAAATATAATTTTTTTTGTCAGGAATTTACAAAAATACCTTCGCCTGGCGGGATATTTAAAATACCATAGCTTCGCCTTTTAAAGGTTAATGTACAACATGACAACATTAGTTTTACCATGGATACTGGCAACTAACAATAAACTTTCATTTTTAGATCTAAATATTGAGAAATTCAATGACGGTCTTGCATTTTCCATTTTTCGAAAACCAACATTCTCGGGATAAGGCACTAGTTTTTTTCAGGTATCATCACTATTTAATTTTAAAATCAACACTGTAAAATCCTTTTACACAGAGCTTATTCTTTAGCTTCAAGTTTTGACTATTTTCATCAGGAAATAACGTTTTTAAGGAATTACTTTACTTGTAATGGCTATCACACAAATTTGTTTGACAAACTTGTGAATAAGTTCTTAACCCGGGAACTGCCGGAAGACTTTTAAGAGTTCCCCCGGCGGACTGCGGGAAGACTCTTAAGAGCGAGGCTTTTGAACGCGTACCAAAACCGCGCGTTTATAGGCAGGCGGCTAAAAATTGGTGTGGGTATAGTACTACATGTCAACTCTCGATACCACCCCGCCACACGCTCACCCCGCACTCGTGCAAGCACCACCGCGCCAGTAACCAAGCACTAGTCATGGAGCCCACACGTCCCTCACGCTCGCTCCCTGATGACACAACCAGCCCTCCTTCTGGAGGTGTCAGCCGCCGTGGAAGGCAGAGGGTGGCTGCTAAAGACCCTAGCTACCAGTACGACACGCCCTACAGCTCGGAGGACGAAGCACCAGCACCCAAAGCACGAAAAACACGTGCAAGCAGGGCAATGGCACAGAGGTCATTGGTCTTTCGGGACACTGCCACCACGACCCAGGCCACTGCAACAACCACTAGCACCACCACTGCCACCCCTGCCACCCCTGCCACCAGTACCAGCGACGCAGGAGGCCGCCCTAGGGAGGCAGAACCTGCGGGGGCAGGCAAAATCAAAGGCACGGGCGTAGGGAAGAGAACCCGTACGCCTGCCACAGTGACCCTGCCACCACCACCACCACCAGCCGCCCCTGGCCCGGCTGCCCCTGCTGCCCCTGCCGCCCCTGCTGCCCCTGCCCAAGGAAAAGGGAAGGGGAAGGGGAAGGGGAAAGGGAGAGGGAAAGCGACTGCTGGCCCTACCGGCCCTGCTGTCCCTGCCGACCCTGCTGCCCCTGCTGCCCCTGCTGCCCCTGCTGCCCCTGCCGCCCCTGCTGCCCCTGCCCAAGGAAAAGGGAAGGGGAAGGGGAAGGGGAAAGGGAGAGGGAAAGCAACTGCTGGCCGTGCCGGCCCTGCCGGCCCTGCTGCCCCTGCTGCCCCTGCCGCCCCTGCCGCCCCTGCCCAAGGAACAGGGAAAGGGGCGACAGGCACCACCATCATCTTTCCTGGCAGGCCCACTGCACCACGCACCACTGCCGCCCCTGCCGACGCCGCCCCTGCCGGCCCTTCTGCCCCTGTCCATAAGACGCCTGTACGTGCTAGAGTGACCAGAAAAACTCTGACACCATCCAAATACGCTGTCCTGCTGTTTGATGGTGATTCGCAGGGCATTGGCAGCCCTGGTTTCGAGGACGACGCCCTAGCACGGGACCAAGGGTGGCGAGATTTGGGAGTGGACAGTGGCAGTGAGTCAGACGTCGGTGACGAGAATGAAGAAGGGCGTCTGTCTAGTGAAGAGGAGGGTGATGATGATGATGTGTTGTATCGCGATCATGGCAGCGATATTTCAGACGCTGAAGCAGACGCAGACGACATTCCGATCCCTGGCATGCCTTCGTTTGAGTGGTCTGACGGGGTCAATTTTGTGCCTGACGTGCCCCAGTTCAATCCTGGGACGTCAGGTACAACTGATGACTGGCCCTGCGACGAACACGCAAACGAAAGCGACTTCTTCCTCGCTTTTTTCGATTTTGAGGTAATGACTTACATCTTTGCCCAAACAAACGCCTACTACAGGTGGGTGTTTGGCAGATTGGACGTCATTTCTCCAAAAGCGAGAATACGAGGCTGGGTGGATACGACTGTGGAAGAATTCATGATGTTTTTTGCCTTGTTGTTCCTCATGCCTCTTTGCAAGAAGCATGTGTTGCAACACTACTGGAAGCACGACCCTCTCATCGCCACCCCAACTTTCAATAAGTTCATGACTCGTGACAGATTTTTGTTGCTGCTAAGATTTATGCACTTTGCAGACAACGAAAATCCTAACAGGATTGACAGGATATGGAAAGTTCGGGATGTGTTCACCATGTTGTTGGAGAGGTATAGGAAATACTTTTACCCCTTCCTCAATTTGGTGATTGATGAGTCGCTCGTGCTCTTCAAAGGACGTCTTGTATTCAAGCAGTATATATATCCCCTTGAAAAGGCATAGGTTCGGAATCAAGCTCTTCGTTTTGTGTGACTGTGAAACTGGAATAGTGCTTGACATGATCGTGTATACAGGCACTGACATTGACGTACCGAAAGCCGCTGCCGGTGACCCCATGGGCATGTCAGGTGCCATCGTCAGGAAAATGTTGGCACCTTACCTGGGCAAAGGCCACATCATCTACACTGACAACTGGTATACTTCTCCTGCTCTCTGCCAGTTTCTTCATGACAACCAAACGGGGTCATGTGGGACTGTCAGAAAGACAAGAAAGTTTATGCCTAAGTTCACAGGTAATGTCATTCCTCTTACAGATGCCTCCTCCAGTGACACACCTTCTGAAGACGAACTGGCCCAGGAACACCGCGAGAGGCATGTCCGAAGAAGGCGACGAAAGGGGCAGAAGTACAAGCAGCTTGAAAAGTCCGGGAAAGTGGTAGCCCTGAAGTGGAAGGACAAAAGAGACGTCCACCTGCTTTCCACAGTCCACACAGGTGCCCAGATGGACTCTGGTAAAATCCACTACAGAACCAGGAAGACCATCTATAAGCCTGACATGGTAGTGGACTACACTAAGAACATGCACCTGGTGGACAAGTCTGACTGTCAACTGTCAGGCGTTGAGTGTCTGAGGAAGACTGTGAAGTGGTATCACAAGCTCTTCCTCCACCTAGTTGACATCACGATGCTCAACGCCTACAACTTGTGGTTGGTCAAGAGAGAGATGTCCCCAAACCAGAAGCTAAAATTCCGGGAGTTTGTGTATAACGTGGCATATCAACTCCTGGAGAAGTATGGCACCACCACTCACAGACGTACGGCTTGGCGTGGGGATCACGTTCCTGACCGCATCCAGCTGGGTGTCGAAAGACACTACCCAACCAACACCGAGCTCATTGGCACTCGTCACAGGCAGGTGCAGTTCCACGTCTGCAGCTCCAGTGTCAGAAAACCCCACGTCACCAAAAGAGTCACCTCAATGTGCGCGGAGTGCAAAGTTGCACTCTGCTTGGGTGACTGCTTCAGGGACTACCACACATTCAAAAACTACTGAGTGCCGCCCCCTGCCCTGCCCTGCCCTGGACTCGCCCCCTGCCCTGCCCTGCCCTGGACTCGCGCCCTACCTTACCTGACCTGACCTAATTGATCACGCTACCTCATAATGTAACATATATATTATATAATGTATAAGTTCCAAAGATGTCCCTGTGATATAGCTTTTACATTATATAATTGTATGTTTCATTATTTAGTTTATAAGTTTCAAAGATTTACATGTAATATGCCTTCTTTTTTTAGTATATCAATATATATGTTTGTTATAGCCGAAGTAATGTGTATATATTTTCTTACCTCAAATGAATTGTACAAAAATAAATATGTTTCAATAAATCCTGTCAAACGTACTAAGATAATAAAATAAAACAATAAAACAATAAAATACAAGGTCATGTCATTGTATTCTTACAATATGATATATTCTATGAATATTTCATATTGTTTGAATACAATGGCATGATCTTGTAAAAAAAAAAATTATCAAATTTTTTCTAAACAGTATAAAACCTTCCCCCCTTCTTGGATTCGATCCCAATACCCTACCACACTTTGAGTTTTCCAGTCCGCGACCTTACCAACCATGCCACAGGAGTTCATACCAAATGTCACTCAAAACTTCGTGTCTACAATCGAAATGACAATATACAAAAAAAAATGAATTATCCCACCAATTTACGTTTGTAAATTGATGGGATTATCAATGATATCATGCCAAGGTTTATACAAGTTTGTCTCTGTCAAGAATTAGTAATTATATAACTTTATTCTGTCAAAAATTGCCCAAACACTCAGCAAAAATGCCCCTCTCAGTGTGACTCCAGTCATTATCACACGGTCAAGCGGTCACTGGGTGACCCTTGCTGCTCCCTCCAGCCACAGCAGCTCTCTCTGGGAACAAAATTTGTATAAATACAATAATGCATAAAATACTCTTCACAAATACATTTGTATTGTATAATATTGTAAATAATAGTGAATAATAACTGTGTGGGTGTCGAAAATTGCTCAACCATCTTTCTTATGTCTCACCTACACCCTTACACGCGTATATTGGATTATACATAGTCATGACTGTCATACAAATACTTGCAGTAGGTCTCGAATATACATTTAGATTGCATATTACTTGGAAATAAATAAATATAAGTTTTCTGGTGGCAATCTACCATTTCGCAAGTGTAAGGCGACACCAGTCTATATTTAGCTCTCTATCAAAAACAGTTAAGCCGATGTTTACTGACCACCCTCGTTCCTGGTCTATAATATAGTACTTTATTTACAGTCAATGGCCTACATGTTTCTGTGGTACTTCACATGTGTCTAAAATGCAATGTCTGCTTGCATAAAAATGCAATTCTGAAGTCCATTTATACGTACGACATACGCATGTCTCACTTTCTCTCTCTCTCCATTCCTGACTCATGTTATTGTAGACCTCTTGGTGGCAACGAACCCCAGACACCTGCTAGACATAAGGTTCAAAATCCCAAGACATCCATACGCCTGGGGCGCCTCCACAATTATCACACAGCTGCATATGTTTCCTGCTAGATCTCCCTGCCTTCACTCTCTCCACGACTCACTCCCTGCCTCCCTCCCACCCACCCACCCACCCCCACCCACCCTTTTAGGCTTCCGTCTGCTAGAAACTCATTGATAATGTGCGTAAATATCGCATGAATTGGTCTATATGCGGTATATATATCGATATATGGCACGTATACATACGTACAAGTCTGTATTATAGCATGACAGTGCTCTAAGTACGAGATATACGTAATATTATAGCGCAAACCACACTCTCATCTCATAAATTGCCGCCAAACCTCCAACCCATCTTCATTCCCGCCTAAAAATTCTTTGATAATTCCCTTATATATTGCAATTTTTGGTCACTATGAGGCATATTCATTGTTATATGGGTGGCCTACACACGTATACGTACTCTACATAGCCTAAAAGGGATAAAAAAAGGAGATATACGTGATAATATGCGGTAACCCACCCCCTCCTCCCTCTGGTTCTATCCCCTGGGCGCGTGAAAATTCGGCAGGGAAATCTCGCCGCTCGATGACAATCTAGCCGCGCGGTGCCATGCGCTCCACATTTTTCAACTACGGACCGTTCCCTCCCCCCCCCCCCCCCCCCCAGACAATTTTTGGGGGGTCAAATATATATGGGCCGATGCACGCAAACATTCCCTACACGCTGATGTACTTTTTATCGAAATTGGCAATGGGTCCCAAAATCATCATACATGCGCATAGTATGACCCTGTAAACAAAAACCTGTGCGCCGCGGAGAGGTTAAATGACAAATATCAGCCCAAGCTAGATACCCCCACAGTTTAAAAGGAGAAAATCTACTTTTGGATCCCCTATTTAGGTGAGCTCACAAAGCAAATAGAATCTTCATTATTAGACAAGTTATGTAAATTTTACCCTGACAAAGACTTTAGATTCGTACCTATGAACTTGTTCAAATTGGCTCAATGTTTCACTTCAAAGATCGTATTCCAGCTGACATGCGCTCGTCGATTGTCTATAATAATAATAATAATAATAATAATAATAATAATAATAATAATTCTTTATTCCAGACACAGAAGATAAATACAGTATAAATACAGTACGACCTAATGGTCCATATCACATACACTTCTCGTGAGAGCACAGATAATATACACAAAAATATATTAATAAAGAAACAGTAAAATAAAATATACAGTATTTACTGAATGGCATAATAAAGCACATATCACATTTTGTCACAATATAACACAGATAGGCTAATTAAGGCTATTGCTCAATGTTGGTTAACACCTATTGCACATTTCATTGCTCAGAGTTCAATTAGAACTATATAATTATTACAGTACATACTATGTGTGCAGCAGCTTCTGCCAGTGAGATATAATACGGGATTCATAGATATGATCACTAGCCCAAAGAGCTACGATCAGCGTGTTACTGGAGGATTGCCAGTCGCTGCGAAAAACTGTACACCAGTCTCCTGATGACAGCCCGACAGCACTGCACATCCAACAGTGTGCACACCATACTAGTGCTCTCATATTTAGAGAGACCAATGAACATCCTGAGTATATTATGATAGGATATACACAGACCATTTATGGTGGCTCTCTTGTACTTCCACCACAAATGGGCCGTGTACATAGAGGAACAATATGTCCGGAACAAAGTGACTTTAGTTTCCCAATTACACATGTGGAATTTCCTCAAGATGGTGTTACCACGTATATATAGCTGTCTGCGCTGACGGCCGATATCTGCATCATCTGAGCAATCTATAGTTTTACTTGCCCTAGTTACCAAGCAGGGTATGTGGAAGCACCTTGCAATCCTTCAAAACACGAATCGATGAACATTTAGGTCAGTCTAGCAGAACTGGTCGCAGTTTGAAGATCCCCTCCCACTCGGCAGTACGTGATCACTGTAAAGTATGTAAATTCATGCCAAGTAGAGAGCATTTTTCTATAATTGATAGTTGTCCAGGGGATAGTATTAGAATTCTAGAATTCCTGTATATTAACCCCTACTGCACCGTAGGGTACAGTAATATAAGTCCCCCCAAGTCCCAAGCAATGTGGCCAAAATGGCAAGATAGAACAACCTCCCACCTCAAAAGATGAAGGAATACCGGCTCTCCCAACCTGCAGAGGCTTGCATATAAGCTGAGAAGTGTTGCCAACTCTAGAGCAGTGCTCAAATGGTCATGGTACCAGGCACTGCCTGATACTGGCAGTTACAAGGAAAGTACATTACTGACGGCTCCTGCCGTCGCTGGGACTGGGGAGTGATTTATCTACTGACGGCTCCCTGCCGTCGCTGGTACAGAAGGGGTTAAGAAACTTAACCCCCAGTTGAACAACACTGTGTCCTCTTTTCCCTTAAATGTTGCATAGTTTCGGGTGGCATTAGTCTGTCCATGTGTGTCCTGTGCAGTTTTGTCATTTGGTAAAGTAACTTTAAACTTCGATGTAGTAAATTATTGATTGTATAGGCTGAATTAATACTTTATATTGTTAGGTATTTTATCTTTTTGTCTTGGTGTCATAAGTTTTAGTTATATAAATTGAACATTTCTCTCTTAACCTTTACACTTAGTGTTTAGTGCGTATCTATATCATTGGCTGACAGTAACTTTTTTCTTTGACTGAACATTTGATGTATTTAAGTTGCGATTTTTAAGCTCAATCTTACTCTTATAGGCTGAATTTACACTTTATACTGTTAGGTGATTTATGTATTTGTGTCATAAATTTTAGCATAGACTGAACGGCGCATTTGGCTGCATTCTTGCAAATCTTTAATTGAGAATGGCTAGTGCTTTCTCTGCATAATTGACTGACCTTTTATTTGTATACATCGAAAAAACTTAATTTTAATTTTTCTTTTTAACTCTAGGGCTCAAACCCTGTGTATTTAACGTTTTTACTAATTTAAACAAATTGTCCATAGATTTTCACTGAAGTTGACATAACACATGTGTCGAAACGTCTGGTATCAATAAAGAAAAATGATCCTAGTCACAGCCTTCATTTTCCTGTTACTGGGATAGATAACTTCAAAGATATACAAGAACTGATCCTAAGGTCGTCAAAATATCAAAGTAAAAAATACCGATGAAACATATGTAAGGCTCCTAATTTTGAAGTGAGTAAGCTAAAAAGAATAACCTTCAAACAAAAAGAGGATAAAATAAGTTTCAAAAAGATATATCCCCTCCCCAATTTCAAGATATATCCCCTCCCCAATTTCAAGATATATCCCCTCCCCCATTTCAAGATATATCCCCTCCCCAATTTCAAGATATATCCCCTCCCCAATTTCAAGATATATCCCCTCCCCAATTTCAAGATATATCCCCTCCCCAATTTCAAGAAAGCTGAACATTTTGGAAAGCTAGAATAATTTCGGAAGAGGCCTAGCAACAGCCGCCATCTTGTCCGCGCGGCGCCCCAAGCACACAAGATGTTACCCCGTAGACGATAATGGCGAGATATATTATCACAAGCACATTATCTAGGATATAAATGTCAAAAGATATAGTCATACATTAAATAGTGAATAAATAATTAATAAATATTCAATAAAGTAGACGTACCGTTTCGCCCAAAATCAAAATGGCATACCCAACTCTGCAAAGGGTTACCATTATCACTAATATTACCACCATTATTACTACTACTATCATCATCACTACAATTGTCACCATCATCACTAATACTACCATCATCACTAATATTACCACCATCATCACTACTACTATCATTATCTCTACAATTGTCACCTAATGTCAACTAAACTAAAGTAGACATGCCGTTTCGCCCAAAATCAAAACGGCATACCCAACTCTGCGAAGGATTACCATCTTCACTAATATTACCACCATTATTACTACTACTATCATCATCACTACAATTGTCACTATCGATCATCACTACTACTACCATCATCACTAATATTACCACCATCATTACAATTGTCACCTTCTAATGTCAACTAAACTAACTTAACCTAACAAATGCAGGCGATTTTTTTTTTCGCCCTCTGAACGATGGCGTTCTGTGTGAGTCACACAGAACGCCATCATCATTGCTTGGGAATAGGTACAGGGTGGAGGGTGCCTAAAATCATAACTATTGCACAAATTTAAAAACAAAACATTCATTACCGTCGCATTCATGCACCGAATGTTCGTGTGAAGTTTGGTGAAAATCCGTCGAACGGTCTAGGAGGAGTTATCGGACAGACAGACAGACAGACAGACATTAATGTCGGCCGGCATGTACCACTATACGGGGGGCGATACCACTCTGCTTACGCAGAGTTGATAAATACAGTACAAATATCACAGGTTATGACTAGAACGTTAAGAAATTGTGAATTGAATGAGTGATAGCAACCCTAAAACTTAGTCGATGTTAGTGACATGCCTCCGTGGAAACAATAGTAATGGCATAATGATCTGTCTAAAGCTAAATATATAAAGCAAAAATTATTTATATATCGGGGTCAAGACACTGCCAAACATAATATTATGAGAGGAGAGTCCAGACGCTATACAAAGAGAAATACAAGGACTAAAGTTAGCCTAGTCTCAAATATATACTGTAAAAAGCTGGCTATTACTAATGAGCAGAACTAGATAATAGCATAAATAAAACAGACACTTGGTAAAGGAAAACATATAAAAAAGAATTACATGGCCAAAAATGGCTACATCGGCAATTCGGCATCATGTAGTCGTCAGACTGGTGCGGCCGGATCAACCTTGTGTGTGCCCTGAAATAGACACCCTGTTCACCTTAACCCATCAGATCCGGGGGGTCTCATATGATCCCGATCGCTGTTGTGTCCGGGGCCATTTTCGTACAGTCAAGCTTCATAATTCAGTAGCTACTGATTGAGAGCAGTAATTTTTGTTGCAAATTGTAGAACGCTTTGTTGTCTATAGACTGCCGTTGAGATGACATCGCTACGACGCGTGGTTGCCGAGTTATGATGTTTTTAGCGGCGATTTTTAGCCACGCATTTTGCCTCATATGAGGCCTCCCGGATTCTGAGGGTTTTGAATGCCTAGCTGCCTCCTGTGTTATACTATAACATTAACTCACTAATAACGCGAGCAGGTTGAGCCAGACGGAGAGACACGGGAGAAAACAGGGAGCACAAAAAAGATATGTCTAGATGAGGAAGCCGCAACCTGAAAAGAGACTGTATGTACGCAACAGGTGGCGCTGAGCGACTGTGCATGGGAAGCCTGCCTTTGTGTCGGCACTGAATTCGAACTACCTTATTCTATCATTATTACTTTTTTTTCTTAGTGGTATCCGATTCGATGATGTTCCCTAGGAACTATATGTAAGGGGTATCCCCTGGGATGTTATTTTTCGATTATTCGGGTTGCGTTAAGCTATTCTCTGGGTTCCCTAGAGGACCCGGGGAGCCCTAATAGTTAAATAGGCTCTCACGTCATTGGCGGAGAGAACCACTATTAAATTGGGAGGTTTGGCAACCTCCCTAAATACCAAGTAAGGACATCCTCTTATTTGGTAGTAGTCCCGGAGAATCAACAGTCATAGTATCCCACTCTAGTCCCAGCCCCTGCCCATCTAATCTAAGTTTAATTGATAACTTGATGAGGTTAAAGGGTGGCGCGCAGATAGGTCATGGGTCGCGGGTACTGAAAGATGTTCTAGATAAGCTGGGCTCGATTTTCCTTTTTTCTTTTTGTACCCTCGACAAATGTTTCTGTTTTCTGATTGCATCAGGGTCTCTGGGAATTCATACCATACCGTACCTAGTATAGTAGTAGAGAATTAAGGTGCATTGTCTAGAGACATTGGTGTAATAGTAAATATATACAAACGAAAGGGGATGCTCTAGATAGAGGTAATTATAGGGACCTGAAAATGCTTGACCAAATCATGAAGGTCTGTGAGAGAGTCTTTGAGGGTTTGATCATAATTATGATGATATGCAGTTTAGTTTTATGCCAGGACGTGGTACAACCGATGCTATCTGCATAGTCAGGCAGATACAGGAAAGATACTTACTAAAAGGCAGGGATCTTTACTTTGTGTTTGTAGACCTGGAGAAGACCTTTGACAGGGTGCCTAGAGATGTTGTGCAGTGGGCTATGAGGAAACTTGGTGTGGAAGAGTGGCTGGTGCGTGTGATAATGAAGATGTATGAGGATTCGCGAACTGCGGTGAGGGTGAAAGGTGTACTGAGTGAGGAGTTCACAGTCCGCGTTGGAGTTCATCAGGGTTCAGTGTTAAGCCCCCTCCTCTTTATTATGTTCCTGGAGGCACTGTCTAGAGTTTTTAGATCCGGACTCTCGTGGGAACTGTTTTATGCAGATGATTTAGTCCTAATAGCTGACAATGTGCAAGATGCTGAGGCCAAATTCAGAAGATGGAATGGCGAGCAAGGGTTTAAGAGTCAATATCAACAAAACCAAGGTTGTGCATTGTAGATTGAGACAAGGCAATGTGGAAAAGAGCGGTGCATTCCCATGTGCAGTGTGTGGAAAGGGTGTGGGCGCTAACTTGATTCGATGTAGCATCTGTCGATGTTGGGTGCACCATGGGAGTAAGCGCTGTAGTAGAATAAAAAGGACCCCTGCCGAAGGATAAGTCAGAAATTGAAAAATTTGAGTGCGTAGTATGCAAAGGCAAGCTTGTGTTAAATGATGATCCTGTGGCTGTGAAATTTGGAAATGAATCATTGGAGCTGGTGGACAAGTTTTGTTACCTAGGAGATACCATCTCTGCCGGTGGTGGGGCCGAGGCTGCCACTGTCGCTAGAATTAGATGTGGCTGGGGGAAGTTCAGAGAACTGCTGCCAATTCTGATCATGAAAAGAATGCCTCTCCCCCTGAAGGGAAAGGTGTATGCCTCATGTGTTAGAAGTACAATGATGTATGCCTCAGAAACATGGGCCGTTAAAGCAGAGGATGTCAACAGAGTGGAATGTAATGAGATGCGAATGGTGAGATGGATGTGTGGGGCCAGGCTGCAGGATAGAATAACAAATGATGAGCTGAGGAGACATTTAGGTATAAAGAGTATTAGCGAGGAGATGCGTACAAGTAGACTGGGATGGTATGGATATGGGGAGAGAATGGATGAACAAAATTGGGTGAAAAGATGCAGGTCTGTGATTGTAAAGGGAGCTGCACCAAGGGGTGGACCGAGGAAGACCTGGGATCGGACTATACGTGCCGATCTCAAATCCAAAAACCTGACAAATGAAGCAGCCCTTAACAGGGTTGCCTGGAACGCCGCCATTAGGACAAGAGACTGAAACTGCACGTATGTGTGGACCACTCGGTCTTAAAATGTTATGTATGTATGTATGTATCGTCTCTATACTCGCGGATGACATTACACTCGTAATAGCAGGATGGTTGATTCTCCGGGACTACTACCAAATAAGAGGTATTCCTTATTTTGTATTTAGGGAGGTCGTCAAACCTCCCAATTTTATCTGGTATTTGGATGAAATAGATGGATATTGCCTACATATACATTTACATATATTTATTTTATGTTCTTCCCTAAGCCCAAACTATTGTTTTAAATATTTGTATCCATGAAGTTCACCTTTAAAATCTTTCAATGTGATGCCTTGCTTCATATGATGATGGTCATTGGTTAACATGCTATTTTAATCAGTTTAGGAAGAGCTTGTGGTAGTATGAGGGATATTTGAGATTTGTTTTATTCCTTTTATCTCTAAAGTACAGTAAAACCTTTCCCATCCAGACTAACTTGGGAGAACCCTGTCTGGATCTGCCGAAAGTCTGGATATATAGTCAGCCATCCAGACAAATCCGATGGCTGAAACATGAGTCTGGATATGTAACTTAAACAACCAACTTAGCTTTCTGCCATCCAGACAAATTCAGATGGCTGAAACATGAATCCGGATATCTAACTTAAACAACCAGACTTAGGTTTTAGCCATCCAAGCAAATCTGGACGGCTGACATACAAGTCTGGATATCTAACGCTGGATATAAACAATATGTATTCATCTCGTTCGTTTCCGGATTGACTTTTATTTTTCCCAAGCCATCGAGACAAGTTTGGGCTGAAACATGAGTCTGGATCGAAATGCATGTCTGAATCTCTTGGGTTTCTGGATCTGAGAGCACCGAATGAGCGGGGTTCGACTGTACTTTCAAAGCCTTGTAAAAATGTCTAATATTAGCCAAACTGAAATTGAATTACCCCCATTGTATGAAAGGTGTTACCTTCAGACTTGACCAGTGATATGTATTGAAGGTGTTAATCCTTGTTTTTACTGATTCCTTCCAGACTTGAAGAACCTTGACATGGCTAATGATCTGTAGGCTACAAGTGTATTGAAGGTGTTAATCATGTTTTCATGTCTTAACTCCAGACTTGAAGAACTCTGACTTGACGAGTGACCTGTACGAGCGTAAGTTGAGTCGAGCCAAGGACGCTCTGAGCTTGGTTCAGAGTGCCAGTGTGCGCACCCTCTCTGCCTCCCTGGGTACAAAGTGGCCATACAAGCGCACCATGTCAGCACCGGCAAACATGGTCAACCGAAGCACCATTGAGAAGCAACAACAAGGTAGGTACAAAATCCATAATTCACACCTTTATATTAGTCCTGTATGCCACTTGTTCATATTTAGATACACATTCATTCATGTATGTATGTCTTGGTAGGGTGTTGGTCTTTGTCATGTGTTAATATCTAGCCACAGGCATTCTTGTGTGCGTTGTGGGGTACTAATGTGTGTGTCATGTGTTCATATGTGCGGTTGGGAGTGCTGATATGTGTAATCGTATTTTGAGAACTGCACACGCCTGTGTGTGCATTGTGAGGCACTGTTGTAATTGGTGTTCTTGTCAGCTACTGTACATGTATTATTATATGTAAACATTAGAAGCTGTACTCTCTTGTGCTATCCACATTCATATGTACATCAGCAGTCCACTAACCCTGTATACAGTATTTGACATCACACTGTAAACTCACATGTGCACTAATGGAACTTTGTTTAATATTGTGTATTTTCAGCTACACTTGTACCATGTCTATAGGTTTCACCACTGTGGTTTAAGTAAGTTAAGACATATTGCTCTAATCATTGTCAAATTTATGTTCGGGTGAGAAAATAGCTTATAATTTTTTTTACATAAAGTGTTACCAATTATATTCAGCTGAACATACCGATCTTTTGTATTGAGAGTTTAATACAGAAACTACCAAGATGCCCTCAGAGTTTTAAAGGCTAATTCCTAAGTTACTCCAAGTTGGCGACAGGTAGTCAAACTCAAAATTTTATGTAAATTTGCCATCACTCACAAAAATAGAATCACTCCTATATTATGGACAAATTGAAAAAAATACAAATGTTTTCCCCTAATGTAGAAGACCTGGGTTAAGTCAGTTTTGTGAAAGCCTATTATGGTGTAACATACATACATACAATGGTTTAACATAGTTTTCCATTACATACATTGTAGCGGCTCAAACGTGGTTGCCTCTCCGCAGTTGGAATATAATACAATAAAGCCCCGTCATAACACCGCCCCACCATGTCATCACTTTGGCTGATGTTGGCATAGTGCTAACCGTGCCTCAGCAAGACTAAAAAAAGTCCAACTGTAGGAATGTTAGTTAGATCTGCATAAGAGTTTGGAAAGAGACAAAGTAAATGAGGTGAAACATAAGATGTTAGTGGCAGTGGTATGGTTTACGCTGTTTGTATTTGTTGCAGATTAAGCGTTAATGTGAATATTAATTCTGCAATCTTGACTGGCAGAGAGGGGATTCGATCATCCACCACACTACAGGCCTACTTTTGCTGGGTCAATATATGCACACTCTAACCACTCAGCCAATATGACACCTAGTTTATCTGAATCTCGTAACGGGCTCCTGCACATATATTTACAGTCACACACAAGACATTTTTCACTTCAATATTTCATGGATCACAGTGAAAATAGTAACCTAATGTACAATATTTACAAATGATAAAGTTTACCAATACAGTGTTTCTTAAGAGGAATAATTGTATGGAATTTTGCTCTGTGGATACTGGTAAACAAAATATCAAAAATATAATAGACTCAACATTGTCTATTTTTGCCAACATTATTTACAAACTTATCCCCGTACTTATATATTGTGAAATCTGATATATATTTAACAAATCTTGTATTTAACTGTTCAATTGATAGTGTTCAAGGTAGTACAGTATAGTACCATTAACACTTGTCAATCACTCCAATCTATGCTACTACTACTACTACTGATTTAACATTCATATATTTTACATTATAATGGCTCAGATTGGGTTACCCTTTGAAAGGTGGATTGTAGTACTTTACAATAGTCCTGTTATAGTTCTGTCCTATCATGACCAAGGCTAAACACAATCCCTCTGCAGCACTTTATCTGCACAACACTAGCCCCAACAGTGCTACAACTGGACAGTACCATAACAAGACTATAGGATCAATGTTGGTTGTTGTTGTTGTTCCCCAGGCTGTCTGGCCGAGCAGCCCCAAGGTCCCAAGCAAGGCCAAGGCCATAACCGAGTGCTCCCACAGAACCCTCCCAGCTTTACCACTAAGAATGTTGGTTTTAACCATCACTATCCTCTGTTTTAGTTACATTGTACGACACACAAAACTTTGAATAGGGCATTTTTTGTTTCTTGTAGTATATTTGTTCATTCTAGTACATGTGAGGGTCCTCTTTACCCATAGAGTGGAGTGACATAGTATTATTATTATTTTCTTTTTGTCTTATGATAAAGTGGAGCTCCCATACTGAAGCATATTCAACGCAGCTATGTAGTTTTTTCCTCAAACCCCAATAATGCTTACTCTATAAATATTTGTTTAGTTTTTTATATATTTATTTTATTTTTTCTATTTTTCCAAATTACTCCCTCTCGGGCATAGGCTGAGAGCCTGTACATTCAACCGCTATACATTCAACGGTGAAGCCTGTGAGGTCTCGTTCCAGTCTAGAGATTGAGACGTGAAGCACTTAGAGCTGCAACCAGCCTTTGCCATCTTGCCTTCACAAGATGCATGGCGCTTGGTTGCCCACTCACGGCTTGAAGCAGCCCCATCTCTGGAGCTGCCTCGCCTTCGTGCTAGTCCATGAATGTGGAGGGAGCTGCACCAAGGGGCAGACCAAGAAAGATGTGGGATCGGACTATACGGTCTGATCTTAAATCAAAGAACCTGACAAGTGAGTCAGCTTTTAACAGGGTTGCCTGGAACGCTACCATTAGGACGTGAGACTGGAGCCGCGTTTCGTGTGGAGCACTCGGTCTTTAAATTTGTGTATATATATGTATGTATGTATGCCACATTAAAATGGTTTGCGTTACTCTTGCATAATGTAATCTGAAAATAACCATAAGCTGTACAAATTTAGCAACTCTGTCTTTGTGCATATAGTGTATACCCACATTAATATGATCATTATAAGATGCACAACCTCCAACTCTCTGTCTTCATATTGGTAAGGGGTGACCTTGTTACTGAGCTGGTAACCTTAAGTTCCTGAGTTCAAATCGCAATTTGCAAAGGGAAGATATAGATATAGAATTTGTGCTGTACTTCATTACAGCATGTTATTTGTGCTGTACTTCATTACAGCATGTAATTTGTGCTGTACTTCATTACAGCATGTTATTTTATCATTATGTCCACGTACACGCCATGTAGAACACCCTTGCTTTTTCCATTACATTAGCATTGTATGATTATTGCCTTATTAAACTATGCGGTAAGGCTGTAGTATTCGGGCGTATCGCCCGCTTTGTTTACATTACTCGTATGCTGGTTGGCTGCACGCCAAAATGAACGAAATTCAGCTCAAAATATACTATGTATACGAGTATACTACGCAGTTGATATCTACAGGATTTCTCACTTTTGTAGCTACATATCTTGCCATATGACCAGAGATTAATATTATTGTTTATTATTACATGAAGTTCGTTGATGATTGGTGGCCTGACCTATGTTCTAATAATGTTTAATACAACCATGATCTTGCCAGGCCACATAGCTAGACTAGCAAATTCAATATGATGCTCAAATTAGTATTTGCAATTGATAAAAACTACCCACAAAAAAACTAGTAGAGCTTTAGTAATGAATTTAGTATCATAATGTAAATAACCAAGGTGCGCATTTGACACATATGACATTTCTTAATCTCTAATTTTATCGTAGGTATTTGTTATCGCTATCGCGCACTAATTAGAACACCGCATTGGACACATGCTTAAAAGCAAGATTATAGACCTATTTTTGAGTAATCCCTGTAATAGATGTATTTACTGGGGAAGCTAACATGATGGTCTATTCACTAAGATGTCTAGAAGTTACGATACACAGCCCCTTGTGACTCAGGAAGAGCTTGTAAATCTTCACATCTATTGTCTGGCCGACTCCTCTCAATTGATGGAATTACCAGCTGTATTGTTTGGCTCTCTTTGAATTATGAGAGGTTAAGGGTCCATATTTCTACTCTTGTCGTAATGAATAGAATATAGGCCGTTTTATTCAGCTTAGGAATAGTCTCTTGTAGTGAAGTAGTTAAACACAAATGAAAGCTACTACAGTAACTGGAATAAGTGAAGTGAGATATAACACTACACCTCTAAGTCAGCATATGTTATGATCTGGAACCCAGATCTTCCAGATGGTTCCATTGTGGCTTCAGTTCATATTATATTTACTTAATGCCAAATTTGTAACCCTCATTTCAATATTATAATGTAATGAGCCCCCTCCCACAAACCCATGATCAGTGGCCGATAACTCTCCCATGTCAATAATACAAAGAGGCCCCCCTCCCAAATAATAACAGTATTTTAACTCTCCCATATCAATAATACAAAGAGCCCCCCCCCCCCAACTAATAATAGTATTGTAACTCTCCCATGTCATTAATCCAAAGAGCCCCCCCCCCCCCCAACTAATAAGAGTATTGTAACTCACCCATGTCAATGATACAAAGAGCCCCCCCCCCCAACTAATAAGAGTATTGTAACTCTCCCATGTCAATGATACAAAGAGCCCCCCCCCCCCCCAACTAATAATAGTATTGTAACTCTCCCATGTCAATAATACAAAGAGCCCCCCCCCCCCAACTAATAATAGTATTGTAACTCTCCCATGTCAATAATACAAAGAGCCCCCCCCCCCCAACTAATAAGAGTATTGTAACTCTCCCATGTCAATGATACAAAGAGGCCCCCCCCCCCCCAACTAATAAGAGTATTGTAACTCTCCCATGTCAATGATACAAAGAGCCCCGCCCCCCCAACTAATAATAGTATTGTAACTCTCCCATGTCAATGATACAAAGAGCCCCCCCCCCAACTAATGACAGTATTGTAACTCTCCCACAGTTTATATTGTAACTCTCCCATGTTAATATTATAAAGAGCTCCACCTCCTCTATCACTAGTGCCAGTATGTAACTCTCTCATATCATTATAAAGATCCACCCACTCCCAACTCTCCCATGTAAATATTATAAAGATATACAGTATACCGTATATCTCTCTATACCCACCAATTGCCCTTTTCCCTCTTCCCTCAATTTTACTGTACCCTGTATTCTGAAGTCCTATCTGTAGGAGCAGATTAAACTATATGTAGTTTAAATTGTAAAATCTGGTAGATGAATGATGATAATTTTGTTAGAAGTGATGTTTAATCAAAACAAATTTTATAACCAAGTATTGTTTCATAATTTCTTGTATTGAAACATGCTCTACCAGATGCATAATGAATGTTGAAATCAAATTGATAAAACCAAAATAGTATTCAATCAGGTAACAGCAGAGTACATTTTGTACAGTACATAGTGTATTTGGAATGTAGTTAATTCTACCTAACTAATAGTGTAATACTGTGAAAATTCACTCCAGCCATCAATTATTATAGCTAAAGTTAAATTTGTAAAAAAAAGTTGATATCCATTTGGTTTTTCTATGCAGGACTGAGTATTATTTGAACATTTTACTACTTGTTTTTGGTTTTAATGGCAACCTGCGTATTCCAGTGGATAAAGACGCGGATAGAACATATCTACGGCAGGCCTCCGCTCCCTTGCTTAAGAAGGGCTCGAAATTTGGTCTGGGTCAGTTCATAGAGTGGCATCTGTCTGAACGCATAGGTATATATATTATATACAGTATATACTGTATATATATATATATATATATATATATATATATATATATATATATATATATATACTGTATATATATATATATATATATATATATATATATATATATACTGTATATATACAGTACATCCCTGTTGTTCCCTTCCTTCCCTTCGTAGATCTATCTCACTTTGACTTTTATTCATATACCAACAGATCTTTTTTTCATGTAATTTGTTTTCTTTCTTTCTTTGTTCCACCTATTCCCCCTCTCCTCACCTTCAAATACATATTTTCCCAGGTATCATGTTTATTGCGATAAAATCACGTTTCTCCTTCAAGTTTGTAAACATTGTAGGCTAAATTGTTTCCTCTCTCCATTTACAATTTGTTCATATCTAGGAGTATATTTAGTACTAGCCTCTACGTTATCCAAAGTAATTCTTTATACACTTGTATAATCTCGTCCGCTCCAGGAGCGGCCGATTTATCGGAATCACTTGCGCGATTAACCAATATCTTCACGAAATGCACCTCAATTCTCTACTAGGTACGTTGTACACACATCGAGGCCACTATTTGAATAGAAAAATAGAAAATATGGCAGAGAGAAGAAAAGAAAAAGATTATAATAGTTGCCCAAATCTATACCCTCATGGTGCATGCTTGAACCCCCAAGGTACAGTCAGCGGAAAAAGTCCTGTCGTCTCTCCTTCCTCACCGGCACTCTGGATATTCATAGACTCGAGAATTTTAGGTGTGCAAACGTGCATCTTTTTGCCAACAGATGGCACACTGTGATGTGTGTGGTTGTGAAGGTAGAGGGTGATGGGGGAGAGGAGGGTAAAGAGTTGTTAAGGGTAGGAAGGTGGGAGATGGAGGAGACAACTTGTTTGTAGGTAAATAACATTTCCATTAATTTTTTTAATATATTATAATGGTCTGAATTTTTATTAACATGTGGTAATCTGTTACATTTGTAACACATAGAAAACGACATGATCAAAAGACAACACATTTGCAATCAATCAATACCAATATATGAGTAAATCCACAAAATACCGTGAATTAGACACTCTCTCTCTCTCTCTCTGATACTGTCTTATATGACAGTTAACCTCTTCTGTACCGGCGACGTCTTTTTAATTATATTCTAGCTATATATCGTCTAAATATAGCTAGGGTAAAATTAAAAAGATGTCGCCGGTACAGAAGGGGTTAACCAGTTAGCGTTCTAAATAGATGATAATTCAATATCGTGATCTCACGGCCAACCTGTTGAGCTATGACGAGCATTTAAACAAATTTGTGAAATATGGACTCTGAAAATAATTTTAGCAATTACAAAAATATGACTTGACCGACGAACTGTAAGGTCCCTTGTCGTATAAACTCATGATTATGTCTAACTTCCGTTTTTTTTTTTTTTTTTTTTTTTTTCTGAAAAGTATTGACTAAGACTCGGTGCCATATGGCTTCGTCGCTTGGTGCTGGGATTTTAATAGTGTTATCCCATCCAACACAGGTGACATCCTTTTCATTATATTCTGACTACTATTAGATTATTTCATTCAGTTTAGGTAGGACGTATACCAATTATATGGCCTCGAACCATGTCAGTTCATCCTTTTAGCTACCATATATCCTTTTTAATCTTCTTAAAATCGCGTTAACCCCTTGAGACCCAGGACTTATTTTTGTTATACTCTGGTTACCGTTAGACGATTTCCTGTATTGTTTAATGCAACTTTTGGTCTCACAGGTGGAAATACGATCTAAACATGCCCTCTGAATTAACCCGGCGAGCGCGCGCAGGGTGTAGTGAACACCACACTTCTGGGCGGCAATATTAAGCTCAATTCTCGCCTATAATCGTCATTTTACGATAAATATCGTTATTACTTATTACTTAGGGAAGAGAATGTGTAGATCAGATTTTTACCCTGAATTGTGTTGTGGAGAAATATCTGGAGAAGAAACAAAAGGTGTATGTTGCCTTTATGGACTTTGAGAAGGCCTATGACAGAGTGGATAGAGAAGGCATGTGGAAAGTACTGAGAATATACGGAGTAGATGGCAAGTTGCTGAAAGCAGTGAAGAGCATGTATGAGTGTGCAAAGGCGGCAGTACGTGTGGAGAATGAGCAGAGCGAGTTCTTTGACCTGAGTGTTGGGTTGAAACAGGGGTGTGTGATGTCCCCGTGGTTGTTTACTGTATATATGGATGGAGTCATGAAAGAAATACTAGGAAGAGCAGTGGATGTTGGTGTATCGCTGAAAAGGGAGGGAAATGAGTGGAAGCTGCCTATACTGCTGTTTGCGGATAATACAGTTCTGATGAGCGATAATGAATGGGAGTTGCAGGGTCTGGTAAATGAGTTTGGAACAGTGTGCGAAAAACGGAATTTGAAGGTAAATGCGGGGAAGAGCAAGGTTATGGTCTTCGAAAGGGGTGAAGTCACAGAGTGTGAGGTGAAGTTGAATGGCCAGGCTATGGAGATTGTCAGCTCTTTTAAGTATCTGGGCAGTGTGTTGAGTAAAGATGGGACTATGGATGAAGAAGTGCGGGAGAGGGTGCAACAGGGGAAGAGGGTTGTAGGAACATTAAAAGCAGTAACAAGAAATAGAGTGGTCAGTATGGAAGTGAAGAAGTCCTTACATGATAGTGTGGTAATCCCGACACTAACTTACGGAAGCGAAGCATGGACGTTCGGGAAGAGACTCAGACCAAGAGTGAGAGCGGTGGAAATGAGTTACTTGAGAAGTGCGTGCGGAGTTACATGGAGGGATAGACAGACGAAGGAGGTGTGGTGTGGAGGTAGATGTGCTGGAAAGTGTGAAAAGGAACAACTTGAGATGGTTCGGCCATATGGAACGTATGGAAAGCGAGAGATTGACTAAGAGGGTGTACGAGAGCGAGGTGGAAGGACAGAGAGGAGAGGTGCACCGAGGGAGAGGTGGAAGGATGGAGTGAGGAAGTATATGAATGAAGGCGGGGCTGGTTGGGAGGAGGGGCATCGACTGACTTGGGACAGAGGTGCATGGGGGCGGTTCGTTCGTGGCCACCCCTTCGGGGATCACGGCGCCAGGCAATAGATAGATAGATTTATTCATATGCGCCTATTTTACGTTTAATATGAAGATAGTAACAAATAACAACAATAAAACAAGTGGGAATAGTGTTTGGATGGTCAAAATCGCGAATTATTGCCGAGCGGTTTATTCATGAATTGTGGAGCAGAGCGAGGCCTAGAGCTTGACTGAGTCAGACTGACTCACTCACCCCACGCTCTTCCTTACGTAACACACTGGCTATACTCACATGACCACACCATAGAACCGGCTTGGAGACGTTTACACGAAAATATACCAATGAATAAGGGAATAACAGGGAAAATAGGTGATAGTTGAAGGGGGGGGGGGGGAAAGGGGGGAAGGAGGGGATTTTGATAGATGTGGAGTAGTGATAGGAGGGGAATGATCTCACTTAAGGGGACCGACCGGTTAATTACAAACTTCCAGGTCTTACTTTCAATTTAAATGAAATTTGGCACAGGTGTATATGACCATAAAACTAGATAAAACAAATTTTTTTTTGTTTTTTTTGCTTTTTTCTTGCAATTTAGGTAAAAAAATGTTGAAAACCATAGCACTGCAGAAAATTATAAACTCCTACAGAAATCCCCATAGCACATGTTTTATGTGATCAAACAACTCACAAAAGGTGTATCTGTAGTTGCTATAAAAAACAATTTTATATATTTTGTGTATTTGTTCGATTTAGGTGATTACGGATTCAGGCGAATATATTTATAGAAAATTATAACTTTGATGACATATTGTGAAAAAAAAAAATACTACAGTAAATTAGCTTTATAGGCCTTGTAGTGTTTTTAATTACCTTTCCAATGGTATATACACCATTCCTATAGGTCCAATAATAACTGTAGAATAACATCCGAAAGTGCGACAATATAGGTTCTGAGAAAAACAGGTGAAAGTCTAAGGTAATTAGGTGAACCTTTTTACTTTTGGTTTTAGATTTACAATATTTTACGCAGGAAAATGGCAAAGTAGAAGATAAAGCGTATGGGAGGTTGTAGAGTAGCTTACGCTCTTTCGATTTATATAGGTATGCTCCTCGTACGACCAGTAGTTACTGAGTATGTTAATTTCAAAGTTCGCTATATAACGTTTTTAGAATTACAGGAAAAGTTTGGAAAACATAAAAAAAACTATTTCCAATGGGTTTTCACTAAAAACATTTCACTGGCTTATGAAGGGATGTTGACTCTTGTTGAGTAAACACCTATTGGTATTTTCAGGATTTCGTGTTTTTAAAGCCTAAATTAACCGGTCGGTCCCCTTAATTACCATTTCACTTGATTTAAGTGCTACTGGGGCCTTTTAACACTTTACGAGCGGGCTAGGCGGTATATTTGACCGTGCCGCACAGCGTTTTTTTTTTTACCATAAATGGGGTAGTTTCCGTGCTCTTTTTCATGCATAAACAAGATCCAGAGCATAATACAAGTATATATCCCTGAAAGGGCATAAATTGAGCTTTCCAATGACACCCGAACCATCCTTCTACGATCACTGGTTGTCTTGCAACGATCGTGCAACCGAAGGGCAAAATCACTAAAATACGGTAATTTCTTTACATAATTACGTATGTAGCGAGGGAGTGAGGGTGGATGTAAGTGGAGTAAATCTCAGTAGGTGCACGGCGGCCGTGGCGAGCGGTCATGAGGTAACCCATGCTCCTCCAGTCACTCGTCTCTCTCTCAGAGCCAATATTGCGCCAAAATTGCACTCGGACTTAAGTCGGGCCCTGCCACATAGTCCAAATTTTTTCGATACGGACTTAAGTCGGGCCCCGATAGACAAGGGTTAAAAGTTTTTTTTTAGGCCTTACCTCTTAAGAGGGTCCTCGCCTTTGCCCACCAAAACCTCTTAAGAGTGTTCTCGTCGTTTCCGGGTTAAGTAGGTCCTTCTTCAACTGCATAAAACCATCTAACTTCAGTCATAATGAAAGGTAAACAGTACCAGCGATGTATTCTAAACCTTATTTCAGCAATATTGATCCTTTCACTACCAGGACGGTAGTGAAGGGATCAATATTGTTGAAATACAGTTTAGAATACATCGCTGGTACTGGAAGGATTATGCTTTCCACTGTGGTCCATCATATTATTCCTTCATCTTATTCACTTTCTTCGTGATATTTGGACATCCTTGTTCTTAATACGTTTTACATATTAGTTCAGTATCGCGTGGCGCTAGAGTTTATTAACCCATCTAGTACCGGTAACGTCTCGTTTATTATGTTCTGACAATGACGATTCTATTCAGTTTCGGAAGGCCGTCTACCAAATTGAACGTTATATATTATATAAATTGATCCCCGTAGCTGCCACATATTTTTCCTTATCTACTTATTATCGTCTACTTATAGCTGAAACCAAATAACACAAACAGCATCGGTACTGGAGGGGTTAATGTAACGTAATGTAATGAAACTTTTCAGTTATGGAAAATGATGTTACGTTACCCTGACTTCATATGATGTTTTTATATTTCACAACATTAATCATATTAAAATACATTCAGAATATCCTATCAATATGTTGTTAGCCCTTTATTTATATCATAGAGCATGTTTTTTACTTCATTCATGTTAATTTCACACTATTTTATTCGACTTGAAGAGCGATCTGTCAGTCAGTCAGTAGTCATGCAGTAGTCAGCACTTCTTTCCAAAAGGAGTAGGGAGGATCAGCCCATGGAAGTTGGGACTGGGAATCCCACTTACAGAATCTGGGCCTACTTCTGAATCAGCGAACCTTAAAGAACGATCTGCTTGAATAAATAGATTGATTGAACCCATTTGACTTAAATCAGATGCTTTCTAAGCTGATTTTTTCCCCTTGTAGTTCACTTCATATGAAGTAAAGTTTCGTCGTAATGAAATAGATACTAAATTATTGTCAATAACTAAGTTAGTCTCCATATGGCATTGCAAATCGCCAAGCAACCCTACCGACTCCCTCCCTACAACCCAGTCCCCACACCCACCCACTTCTCCTCTTTACCAACTCACCACACACGTAGGCTAGATGTAATCAGTGTTGATATAGAGTGTTTTGTATCCATCTGCTATAAAATGTAGCATTTTTCATTTTGATGGGCCAAGCGCCTTTCTAAGTTGTATAATGTCGTCTAATGATAGCCAAAATAAGTTGTCAAAATGTCTCATAATTCATAAGCTGTTTATATTAGAATGGGTCTGCAAAAGCTATTGAAAAAAAGTGTAGACCTGTACTTGAATTAATTAATTAATTAACAGGAAGCATATAGTATAGGGCTTACATATGAATGTATATTAGGGAATGAATAAGTGAATTTCCTGTAGTGTCAAAACTTACGTGTTATTCAGTAGCCTACTGGTACCTGTTACGCTTATATTCCTCAGGAAATGAACCCTGTGACGATCTTGATGCATTATGATAGTATATAATTCTAGTTTTCAGTAACAATAATATATAGGTCAGGAAGGATCTGTGGGAGTTATATGGACAAAGACTGGCCTAATAAACCCTCTGACGTCCGTATCCCACTCCAACTTTGAATAAAATCGTCTGATGATACCCAAAATAAACTGTCAAAAAGCGTCATAATCTTCAAGGGGTTAAGAACACTGTTTAATCCGGCCCAAGATATATTTCCTAAATTGATAACAATTATTTGTTGAGGGCTAAATATGAGAAATCCATCTATCCTGGTATAATATGGTTAATCTAGAGGCACATATTACTGCTGTGATCGTTACTCATTCACAATATAGATGTTGGTTTAAATCAATACCTTTTACATGCAAGGAAAAAGAAACCTAGGAATTGAGAATTTGTAATTCTGTATAAATTCCTCAACCAAGAAGCAATTTGCTGATATGTTGGCCTTAGACATGTGGAAGAAGCATTAAATTGTGGTTAGCGCTTGGTAAGTGCCTTACTCAGGGATTTGGATATAGCCACCGGATAGAAAAAAGTTATGAGATGGGGAACTACCACAACTAACGATATTAATTATTGTTATTCTAATATATAATATTAGTAATAATACCGGTACTAATAATAATGAGTAAGTCTAAAACAATTACAGTATAGTTATAAATGGACAACCAACCAACATATTATTCTTAAACTAAAACTAAAACTAAACTCATAACATAATTGAAAAGTAATTGAGTGAATGCAGTCATCACATCCCGGTTTGCTTCCACCTGATTTACAGGATTGGCAACTATTCAATAAAAGTTTAATATATATCTGATAATTAAAGATCAAATTACACAAGATTCCACTCCTTCCTCAATCCCCCTATATCCCCCAACAGCTCTAACCCCTCCTCTCCCCCACCACCCCCAACCCTCACAACCACACACCTCACAGTGAGCCATCTGGTGGTAGAAATATGCAAGTTTTGTACACCTAACATTCTAGAGTCTATGAATATCGTGGGTCACAGTGAGGCAGGAGAGGCGACAGGACTTTTGCCACCGACTGTACCTGCATCTATAGCTTAAAGACGATATCAGTTTTCGCGCAACCTCCAAGATGACAACATGTATTTTTTATGCTCCTTTCATACGTACTTTCTACTCCTGTTGCTTCCGTTTTTGTGAGTTTTGGGTCGTCTAATGACTCCTGAGGTTTTTAGACAGACGATCCGTGATGTAGGTATGCATAAATGTGCTCTACCATGTATGGTTGAAGGTTTCTGTGATGCTGGTGGCTGCTTTTTTACTTTGTTTACCTTCGGGTGGAGTGCCACCATATGGTGGTGGTGGTCCATGGTATTATTCCTAGCCTATTGAGATAGGGAAGAAAAGCGTGAACGAGAGGAACGAAGCAGATGAGGCCCCATAAACAACAACAACCACTACCACCACGCCACCAAGACAAAAGGGCACAAGAGCCTCCTCACCACGCTTCGCTCGGGTCGCATGTATTACTCAGGCACTTTCCCCGACCCCTGGAAAGAACATACCCGTGAGAACATCAACAGGCAATGATGCACAAATCAGAGATGGCCACTCAAGACATCGTGGTGAAAAAATAGTGCATACATCTCAACACACCACGCGCCCTTCTTGCCCTGAGACGCACCACCGCCGTGGCGCAGATTCCCAGAAGGGCTACTGCAGTCGACCCAGACCCTCCTCCAAGCAAAGCCGCCCCTTTTGCCACGAAATGCCCCACCGAGGAGAATGACAGAAAGGGTAAGACTATCTCAGCCCACCTCACCATCAGTAGAGTTGGATCGATATCAATACCGCACTGGCAGGATTTATATCAGGAAGACTTGGGACTATTTACCGAGAAATTGCCTCAGTGCCTCATTTTCCCCAGTCAAGTAAGAACCTACCTAATTAGTCAATACAACCCCAGTAAAAACCTGGTATAACTCCTATAATTTCTTTCTTCATCTCTTTTAACGTAACTTGGCACTGGAGGCAGTATGTTTTAGCTTTGTTTATTTAGGTTTACTATTCGTTTAGGTCCTATCACTGCCTTAGTTCTTTTATACTAATTTCGTGATTTTTCAGTAACTGCTGCTTTCGACGGTCCTAGGTTAGTCTTTCGATTCCTTCTGTTTGAGTCTGGGGGCTATGGCCTTCCTTTTTCTTTCATCCCATGCCGCTTCTCGGGGGCTCAATTCCCCCCTTGAAGTTCCTTTCCTTGTCTAGTCTGACTGGGTGGGGGCCTAGGATTTATCGATTGGCAGGCAGATTAAGCCCTTGTTGTTGTTGTGTGAAGACGTCTGATTCACTCCGCTATTTTCTTCAATCATTTAGTGCAATTGGTGATAAATATATTCCAAGGTGATATACAACCACCCACTAAGTGCCCTCCAACAAGAAAATTGGCAAGAAAATAAAGGATTTAAGTGATAAATTGCGGAAAAAGTGACGACCGCCCAGACGACCCCAAAATGGCAAACCAAACGACTTGGATGTAAACAAACCACAAGAGGTGTCTGGGAGGCATATTTACCCCTGGATAATATGCCAGGGTCACTGCAACACTGGTATAAAGTGCAATGATTGCCAAATGTGGGTGCAGTACAGATGCAGTTGAATTCCTACCTACCTCCTGGTTACCCTAACCAAGTCAACTAGGAAATACACCTGTAAGGAGTGTACAAAGGAAGGCCATGCCAACTATGAAAAGTTTGTTTTAGATATTGAAAAATAAAATATATAGCAGAGAAGAATGAAGCCACCAAATCAAAACCTGCTGAAGCTGAACAAAGGAATAGTGATGGCAACCTTGTGGAAGAGCAAAATGGCCCAAGAGCAGGGGGCTGCCAACAGGACGAAGCACCTATATCAGTACTAGGATCCACCCCTGAAGACAAAGACTTTTCAGCAACCCCGGAGGCAGAATCTACAGGACCAAGGATTGCCGAGCAACACACTCAAAATGAGAGGAGCCAGGGACCCAACACTGCTACAGCACCAACTCGTGGAAGAACAACAGCGTCACAGGCGAGGCCAACTCCATTGTGCAGGTACTTTAAAATTGGAGTATGTAAATATGGAAAATTTGTAAAAACTGCCATTTTTCACATCCCAAGATATGCGTAAAGTACAGGAAGCATGGACTGGATGATAAAGTGGGGTGCAAGCAGTGGCAGAAATGCATGTGCAATTATTCCCTGCACCAATATGGACTGCAAATACCCACATATCATGGGAACAAGGAGATAAAACTGGGAGCAACAACCTACATTATTTGCAACATAACAAATTAGTGGACCCTCATCCAGCAGGACCCAAAATGAGAGCCAGCACAAAAATTAGCCCATAACAAAAGAGGCTGCAAAATAAAAAATAAAATAAAAACTGCGGACACAAGGATCACCAACAAGATGAAGAAAATATTTGTTTATGGAAAACAGTGGAGAGATTAGCAACCCAACAGGAACAGCTACAGAAAATTATGACTGCCATGGTGGACAAAATGGAATTGCAGGACAAATGGAAGAGAGGGTACTGGAGCTCCCTCTAATTAAGATAATATCAGGTAACATAAGGGGCCTGTACCCAAGGTGCAATCAAAACAAAGTCCCTCTACTGCAATAAATAGCCACCACAGACAAAATATCCCTACTTGCCTTAACGGTAACACATCTACACAACAACATAATAGATGCAGAAGTACGAATCCAAGGCTACAAAATTTTCCGCACAGACAGAAGGGACAGAAGTCATGGTGGAGTAGCCATGTACAGTATATTGAGGATAACCTTGCAGCAACTACAGTAAACTTGGAAAGTTATTCAAATGGGATATGTGAAATTCTTTCTCTCTTTATTAAGGAAATATACCTTGTGGTAACTATAGTATACAGGCCCCCAAATACTGTACCACTCAAGATCTATTTGAGAATGTCACAAATAGAATTAGCTATATACTAGAGCATCTGCCAACCCCAGACACGGAATTTATTTTACTCGGGGACTTTAACTTCCCCCATGTAAACTGGGAGTCGCTGGAGGTGGATGGAGGAACGCTAGAAGAAAAACATCAAGCTAGGAAACTGCCAGCCCTAGTGAAGACTAAATATCTGACGCAATTTAAAACCAAACCGACACAAGGGTCCAACATCCTAGACTTGATTTTAAGCAACAACTACGGAATAATACACAAATATGAACTCTTCGAGACCACCATGTTGGACCACAAAATTTGCGAAGCAACAATAACAATTAATGCACTAATAAACTAGTCAGAACAGCACGGAGGCAAAGGTCAATCAGGAATGGGGAAACTAAATTTCTACCACAAGGAAATAAACTGGACTGCTATAAAAAAATAAACTAAAAGTTGATTGGGTGACATTCTTGGCAGATGATGATGTTGAAAGAATGCTCTCCACTTTCACTAGATAATGCAAAAGAATATGTGTAGCCCACGTACCATCAAAAAGTCCTTCAAATAAGAAAAGAAAAATACCTAGAGACCGACACATTCTCATGAGAAAGAGGAGCATCTGCAAAGCAAAACTAGAAAGAAATCCTCCACACCACAAAGTCACCAAACTGGACAAGGCCTGCCTCTAAGAATTAGAAAATACATTATTGAAGTCCCATGAAGACCAGAGAAGGAGAGAAGAACTACAGGCTATCCATACTATAAAAGATAATTCAAAGTTCTTCTTTACGTACGCAAACAAGAAGTCTATAAACATATTAAGGCCCACTAGAAGACAATATAGGAAACCTTGTGGGTGACCCAGCAAGAATGGCATGTATACTCAAGACACAATATGAAAGTGTCTTTAGTGTACCTAACCCTGACAAAATTGTAAATGACCCAGTAGCCATCTTCGAATCACAGCTAGCCATACCTACACCAAAACTGATAGACATCAACCCAGGAATGAACGAAATAATCAAAGCTATTGATACCATAGCCGGTTAATTCATAGCTATTGATTCAGCAGCAGGACCAGACGGCTTTAGTGCACAGTTCTTGAAAACCTGCAAAGATAAGCTGGCACTACTTATGAAATAATAACCACCAAGTCCCTGGCTACTGGCATAGTTCCCCCACCCCTGTAGGAGGGAATAGTGACTCCAATCCACAAAGGGGGCAACAAAGAAGTGGCTAAAAATTATTGGCCTGTGATACTGACATCCCACATTATTAAGATAATCGAACGGGTTGTCAGGAAGAGATTGACCGAGCACATGGAGGAAAGAGATGTCTTTAATGATGATCAACATGGCTTCAGAAAGGGCCGATCCTGTCTGTCACAGTTACTTGTCCACCAGGAGGCCCTACTAGAAGATATTAGCATGGGAAAAAACGTTGATGTCATCTACTTGGACTTTGCCAAGACATATGACAAAGTCAACCATGTTCTCCATAAACTAAGGGACCTTGGAATAGGGGGAAACCTTGGAAAGTGGATGCAGTTTCTTGACAGACAGGACACAGAAAGTATCTCTGAGACCCGAGTGATGCGAAAAGTGGAGTTCCACAGGGCTCGGTGCTAGGACCACTTTTGTTTCTGATCATGATTGGAGACATACTGTAGATAATGAACTCCAGCACTCTCAGGCCACATCGTTTGCTGATGACACAAGAGTGAAGAGGTAGGTCGAAACAGAGGATGATGTGGCTCTGCTACAAAAAGACCTAAATTGTCTCTTCGACTGGGCTGATACCAACAACATGAAAATGAATGGAGAGAAGTTTGAACTGATGAGGTATGGCCGGTTACAAGACATCAAGCAAGGCACTAGCTACCAGGTCCACCAACAAAACATTGCACCAAATGAACATGTGCGTGACCTGGGAGTTACTATGAGTGCAGATGGAACTTCCTCCCACCATATAAATTCTACCTCCAAAACAGCCAACAAACTGACAGGGTGAATCCTCAGGACCTTTCAAACAAGAGAGAGAACCTGCATGTTGACTCTTTGGAATGCCTTGGTCCTCCCTAAACTAGAATACTGATGCCAATTGTGGACTCCATATAAGACTGGGGACATTAAACTGGAATCCCTACAGAGAACGTTCACTAGCTGAATCTGGGGTTTCCATCATATGAATTACTGGGAGCGGCTTCAGGAGTTGAAACTATACTCTCTACAAAGAAGACGCGAGTGATACCTGGTAATCTATGTGTGGAAGACCTTAGAAGGGCTTGTACCGGATGTGGGGATGACAGTTAACCCTTTCACGCACGTGTGGACACGGGTTGCCGATTAGCAATCAGAAATAGAGTTCTCTCAGTCTTATAATTACCTCTCTAAAGTTAGTTTTCTGCCCACAGCTAACTCAAAAACAACTGCAGAGGTTGAAGTAACTAAACTAAAGGTTTCTATCAAACACCCCTGATGGTCACAAAGGCTTTAAAGTATCCCAGAATAGGCTCAAATCGCTTCCTATGTGTGAAAGGGTTAATAGCCACAAAAGATAAGGATGACTGTGCTATATCAAGAGGACAGAGGCTACAACTCAGAGAGCAGAAACAATCCTACTCAACTGCTTCTCAAGAAATGGAGCTCGTCTCTTCAACGCTGTGCCGAAAGCAATCAGGATACCCCAGCACTGCAAGCAATTATCTGGCGAACCTACGGAATACTAGAGAAGCAGAGCTGCCTGGTTGCTGCGGAGGTCCACTTTAGCTGCACCCACAGAGGGTGAAATTCTACAAACTGAACAAAGTGAGGCACGCTGCTGCCGACTCCGCTAGGCCATCCCAATGTGTTGTGGTTGCATGTGAGTACACACTGTTGCCAGGTCGGTCAGGCATCATCTTGCTTGAGTCTTGACTTCTGATTCAACTCGAATGCGTCCCATAATCTTTGGATTTGTTGGACTGGCAACACTGTCAGGTCTGCACCTCATCTGGTCGCCCTGACATGTACTTACGTGACCATTGTCTTTAGTGCAGTCTTCAGTGGCTCCGCTCGACATTGTCAGATTCGTGCCTAACCAGGCCGCTCTGGCAGGTGCTTGCATGGTCCCTGTGGCTTCGCTTTTTGAGCAAATTGTACCCGGACTTTTCCGCCCAATTGACGGACATCTCCGTCCCGCTTTTTGCTCTTATGCTTCCTCTACACAAGAGTCTACAGTGTCGGATTCGTGCCTCACCTGGCTGGTCTGGCAGCTGCTTGAGCGACCTATGCATGGACGTCCTTTCGTCACACAGGCTGTGCCTTCTCGCTCTTGAAGTGTCATGTGTGGGTATCTACTGCCGCATTCCTGCCCTGGGAGTGATGATCGCCGTCGCATGTGGGTGTCTGTGCTGGTGCCTTCCTGCCCTGGGAGCGACAATTGCCGCATGTCCGCTCTGGGAGCGAAGTTGTGCTGACTTTGTCTGCCGCCGAATACGCCGATAGCCGATTCCCGCTCCCGTGGTGGAATTCGTCGGACTGCCTTCATCTTCAGTGCCTGAAGGCCTCCAGGTATTTCTTCACACCTTGTATATGGGGGGACAAACCCTTCAAAGGAAGGTGGCCCTGTCTCAAGGTCTGCTTTTCGCTAAGGTGCGCCTTCCTGTCCTTGTACTGTGGTTTACTTGGGGAATATTGGATGTTTCATGCATGGTCTTCTGCCTGCTTTCATTCTGCCTCCTCCTGTCATGCCTCATGTTCTGCATTATCTAGGATACTGGCAGGCCCCACCTTACAATGGATTTTTTTCTTCGGTGTTTTCAAGTTGGATCAACTCCATACACCGCTCGTCATGATATTTGGTGATAGAAGAGGCTGAGGATGTTTAGGTTCTTACACAGGGACCACGTTTCCTCAACAACTTCCCACGATGGGTAAGAGCCATGAGGGGCGTCCCATTAACCACTTTCCAGAGTTCCCTCGATGTCGACCTACACACAGTGCCAGACGTTCCTATATTCGCGGGGGAGCGTGATGCCCTGCCAAACGGTCTACTGCACCGCATCTCCACCTAGTCCGAGTGGCGGCACGCTCCTCGGTGCTGCTGGAAGAGTGGCAGACACACCCTTAGGTACGTCGCCTCCATTCCGCTGCAGTGGGGGTGAATCTCCTTGTGTACCCTCTGCCCTCCCACCCGGGCCTTGGCTCTGCTCGGTCGGCGCTGACTGCTTCCACCTCTTCTCTGGCTGTTTGGGGTGGCTCGGGTGGTCCGCTCAGTAGGTGGCCCTGGCCCACGAGCTGGTTTTCGCTCTGATGCGTCTTCCGGCTCTTGTGCCTGAAGTCTCCTTGAGATTTTTTGTGCTCTCTTGCATGCTCCTCATCTGCCTGCTCGTGTCATGCCTCATGTTGTGCCTTATGTGTGCTTCTAGCAGGCCCCACCTCTGGGTGGGGCTTTTCTCTTCGGAGTTCTCCTAGCTGCCAGTCTTCCACTGCCAGGGCCGGATTTAGATATGTGGAGGCCCTGGGCAGGCTCTGTGTGGAGGCCCCCCTTCATTGCAACATTTTACAAATGGTGGGGTGCCGAGCGAAGCGAGGCGGAACAGCTTGGGGGGCTGTTTATGAGCATTTTGAGAAAGCTAATTACCGGTAGCTTTAGCAATGCATACAATAGAGAAGAGATTGATTATCATTATCATATTTATTAAGCAAAGTAAGCAATAGCTACAATTCTCAACACCAGTCTGATTATCTATGATACATATCTACAATTTTCATGTCTCTGCAAATAAAACAAATCAATTATACAGTACCAATACCTTTAATTACAAAACTGTCAGTGGCGCTTTACGACACCTAGCCCTTAATAATTAAATTGCAAAGTTTTTGATCATCTCATTGAAGTCGGTTTCTCTGAGGATGTCATATTCGATGCTCATCAAGCCAGGTGGCTAAGCCTGTCATGGCACATTGTAGTACGAAGTCTGTTTTTGATCAATTTCATTTTACTGAAAGAACATTCTCTAGAACAACTTGTGACCATGAACACCAAGTACATCCGCAGCATTATTTCAACATTTGCAAATGTATCTACAACTGTCTTGGACATCAACAGCTTGTAAAGGAAATGTGCCCTCCCTTTCTCAACATCTTCATCTTTGAGAAATTGAGTACAGAAGGCTGCAAACTGCACTAATTCAACTCCAAATGTTTGATCCAGATCATTCTTATACTCGGCAAACAATTTCCCTGCAGCTGCTTCAATTTCATCACAATTCAATGATTCCAGTTTATCCAAGAATCCAAAAAGTGAACAGATTTTTTTATAGGCCTTCAATTGTTGATCCAGTGAACTCAGGAACTGGTCAATTGCTGGAAGGAAATTCTGAATGTGAAATGCTTCTGACTGTGGAGCGGGATTCTTATTCAGATTGTCCATAATCCATTGGATAAAGTCGTACATTACGTTGGCATTTGCATATGTCTGTGAATAATCCTTGGTTCCGGACAATTCCTTCTCCTCATAAACATGGAAGCAATCTCGTTTTTCAGGTACAAAACATTCCAAGGACTTCAACATTGTGACTGCTGTGTTCAAATCAAGTTTAGGATCTTGCAATGCGTGGCTTGTGGCATCAACTCTGCTAAGAATTTTAGAATGTCATACCAAAAAACAGCATAAATGGCTGTCTCTAGCTTGCCCATCCTTTCAAGGAGACCACTGGCTTCATAACGAGTTTTGCTCATCTCATTCTCAACTCTAGCTATTTTAGCAAGGGCTTGACGGATTGCGACATATCCTTGGACAACTGCTTTCACTGCAACTGCTCGACAGGATCACCTTGTAGAAATCCACTTTGGTACAGACACTGGGCCAGATTCTACATTTTTCAGTAAATCGCTGATAATTGCATAACGGCGTGTAGAAGCTGTGAAGAACACATAGTAGGGGTGGGATTGTGTTGCAAGACGGGTGCAACGTGCTCTATGAAGGGAGGGTGGTATACACTGAGAGAGCTCTGAGGAACACTGATTATTGTAGTAGTGGTAGAATAGTGAGAGAGATGCAACATTGCGGCAAAGAGAGAGAGACTAGAGATAATTGGTGAGTGGGTGTGAGTTGACGAGACAAAAGGCTTTTTTTCTACTTTGTCTAGAAGTGCTGTGTGAGAGGATCCTCCTCACACGTGTGAACAATACTCAATACATGGACGCACTGTGCCCCTGTACAGGGCAAGAAGTTGCACAGGGGTGAAGAATCCCCGTAGGCGGTTGAGCACACCCAGCTTCTGGGAAGCGGTTTTAACAAGAGTGGTGATATGATCTTTCCAAGAGAGACCAGTATAGGAGTAAGCCCCATATATTCAGAAATTTGAGCTCACTGCCTAGAAAATTTTGTTAATATGAAACTTACTGACGGGAGTTACTTTCTAGGTTCATTTTAAATCACTGGCTACAGCCTACTGTCAATGCCTATCTACAAATTATATCAAATAAAACTAGTTAGGCACTTAATCAGCGGCTGTTGGATTCCGATTAAGGCATCAAGGCGATCAAGCAACACTAGCTAGGCAGTTGAATATAAGATAAATGAGCAGTAGTAGTAGAGACGAACGCAAAATACACAAGCATATCAAGACAAACTGTTGGCTAGCTAGCCACAGTGTCACTGCCAATGTTCTGCCTCCCTCCACTAAACCTCATTGTTGGTGCACTTCCCTAATGCCTGTAGTTATATAAATTGATAATTGAATTAATAAAAATGGTCACTAAAGTGATAAATTTACGCACATTTCATAAAAAGGAACTCCCAACTTACTTGCCGGCAACCCCCTCTAGACCTCCTAGCTGATGTCAACAAACAACATTCGATGTTGGAGAAAAAAATAATGAAATCATTTGTATTTATTTTGTTCTCAATGTTATTATTCTCTACCATTCAGAAGTAAACAAAAATACATATAATTGTGTATATTCAGCAACACAGAATTGATAGTGTAGCAAATATCATAAAATATGCGCTTCATAGAAAACGAGGTGCTCATGAATTTCAAGGATAAACTATTTAATGTTACGTTTTCATACTGAACGAATGGAATTTATAAAAAAAAAAATCAAAATCTTTGCTCCTCTTTTTTTTTTTTTAATTATTGAGTATATAAATAAATAATGCAGTAATAACTAAATAAGAGAACATTTGTAATATGTGATGCCCCCAGTTTGTCAGTTTGTCCCAGCTTGTGGAGGCCCCCTGAGTGTGGAGGCCCCTGGGCAGCTGCCCACTTTGCCCACTCCTAAATCCGGCCCTGTACCACTGCTCTCTGGCGATGTCCGACCTTTACCACCACTCCCACTTCCCCAGCGTTTCTGCTCCTTCGGCAGTCTCTTCTCTCTCTTTGCTTGTCTGTGCCTTTGGGCCTTATGGCTTCTGCTTCTTTTGTTTTCAGGGAGGGGGGAAGGGGGGGGGAGGGGGGGATGACTCATGTGACAGGTGGCCAGTTCATGCTCTGGTGCAGATTCCTGCCCTTTTGCTGGTGGGCTGTTGAGGATTCGGTCCACCATGCATGCTCCTTCCGTCTGCCTCGCTGCCTGCTTCTTCGCTTTGTGCATCTTTTTTTTCCACTACGCATTCTCCTGTCACGGCCTCCTCTTGCCCTTGCTCTGCATGCTTCGTTCCTAGCTCTCTTTGCTGTTGCTTTGGGGGCTGGGTTATCTCTCAGCTTTCTGTTGCTGCGCACCGACTGTGTGCTGTTTTTGCCGGCGGCACTTTCGCCCCCACTCTTGGGGTGGGGGTGCTCTTGGCTTGGCTTTCTGGCTTGGTCTCTAATTTCCTCCTGCTCTCCGACCCTTCTTTGCCCTTATGGTGGTTTTCTGTTTGGGTTGCCTCACTCCTTTTCCTCTTTGCCGATGCTGTTCTGGGCTGTGCCTGGTGTGCTCCGTGTCTGTCTCTGGTCACGGCACTGCTTTCCGGTATTCCCAGTGCCTGGAGTTGTTTGGTTGGGTATGGATATTCTTCCTGCTTTGCCTGGCTGGCATGTGTGCACGCTGTTGGCGTGCTCAGCTCTTCTGCTTCCCGGGGGCTGTTCAGTGATCTGGGTTCTCTGGGTTCGCCTCGCGCCTGCCGCCCGCTTGTTGTGGTGGTTCTAAATGGGGGTGGGGGAGTCATCCCTCCAACCGGCCTGGTGGGATTTCCTTTTGTTGGGCCTTGTCCCACGACAACACGCCTCGCGCCTCCTGCTTCTAGGCTGCGTGCGTCTCTTCTCTTGCTCCAAATCTGGCGTTGGTCGGTACCATGTTCATTCTAAATGGGTCCCTCGGGACGCGCTCCTGCCTGAGTCGCCCTGGTCCGCCCCTCTGCCATCCTGGCCTTGTGGGTCACTGGGCCTCGGAGTTCCATCGTCATTGTCCTGTTTTCTCGTTTCTGCTTTCTCCTGTTCTGTCATATTCCCTGTAATGTATTGATTCTGTACTGTGCTTTTCCCTTGCTGCTTCAGGGGGGGTGGGGGTCGGGGGGGGGGGGGGGGGAGGTGATTGTAAAATTACCAAGGGTTATATAACATATATGTACCTGTCGGTCAAGGTGTCATAGACCAAATAAGGAAAACCTCTTATTTGGTAGTAGCCTTGGAGTATCCACGTCAGAGTATCCCACCCTCACGCCGAACTCCTGCCCATCCAATCTAGTCTGATTACTTGATAACTTGATACCGTCTTTAAGCAAGATGCAGGTACCTTGGGGGTTCGCGCATGAACCATGAGGGTCTAGATTAAATGGGCAAATATTATACAGTTTTTATTTTCTACCCTCACCCATATTTTCTATTTTTGTATTCAAATAGTGGGCTTCAAAGTGGGTACAATGTACCTTGTAGAGAATTGAGGTGCATCTCTAGAATATATTGGCTAATCGCGCAAGTGATTCCAATAAATCGGCCGCTCCTGGAGTGGACGAGATTGTACTCCGAGGCTACTACCAAATAAGAGGTTTTCCTTATTAGGTTTGGTGGGAGGTCGTCAAACCTCCAAATTTTGCCATAAAAGTGCTGTGTAATACAGTAAATTTTTATTATATTATCCACTCGATGGGGCTAACTCAGTCCTCAGTCAAGTCAAGCATTATATTTATTTCTTTTCCCTATCCCCAGTTTTGTGTGTGTACAGTAGATGTTTATTTTTGTGGTATATATTTCTTTCGGTAGTGATTTTCATGACTGTCCGACTGTGTGTTTGTGTGTAGCTGTTTATTTTGTTGGTGTATTATCCTTTTGGAGGTGATATGTGTTTACAAGTGTGTCTAGGTGTTCTTTTTCTCTGAATATGATATTTGATGATATTTTTTGGTGAGTGTCCGAGTATGCAATGTAAAAAAAATCCTTGGATTCCTTGCTAACTCAATGGCCAGTCTTTACATAAATTAGTCTAACCTAACATAATGTAACCTAACCTAACCTAACATAACCTAGTCAAACTAAACCTAACCTAGTCTAGCCTAACCTATAAAAACCTAACATAATCTAGTTTATTGTATTGTAACCTCATCGAACCTAACATGGTCTCACCTTACCGGGCTTAACCTAACCTTTAATATGGGTTTACATAGCCTTATTTTAGTCTAGTATAATCTAACTTTTCCTACCTAACTATGCTTATCCTAATGAAGCCTAACCTAACTTCTAAATTAACTTTTTTTCAAGATTTGTTTTAGTTTTTTGTCTATGTGAATGAGGGAGACAAAAGGCAAAACTGCCTGTGACGAGTGTCTCTCCCAGAATTGAAAGAGTGAAAGGGCCAAAATCAAGGAATATTCGAGTTTAAAGCAATTTAAGTCAAAGGATGAGGGAAAGGCTGACTCTGGGAGAGAGTTCCAGAGCTCAGCTGTTGAATAGAAGAAAGAATGGGAGTATCGTTTCACTCTTGGTTGGAGAGTTGCACAGAGTAGGGGTGGGATTGTGTTGTAAGATGGGTACTACGTACCCTATGTAGAGGAGGTGGTATACACTGAAAGAGCTCTGAGGAACACTGATTATTGTAGCTGCGATAGAATAGCGAGAGAGATGCAACATTGCGGCGAAGAGAGAGATTGCAGAGAGTCAGTGAGTGGACGGGAGTTAATTATACGAAAGGCTTTCCTTTCTACTTTGTCTAGAAGTGCTGTGTGAGAGGATTCTCCCCACACATGTGAACAATACTCAATACAAGGATGCACTGTGCCCCTTTACAGAGCAAGAAGCTCTGCAGGGGTAAAGAACCCCTTGAGGCGGTTGAGCACACCCAGCTTCTAGGGGGCCGCCTTAGCATGAGTGGTGATATGACCCTTCCAAGAAAGCAGAAGAAAAAGAGACACCGAGAATACTGAGAGAAGATGAAGGATTGATTTTTGTATTATTGAAGTGTAAGGGATAGTCCTCTGGGAGTTCACGACGGGTAGATAGGTGGAGAAATTGGGTTTTGGAAGCATTAAAGGCAACAAGGTTTTCTCTGCCCCAATTGGAAATGGTAGTTAGATCAGAAGATAAGTGTTGTATGGCTTCATTACATTTGTTTTTGCAGGATTGCTTGATTAGGTGTTCTGAAAAAATAATTAAATAGTGTACGTAAGGTAGAGTCGTCTGTATATGAATGGATAGGACTTAGGAGGTACAGTTGAGAGGATAATTTATGAAAATTAGAAAGAAAATTGGAAATACGACAGAACCCTGAGGACCACCGAAGTTGATAGGATGAGGAAGTGAACTATGGTCGTCCACAACCGCAGCTGTGGAACGGCCGGAAAGGAAATTAGAGACAAAGGCACAGATGGAGGGATAGAAACCGAAGGAGGGTAGTTTAAAAATTAGAGATTTGTGCCAGACTCTATTGAAGGTCTTCGATATATCTAGCGCAATAGAAAAGGTCTCACCGAAATCCCGAAAGGAGGATGACCAGGAGTTAGTAAGATATGAAAGAAGATCTCCAGTAGATCGACCTATAAGGAAGTCATACTGGCGATCTGAGAGTAGATTATGAGAAATGCATAAGAAATTTGGAAGTAAGAATAGTTTCCAAAACTTTAGAGATACAAGAGATGAGAGCAATTGGACGAAAGTTGGAGGGTTAAGAGCGGTCACCCTTCTTTGGGACAGCTTAATCTAACAACACAGCTAACTCTAATCATACTTAATATAACCTAACCTAACCTATTTTATAATAATTCAAGTAATGGGTTGAGTTAGCGGGGAGCAGAATTGAAGTGTATTGCATTATGATTCAGTCTACTTTATCCTTATTTTACTTTTTGTTTGTACTTTATTGTTTTACAGTATTAACACAATAGTTAGTGTACTGTATGTACAGTAATTGTAAGTTGCATTTTGTAGAAAGGGGTTTTGTGAGTGGCAGTGAATACGAAGTTGGATGTATAATATTATGGACTGACTGAGGCATCATGAAAAGGTGCATATGTGAAGCAATAGGAGCATGGATTGGGTGCGTGTGCTGGAGTGAGTGAGAATGAGAGACAGAAAGGTGTATGTGTTTGTTATAAGTAATATGTGGAAGGAGCATGTAAAGGAGTATGGTTCTGTGGGAATAGGGGTTGTGTGGGTAAGAATGAAAGTGGGAGAACAAACGTGTAATTGTGTGTGTGTATACACCAACAGAAGATTAAGCGGAAAGAGTAAAAGAGGAGTTTTGGATAATTGTATAGGCATGCCAGGATAAGTTTGGGAAACGTGAAAGAATATTTCATGGAAATTCACACAGGGGCGAAGTGAGAAGGGTGGAAGGAACTTAAAACAGAGCAAAACATGAGGTACGTGGTCACAAGGGAGGTTGCACGGTAACGGTAACTGATGAAGTTCTATGGCAATGCGCAGGTACCTCAGGGTGACCCACGAGCTGAAAAGGGCCTAATATTGTATGGAGTCTTAGTTGGTTGAATTCTTTATATTTTCTAACCTATACAATATTTTCTTCTTTCATATAGTGGCCCTGGATATGCATAGCGTACCTAGCCTGGTAAGCGCCAAATAGGGGGTGTGACCAACGTAGTTATATGCAAATTAATTACCCAATATTCTGACAGAATTCGTTATATCTATCATATAAACCATAATTTGTTTTCCATGGGCACATATTTTACTAATATGATGAACATATGAACCTTCAAGAGTGATAAAATAAGTGGGGAAAGCATTTGGGTGGCTAAAAAAGACGATATTCCCCACCCGCTTGTATTCTCAGACGGGAGGCGGCGAGACATACACAATTCCCCTCTGAGCTGTCTCGCCACACTGATCGATGCGGGAGAGATTCTCTCGTTGCATAGGATCTCTAAATGACTCGCTGTTGTGTACGAAACCACGGGAGAAAAATTCCCGCAAAAAATAGCCGATAAATGATGAAAATAAGAGGGAAAATAGGTGATAATTGAGGAGGTGGGAGGGGGGGGGGAAAGGAGGGGAAGGGGGGGAGGTGAGAAACATATGGATGAGTGGTAGGAAGTACTGGAGAGGAATTATCTCACCTAATGACTTATTCCTTTGTTTTGAGAGCCCTTGGGTTGTTTTTGAAAGTTTTTTTCATGGCCTTGCTTCTGTGAGGCCTATCGCATTCTCTATACAGATACTTCCGTGAGTTCTATCGCACTTCTCCTCGGGCTAGTAGAGAATTTTAGTGCATTCTTTAAAAAAGACATTGGCTTGACCGCGCAAATGGTTACCAATAAATCATCGTTGCTCTGAGAGAGGATGAGATAAATTGGGGTATATATTAGTGGGTCTCTCGTTAATGATGTAAGAGCCTATATGTAATATATGGCCTCTTCTGGGTCCTATATGACCCGGTTTTACCTAATAACTGTCGGCTGAGAACCATAAATCTCCTAGGGGGTATTCTTAAATATTTCCTAAGGTGCATCATTGATGCGGATACCACTAGAGAGGTAATCAAATTAAAATTAAATAAGAATTGATATAAATGTGTGCACCTTTTGCTATTGTCTTTCATCTTGCTATGATGCGCTTCCCATACACAGTTGCCATGCAGCATTATCTTGTGTGATTCTGCCTTTCTCGGCCTACATCTAATGCTAGCTAGACATGTCTCCCCAATGCTCCGTAATAGTGTCACCCCTTCTAGCTCTCTCTGCACATTCTACTAGTGAGTCAGTATTGCATTTCAATAGTGCTAATTGAGCTAGGAATGTGTTTCAATGGGTGTTCCTGCACCCTTGGTACAAGACTGTGGTAGGACATATATAGCGTCGATGTCTGCTGTGCCATTTAAAATGTTACGCCATCTTGTTTATGAATAGTTAATTTATCTTTTTTACATCTTATATCAACCTTTTTCAGGCGTTTTCATTAGTCTATTTAGATGATATCTGTTTCGATGTTCGGCAGGAGTATTATTTTCGGATATCCTTCACAGCATCTTAGATTTCGCGTTCCCACGTGTAGCCCTTAGACTCGGTAAGTTTGAGTAGGTATTTATACTTTTATTTGTTTTTTCTTAGTCTCCTACCTGTAAGTCATCAATTTAGTTAACCCTCGGCGAACGGCGATTTAACCCTCTCCGTCACATATGACGCGATCGCGTCATATGGCGGTTTCGCCCAAAAGTATCATATGACGCGATCGCGTCATATGAACTTAGTGAAATAGCTCAATAATAAGTTATATGAGGCATTTGCGTCATTTTGAGCTCATTAAGTTAGGTAAGTTGGATCATAATCTGTTGGTTGACGGCAACCCCAAATTCCTCCGACTTCTAACGGTCCCTCAGTGTGAGAAAAACTGTTGTGGGGGAAATACAGGGCGCTCGGGCAACCCCTAACTTTCGTAAGTTAATATGTCTGGGGGGGTTAAACCTTCCCGCGATTGCTGGAACCAGGTGTTTAATCGAATTCTCTGCATTTTGGTGCGCATATAAATACGCAAAAAAATGGTCTAATCTACGTTATATACATATATCCAGCGGCATTGTTATCTTGCGATGGGTAAAGACTAGAAGTATCTAGCCCAAGTTGTTCAGTTTCTATGGTGAAAATAAGTAGGTAAGTTATGGCTGCTCCCAATTTTTTTCATTTACCGATACACAAAATTCTGCAAAAACAAATGGCCTAACCTAGTTTATATACATAGCAGAGGCAGTAATCGGTGTTCTCTTGCGATGGTTGAAGACTAGATTACTGTACATTAAGTGGTTATTGTGTTAGGTGGAAAATATGACCGGCTGTTTTATTGTGATACTGAGAACTGTTCGGTCTATTTACATTCGTTCAACAATTGATTATTGTTTATACATACATACAATGGATTAGCGTCATTTTTCCATTACATGCATTGTAACGGTTGAGACGGGGTTGCCTTTCAGTAGTTGGAGTATGCTGTAGTACAATAAAGTTCCGCCACAGCACTGCCCCATCAAGTCACCACTGTGGCCGATGTTTGTATAGTGCTAACCGTGCCTCAGCAAGACTCAACAAAGTCCCCCTGCAGCACCTGAACCCGCAGTATCTGCAACTACACCAGCCTTAACAGTGTTACAAAAAGACAGCACCATAACAAGACTCTACTGTATATTAGGCATTTTGGACTACAGTATAGAACAATAAAGTCCTGCCCAAACACTGCTCCAACATGCAACACTGTTGCCGACACAGGTGTGGTGCCAAACAGCGCCCAGGTAAGACTCAGTCCCCTGTGGCACCTATCCGCACCCCACTAGCCTCGGCAGTGCCATACCAAGACAGTGCTAAGATAAAGACTTTATTGCATAGTAATGGCTGTTGGTCCACAAGTCTATCGCCATCCCCCTATTAGTCGCCTTGTAAGACACGCAGTAGGATGCGTGAGGCATATTCTTTTTTCCTCCAGTATTAGATAAAGGCCCCCTTAATCCCTAGGGGTTATTTTGCATTATGCAATATTATTGATTATACTGATTATATTGATTATTGATTACTGATTTATTTCACCACTGTAACCATTTCAAAGCCACTGTCACCTGCTATCATACATTGTTTGGGACTCAGGTTCAGCAAGTACTGTACAAGCTTTCGTTTGGCCTGCATGAAAGCAGAGTCACATGACTGACTGGCTATGTGTTCTTGTTCTTGTTGGAATACAGAACACCCTTTAAGACAACAAAACTTTCTCTAGTACAAGTGGTTGTAAGCCATGACATAAGACTAGGGAGCTTTGTATGCCACCCATGTGTCATGGAGAAGCTCCATATGGAGCTATGTAGGCCACCCAGGAGAGAAGGGTTAAATTTATAAATAACTTTCTACTTGATTTTTTTTTGTTTTACTAACTTGAATGTCTTGTCTTTTTGCTTAATGTTGTATTGCCATCAGTTCTTCAACCCTTTTTCATGAATTCCTTAATGTAATTCATAATACTTTTGCAATACAATTACTTTTCACTTGATAATTATCCTTTTATTTATTAGTGGTTCTCTCCGTCAATGACGTGAGAGCCTAATCTATCATTAGGGCCTTTCTGGGTCCTATGGGACCCCAGAGATTGCTCATATTGCAACCCAATAATAGATCTTGGGCGATCCAGAAATTACAGGAGCCAAGCTCCCACCACATATCAACGCCAATACCAACACCATAACCAAGACCACCAACAACACCGTCTTCATCAACCTCGGCAACAACAACATTACCAAGAAAGACAAACCTCTACCCAACAAATAAACACAACCACCTAAGATATATTCATCTTCCTCAAAAAAGTAGCATTCAAAGAATATCTAGCCAAAGAGCTAACCTTACATATGACAGGTCATTTCCGACACAATTTTACAGCATGGCCAAAGAGAACTTGGGCAAGGCGGGTTGTCAAGATGGGCTTGGCGTGGATGTGGACAGCCAGACCACCACTTTGACACCATACCGACAATATCAAGGTCTCCCTAGAGGTTCAATTTATGATACAACAAATATTAAGAAACAATGTTCTGATTCCCATGCCCCTCATATGCCCCTCATATTCTTGTCACGCATGTTTCTAATTACGATGCGGGACAGCCACAAGCTAAGGCCTGTCATAGACCTTTCTTACCTCAACAAGCTTATTCTCAATACCAAATTCAGGATGCTCACAAAAGTCTTGTCCTAAAACCCAATGCATTGCTTATCACTCTAGATCTGACAGACTTCTACTGGGATGTTCCCATAGCGAAATGGTTCCAAAGTTCTTGGCTGTCCCATTTCGGAACAAGGCAGTTATGTTCACCTGCCTTCCATTTGGTCTCAATATTGTTCCCATGATCTTTACCAAACTAGTCAAGCAAGTTCTTCTACCACTTCTAAATGAAAGAGTTAACATCCTCTTTTATTTAGACGACTGGGTTGTCATGGGGTGCGACGGCTCAGCAATACCAACACCATACATGTTTCCAGTCTAGTCTTCAAGGTGAACTTAGAGAAATCCAACCTCACTCCGACACAAAGGACAGAATGGGTAGGGTAAATTTCTGACACAACTTTTTTTTTCTTTTTTTCTATATTCCAACTACTCCCTCTCGGGCATAGGCTGATAGCCTTTACACTCTACCGCTGAACACGGTGAGGCCCGTGAGGTCTTGCTCCAGTCTAGGGAGTGAGACATGCGAAGCTTCACGGCTCGAAGCAATCCCATCTCTGAAGCTGCCTCGCCTCTGCGCTTCACAGTCTCACTCCCCACACTCGGACCCTCACTCTCAGAACGCCACCTATTGAGGAATTAACTCACTAGGCATTGCCCCCTGTAGCTTATTTTTGAATATGGGAATATTCATACAATGCTATTTAACCCTTCCTCCCCGGGCTGTCTTACCCAATGACGGTCGCCCCTACCCGGGCGAAATGGCTGAAAAACGTCTAGGCCTAGGCTACCGTATTTATGTTTATTTTCACTGCTAGAACTTTCCCACTCATTTATAATCGTAGTGCGGTTTTCAATCTGTATTTTGGCATTGAGTAGAGCTCTGTAAGTCAACTGGTTCAGTTGTGATGACGATTTCAGTGGAGCCAATATTGCAGAGATGTTGCCAATATGGGGGCTTTTCAGACACTAATTTCGTCATGACGTCAGAACAATAACATTGAGGAGTCTTCTCCTTCTTGTTTTCGGAGGTGCGGTGACGAACGCTTGGGTTTGTTGACATACGTCGTACGCACGGCATTCAGACCAAGCTTAATTAGGCTATTAAGCTCATGCCTTAGATAAGGCATACCGGGTAGCGGCCCTTCTTTCGTGCTGTCCTTACCTAAGGCAGACCGGGTAGGAAGGGTTAATCAGGGAGCAATGAGGGTATTTTTTTGGCATTTCGGTGTGCTGTGGTAATGCACTAATACTAGGTACAGCACAAATTCCATCCCAATAATATCTTCCCATTGACATATTGGGATTCGAACCCGGGTCCATTGGATTACCAGTCCAGTGGCAAAACCACTCTGCCACACCTCCCCCACTTGCCATACAACAAAGCCCAACAAATGCCAAATGCCTTCAGATAAAACTTTTCAGATTTGTACACACTGAAACAGTGACCCGCAGAGTTTGGGAGTCTCTGATAGGCTCCATCAACTGGGTCCAACTAACTGTTCCTCTAGTTCGCCTCAAACTAAAGAGACTCATTCTATTAAGCAACAAGGCGTTCTCCTTCTTACCCCCATCACAGCTTTGGAGGTTCCCCAAGGGGATTCACCATCTTCTAACTTTTTGGACACGGCCCCAAATCCGGACCTCTATTTGCCAGTGGTCAGACACTCCTCCCACCATCTGGACAGACACAGATGTGGCAGTGTCCGTGGATTGGGGATACCAGGCTATCGAGGGACACCATAACCAGGGCACTTGCTTGACACTCAGACACTTTCACATAAATACCAAAGAACTAGTAGTACCACTATTCTTCCTCAGAAATCATGCCAGCTCCCTACAGGGCTGCTCAACTCTATTCGGGCTCGACAATTATGTCAGTAGTAACATGTATTAAAATAATAAGGGACCACATGGTCCAGAGTTCTCCAAGATTTTTCAGAAAAGATCTTTTACCTGGCACACAAATACAACATCACTCTCCATGCCACGTATCTTCTGGGCCGATGCTCTCTCTAGAGGGAAGGGCACACTAGTAGAATGGGCACTGAAAAAACACAACTCTAACGAGCTGGTCAAACCATACAAACCTCAAATAGATCTCTTTGCTTCAATACAATCAGCCAAGCAACCAATCTTCTTGACAAGCCGGACGGCGAACGTGGCCGGATGCCTTCACGGAATACTGGAACAGGTTGACTTCCATTTACCTGTTTCCACCCCCGGACACAACACTCATCTGTTGGGTAATTCATACTCTGAGGGCCGACAGGGGTCACGTCACACTGATAGCTTCCATTTGGCCTACACAAGCTTGGTACAATCCACTGTTACAGTGGTGCAACAACCCTCTGCCACTGTCCCTTTCTCACTTCCATTTTGGAGAAGGTTGGAAACCTGCAAACCTTTCTAAATGTTTGCATTATGGCATTTATAAATTCAAGAGGTTCCCATCTTACGACCACAGTGTTATGTGTAATATCCTCGAAAAAATCCCGCAACCCCAATACCGAGTTGACGTCTGGGATAGTGTAAAATAGTCGTTGATGGCGAAGTCTAATAAACCCATCACGTGAATCACCACGAGACTATCACCTGGTTCTTTCAAGGATAACTAAGGTTACAATCCTATTGTAGGTCCGTGGTAGTACAGTGCCAGGCATCTCAAAACCTGGGGAGTTTTCAGGAGGGTTAAATTCCCTTCGCACACTTTATTTCATTGGTGGCAGTCACGGAACGTGATCTGGTAGCTACATAAAGCACCCATCATGCGGACCATAAGAATATTGAGATTGCTGAGGTGATATGGCTACGATACTTTACGACCTTAAAGGCCTTGTTAAAGAAGGATGTAATGTAATGCCTTCGAAAAAATCTCGCAACCCCAATACTGTACTACCCGAGTTGATGTCTGGGATAGTGTAAAATAGTCGTTGATGGCGAATTCTAATAAACCCATCACGTGAATCACCACGAGACTATCACCTGGTTCTTTCAAGGAGAACTAAGGTTACCACGTCCGTGGTAGTACAGTGGCTTAGCGCGCGGGTCTGGTTGACTTACTGAGGGGATTTGGTCACTAACCAGGGTTCGAACACCACACCAGGCATCTCAAAACCTGGGGAGTTTTCAGGAGGGTTAAAATCCCTCCAGGGTTCGAGCCCCGCTCCAGGCATCTCAAAACCTGGGGAGTTTTCAGGAGGGTTAGATTCCCTTCGCACCCAGTATTTCATTATGACTAAATTATGTGAACATAATACTGAACCTACATTCCGGCAATATGAATCACACTGGAAAAACTTTACAACTTGGCTGGTGGAGTCTAATCAACAAGTTTGATCCTTAAATACCTAGACTATTTATTTGATCATAGATTAATGGCTTTTAACACTCTTCATAATCATCTTTCAGCTATTAAGGAACCATATCTTGACTTAACCAGTCTCAGTCTTCCCCCAAAGGATGAGATAGGTTTTATCAAAGCTTGTTTTAAGCTCAGTGCTCCCAATAGACAATTACTGCCACAGTGGTCTATTACTAAAGTGCTTAATGTCTTACAGTCTAGGCCTTACTCTGTTCGCCCTTCCACTGAAAATAGGCTTTAAAAATTTGTATTTTTAGCTTCACTTGCCACACCACACTGGGCATCAGAACTTGCTCCCTGGGCCAGGTCACCTAATTATCCAAGGCTTTCTCCTAATAATGACTATGTACATATTAACCCAGCTCCTGATTTCATTGCATATAATGAACATCAGGATCATGTGTTTACACCCTTTGTTATCCCTGCTCTTAAAAAGGGTAGGTCTCACCATGTTTTTTGCCCTGTGCAATCTTTGTTTAACTATACTATGGCCACTAACCCTAAGAATTGTTGTCATCTATGAGTGTCTCCAGATGGCATGACAAGACTAGGCAAGAAGCAGTTGGCTTCAATTATTGTTGATGCAATTAAAGAAGCCGAACCCAGGGTGGTAGCCCGAGGTCATGATGTTCATAAATGGGCCACCACTATTAGATTCTTAAATATTTGTTTCAATTGATGATATAAGGTAAACGGGCCTCTGGTCTTCTCACAACACATTCTTATCTAGATACTTGTTAGTTCATCTGGAGAGACCACATATACCATGTATAGCTCTAAGATCCAAACATACTCCTGGAGATAAAATATCTCTGATAACTCATTCCAGGTTGTGATGAGGAAAGATATTGGTTATGTAACTTAACTTTCCCCCCTTATACTTATGTATATGAAAAATGGTCTGATGAACAACTTCTATAATTAAGTACACATTGTCTGGTTATCTTCACAAGGTTGAGGTTCTTGTCCATTCTTTCACCAAGGAGGGGGTGTAGTCTAGTCTGGGCTCATGCAAACTCTTCTTTGAAAGATATACACACATATTAGGTTAAATACATTTTCTTTTTTTAAACACGCATACAAAGTATATATATTTATTAGTGGCCCCTCCATCATTGACGAACATGCCTATTACATAAGGCATCCTCTTCAAACACTCATCCGCCGTAGTTTGAATCTACCGCGCAGAGCATAAAAAATTGAGGAGCCTTCATCATGAGCGCACGCGACCTCACTCATGGCTTCAGTCATTATAAATTGGGTTCTCACTACGAAAAAACTTCGTAAAAAATAAAAACAAAAAGAAAATAAGAATAACTATTCAATAAGCTTTCCATAATATCGTGGATGTACTTGTGTGGATCTTTGACCAGACGCTGACTCAGGCATCATTCTTCCTTCTCTGCTCTGCGCTCGACCAACCCGGACGTGCCTCCCCACGCTCCGCTGGTTCCGCATTTGCTGCGTCCCTAGTGAGTTTTTTCTCATTTGTTTACTCCGGGATGTATCGAGTAAGGTTAGGATATGCGTAGCAGGAGTGTCCTGGGCAGGTTGCCCGCAGTGCAGTGTATTTTGGGTCGTGTTTTTGGGGCATCTATTTCGGATGTACCCTCGTGGTCCTGTTGTGGACATGTGAACTTTTTCACAGTTAGCTAGCTTTGTGATGCAGGCGGCTTTCATTACGCGTTATTATTGCTTCCTTTTATCTTTCTGATGAGGTAGCTTGTTTTTGCTGACGTTCCCAGCATATTTTTCTTCACTTAGTGAAGTTTTTTCTGGGTCCCGAGTCAGTTCTTCCCTTTGCCGGAAGTGTTTGCTACAGTGGTGTGTTGGCGGTGATTCCTGTTGTGATATAATTCAGTGCTTTTTGTTTATATTCCGACATGTTTACTTTATCCGTCTGCCTAGGCCTAGCCAGCCTCTCGTAGCTTTGCCACATGTACAAGTGTTATTGATTTATTTTATAAATAATTATGTACTACTGTGTCATGTGTGTCCTGGTTTAGTTGTGTATTGGCTATTTCCACGGACTATTGTTGTGTCCTGGGATAGTTGTGTATTGGCTATTTCCACGGACTATTTTGTGGGCCCGGCGTTAGTTGTGTTTTGGCTAACTCCTCGGTCCTGTGTTGCGTTCAGATGGTATCTGGATGGGGTGGGTTGCTTTTCCGGCGGGTTTTTTCTCGGTTACACCGTGAAAAACCCGGCTGGTTGCCGAGTTTTGGCCATGCGTGGTTTTAAAAACAGGCTTGTTTCCCCGGCGAGTGGTTGTCTGTGGCTCTCCAGGACTGCGTCTCTGTGGTGGAGCCTGTGTCAGGCTCCCTATGAATCCCGGCGGGATGGCTGTACCCATCTAACAGGGTTCATGCGGACACGTGTTGTGTGTAGTTTTTTCCGGTTTTGCAAAGCCAGTAAAGAACTAAGCTGTTGTTGTTGGTTTTCCTCCCCGGCGATCTTTTATAAAGAAGTGGGGATAGGAACAATTGGGGTTAACTTTATAAACGTAAAATCACACCCGGCGGGTGCACCCTGGAATCGTGGGATGAACGAATTTGCAAAATTCAGTGTAGTTGACCAGACAATTGAGGGATGCATTGTGTATCGCCGCCTTCAACATACGGCGATTTAGGGCACAATTGGGGTTAACGTTTTTAACTTAAATTCACACCCGGCGGGTGCTCCTTGGAAGGGTGGGAATAACGAATTTACAATTCAGTTTAGTTAACCAGACAATTGAGGGATACGTTTTGTATCGCCGCCTTCAACATACGGCGATCTAAAAAGACACTTCGGTAGAAGTCAGATCTCGTATATTTGTCAGGCTTCCCAGTTTTTGATCTGCGAGATAATTCAGGGGCCGGCGTCTTTTTAGTTTCTTTTTTCCAAAATTGAATCTTGAAACAAACACCACCGGAAAGACTAAATCAGTTATAAACGCCATGCTGGTCTTTATATTATGTCAGAGGGTATTCATAAATCTTTTGGACAAGTTAAGATATTCTGAAATCTTTACTGAGGAACCCCACCGCGTAGCGAGCTGTAGTCGTTGAGTATTGCGTCTCGTTACCCGGCGGGTTATTTAACACTTGTGTGCGAACATGTTGGGATTAACCTTATGAGCATTAATTCATGGAAATTTTCTTTTTTTCCAGAGCTGGGTCCCGGCGGGTCTATACAGAACCTGGAGTAAGTTTCCCACCAGTCTCTGTCATAGCTACCTTTGCCCCTGTCTTTGCTTTGTGCATTACGCCCACCTGTTCAGGTATCCCTATTTTTGCACACACCCTTTGCATTAAATGTGTTAAATGTCTCGACCGCTCAAGGGGTCTGTGGGTTATGCGTAACTGTACCTTTTGCTCTCAGTTAAGCCATAAAGTTTTACAAGATAATGATAAGACCGCAGCAGTCGCTTTACGGGAGGTCAGGCAGCAGATGACCACTTATACTACTACCGTGGCTCATAAGTCACTTCAATGCGATAACGTCCCTCTTTGGGACAAGTTACTAATTGAGCACCCCCCCATTAAACGTCCCTCTAGAGTAACTGTACGAAAATCGGCAGAGACTGGACAGGGTCTTACATTTTCTCCAGCCCCAGGCATATCTAAGAGACAGCGGGAACCTACGCCTCCGGTGGCAGCATCACGGGCGCGATCCAGGTCCAGGTCCCCTCTTAGACAGCAGCCGCCTAGTCTCTCTTTTTCGCCGGCGAGTAAGAAGAGCAAGACAGAGGGGTCCACAAGTGGTTATAGCGAGAAATCTTCTAAGTCCAAAGGCAGTTCTAGGTCGCACCGTAGCCACAAATCTTCTAGAAAAGACTCGCATGATCGAAAGGCCTCCCGGCGTTCACCGGAGTTTAGTGCCTCTCGTCATGTCTCTACCCCCGACAAAGCTAGTATTCAATCTGATGAGGCTAGTGTAGTGTCAGCAACCAAAGATAGTTTGCCAATTAGTATTCTAACCTTAGAATTGGAGAGTTCGGTGGACAGTGATCGTCCTATAGCAGAGTCCAGTGGGGGCTCCATAATTGAGGGTGTATCGGACTCCCAAGGGAGTGCAGGCCGAGGCCTAGGTGTATGGCGGTATTCTCAACCAGGGACTGAAAGCCCACGTCTGGCTCAAGATACACAAACAGTGGCTGATGTCCACCGGGACGCGGCGATCCCATCATCCATTCCGGACTTGTCTTGGCAACGCGACGGGACTCCGGCTTCGGCGGAATCCTCTCACGGAGAGCCAGATGACAAAGACGAGGTATCCATAATCTCGGACATGGAGGTCCAAGAGTCGGGTTCAGTTTTAGACGACGCACAGGATCGGAATGATTCACCTCTGAGTTCGTCGTCAACTAAATTTGTCACGGCAGAAGAAATAGATGGTTTACTGGTTAATGCTCTAACTAAATTTTTTGGCCAACAGCCGGAGACTCCTACAGTAGACCTGGGAGCTTCCATGACAAGTTCCAATGTTCGGCCTCTGATGACTTCTATTGCTTTGACTAAGATTCCTCACCCTCCCTCTATATCACCATCTGTGGTCACTAGGCCTGCTTCGGCGGCACTGACTACTTCTAGTGTAAGGGTTATAACGGATGTGAATCCGCCCCCTTTAGATAAAGCACCAATAAGGAAGGTAGCAATGCCCCTATTATACGGTCCAGATGAGTCATGGGTACAATTGATCCCCACTAAACCAGAGGTCGCTCAACCCACCTTGTCAGGGGAACTTCCAGTGCCACAAGAGTGGGTAATCCAAGGCAATAAATCTAAAAAGTTACGAGCCTTGGATACTTTGGGTAATGTACTAGATGTTAATGTTAAGGCCATTCATAACTATTATCACCAGGACTATTTTGTATATACTGCTACACCTGCCCTGCCCCCTGCCTCAGCTTCGAAACTGTTTTCTGACTGGTCCAAGCATGATGGTTTTAATGACATAAAAACACTGTCAGCTCTCACTCCGGAACTAGATTTGCAAACTGTCTCAGACTCAGCCGCTAATCCAGTGTTGAAGGTGGGGGAGTTGGGCCCGGGACCTTGGGTGGAATGGGAGACGGAGGCTCAGAACTTTGCGACCACCTTCACCTCAAAATCTTCCCACCAAATTCCTCACGATTGTCATTCTTGGTTCTCTATGCCAGTGTGTTCTGCCGGCGGAGTCCCTTCGGCTTTGTTTGCTTTCTTAGCTGCCCCCAAAATCAATCTATGTGAACTTAAGGACCCTTTCACTACTCCTACCCCAACTCACCTAGACCGGGAATTTAGGCTACGAGGGAAAGCGTTTAGACTTTTCTCTCAGTACATTGTGACGCACCAGGTGGCGAAATCGATGCTCCGATCCACTCAGGCAATCGCAGACGCGGATGCCAGAAGGTCGGTTGAACTATCTCGGCGATTGCTCCTTCAGACGTCGATTCAGTCGTTGGGTGACATCCGCACAGCCTTGCTTGAGGCGGTCCGGGCGAGACAAGATCTCAGAATGTCCTTGGTACGGAAACTTCCTGATCGAATTGCGAATCAGGTGGTCATGTCACCAGTGCTCACTCCCTCTTTAATGTCCCCTGATGTGTGGAGAACTGTGTTCAACATGGCTCAGGCCTTTAAACATAGTCCCGCCCCTTCTAAGAAACCTGCCTTTAACTTTCCCAAACCCAAGCCAGTCGCAAAAGCACAGCCGGGGGGATCTAAGCCCTTTCACCTACCTAAGTCCTCCTCCCCCCAAGGTCAGTACAGGTATAGACAGGGTAAGTTTACAGGTCAGAAAGGACGAGGCTATAACAAACCAGGTCAAGGCCCGTCTTCTGCCAACGCCGGCCAGCCGGCTAAGCGTCCACCACCACCATAAAAAAACTAAAGTCTCTCTCACTCCCGGGGCCGGTCTCAAGGCGGGTGGATCCGAGGGTAGTACAGCCTTGTCTGCTAACTGGGTCGTTCCGAACGTGTCATCCTTGGGCAAGGATGGTGGCACGCAAAGGCATCACTTGGCAGTGGCTCCGGCGACCTCGTTTACGTCAGCCGACTACGGCGAATCTAGTTTCATTAGAGGTGGAGTCACTGATCAAGGAAATGATAGCCAAGAATGTCATCATCCCAGTCCCTCAAAATTACCCAGTCTTCACATCCAAGCTATTTTTGGTACCCAAAAGGGACAGTGTTCAGATGAGACCCGTCGTAGACCAGTCGTATCTGAACCTTCACATTCACAACGAGTCATTCAGGATGTTAACGGTACACCAAATCAGGCTAACACTTCCGCCGGGAGGATGGATGTGTTCCTTAGACCTGACAGACGCTTATTGGCACGTCTCGGTAAACAAAAGATTTCAAAGATTTCTGGCCTTAAGGATCAGGCATCAAAATTATGTTTTTCAGAGGATGCCATTCGGATTAAACCTGGCACCTCGCTTATTCACAAAATTAGTCCGGCAAGCCCTGATGCCATTGTTAAAACAAGGGATCAGGATTTTGTGGTACCTAGACGACTGCATAAATCATGTCAACATAACATTAAAACATGTCAAACCTCTAGGGTTCAAGGTAAATCTGGTAAAGTCAAACCTTGTTCCCTCACGAGTAGTTCAGTGGATAGGGCTGGTTTGTGACACAGCTGCTCTCACTCTGAGTCAGAGTGTGGACAATCGAAACAGATTTCGCAGGAAACTGTTCCTGTTCCTTCACAGTCTGACTACGACACGGAGAATCTGGGAGTCTCTGGTCGGCTCTCTCAACTGGATTCAACTAACTGTAATGTTGGGCCGGTTGAGAGTAAAGCGTTTAATATTGGAGGGCAACAAATATTTTCCACTATTACCGGTGGAAAAATTATGGCCCATACCAAAATTAATCCACAACTTACTAGCGGTCTAGGCGAAGAGGGAAATGTTGCACTCAGTAATGTCATGGACCTCTCCTCCGCCGACGGTATGGGTAGACACGGATGCGCCAGGAACGATAGGGTGGGGTTTTCAGTCAAACCAAGGGCACCAGGGTCAAGGGCTTTGGTCCCATTTAGAAATCTCCCACATCAATGTCAGAGAATTACTAGTTCCCTTATATTTCCTTCAGGCTCACGGCTCTACTTTACGGGGCAAGTCGGTGGCCTTCAGAATGGAAAATCTGAATGCGGTTCACTGTATTCAGAAACAAGGGTCAACGAGATCTCGGAAGTTGCTAATCGTGGCAGAAGATATTTTTATTCTAGCCAACAGGCTGGACATTCATCTTCACGCATCTTATCTCCCAGGCGTAGCAAACGTCTGGGCAGACGCTCTGTCTCGGAGACAAAGCACAACAGTAGAATGGGCGCTCAAGCAACCCATTTTCAACCAAATGATTGCAGAGCTTTACCATCCACAAGTGGATCTGTTCGCATCCGAGGAGACTCACAAACTCCCAATGTACCTCACCCGCCGGACGATAACGTCGGCAGGGGGACCAGACGCCCTGGTGACAGACTGGAACAGGTGGAGTTCCATCTATCTGTTTCCGCCGCCAGACGCGTCTCTAATGTGCCATGTAGTAAACAAACTACGAGATTATCGGGGCTTAGTCTCGATAATCGCACCCCTGTGGCCGGCGCAGTTGTGGTACCAGCAATTGAAAACGTGGTGCCCGCACCCGGTGTCGCTCCCGGTCGGGTTTTTCCACTTAGACACGATTGTTAACCTAGCGACCTCGCTGACTTTTGCATTATGGACATTCAGGAGGCCAAGTGGCTAGCACCATATGGTAGAGACGTGACCAATAAATTCATGAATCAATATACTCAGTCTACAAAACGACAGTATCAGTCACATTGGCAAGCCTTTACTTCTTGGATCCTTAGGACAGAACAAACTGTGCCCTCGGTGGCTTTAGTTTTTAATTATTTAAATTATCTGTTCGAACAGAAACGTTTATCTGTGGTAACGTTAAAAAATCACTTAACAGCGATTAGGATGCCATTTTGGGACCTTACCGGTCTCACCATACCAGTCGCGGAGGAAACAGGTTTTATGAGGGCATGTTTTAAACTCCGTCCACCTCCCCGTCAGCTCATGCCTACATGGTCTCTGGACAAAGCATTGTCGTTACTTCATTCCCGTCTGTACCAAAATACTGCAGATTTTACATTACTATTAAAAAAGGCAGTATTCCTTTTGGCTTTGGCCACCGGGAACAGAGTGTCTGAGCTGGCGGCGATGAGCAACACACCTAATTGCCTCAGGTTTGGTAGGCTTAATGAGTGTATTCACATTGCACCTTCCCCGGGGTTCATAGCCAAGAATGAGCACAGTGAACACATGTTTTCAGAGTTGTTGTTGTTGTTGTTGTTGTTCCCCAAGCTGCCTGGCCGAACAGCCCCAAGGCCCCGAGTAAGGCCAAGGCCATAAACGAGCGCCCCCACAGAACCCTCCCTGCCGACCACAATAAAGCCTGGGTGACCGAAGCCACTCCATGGCGGGGAGCTGAGAGGGTACGTAAACGCCCGGGAAACCAAAGCCCCACCCAGGGCCCTGTGCCCCTCAGCAATTATGAAGAGAAAGTTGAGGGGCAAAGGAATAATGTGACGCTTTAGCTTCCAATCTTGGTAGATTGGGAGGTCAATCCACGGAAGAGACGCCGTCACTTGAGATTTAGAAAATATATAAGTAAAAGGAACAGTCAGAGTAAGCTATGGGTATGGCAGAGATCGCTCAGGTCTCACTCTGATAGACCAGCCCATCGCCAAGTCGGTGTTTTCAGAGTTCACGGTGCCGGCGTTGAAAAGGGGAAAGGTGCACCATAATTTATGTCCAGTGCAGGCTCTAACCAAATATTTGAGAATAGCTCCTCTAAACCCCCAGCGTGCTTTATGGGTGGCAAGTACGGGTAAGCGCTTGCTGAAACGTAGATTGGCTTCTCTTTTGGTCGAGGTCATTAAAGAGAGTAATCCCGGCGTTGTGGGTAAGGCCCACGATTTACGCAAATGGGCAGCCTCTTTGCGTTTCCTTAAGAATTTTTCTGTGGAAGATATTACGTCCACACATTTGTGGGCCTCTAATCATACGTTTTTGACTCGATACCTGTCAGTAGCTCTAGACAAACCTTCCTTGCCATGTATAGCTTTAAGGCAAAGGGTCTAGGTGGCCCTTAAGTCACTTTTTGTTTAATTTCAAGGAAAATGGGGGGGGGGGGTGCAGTCAGTGTAACATAGGACACCCTAGACCCCGCCGGAGTATAAGAGCTGTGATACTAGTTATGGGTATTGTGATACGAAAAATTTCTCTGTACTATTCAGTGCAGGAAATTGTGCTAGTACAATGATAGTACAAACAACAGTGTTGTTGTAAGTAGTTTAGCTGTGAAGCAATTAATTTTAAGCATTGGTTATATTTTGCGAGATATATCCACTACTATTATGGGGTTATATGTGCACATATAAACTTATACGTTTTTATTTTTCACCACTTATGTTGAGTGGGGTGCCTTTTTAACTTACAGATCTGTTCGCAGAGTCTCAAGAGTTAACCCTTTTTATCAAGCAGGCTTCTTTGAAGCACGCACCTGCTTGTAACCCCTTTTGTATATATGTGCTGCGCCAATAAATATATATTTTTCGAAGTAAGAATACTATGTGGTTGTTTGATTATCTGCTTTTATTAGAATTATGATATGATTACGAATGTCCCCCTCCAGTCTTAGATATCAGGCATGTTCGTCAATGATGGAGGGGCCACTAATAAATTATAGGTTTGACTCCTTAAGGAGATAAAGAAAACCTAATATTTAGTAGTGGCCCCGTAATCATTGACGACTGGGGCCCTCCCGACCATCCCCTTCCCATTCGTTGATGTATTAAGGATTTTGGTTTACTTGATATGTCAGTGAAGGAAGAATGACGCCTGAGTCAGCGTCTGGTCAAAGATCCACACAAGTACATCCACGATATTATGGAAAGCTTATTGAATAGTTATTCTTATTTTGTTTTTGTTTTTATTTTTTACGAAGTTTTTTCGTAGTGAGAACCCAATTCATAATGACTGAAGCCATGAGTGAGGTCGCGTGCGCTCATGATGAAGGCTCCTCAATTTTTTATGCTCTGCGCGGTAGATTCAAACTACGGCGGATGAGTGTTTGAAGAGGATGCCTTATGTAATAGGCATGTTCGTCAATGATTACGGGGCCACTACTAAATATTAGGTTTTCTTTATCTCCTTACAGGAGTCAAACCTATAATATATATATATTTTCTATCTCATAGTAAGGTGATATTTAGTGGTACCCACCTTGCCTATATGTTTACTCTTCTTAGTAAATGCATTGAATGTTCTCGCTGGGTTTTGATAACCTCATTTGTTCTCATTTAATGACATTGAGCATATGGATGTCCCTCCACTGGTCATGGTATTCTAGGTTCTCACCTCATTGACGGAGAGATCCACTAATAAATTACGGGTTTGACAACCCGAAGGGAAGTAAGGAAAACTTGATATTTAGTAGTGGGTCTGTAGTCAATGATGGCTAGTGCCCTCCCTCCTTCCCCTTCCCATACATGTGCCTAACTTGATTTAACATTAGAGGCAGAATCACATGAGATGGGGCTGCATGGCCACTGTGTATGGGAAGCACATCATAGCAAGATGAAAGACAAAAGCAAAACTGGCACGCCATTCAAATCAATTATTTTTTATTATTATTTTATTTCCTTTCTATTGGTATCTGCATCAATGACGTACCTTAGGAAATACTTAAGGGTACCCCTAGGAGATTTATGGTTCTCAGCCGACAGTTATAAGGTAAAACCGGGTCACATAGGACCCAGGACAGGCTATATATTATGTTGAAGTAACTTTGAAAAGTTGACAGAATGAATATAAACACGTTATGAGGAGGAGCACTTTTATTGACAACGTTTTGCGAATAGCTGCTTCAGGTCAGTGACCTGAATAGCTGCTTCAGGTCAGTGACCTGATGAAACTATCTGCGAAACGTTGTCAATAAAGTGCTCCTCCTATGGTGTTTATATTCAGGCCATATATCACATATAGGCTTTCATCTCATTGATTACAGACCCACTACTAAATATTAGGTTTTCCTTCCTCTCCTTCGGGTTGTCAAACCCATAATTGGTATGTTAGATAGGTATAGTGGCTACTAAAAAATCATAATTCGACCAAAATTTGACTAATGACCTTTCCCATCCTTTCTTTTTCTTTTCTTTTATGTCTTTGCTGTTTATATTATATTTTCTTCACTTTTTGTTTGCATTTCTATATTTTACGCTCAATTTTAGAATTTCTGTACACTTTGTCGTCTAGTGTCTTTTCATGATTTTTTTTTTCATAGTTGCATCTGGCTCGTATGTTCAGATCCGCATCCTTTCCATTTTTATTCCATGTCCTAGGCTTCCTCTTATCTTGATCATTATTTCCCTTCAAGCCCCACCTACTCTTCCCATTATCCTCTTAACAGTGTAAACTCTGGGCTCTTGGCAACTACTGGGATGCGGCCTCCCTAAAAAAAACTGTATCAATTGAAATATTCCCTTGTTTCTCTGTGATACAACAAATAATGGGGATCTGTAATAATCCTTCTCCTAATTTTAAAATAATTTATTCCATTACACTGCAGTTTCTTCATTATGCAGAAAAGCTATAGGAATACAGCTTAGAATTAGAACCTACTGTTGAAAAGCATCTCTCCTGCAGTTTCTGTGTGATAAAGAAACTTTCGGATGAAATCTAACTAATACTCATTTGACCTATCTTTGAAATTCTCACTTATTCCTTTAGTGTCTTCATTAGCTATCTACTGTATTGAAAAGCTCCCTCACACTGTAAAGACACTATGGGGACGTACTCTAACCAATACTCTTTTGTCCTACCTGTGTAAAACTCCTACAATCTCGTAGTCTTTTCCAAGACACCACAAGCTATGGTGCCCTAATACTGGTGATGTTCTTGCCTGTTTAATTTTCTGTTTCTTCCCAATAGTTTATTATTATTATTATTATTATTATTATTATTATTATTATTATTATTATTATTATTTTTATTATTTTTACATACATACAGTCATGCCCAAAAGTCCTGTCCCCCTTTTAGTACTTCAACATTATTTACGTCTCTTGATAATTTAAAGTTACTTCGTGGCACCAGAGCAATACTTTATTATAAATGTCTTTGTTCATGTGTTTTAAGGACTTTAATTTCAGTTTATTTGAGAGTTAAGTAAGGTTGACAGTCTGGACGTATGCCACAACTATTGATCAAGACTGTACAATGCATATTTTCCAGAGTACAATAGTTTCTAAATATATTGTATAATCCCACTTAACTCCCCTCCATTCCCCCCATATATATATATATATATATATATATATATATATATATATATATATATATATATATATATATATATATACTGTATATATATAAGTAACTATGGGAATCAGCCAGCGATGTTGATGTGTTTGTGTTTGTTTGGGCTGTTTAACGTTGCTTTCACCATGTCCACGTCTCATCATTGTCATCTAACATTTAAGAAGTAAAGCCACAGTCAAAGAGCACTTTTAATGGCAAGTGTAGGCTACAAGTCAAAATGTGCTGTGCTTGAGTGTATTATGCAATGTTTTATAACTATTTTGTGGTAGAATATTGACATGGTATCCTACATTCTTAAATAATAACATTATTAAATTAAACTAAGGATAAAATCACACATCTCTCATTAGGATACCTTGTAGTGGAAACACAAACTGTGATACACATTCATGATGAACAGTGCGCGTGTGACTGAATATTGTTGGGTATATGACAGCTTTCACATTCAGGTTGACAGTATTTTTAATTTTAAAGCTTATAATCTTACTAAATCGTATTAAATACATGATGGATAACATATATCCCTCACAATAATATATCTTGCATCAGATACCAGACTGTTAAAGTAATTCACCACTATCTGTGCTTGTGTGACTCTGGCTTATATACAGTAACTTGAATACAATGAGTATCAATATTACCAAAACCAAGATCATAGCTAAAATGGAGAATTTAGTTTTCTCTATCCAGTAGGAATTTATTATGTACTAAATTAAGTGTAACTTGTTTAGTGTAGATTCGATTCTCACGAGATGGAGTAAACTTGATCTCTTCATTATGTCTAAAATCTCAATTTGTGGTCATTGGTGCTTGTGTTACTCTGGTACTGTACTTCCAATTTTCAACAGCTCATTATCAGAAGGTATACTCACCAGTGAATTACCTTTCATATGTGTTACAGTGATATTTTATTATATTATTTGCTTGATATACCAGCATGGTTAGTAGAACAAATTTAATGGTGAAATGTATCAAATCCTTTGCATCCGACTTAATTATTGATCCTGCTGGAGTTTACTACATGATGTCTCATAATTTTGCAAGTGAAATTAAATGCATTGAGTAAGTGGTCACCTTGTAATATTCACATAAATAAAATGTCTATAGTTCCAGTTTTTAAAGACTAAATTAGTTTTGTCTGCTCAAGTAAATACGTAAGCAGATAATGACATTTAGACAATGTGTACCTGAGAGTCTGTTTCGTGGTATATGTGGTGAGTTAGTGAGGGACCAGCTGTTACTGTTGGTGTATGTGGTGATAGTTAGTGAGGGACCAGCTGTTACTGTTGGTGTATGTGGTGATAGTTAGTGAGGGACCAGCTGTTACTGTTGGTGTATGTGGTGATAGTTAGTGAGGGACCAGCTGTTACTGTTGGTGTATGTGGTGATAGTTTGTTACTGTTGGTGTATGTGGTGATAGTTAGTGAGGGACCAGCTGTTACTGTTGGTGTATGTGGTGATAGTTAGTGAGGGACCAGCTGTTGAACTGGTCGCCGACATGATAGTGGATATCACTCTAAATATGTGGGGCACAGGGAAAACACATCCTCCTTCAACGGTTTATTTCTCCGTAATAACAACAAAGCTTACAAGAATGGCCGCGAGGGGCAATACAGAAAATGGAACTAAATAATGGCAAACTAATTTATCCTTTGGAAAGTAACTGCTTATATATTTATTCTGAGTAACTTGAGTTTATATCTTAACATCCCCTCTTAAACTTAAGTTATTCCCCTGACAACACTGAACTTATTCAATTTGTACTTTGATACTGGCTTTGTAAATAAATCTGCAATGTTATCTTCAGAAGGTACATAAGCTAAATCAACAATCTTGCTTTCCACTTCTGACCTGATAAAATGGTATCTAATATCAATGTGCTTAGATCTTTGATGGTGTACAGGGTTCTTGGCTAATGCTATAGCTCCTTGATTGTCTACATTCAAAGTTACAGTGTCTCTTTCACAACCTGTCATATCAGAATACAATTGTCGCAAGAAATTAGCTTCTTGCATAGCACAAGTCATGGCCATATATTCTGCTTCACATGTAGATAAAGCTACTACTCTTTGTTTTTTACTTTTCCAAGAGATCAATGGGCCTTGTTTACTCAGTTGAAAACTATAGCCTGTCGTACTACGTCTATCTTCTGCTGCTCCCCAGTCTGAATCACAGTAACCAGTTAATTTCAATTGACTATCTGACTTCTGAAAATTTAAACAATAATTCAATGTCCCTTTAATATACTTCAGTACGTGTTTAGCTAAGCCTAGATGGGCCTTAGTGGGCTTGGACATAAACTGGGACAACTTTGTTACTACATAACTTAAATCAGGCCTTGTTCCTGTCATAACATAAATTAAACTCCCAACAATTTCTCTGTACAATCTTGGATCAGCCAAATCAGTAGAATGATCAGAAATCAACTTACTTACAGTCGGATTACATGGAATGGCTTTTGGGTTACAGTCCTTCATATGAAATTTCTCAAGAATTCTCTCACAATATTTTCTTTGGTTCATACTAACACTCCCCTCTAAACCAAAAGTGAATTCAATTCCAAGAAACCATGATAATATTCCCATGTCTTTCATTTTGAATCTATCTTTGAGGGATTTCTTTATGGCATGAAGTGCTTCATCATTACTGGCTGCTATAATTATGTCATCTACCCATATTAGAGTCATTGTTACTGTATCACCTTCAAACTTTGTATACAAACAAGGGTCAGCAACAGATCGGGTGAAATTCTGATCAGTTAGAAAATTATGTAACATATTATTCCAGTTCCGTCCACTTTGTTTCAATCCATACAAAGATTTTTTCAGTTTGCATACAAGTTTTTCACCGTTTTCATTTTTCTTGGTAAAACCTTCAGGCTGCTCTAGGTAAATTCACAATCTATCTCCGCATTTAGATAAGCTGTTTTTACATCCATTTGATGAACCTTCATTTCTTCTTGAGCTGCTAGCTGCATCATCATACGAATGGAAGTGTGGCGTGCTGTTGGTGAAAATGTCTCTTCATAGTCTACATTCTTGACTTGCGAATATCCCTTTGCTACGTATCTTGCCTTGAATTTTTCTTCGTTGTTCGGACCTAGTTTTACGGCGTACACCCATTTTCCACCAACAACTGATCGGTCTTCAGGGAGTGGTGTTAACTCATAAGTATCGTTCTCATCCAAAGCGTTGATTTCTTCTTTCATTGCTTCATGCCACTGATGAGACTCTGATGATGAGAGAGCCTCCTGATATGTACTTGGGATGTCAGCAACACGATAGCAGTAATCAATTGAACATTTCGCAACATTTGATAAATCTTCATCATCCATGACATACTCTTTCAAGTGCTTGGGTAAGTTCCGGTTTCTTTGGGGGTATCTTCTAATTCCTTCAGCTTCATCTTCATTCTCCTCCGTCTTGAGCTGTGTGGTTTCTTGCGGGCCGTCTTGGAGTGGTAATGTGGTGGTTTTTTCTGATTCACAAGTCTTGGGTCTTGTATATTCTGTGTACCCACATTTTTCTTCGAATTTTTCATTGAATTTCACACATCTCACTCTCTTCACGTCATTTTGCTCCGAGAAGTACACAAGATAGGCTGGACTCTGTGTATCATAGCCTAGAAATACTCCTCGGTCACAGCGGTCATCCAATTTCTTCTTGTTTTGGACATATGCATAACATACAGTTCCAAAGATATGCATATTCTTCAAGTTTGGCTTTAATCCTGTCATCATTTCATATGGTGTTTTTCCAGTTCTCGGGTTGTAGCACCGGTTCCTAATGTAAGCGGATGTCTTCACTGCATATGTCCAAAGTTCCTTCGGCAAGCTAGCTTCCAATAGTAAACATCTGGCCATCTCAAAAAGGGTTCTCCAGGATCGTTCAGCTGTGCCATTCTGGTGGGGAGAATATGGTGCAGAAAACTCATGCTTGATATGATTTTTCACTAGGAATGATCTGAACTCTGCAGAAGTAAATTCTCCGCCATTATCTGTCCTGATTCGCTTGACAGAACCATAGGGGGCACTGTCTGCTAAAAATCTCTCCATAGCTGCTACTGTATCACTTTTGTTCTTCAGAAAATACACCATAATGACACCAGAGTAATCATCTACAAACGAAATTGCATACCTAAATCCCTCTCTTGCAGGAGGGTCAATGGGGCCTGCTAGATCACAATGTATTAGTTCAAGTTTTTCATTAGCTTTCTTGTCTTGCTCCCTATTCCTGTATTGTGTCATTTTCCCTTTTGTACAAGTTTCACAATCAAAGTTCATCTTGCCGGAAATGTGCATACCTTCAACAAAATCTTCGAGTTTCATCACATCTTTCACATTACAATGGCCTAAAATTCTATGCCACTCTTCCAAGGTGTGGGTGCCACTTTTGTCAACATTTACATTATTGAGAAAATATAGTTTTTGGCATGTCTGGATTTCAAATTCTGTGCCATCTGGAGCTTTTAATTCTGCATGGTCAGGGGTAAATGTTACTGTTGCTCCCCTTTCAGTCGCTGCTTTAACACTAAATATGTCTTGTTTGTAGGATGGCACATACAAGGAATTCTTTAACTCAACTTGTTGTATGTTTCCTTTGGTGTCACACAGCTCCACACTTGCTACACCTCTACCTGACACAATACCTGAAGTCCTGCTACCATCTGCAAGTTCAATAGTGTGACTCACAGGTTCAAAACGTTCATCAAATTTTACAAATTTGGATTTGTCTGTAATGATGTGTGTTGTAGCACCACAATCTACCAATAACCTGTCATTGCTGGTAGGACTAACAAGATTAGTATAGCTTGCCTTTGCTTTGAATGCAAAATAATGAGAACTGTCACTGTGTGTAGGCCTACTCACTGCACTTACATTTTCTGTTTCTTCTCTGTCACTCACAACTTTAACATAATTCTTCTTTCTACAGTAATTTGTGTCATGTGTAGGGGACTGGCAATTTTCACACCAGCGGCTTGGTCTTCTGTAGGCTTCCTTTTCTTCTTTATTCTTTGTTGGACATTGGAAGGATTTGTGTCCCATTTTCCCACATACATAACACTTGAAACTGGTTTTCCCTGATTTGGCATTCATAACCCTATCTTCTCTGGATTTATGTGGCTTGTGGACTTTTTCAGATTCTTCAAAACTCCTCAACTGAACTTTAAAATCTATGAAACTCCACGTTTTTTCTCTCTGAGTCACGACAGTGGAAAAAGTTTTATAATCAGGGGGTAAGCCTTTCAACACCATAGCCACAAGTAAACTGTCACTGATAGTTTCTTTCGCATTCTTCAAGGAAGTCGCTGCTTTCTCTGCCCTAATCATGTAGTCAGTTACACTCTCATCCTCTGCCATCTTGAGTGTTGTCAGCTCGGTGTACAAAGAAATAATCCTGGGTTTGCTTGTTCCTAAGTAATGTTCACGAAGTATTGCTAGGGCCTTCTTACCATCATCTTGGGCATCTCGGATCACCAGGGCTAAACTTGTGTCGTCTAGCAGTTGTACAAGCTCGGCATACACTTCAGCATTCTTATCAGCATCAGGGGTGGGTGCTGCCAGGACACTATGAAGTTTTTGAATTCTTAAATGTGCTAAAAACTTCACTTCCCACAATTCGTATTTGTCTTCATCACCATCGAATACTAGGCGATGCCTGGGCCCATAACCTGTTGAACTGGTCGCCGACATGATAGTGGATATCACTCTAAATATGTGGGGCACAGGGAAAACACATCCTCCTTCAACGGTTTATTTCTCCGTAATAACAACAAAGCTTACAAGAATGGCCGCTAGGGGCAATACAGAAAATGGAACTAAATAATGGCAAACTAATTTATCCTTTGGAAAGTAACTGCTTATATATTTATTCTGAGTAACTTGAGTTTATATCTTAACACCAGCTGTTACTGTTGGTGTATGTGGTGATAGTTAGTGAGGGACCAGCTGTTACTGTTGGTGTATGTGGTGATAGTTAGTGAGGGACCAGCTGTTACTGTTCGTGTATGTGGTGATAGTTAGTGAGGGACCAGCTGTTACTGTTGGTGTATGTGGTGATAGTTAGTGAGGGACCAGCTGTTACTGTTGGTGTATGTGGTGATAGTTAGTGAGGGACCAGCTGTTACTGTTGGTGTATGTGGTGATAGTTAGTGAGGGACCAGATGTTACTGTTGGTGTATGTGGTGATAGTTAGTGAGGGACCAGATGTTACTGATAGTGTGTGTGGTGATAGTTAATGAAGGACCAGATGTTACTGTTGGTGTGTGTAGTGATAGTTAACACTTAAAGAGCGGGGCCCAACTTAAGTCCGTATCTAAAAAGCAGCAAGTTAGGAGCATTATTAAGGTTTTTAAAGGGTTAAAATCGAGTGCAAATGGCCGGGAACGCAGCAGACCACACGGCTGACACCCAGGACTTACCGCCGCCCACTGACTCACGCTCCCTCTGTTCTCGAGAGGCCGGCAGTGTAGCCAGTAGTGAGCGTAGCTGGAAAAAATATGCCGCTATACGCAAAACTCCCATGTTGGTGGTACTGCATCAAAACGACGAGTGCTACGTAGCTCGTTCTGGTCTCATTTTGAAGCTTGTAGCGCCTAGTTTTTTGGTGAATAAATTTCTTTTCATGCAGATACTTGATTGATCATTCAGGAGGGCCTGAATATGCCCAAAATAGCCCAAAAAACCCCGCTAGACGAGGGTTAAGGAGGGCCCAGATGTTACTGTTGGTGTATGTGGTGATAGTTAAGGAGGGCCCAGATGTTACTGTTGGTGTATTTGGTGATAGTTAGTGAAGGACCAGCTGTTACTGTTGGTGTATGTGGTGATAGTTAAGGAGGGCCCAGATGTTACTGTTGGTGTATTTGGTGATAGTTAGTGAAGGACCAGCTGTTACTGTTGGTGTATGTGGTGATAGTTAGTGAGGGACCAGCTGTTACTGTTGGTGTATGTGGTGATAGTTAGTGAGGGACCAGCTGTTACTGTTGGTGTATGTGGTGATAGTTAGTGAGGGACCAGCTGTTACTGTTGGTGTATGTGGTGATAGTTAGTGAGGGACCAGCTGTTACTGTTGGTGTATGTGGTGATAGTTAGTGAGGGACCAGCTGTTACTGTTGGTGTATGTGGTGATAGTTAGTGAGGGACCAGCTGTTACTGTTGGTGTATGTGGTGATAGTTAGTGAGGGACCAGCTGTTACTGTTGGTGTATGTGGTGATAGTTAGTGAGGGACCAGCTGTTACTGTTGGTGTATGTGGTGATAGTTAGTGAGGGACCAGCTGTTACTGTTGGTGTATGTGGTGATAGTTAGTGAGGGACCAGCTGTTACTGTTGGTGTATGTGGTGATAGTTAGTGAGGGACCAGCTGTTACTGTTGGTGTATGTGGTGATAGTTAGTGAGGGACCAGCTGTTACTGTTGGTGTATGTGGTGATAGTTAGTGAGGGACCAGCTGTTACTGTTGGTGTATGTGGTGATAGTTAGTGAAGGACCAGCTGTTACTGTTGGTGTATGTGGTGATAGTTAGTGAGGGACCAGCTGTTACTGTTGGTGTATGTGGTGATAGTTAGTGAGGGACCAGCTGTTACTGTTGGTGTATGTGGTGATAGTTAGTGAGGGACCAGCTGTTACTGTTGGTGTATGTGGTGATAGTTAGTGAGGGACCAGCTGTTACTGTTGGTGTATGTGGTGATAGTTAGTGAGGAACCAGCTGTTACTGTTGGTGTATGTGGTGATAGTTAGTGAGGGACCAGTTACTGTTGGTGTATGTGGTGATAGTTAGTGAGGGACCAGCTGTTACTGTTGGTGTATGTGGTGATAGTTAGTGATAGTTAGTGAGGGACCAGCTGTTACTGTTGGTGTATGTGGTGATAGTTAGTGAGGAACCAGCTGTTACTGTTGGTGTATGTGGTGATAGTTAGTGAGGGACCAGCTGTTACTGTTGGTGTATGTGGTGATAGTTAGTGAAGGACCAGCTGTTACTGTTGGTGTATGTGGTGATAGTTAGTGAGGGACCAGCTGTTACTGTTGGTGTATGTGGTGATAGTTAGTGAGGGACCAGCTGTTACTGTTGGTGTATGTGGTGATAGTTAGTGAGGGACCAGCTGTTACTGTTGGTGTATGTGGTGATAGTTAGTGAGGGACCAGATGTTACTGTTGGTGTGTGTAGTGATAGTTAACACTTAAAGAGCGGGGCCCAACTTAAGTCCGTATCTAAAAAGCAGCAAGTTAGGAGCATTATTAAGGTTTTTAAAGGGTTAAAATCGAGTGCAAATGGCCGGGAACGCAGCAGACCACACGGCTGACACCCAGGACTTACCGCCGCCCACTGACTCACGCTCCCTCTGTTCTCGAGAGGCCGGCAGTGTAGCCAGTAGTGAGCGTAGCTGGAAAAAATATGCCGCTATACGCAAAACTCCCATGTTGGTGGTACTGCATCAAAACGACGAGTGCTACGTAGCTCGTTCTGGTCTCATTTTGAAGCTTGTAGCGCCTAGTTTTTTGGTGAATAAATTTCTTTTCATGCAGATACTTGATTGATCATTCAGGAGGGCCTGAATATGCCCAAAATAGCCCAAAAAAACCCCGCTAGACGAGGGTTAAGGAGGGCCCAGATGTTACTGTTGGTGTATGTGGTGATAGTTAAGGAGGGCCCAGATGTTACTGTTGGTGTATTTGGTGATAGTTAGTGAAGGACCAGCTGTTACTGTTGGTGTATGTGGTGATAGTTAAGGAGGGCCCAGATGTTACTGTTGGTGTATTTGGTGATAGTTAGTGAAGGACCAGCTGTTACTGTTGGTGTATGTGGTGATAGTTAGTGAGGGACCAGCTGTTACTGTTGGTGTATGTGGTGATAGTTAGTGAGGGACCAGCTGTTACTGTTGGTGTATGTGGTGATAGTTAGTGAGGGACCAGCTGTTACTGTTGGTGTATGTGGTGATAGTTAGTGAGGGACCAGCTGTTACTGTTGGTGTATGTGGTGATAGTTAGTGAGGGACCAGCTGTTACTGTTGGTGTATGTGGTGATAGTTAGTGAGGGACCAGCTGTTACTGTTGGTGTATGTGGTGATAGTTAGTGAGGGACCAGCTGTTACTGTTGGTGTATGTGGTGATAGTTAGTGAGGGACCAGCTGTTACTGTTGGTGTATGTGGTGATAGTTAGTGAGGGACCAGCTGTTACTGTTGGTGTATGTGGTGATAGTTAGTGAGGGACCAGCTGTTACTGTTGGTGTATGTGGTGATAGTTAGTGAGGGACCAGCTGTTACTGTTGGTGTATGTGGTGATAGTTAGTGAGGGACCAGCTGTTACTGTTGGTGTATGTGGTGATAGTTAAGGAGGGCCCAGATGTTACTGAGGGTGTGTGTGGTGAGAGTCTGGGAGGGACCAGGCATTACTTACCAGGAAAAGTAAGGCGATAAATGTAGGTGGTTAGACGTATGTCACGTGGCTCCACCCAAAATAATTATGTCACCCAGCCTGCAATTATTCAAATAGTAATATCAGATTTGCAATCTAACTGAAATACTAATCAATAGAATCATTTATTCAATATTTGTATATTATTTAGTGAAGTAACATATAATGTTCCTATTACTCTTTACTTGGATTAATGTGAAAACCAAGGTTATTGAAAACGTCAGTGTCTGAGCAACTGTAACTCTCCTGCCATCCTTCGCACCCCTACTATGTTCATGTAGCAGTTCAGGTGTTCAACCTTTCAATAGCCTTGGTTTTGACTTGACTCCAATCAAAGTTGGGAGAGAACTTTGACTTTTTACTAAACTATTACCATGCTGCGTACATAATGTTTCACCTATGCCTTATATGGAGCAGTGGATATTTGCTAAGCTTGTCTTATGCTTGTAATAGGTGATGTTTCATGAATTTTACCATTGGATACATAAAGTTGAGAAACAGTTAATAAAATGTCACTGCAAGATATCCATCACTTCCCATACAACTTACATCGACAGTTATAATCATAATTACCATATTATTCAAATTCAAATTTGAATAATTACCACAATATATCCAATAAACTTTCAATAATTCAGTACTTTACTTTTCCATCAACAGATAATCCTTCTTTCCACATCGTACTTGCTAACATTACCAATAGTTACCCTTTCAGTAAACCAGGACATGCTTTTACCACGTATTCTGGTTATCATTACAACATTTTATTTAGCTTTGGAAGGGTCTGTATGATGTAATGTATCAATTGTGATATATTATTTTTTTTTCCCAGAAATCATTATCAAGCTGAACGAAATAGTCAAATGATACCTATAATACAACTTTAAAATATGTCCTAGTAGTGGAAGGGTTAATAATAATACTATATGTCCTAGTAGTGGAAGGGTTAATAATAATACTATATGTCCTAGTAGTGGAAGGGTTAATAATAATACTATATGACCAACTAATGATAATCTTATATAACCACTAACATAAATAACACCATATTCACCACTGTATTAATGTCCCCACCTGTCATAATCTGTTCTACCCTATCCTATTCTAAGCTAACCTAATCTTACCTTACCTTACCTTACCTTACCTTACCTAACTTAACTAATTATTTTAAGCTAATCAAATTTAATAGAACCAAATATTGTGGTGTCAAATCTTTGGGACGGCTTTTCCTCTGATGTAATTTTCAGGGTCAAATATTGCACACACCCAGCCAATTAACACCATTATCATCCCTCTTTCTTTTCTCACTTGCAGACTTTACTATTAAGGGACTATGCACTATGCCCTGTAAACTGTTTGAGGCATACTTCATTGACGTACTGCAGGGTACCTATTTGTAGTCCTCCATTTTACTCCCTATTATTTTATTTAACATTTTCTTGAGAAGCTCTTTGTTACTTGCACATGTGTGTTTATGCCTTGTGTGTGCGTGTTGCAACTTATGTGTTACTGTTTTCCACCATACACACATAGCCTACAGCTTCCCTTGTCATATCTCTGGTTCTCCGTGCCTGACTCACTGCTCCAACACTTTACAAATTCAAATCAATTTATCTTTTAACTGTGGGCCATTCTTTAGTCAGTTAGTTTAATAGGATATCAAACTTGCTGATACATCTTATTTAGCTATTATAATGTAAAACTTGCAAAATAAACAAACCAAAACTTGGACGAACACAGTAAAAAGACCAAAACATCTTATCAAAATCGCTATGTGGAAACAAAGAACACAATCCACCACATAGGGTGTACATTACATTAATATGTTTTCCAAACAAACTAATTGTAGAATTTGTAGAACGAAACCGACTATAAAGATCATGAATACATTTTTCCAAAAGAAAGTTAGCAGGAAATAGACATGGAAAGGACCTATGTAATAAACAATAGACATGGAAAGGACCTATGTAATAAACAATAGACATGGAAAGGACCTATGTAATAAACAATAGACATGGAAAGGACCTATGTAATAAACAATAGACATGGAAAGGACCTATGTAATAAACAATAGACATGGAAAGGACCTATGTAATAAACAATAGACATGGAAAGGACCTATGTAATAAACAATAGACATGGAAAGGACCTATGTAATAAACAATAGACATGGAAAGGACCTATGTAATAAACAATAGACATGGAAAGGACCTATGTAATAAACAATAGACATGGAAAGGACCTATGTAATAAACAATAGACATGGAAAGGACCTATGTAATAAACAATAATTGCATTTAAGCTAGTTAAAATGATCAAACCAAGCCTATGCACACTAAGATAAAGGACTGAAGAGTTTATCTTAGGTCCTTATAATATATATATGCATTTGGCAGACTTAGAGGTGACAGTAAAATAAATTAATAAAAACTTTACCAGATTCATAGTAGAATTGTCTTCAAGCGTAGCAAGAAAAGGAGGCAAGAACACTTGTCATAAACGTTCAGAAGAAATAATAAGGGTCTTCTGAAGAAGAGAAGGAATATATCAGTTCTAACAGCCAGAGAAGATGTTGAAGCAGTAGAACTAAACAAAGAAAAACAATAAAACACTGAAGATATCCGAACATTTAATGTGACCAAAATTGAAGAGACATTAAGAAATGGTGGAGTTATGAATGTTATACTAAGCTATACAGCGGTGAGGATAGACCCAAAGACATTATTTGGGATCATGTAAATATTGATGTACCAGTACTTGCAGTAAAAATAGGAGAGGTTAGGACAGCTTTAAGATGCAGGTGATGTTGCACTTATAAACTAGCCAAACTATACACAAAATGTTTGCAATGTTAAGAAGTTTCTAAAGCCTGGAAAAATGCCACTATTATTCTCATTCACAAAAAGGGAGATGTTAAGGTTCTGAAAAAAATATTGACCAATTAGCTTGTTTTCTGTTTAGTATAAACTGTTCACAAACAAGTGTCACTAACCGGATAGGTACAACACTATAATTCAAATCAGCCAAGAGACCAAGCAGGTTTCCGGAGTGCATTAACTATATGCAAGTTGTTAACCATGTAATTGAGATAACAGAAAAGTTAAAAAAGTTCTTGTGTATGGCATTTATATAGATTACAAAAAGGCATTTGACTTGGTCGAAATTGATGTTGTATTGAGAGTGCTTCGAAAACAAGACGTAGAAGATAATTATGTGCAGGTTTTAGAAGCGATAGAATAGCAACAATATAGCTCCTTAAGGAAAGTGAGAAACTACCAATTAAGAAGAGGGTAAGACAAGGCGATACAATTTCACCAAAACTGTTTACAGCATGTTTGGAAGACACATTTATAAATCATGAATGGCACAAGGGAATAAATGTTAGTGGAGAATACATAAGCAGCCTTAGATTCGCTGATGACGTAATTCTTTTTCGCGACTCAATAGAGGAGTTCCTACAAATTATGGAAGATTTATACAGAGAAAGCCTTAAGGTAGGATGGAAATTGAATAGAAAGAACACTAATATTATCTTTAATCATCTTGTGCAACCACAACAAATAAAGATAGAAGATGAGGTGATAGAAGCAGTAGAAGAATACATTTGCCTACAGTAGTCCAGGTTATAAAAGCAAACCGAGATCGCTTGATAAACCAAGAAAAGTATAGGTATAGGATTTAGTAAACAGAGCTCTATTATGAAATGTAAGTTACCCCTTTCATTAAAAAGTAAAGTATACAATCAATTTGGTTTCCCTGTACTAAATTATGGATCAGAAACTTGGAGTATGACAAAGTGTATAGAATGTAAACTTAGGAGTATGACAAAGTGTATAGAATGTAAACTTAGGAGTGCCCAAATAGAAATGGAGAGGATAATGTTAGGCATAACTTGGAGTATGACAAAGTGTATAGAATGTAAACTTAGGAGTGCCCAAATAGAAATGGAGAGGATAATGTTAGGCATAACTTGGAGTATGACAAAGTGTATAGAATGTAAACTTAGGAGTGCCCAAATAGAAATGGAGAGGATAATGTTAGGCATAACTTGGAGTATGACAAAGTGTATAGAATGTAAACTTAGGAGTGCCCAAATAGAAATGGAGAGGATAATGTTAGGCATAACTTGGAGTATGACAAAGTGTATAGAATGTAAACTTAGGAGTGCCCAAATAGAAATGGAGAGGATAATGTTAGGCATAACTTGGAGTATGACAAAGTGTATAGAATGTAAACTTAGGAGTGCCCAAATAGAAATGGAGAGGATAATGTTAGGCATAACTTGGAGAGACAAAACGAGAACCTCTTGGATAAGAGAATAAACAAAAGTAGAAGATATTCTCAGTACTGTACTATAAAAATAAGAGGTAATTTTCCTGGGCAAGTCATAAATTAACCCAATCAGTGCGGGGTATTTTCCGCTATATTAGGGCTCATTCAGCCACTCCTAATTGCTTAAACAAGTGCCTGAATGAATTTAAATATTTCCAGCAAAAATATAGGAGAAAAAATATTTCAAATGACACTAGAACGACCTCTAGCTTACGTGTTACGTGCTCTCTGCATTGCTGCAGATATCGGCAATATTCGCTAAAAATTAGCAATGTTCCACTACATGTGCCTTTGGCAAAATGATTATGTCTCGCGAGACAGATCCCACAGAGCCTCAGTGCCGCGGCTGACTTGCTGCAGAGAGGACGGGCACCTGCCATGCTCCTGATCACTCTCGCATGTCTCCACAGGCTCTAAGGGGCAAATAATTCCAGGATATTACCAAAGGACGTTCCAGTATGGCAACCGTAATGAAAGGGCTGAAAAGAAATGATAACAGATGGACTACCGGTACTAGAGAAACAGATTAGGAACCTAGAGATGGACCTAGAAGAAGGGGTAGACAGAGAACCAGATGGAGTGATGAGATCTGAAAGTTTGCTGGGGTGGGATGGAACAAGCTTACATCTGACCAGTTACAATGGAAACGTTTGGGAGAGGCCTTTGTCCTGCAGTGGACTAACTAAGGCTGATGATGATATGAAGTATAATGTCTCTGTTCAAGTGTAGGCTATTAGTGAATAGTGTCTTCTAATGAACAAAGGGACCAATCATCTCATAAATACTGTAGAGAAGAATAGCATGTATTAAAGTTATATTTTAGATGTAAAGCTCGTAAATGCACTTTATTATATAGTGTGTCAATTAACTGCACTGCCAAGTTTGTATTGAAGTAGCCTAACATTAACCCGAAAACGGCGAGGGGGGGGTATTGAACTAGCTCCCCATGGGCGAGCATATTGGCTCCATTCAGGCCTATAATCGTCATTTTACGATAAATATCGTTATTACTTATTCATATGAGCCTATTTTACCTTCACTATGAAGATAGTAACCTGTAACAACAATAAAACAAGTGAAAATGTAATTTTTCTGGTCAAAATCGCGAATATAGATGGACCAGCCCATTCATGAATTATGGAGAAAATTGAGGCAACCCGTCCCTCCACGAGGCCTCATGCCACACTGAGCCTACTCATACACACACTCGGTCATGTAACACACCCGCTAGGCACGTAAGCACATCCTCCACACAGTTTGCTAATGTTAGCACAAAAATATACCAACGAATTAGGGAATAACAGGGAAAATAGGTGATAATTGAAGGGGGAGGGGAAAGGGAGGAAGGAGGGGATGTGGAGGAGTGATATGAGGTATAGGGAAAAAAAAAAATTGTTTAGTGCTACTGGGGCTGTTTAAATGTTTTTTTTAAGGCCTCCCTCTTAAGAGCTTTGCCACCGTCGCCCAGTAAAACCTCTTAAGAGCTTTGCAGCCGTTTACGGGTTAATGCAATATATATTGAACAAAATGTACTGGAAACGTGTACATAATGGAAATAGAACCATGTGAGGCAAAGCACTTTATTTCCAACATTTTGTTTATACCTTCCACTCAAGAAGCTGGTTAGATTATATTTTGGTTATATCTTTCACTCAAGAAGCTGGTTAGATTATACTTTCAGACCTTCACTGATTTTAACATCAACCTTAGTATTTACAGTGGGTTTTGGTGTGTCATCAATTTTGACACTCATTTCTTTTGAAAATCACTCCGTCTTCCCTCCTAATCTAACCTATCGTAATCTAACCAACTTAAGCAAACCTAAGATAATTTGTAAGCACTTTCACATGGTTCGTTGAGTAGGAATAGGTGTTTAACATGAGCTACTGTAACAGTAATATAATGTTTAAATTCCATGAAAGTTCGAAAGTAAAAATTGACCAAGAAGCGTATAAGTAAAATACTGTTATTAAATTGCTCTTTCTCACAGGCTGTTCCAGTAACTTCTAATTTTAAGTAAAAAATATAAAAACAAATCGAAGGATACGATAAGTAGCCTAAGTGATAATACTGGTAACTGTTTTTGCTTCTTGTCAGGTTGTCAAACTGGGTCAATTTGGTTTTAAGAAGGAAATAAATCGGGGGAATACAGAAAATGTACATGATATTGCTTTGTAATTATTTCACTTCTAAAGCCATGATAAGAACTGTAAAGTATATCTATAACTTCATATACATTATTTTGTTTTAATTATTTAAAAGAAAGGATTCTGGTTTTGAATAGTCTCACATTTGCCAGCCTGCTTCTTGTTATTTCTGAAGGCATAATATAATTTGTTGGTCTTGTTACTGTATAATGAAAGGAGCCGATGTCAGGTATGAAAATCCAGCTACTGTTTGTCTCCAGTGTTAGAGGCACCATAGTAAACAGACTGATAATTTTCCCACACTCATTCATCTGGGTTATTTAAAGTATAGTAATGATAACATAACAAGATTAACAAGGTTATCCAGTTTTCAAATATAATAATGCTCGTAACCTGTAGACTGTAGGCTATAATCTTGTATTATAATGGTGCCTGTAAACTGTGAACGGTACTTTAGCAGCCACACTCCCAGAATTTCAACTCTTCAATTAATTTCTTCACAGTTACCCCTTCCATAATCTTCACAGTTACCCCTTCCATAATCTTTTGTAAATTGTGCACTGTCCCATCTCTCCCCCTATAAATTGTTCTTGTCTCTCAACTTTAACTGTTCTCGTCTCTCAACCATACATTGTTCTTGTCTCAACTATAAACTGTCTCATCTCTCAACCATAAATTGTTCTTGTCTCTCAGCTATAAACTGTCTCGTCTTAAACCATAGACCGTTCTTGTTTCAGCTATAAACTTTGTTTTTTCTTTCAACTATACTAAACTAATATCGTATATTGAGTCGCAATTTGTCCCTTGTTCATCTTGTTTTCGGTAAGCTTTTTATATCCAATATTATTTTGTTTTAGCTCGTTATGCTTTCATGCCAGTATTTTATGTTATAAAGCCTCCTATCCCCAGCTTTGTTAAATATTTTCTGTAAAGTTTTGGTCATATAAAGCCGTTTTATTTTTCCTTGAAAGGACCTACAGCCTACATTGAAAATTATGATATTTGGTTTGTGCTGTTCAACTTTACAAATACCAGAGTATTATTTATAATTATTCTGTTACTTTACAAGAACCTTTTGTTGATGCAGAAGCTACCAAAGGATCTATGTTCCACTTTCCTATCCATAATTCCTTTGTTGATGCAGCTGCTAGTGAGTAATTTGTCCCATTTTTTTAATCCACAATGTCTATATTAATTACATCCCCTCATCTTATCTACCGTTTTTAATATATTAATTCAATCAATTTTTCTTATCCACAGTTTGTATGATATTAATTCAATCCCCTTGCAATATCCATCGTTTTTATGATATTAATTCAATCTCACTTTGTTATCCCCGGTTTGTAGAATATTACATGAAACAGTGACTTTGACTCTGCCCTCCCTCTAACCCTCCTCCTTCCCTGTCACTCTTCCCTTTGTTTGCTGGACAAAGTTTCTCTTGGAGACGGACACACAAACACTCACATAAAGATGATTGGTTCTTACAGAGATAAGTCAGGAGATGAATCCTTCTGAAAATTTATATTTTAATGTAATTTCAATGGTGTTTTATGATTAATCCTTTGGTATTCAATCTTTCTGTGTAATTGGTTTAAAGTTTAATCCCATTTTATTCATATTTTAAGATTAACCATTTATCTTGACATGTGTTATTACTTGCATATTGTAATATATTTATTAGTGGCTCCTACGTCCAATGACGTAGTGTCATTAATTATATACGGCCCTATTTAGCCCATGGGCTAAGCTGGAAGACCCCCTCCAACAAATTCCAAATTCCAATGTTCATAGGCGACACTGTGAAAATACTCATGGGAAGTCATTTGTTTCGGATGCCACTATAAAAGAATAATTGTATACACAAAATAGTAAAATACTCAAGAGAATAATTAAAAAGGAAAACACGTTAAATTAATACCATTCAGATGCTCCGTTACTGTGAGCTTCCCACGCATCTATTGTCAACAAGTGACGTCTTGCTGCTTCCCTTGTTCCTTCAACTTTCTCTATTGGGAGGCGTTCGCTGTGACCACGTGTATTCTTTTGTTCTATGCCACATCCTCTCATCGTTCTCCTCTCATCACCTAGCCTTCCCAAGTGAGTTCTGAGTTATATTTGGGTGGAGTAGAGTGCATTAGGAAATTGTTCATGGTAGTTAGGATGTGTTTAGTGTAATTCATGTGTGGATGGAGATCACCTCCCCGAACATGGGATGCCATGCTTGTCCCTATATCGTTCCTGAAATATATTTTTGGGCGTTGACAAGCATTCTTTGACTTTTTTACCCTAATTTTAACGCCCAGATGACGCCGAGGCATTCTCTCTTCACTTGAGGCATGCTATGCTTACAGGTACCTACCCGATAGCACTATCGTTAGTGAGTGCTGTACTGTATTTTATATATTATTTTGTAATAATATAGATATCTTATCAATATTTGTATTTTGTACTATTGTTAATGTCTTGTCATGTTGCAAATTTGATTTTAACACCTTACGAGCGGCCTATGCGGTTTATTTATGTGTACCGCCCAGCGGGGTGTTTTTAGCCAAAATAGGGCTGTTTACGTGATCATTTTCATGCCTAAATAAGACCCAGAACGTAAAACAAGTACCTATCCCTGAAAGGGCATAAACAGAGCTTTCGAATGACACCATAACGATCCTTGTATGATGGATAGTTTTCTTGCAATAACCGTGCAACGCGAGTGCAAAAAGCAGGTAATTCGGTACTTTCGGTACATAATTGAGTATGTAGCGAGTGAGAGAGGAAGGAGGGAGCTGAGATTTGTGTCAGTAGGTTCGCCGCGGTGGTCTGGAGCAGTCATACGCTCGCTAGTCTCCTGCCACCACTTGTCTCTCTCTCTCAGCCACATTACGTGCTGAAATTGCCACTCGAGTTATGTCGAGCGCCGCCACATAGTCCAGCTTTATTTAACTCGACTTATGTTGCTCGCCGCTAATTAAGGGTTAAATGAATATTTTGACATTTAACATGTAGTTTCTTTATTCATGCAGAGTTTAGTAAAATTTACCAGAACGTCCCGGACTTCCCAAATTTGACTAATTCCTTGAACGTGACGATAGTGCGTTGTTATGTGTGCGATTAGTTTGCTTGGGAAACAGATTAACTTGCTCATGTAGTAGTGTACACCCTATGTGGTGGATTGTGTTCTTTTATTTCATAGATTTAATTTTAGTAAGCGTTGTTTCCACATAGCGATTTTGATAATTTAATTTGACTTTATATTGTCCTTGTCCCAATTTTGGTTTGTTTAGTTTGCAAGTTTTACATTTTAATTCGTAGCTGCATAATTGTGTTGGGTGGCATTCAAGGTGGAGCTGGAGCAGGCAATTATATGCTCCCGCCCATCCTTTAATTGAGCCAAAACAGCTCCAATGGCGTATAGGGACACGTCCGTGTATAGGCAGAAGGGTTGTTTGTAGTCGGGAAATGCGACTGTAGGGGCTTGGATCAGGTATTGTTTTAACCCCTTAAAGGCGAGCTGTGTGTAATGAAAAACACCCTACCGCTAGGCGACGATATTAGGCCTCATTCCCGCCTAAAATCGTCATTTCATGATAAATATCGTTATTACTTATTCATATGCGCCTATTTTACGTTTAATATGAAGATAATAATAAGTAACAGAAATAAAACATGTGGGAATAGTGTTTAGAGGGTCAAAATCGCGAATTATTGCCGACCGTTCATTCATGAAATCTGAGGCAGACGCGACGTACACCCTCCCTCTCTCGAGCCTAGAGGCACACTGAGGCTCTCTCTCTCATTCTCTCTCACACCACGCTGTTGCTAGGTCTAGCACCACACCTTAGAATCGGATTGGAGATGTTGGCGCAGTAAATAAACCGATAAACAAGGGAATAAGAGGAATAATAGGTGATAATTGAAGGGGGGGGAAAGGAGGGGATTTTGACACATGTAGAGGAGTGATAGGTGGTATGGAGGGGAATTATCTCGCTTAAACACATTTTTTTTTTTTCTAAGTGGTACTGGGGCCTTTTAACAGGCTTTTTTTAGGCCTTACCTCTTAACCTGACAAGCGCGATATAGACGTAGGTGCTAGGGTAGTTATTTGTGCATTTCTAGCCCTGGATTCTGACAGAATTCGTTTTATTAACAATATAAACCATTATTTGTTTTCGGTATGCTTTTATTTTACATATATGATGTATATATGAACCTTCAAGAGTGCTAAAATAAGTGGGAAAAGCATTTGGGTGGTGAAAAACGAAGATATTGGCCACCCGGTCATAATCTCAGGCGAGAGAGAGAGACAGGCAGCCCTCCCCTCTCGCTGTCTGGGAGTCAACTGAGACGAGCGAGGCGGTGTGTGCCGGTGTCTGGGTGTTGCATAACGATCTTTTATGCAACCCACTTGTGCTACATTATCGCGGGAGAGAAAAATAACCGATAAATGATGATAATAAGAGGAAAAATAGGTGATAATTGAGGAGGGGAGGGAGGGGGGAATAAGGTGGGGAAGGAGGGGAGGGGGGTGGGTGAGATTTACATGGATGAGTACTGGAGGGGAATTATCTCACCTAGAGACAAATTCCTTTGTTTTGATAGGCCCTTTTTTTTTATGGAAGGCTTTTTTTATGGTCCTGCTTCCGTGAGGCCTATCGCGTTCCCTATAGGAAGCCTTCCGTGAGGCCTATCGCGCTTGCCGGGTTAAGAGGATCGTCGCCTTTGCCTACCAAAACCTCTTAAGAGTGTTCTCGCCGTTCCCGGGTTAAGGTGTTGAAAGCTTAGTCTCTCGCTGGGGTCGATTCGAAGGGCTTGTCCTTCTTAGTTAGTTCATGAAGAGGGTGCGCAATGGCCGTGAAATTCTTCACGAACCTCCTGTAGTAAGTGGCGAGTCCCAGGAACGAGCGGACGCCATTTACCGTCTGGGGAGGTATCTGGGCTGCGATGGCGGAGAGCTTGTGAGGGTCTGGGGAGATATCCTCGGCAGAGATGACGTGACCGAGGAACTCGACGGTGGTACTAGCCACCGAGCATTTGGCAGGCTTGAGCTTTAGGCCAGCCTCTCGTATTCGCTCGAGGACTTGTCGTAATCGAGTTATGTGTTCCTCCCATGTTTTTCCATAAACTATTACATCATCCAGGTAGGCCAGGGATATCTGCCAATTGAGGCCTTTGAGGACGGATTCCATGAGGCGAGAGAAGATGGCAGGCCTGTTACAGAGACCAAAGGGGAGTATGTTGAATTTGTACAAGTTTCCTCCACTTGTAGAGAATGCAGTCTTCTATTGGTGTTCCTTCTGGATGGGCACTTGCCAGTATCCTGCCTGTAGGTCCAACGTGGTGAACCATCGGGTGTAGGGAGTCCAGGGAGTCATCTATCCAGGATAGGGGGGTGGCGTCCTTGATAGTGACGTCATTCAAGCGGCGATAATCCACTCAGAACCTGGTGGATCCGTCCTTCTTCTTCACTATAACAATGGGGGACGACCAAGGGCTGGCTGAAGGAGTCGCTATCCCTGTGTCTAATATTTCCTGGACCTAGCGCTCCTCCTCTTGACGTTACAAGGTGGTTTTTTTCTTGGAGGGCTGATGGATGGGTTGGCCTGTGGTATGAATCGGGTGTTCTAGAGCCTTGGTTTGTCCAATCTCTGTGGAACTTTGGGCGAACACATTGGCGTATTCATGAAGGACTTCCGGGAGCTACTGGTGCTGACTGCTTGTCAGCTCATCAGGGATGGAGGGGAGTATGAGCTGAGACGTGCTGGTAGGCGCCTGAGAGGTGTCAGCATCAAATGTCTCGAGGTCGCCGATGATGAGGCCCTTGGGTAAGGTGAGAGGCTCATCTGTGATGTTGGCAACCAGTGCGACATTACGGTGGGGGGGCACGATGGCAGATTGAATTCGACATCTGTCTGCTGAGGACCTGAGGAGTAAAAATGATGGGGGCGTCGGAAGTGTGACGCAAGGGTACCCATTGTTGATGTTGAGCAGGAATCTGAGTGGTCTGTATTGTCACTGCTGGGGCCACTATGGTGACGGAGGCAGGTGTGTGTGATTCTTGCGGTTTGGCACAGGTGGTGGTAGGTGGTCGATGATTACATATCGTGGAGGCGGTATTCGGGGAAGTGGTTTTGGTAGGTGTCGAGCTTGGGATAGTCTTTGGGCTATTCGGCTTTTGCGGGACCCTGTTCCTTGGGGTGTGTTTGGGTAGATTCACAGGTGGCTGATTTCTTTTTTTTTTTTTTTTTTTTTTTAAAGTGAGCCTCCGTTGGCCGCAGTCTACTTGGGCTTGCAGCCGTTGTAGCACATCCAACCCCATGTAGCCGTCTTACTGCGTACACTCGGAGTAAAATACTACAAATGGATGATGGCAGGAGGCTTCTGGATCCGGGGTGGTGATGCGCAGGGGCGTGGTCTCTCCCCTAATGGGCAGAGGTGTGTTGCCAGCACTGATGAGTGTAGTGGTGGTGGCTTTCAGCATGCCGAATCTACGACGATGTTTGTTATAATATGTATTGAAGAGGCAGGACCTCGCAGCTCCAATATCAATGAGGAGGCGTACTGGTACTCCCTCAATCTTTGCCAGTTAAAAAGTCCAGTCTCTACCACTCTTAAAGGCCCATCGGTCTTGTAACTAACCCTCATGAGCGGGCGTAGTCCTGCAATAGTAGCCAAAATATGATCAGGAGAGTTCAGTTTCCGATTCACTGGAGAACTCCGATAATTTCGACCAAATAAGGCATTTATTTAATTTCACTTAAATGCCGGAGCTCATGGGTGTTAGGTTGAACTACACAGGAGTTAGTCTGCCCTAATATTCATTTTCCATTCAAATATTGTAAGACATCAGTCTAGATATACTGTACTGTATTCAATAGGACTTTACTCCTCCCTTATGCAACTTTGACTCCAAATGTTATGCTACTCCTCAGGCTGACCGCCGGACGATGAGGGGCCAAATGCCTCTCAACTGACCGGGCACTGGCCAGGGGTATTTCCCGGCTCCCCTAATTGACTAGGTCCCAGTTCAGCACCACAATAGCTGCCTCACAAGACACGGGGGGTTCGTTCCGGAGTGATTACCTGTACTTCACCAGTCTTGGATTTGTCAGCAGACATTTCCAGCTGGTCGTCAGACGGATCCCGTCAGAACATTTTTAAACCTTCATTGACAATGGCGTAACCAGTAAATGTTCTCAAGTATCACTACTAGCGCACAAGAATTGCACGAAGTGCGTTCCTTGCATAGACTGGTCGGCTGAACCCATGTTGCCCGGATTTGAACTGCCTGTTTTGTTCGCTGAAATGAAGGCCTGCATTCTGCATTGGCGGCTACTATCATCGGTTCCTACAGGACAGATGTTACACCCTAGCCCTGGGCAGGCACCTTCATCACGACCTGGATGTGGCACTGACACGGCTTTGGATTGGTCACACTATTAGTGTAGACAGCCATGTATAGGAATCATGCTCCCATAGGAATTTCATGCCCAAATTGAGATAGTGCTTGATTTCACTTCATTAGGGTATAAGATAATGAAAAATGTTAGGTAACAAATTTTCCCGACACCCGTAACCATGGTAACAGCCAAAATAGAAAATGGTCACCATCACTCGTGGAAGTTACAAAAAACGTCACATCTTTGGAGCTATTCGTCCAATTTCAATGGTATTTGAGCCTATTATAGGGTTTTAAAAAAATTCTGATCGTTTGGAATAGGTTTCACATTGATTGGGAGTCAAGGTCATGTTGAAAACTAGGATCAATATGGGAAATAACTTGTAAAATGACAATTCAAGTCATATTATTGTATAAAATTTGTATTGTATATTATTATGTATAGTATTATTGTATAAAAGAAAAATATTATCAATATGTTGATTTTTGTTTTTCAGGTTAACATTCCTGAATATCCGGTGCATCAAGTTGATATAAAATTACCCGGCTCCAATCAGTGAAAGACAGAAATCAAGTACTGTATGTCTAAAGCGATTGAAACACCACATGTGTGCGTCGTGTGTAAGAGTGACTCTAAAAAACTTGTTACCAACCCTGATGTGGACAAAGTATATGACATATTGTACTATGCCAAACGTTTGGCAGACCTTGGTGAAGTTGCCTTCAGACCCTTATCTGACTTTCTCTCTAGCCTATCAAAATCTGAGCTAGCAAAGGTCCGGTATCATTCAGACTGTCGCAAGAAAGTTGTTAATAAGCCACTACTAGAAAGAGCCGAAAGGAAGAGAGCTCACTTAGATTCTCCATCAGCAGCCCATCCAGCCAAGAGAGGCCGGCCAGCCAAGTCAAGCTCAACAGGATGTCATCAGAGACATACTGGTGTCATTCCTAAGGAAATAGTATGTATATTTGCTCCTCCCACTGGCAAATGCAAATGTCATGAAGAAGAACTCCACAAGGTTTCCTCCTTGAATCGGGGCTAATCAGTACTGGACATCAAAACTAACACTGTTGACGATCATATTAGGACATCACTGTCCAGTTTACATCAACCTGGTGATGGTCTTGCCCAGGAAAAGTGGTACCACAGTAGCTGTCTTCAAGATGCACGTAGGACGTGCTGTCACCACTCTGATCAAGACAATACTTATGATATGATGAAGGCCATTTCTGATGTTCAGATTGTTAATTATGTTAAGTCAGCATTGATACACGCTGATGGTTTGGTACTGAACATGGCAGAAATCAATTATATTTACTTAGTGATCCTCAAGGAACACAATATTGAAAACCTGAGAGACAACCAGAGAAAGTACCTGAAGAAATTGTTGAGTGATCGTATCCCCAACATAAAATTCATTCAGCCACCACAGAGAAATGAGAGTGAAAGGGTCCTATTATCAAAATTTGTTGGTGAAACTATTGACTATGCTACCACAAAGAACCCTAATGCTATATTAGAAAGCTTGTTAGAGGCAACAAGAATAATGCGAAATGAACTTCTAAAGTGTAGATGTGATTGGAAATTCTCTAGTGAAAATTTTCTCAGTGGTTGGAAAAACCCTCCACTCTCCCAACTCTTTCTTACTCACCTGTGGTATGGGCCTTATGCTGACAATGAGGGAGGACAGCGTAATACAGAGGTTAAAATATGTGTTGACATTTTGTTGTCAATTCATGATTCAAAACACTAACAGTGACAGGCAGGTAAAGCACAAACCAAAACGAGATAGTGGTTTTGTCCACCGTGTGGAGACACCGCTGTCTGTTGCATTACCCCTGTCAGTGAGTTCGTGATAAGAATCTTATACATGTGCTCTCTAGTGTATATCTGGGCTCAGGGTATGAACATGTTCTGAACATTACAAAGCGTATTGAGCATGCAGTAGTTTTCTGTAAGACAGACACAGGTGGATATTGTCTTCCACATTTCATCAAGAAAGGAATCCCAGTTTTCTTTGCAGTTGATAACATAGACTTCATGGAGGACACTCCATACGGACAAGATACTCTACACGGAACAGTTATTGTGGTGTACCAAAAGGAGGACGAGAATGCAGAGCCTATCAACCCACCCCTGGCAATCCCTCTTCATGCCAATATCAAGTACAAGGATGACCCAGTCATGCAACTTAAACCCATGAAGTTCACTTCATATACAATTGGACAAAGGGCTAACCTTCTCAAGCCATACCACCTCTATGATGAAACTTGGGCACTAGCCAATCATATGGCTAATCACATTGATTGTGCCACTCAGTCAAGCAGTGTATCACTTGATACCACTGCAGCAACCATTCTTGAGGACGACCATGCCCAGTGCCGATATTGCCACATCAACCATCCATGAAAATTATCATCCAACAGTGAGTAGAGAGGTAAGCATGACAAAGATTCTTCAGGATGATCTTGCACCAGAGAGAGTAGATGTGACCACAACAACCCCAGAGAAAATGGAAGTAGACACGACAACCATTTATGAGCATGACCTTGCCCCAACCAGCAGTGATGTTGCCATGTCAGGCATCCATGAGTATGACAATGCTGACACCACATCTGAAAAAAAAACTATTCTTAATGTAACACCTAAGGAAATAAGGAAAGAAAAACGACAAAAATCTGAGGTCATGTCCACATGGGCTGCTACAGATTCGCTTCAGCAGCCCAACAACATGAACATCATACAAACATTGAAGTGGTAGCACCACTCTTTAAGACATCCCCGACAGATTATATAACATTGTACACTGTGCTCAGTCTCTCTCAAGAAATATCAGCTGTAGTGGTGGGTCCAGAACGAAGCACCATCATCACACTTGACCTTCATTTGTATGCACGAGCAATCAAGATCCAAGAGTCAGTAAAATGCAATCGCTGGGTTCTCAGAGCAGGAGAGTTACATATATGCTTTGCTGCATTGCATGCACTTGGCAAATATCTCGAGGGCAGTGGACTAGATACAGTTGCTATTGAGCCTGGCATTTACTCCCCAGCGGCACTTCGTGGGATATATGCAGGCAAAGCCTTCAAGAGAGGAGTGGAATATCATGTCATGAATGTGCTTGCATGTTTCTTCTTCCTATTTGATGCAGTACTCAGGGAAATGCCTCCTGATGCACCTCTCAGGAAGAAGTGTGAGGAACTCAAGTCTAACCTTCACCACAGGAACGAGTGCACCATAGATTTCTACAATGACCTGGCATCTGACTATGCTGATCAGGTACAGCCTTTAATTTCTGGCATGGATGCTGGGGAGCTGGCTGAATTCTTGATGAACTACATAACACAAGTTCAGTGTCTGCTACACATTATCAGTGCATCCCGTCAAGGTGACTGGGAAGGGTATCTTGCTGCGCTGGACAATCAGATACAGTACTTTTTCGCCCATGACCTGCGTCATTATGCTCGTCTGATGCCTGTCCACGTAGCACAAATGAATAAGCTTGAAACGGATGACCCAACAACGGGGGAGGCACTAAAGGAGGGCAACTGTATTGTTAAAAAATCTAATGTGCCCTTTACTGGACTCTTTGCAGATCAGGCTCTTTAACAGAAAATCAAGGAGTTGAAAGGAGTGGGTAGTCTTGTGGGTATTATGCAGGATGAGGTTTCACTTGATCGAATTATTACCACACTACCACACATCACCTCTATCGTTAGGGATTGGCTGGGTGGATTCCCTCGCCTTTCAACAGCATCTGACGCTACAACAGGCAAACATTATCAGCTCTCTGGCGACTTTGCTCAACGTTCAACGAGAAATACCCTCAAGCTGAAAGAATCCATCCAACTCCACTGCAAAGGCAACCCCTTTATCGTGAGAACACCACTTAAGAGCATCGTGTCATCAGTGCTGATTCCAGAAGCTGCCAAGGTTGACATACTCAGTCGAGATAAAAAGGGAATGAATGGTTATCAAAATTTTGTTCAGGAACGTCTTGTACAGAACTCACCCATGTCTGTCTGGAACCCCATGAAGAAGATGAAGCTTAAGACCTTCTGCACCTGGATGGCAAAGATGCGTGTGAAACTTGGAGATAAGGTCATCAAGCTCTGGGAAGAAAGACAACTTCTTGCCCGCTTCCTCATCATTCAACAATCACACCCAGAATTAGTTCCTCAGTTGTCTGCAACCATTGGCAATTACGAGATGGCAGTCACACCAAGGTCTATGTTTGCATTGGATGGATCACTTCTTTTCCCAACAGATAAATCATCCATCATTCATGCCGTAAAGGAAACAAAACCCATCCAGATTGAGAACAACACATCATACGAAACAACTGTCCAGGAACCATTAGTGACATTGACTCAAAACACCTATCCAGACAGCAACACCAGGAGACACATACAGTGTCCTTCCTGACATTCCCATCGATTCTTCTGCTGAATGTCATGATCATGTAATCATCATTGACTGCATGGCAGTGGTCCAATCCATGAAGAAAAGTCCAGACATATAGATGTTTGTCAACTTCAAGAATGTTTTTGTCAGAAGAATAACAAGGATGGTAAAAGCTTATGATGAGGCCCATATCATATTTTACCGGTATGACGTCACTCAGTTCTTGAAACAAAAGACAAGGGCCAAACGAGCACAGGGAAACGAGATGGAGTTCGCAATCTACAATGAAATGGCTATTGCAAAGGTCACACTAAAGGAGCTGCTCTCAGCCTCCAGAACAAAAGCACTCCTTTCCAACACTCTTGGTGATGCTATACTTGATGCATACAAAGGGTCAAACATGAAGGTGGTTGTCGTGAAAGGTACCACAGTCCAACTCAACCACCCTCACTCCTTGACAGATGTGATGTCCACTCACGGTCACGAGGAGGCTGACACCAAGATCCGTTTACATGTGCTCCATGCCATCGGTGACTCCACTCCTAGAGACATAGATGTGTGGTCGCCTGACACTGATGTTCTGATCTTGTTGCTGGACCTTGTAGCTAATGGACGACTAGGGACATTCACCAAGCTCCAGTTACTGACTGGAAAAGGCAAAAATTATAGATCCATTAACATTCCAGAACGTGTGCGGGTTATTGGTCGAGAAAAGTTGGTGCAGATTGGGGTGGAAAATTTGTTGGAATATCAAAGAAGACTTGGATCACTTCTTACCTGAACTTGCCAAATGATGACCCAATCATTTCTGCTTTCCAACTCTTTGGCTTGCAAACCATGAGCTTGTGGGTGGTGAGCTGCCTGAAGAAGTGCGTTCTGTCGAGAGGTTCATATTCTCGGTATACAGTCCTTTAGGTCCAACTACAATACCAGCTCTGCATTGGGAGCTGTTCAGGTCCAGAAATCTGGAAGGAGAGAGACTTCCTCCGACGAGAGCAACACTGATGCCACATATCACGCACCAACTTTGTGGCTATGCAGGACAAAAGTTACACTACACCTCTCCCATGCCTACTGCCACTAGAGGAGAATGGATGAATGCTTGTTGGGGAAGAGTATGTCCCAGTTCGGTGCCTCTACAAGCCAGCCCCATCTGCTGCCCTAGAACTCATCAAATGTGGTTGTCGTACATCATGTAAGTCACTGTTCTTGCAAAAAGAACAACCTTGCATGCACTGCGCTCTGCAAGTGTCACAATAACGATTGCAGCAACCTTCATGAACGCAAGATGATAGATGAGGAAGATGCTGATGCATGAATCTAGCATAATGGGAATGTTAGATGGCTATTAGAGTAATTGAAAATGAACTAATAGTTAAGGTGTTCCAATTTGATGATGGTTTTTAACTGCATCTGGTTAAATGTAGTCACATCTTTTATTGAATTTAAAATTGTACCTGTAATTTTGAATGTGGTATTTCATTTTTGGGGGGAGTTGGGATGTGGGCTTACATACTGTAATTGCATATTTCCTTAGTTTCCACAGCCTACTTGCAATCATAGTTTGACAATGAATTTGTTTAATGTGATATCTACAGTATAGTGTCTTCTTGTTTATTACGTTTGTGTTCTATTATGTTGTGTGTATAGTCATATCTTTCATTGAATTTAATACTATGTCCGCAATTCTAAATTAGGCATTTGTCAATTAATACTCATTTATTTACATGAACATTTATTTTTTTCCTTTAATTTGTATTGTCTCTAAATTGAAATAAGATGTTCAAACTACTTGTGCACCAAAAAGTAAAACATGACATTGACCTTAGTTTTCGGCATGACCTTAACTCCCAATCGATGTGACACCTATTCCAAACGATCAGAAATGTTTTAAAACCCTATAATAGGCTCAAATACCATTGCAATTGGACGAATATTTCCAAAGATGTGACGTTTTTTGTAACTTCCACGAGTGATGGCGCCATTTTCTATTTTGGCTGTTACCATGGTTACGGGTGTCGGGAAAATTTGTTACCTAACATTTTTTATTATCTTATACCCTAATGAAGTGAAATCAGGCACTATCTCAATTTGGGCATGAAATTCCTACAGAATTACATCTCCGTCTACACTATATGCTCTATGCTCACCTCCACCGGATTGAGCTTGCCGATCACCCATTGTGTCGTTGGTGCTCCCAGCCTGAGATGATTGCCCACAACATTTTGAAGTGTCCCAGGTTTCATTCGCACAGAACTACGCTGCACGAATGTCTGTGGTGCCTAGATGTAACTGATTTCACCTTGGGGGTCACGGTACTCGACTAGACGACGTACGACAGGCCCAGATGGTTCGTCCACTTCTGGAAGACGATGGGCTGCCTGGTCCACCACCGAGCCTCTTTGGATTTTCCGCTGCAGTTACGAAGGCAGGGCTGTGGCTGGCGTATCTTCACGTCGTAGTTCGCCCTTTACCAGAACCAGAACCGGACCAAAACCAGAACCAGGCTGGTCGGCAGGACTGTGATACCCGCTGTGCTGTGATGTGTGCTGGCAATACAGGAGCGCGTTCATCCATCCAATGCAACTCCTTGGCTTCCCAAATGAAAAAGAAATACTTTTGACTATTTATAGTCAAATTTGTGTCTATCTTCATGGAAATCTCCCGCAAGGAACTGACCATCAAGGATGAGGAACTCAGAAAGGAGCTGACATCGTTATTACCAGGCAAGAGAAAGAGGTCCTGCAGTTCACCGGCACCACCAGCCGGCAACAAAGCACATGTCAGTCAATCCCCGGTACCTTCTTCTTCATCAGGGGCTATAATGCCGGTCAACAAAGCCCTTCAATGAGGCCCCCTAAGGTTGTTACCGCCATTAGACCTACACAGGAAAGCGACTCTGCCTCTTCTTTGGCGATTCAGATGAAAGCTCTCTTGCTTCCTCCACTCACAGACAATCACACGCAGGCAATAGGAATCCTTAGTAGGGTCTTTAAATTTGGTACAGGTCACAATCTAGTAGGGTCATTTGCTTGGAATCCGTGACCATTTTGTTCCTACCTTTTTCTCTCGATGGATTTGACAACCTGAACTATTTTAAAGGAAAATTAGCTCCTATGCCCCTCTGAAAAATGATGGCTAACTCTGCTAGAGCCCAATATTCAAAATGGCCACCAACGCCATCTTGAAAAACATGAAATGTAATATCTCTGGCATCAGATGAGCTACAAGGACGAATGAGGTGTCCTTTTTCATTAATTCTGGCATTACAAATCCACTGGAATGGTTATTGTATTGTATTGTATTGTATATTGTATTGTTATTGTATTGTATTATGCTAATTGTACATACTAATCTGCCACTTCACTGTCACTACATGATTCACTGTATGAGCCACTATCAGAATCACTGTCCTCACTTTCGCTGCTATCATCACTGTTGTTCACTGCCTGCGGATTTGTAGGTAGTGGTATGGATGGGGGAAGTGGGGGCTGGGTTGAACGGACAGGCAGACATAGGCCATTTACAAGATGCCATCCATGGCCGATCGGTGAGGGGTGACTTTGGAGCTGGTAATGCTTTTGCAAATATGCAAGATAGAGTGCACGCTCCAAGTGTGGACGGAGACTGTCCAAGTCAGGCACAAGTCGGATAGTGCTTTTTTTCTTCTGAGCTCTCCACTTCGCTGCCCTCGCATCTCCCAGGGTCTTGCTTTTGGTATGACCATAGACATATCGAATGACAAACCGCTCCAAATCACTGATGACCTGTTCTGTGACTAGGAGCTGTGTACCACATGCTGCTAGCAGGTCGTGTGCCTCTTTAGACTTCTCCAGACGATCTGCGATGAGCTTCTTGCTTGCTCCATAGAAGCCAGAGTTGTGGTCACACCCAGTGAGGACATGAAGTGGTATGATGGATGCAGCCATTGCCTCACTGCACAAACATCGGGCATCGATAAGCTGACGTTTGCGTTTCACACACAGGATTCCTGTTGTCTTCTGAGCAACATATGCCGCTTGCACGTAGTTGTCTGTGTCCTCTGTGTCAAGAACGACAGCTGCTGTGTAGCTGTCTGACCGGAGCACACTATATATGGTGAGCATTGCCGTATCTGCCTCTGCATGGGAGCATGTGAGCTCTGGCACAAGCTTGCCTGTGGTGAGATTCTTTGCAGTGCTGCCAACTACACAGTAGATGATCTCGGTGCTAGTTGTTGCTGCTGTTCTCTGGAATGCCGTTTGAAGAAATGCCTGAAGGCGCTTAACATGTTTTCCACGAAGGGCCTGATCAACAGACCCGTCTGCTATAACACCAGCTGCCACCAACACATCTGAGATGCCAGATCCCTTAAATCTCTTGTATATAGTGTTGATGAACGACATTTGGATGTGGAAGGGTGCCATGAATGGTAAGATTTTGCTGAACAGCTCAGCATTCTCACTTTTCAACTCTAGCATGAGCACGTAGACAGGATGATCACCAACAATTATTGCAAAAGGCATCTTTTTTTCTTCGATTGATTTTGCAAGCTTACACATCACATCATTGAGAATTGTCTTACTGGGGGGGTTGGGATAGGTCATGTGGTATATTGCTCGACTCTTCTCATCTGCATTTCACATGCTGGCGTGAAACCCTGAAAACCCAGGCACAGTCTGTTCTTCTGGCTTAGGTCTCGTTCGGTCATCTTGCGCCCTGGCCAATGCATGGATCACACCACAAATTCTTTGCACCAATGTGTCAGGAGGAGGAGTACTTTGATCAGCTGGTGGCTTCCTGAGAGGTGGTTCCCCACGCTTCGCTGTCTGGTATGGGTTGACTTTTTGCATTTCACTTCCGAGCTCTTTGAGAGTTGTAGAGAGGTTTGATGGAAAGTTGGCACCGGGAACTGGTCTATCCTCGTGATTCTCGGAAGGAAGTTCTGTAGCAAATGATTCTGGCTGCACAAACATGACATTAGGAGCTAATTTTCCTTTAAAATGGTTCAGGTTGTCAAATCCATCGAGAGAAAAAGGTAGGAACAAAATGGTCACGGATTCCAAGCAAATGACCCTACTAATCTCTCTCGGCCGGCTCTGGTTAAATTTTTGTGTAAACCTAGAAGAAAAGAAAATTTGTCTTCTCATGCAGCTATGGCCAATTCCACAGTAGATAATAATTCAATTAACATATTGGGCCTGGAAAGATTTCTTAACCCGGGAAAGGCAAGGGCCCTCAAAAGAGGTTTGGTGGGCAAAGGCAAGGGTCCTCTTAAGAGCCAAGGCATAAACAAAACTTTCATAACACCCCACTGGCACTCAAAACAAAGCAATATGTGATTAGGTGAGATAATTCCCCTCCAAACCTCCTATCACTTCTCCGCATGTGTCCCCCCCCACCCCCCTACCCTTTTTCCCCCTCCTCAAGTATCCAGTATTTTCCATATTATTCCCGATTTTTATTGAGTATTTTCACGCCAGGACGACTGGGAGAGAGGGGGGAGGATGGGGGAGTCTTTCTCCGACCCTCTAGCCAGTCTGAGATATCCCCTAGTCTCTCAGTAGCATATGAGACAGGAGAGAGGGAGGAGGTATGTTTCTCGCCAGTACGGCTGAGATTACAACCGCAGGGCTAAGATATATGTTTTTCACCAGCCAATTGCTGTTACCACTTCTTTTATTGCTTTTCAATGTTCATATCATATCAATGTGAAAGAGCTGATGGTAGCCAAGTCCTCTTCTTTCTCAGGGATCACGGTAGCTCCCTCGAGAACAAATCACTAGCATTCGGGACGGACAACATCAATGCGGTCACATGCATTCAGAAGCAAGGCTCTGCCAGATCAAGGATCGTACAAAGGATCTCAGAAAAGATCTTTTATCTGCCACCTACTTGCCAGGCAAGGCAAAGCTGTGGGCGGATGTTCTGTCGAGAGGACAGAGCACCCTGGTGGAATGGGCCATCCGGCAAAACTTCTTCAATCAGATGATTGCCATGAAGTACCATCCCAGGATAGACTTGTTCAGCTCCCCTCACACAGCTAAACTTCCCCGGTTTTTGACCCGGTGGGAAGTGACACAGGAGAGAGGAACAGTCACATTCTCGGAGGACTGAAACAGATGGAGTTCAATTTATCTGTTTCCATTTCCAGATGCATCACTTATGTGTAAAGTAGTCAACAAATTATGGATTTACCATGGGTAGTGACCCTCACAGCATCTGCTTGGCAGGCTCAGCCCTGGTTCGGCCAGATCAATAGGTGGTGCAACAATCCGGTACCGCGACGGCAAAGTGTTTCCACTTTGAGACGATTGGCAACCTGCAGACCTTGCTGAATTTTCATTGTTGGACATTCAGAATGTTAAGTGGTTAGACTTTTGTGGGGATAGCATTGCTTCCAAATAAAAATTTCATATGCAGAGTCTACACAGCGTCGGTACCAATCCGACTGGAGGCCTTGCAGACCATGGATTATAGAGTCGTACCAGAGTGTCGTCAGTAGTTCTTGTCTTTAATTATGTTGATTATCTTTTTAAAAGTAAATATCTATTTGTAGTTACCCTACAAAATCACTTTTCGGCCATCCATAAACCCTTCTATGACCTGACAGTTTTAAACATGGTGGAAGCAGATGAGAGAGGATTCATGCGAGCGTGTTTCTGATTAAGACCACCCCCGAGACAGCTCATGCCTCTGTGGTCTATGAACAAGGCCCTAGCACTATTACAGACATCCAACTATGCTAGCCATGCAGATGTGTTGAACAAGTTAAAGAAGGCTTTAGCTACTGGCGATAGAGTGTCAGAGCTAGATGCCATGTCTAGGTCACCTAAATGTTTACAATTTAAGCTCCGCTTGGCAGAGGTTGGTATAGCCCCGGCACCTGATTTTATCATCAAGAACGAGCATTCTGAACCTGTGTTTACAGAATTATCGGTCCCGGCTCTTAAGCAGGGTAACTTTCATCACAAACTGTGTCCGGTCAAAACTTTGTCTAATTATTTAAGGTGGCTAACCCTAAGAATACCTCTCGTTTATGGGTGTCTTCAACGTTACGGACTCGGTTCCATAAGCAACAAATAGCGGCTATAATACTTGAAGTCATACTGCACGGTTGATTCGGAAGGACTACTACTAAATTTAATGCTTTAGCTTTTCTGGCATTTTTTTTTACCCGTCCAGCCCTAGCGACACCCATTGGCCGATGCCTACTTATGTAATGCACAGCCCCTGCAACGTCCGTTGGACGTCGGCTATTTTCGCCTTATTAAAATAAAAATTAGGCCTCCTTAAAGGCTTGCAAGAGTCTCGAATTTGTACACATGGTAGCTTAGGATGTAGGGCAAAGTTGGCAGCCCACTGAGACCACTTTAGGCCACCCTATTGAAACAAAACAAAAAAATAGAACAAATATGAATAATGCCTGGGACTGAATGTTACATTAAGTTACTTTTCGCATGGGGCTCAACGGTTTAAGACACTGACCAGCCTACTATTACAGTATTACTTCTACTTTGTACAATATACTTGTTATAATACAAAAATGTGAAGGTGCTTTTGATTTATCTTTGATATTTCTTGTTACTATTATACATCATGATATTTTTATATTTCGTAGCTCAAGACATATGTAGCCTATGTCCCCCTCCAGTCTTGATTATCTAGGCAGTATATGTGTCCTTTGACATAGGAGCCACTAATAAATTACGAATTTGACAACCCAATTTGTTGATTTCATTAATTGAGTTTAGGAGTAAAGTCGGTTGGTGGAGGTAACATAATAACCCAAGAGAGGAAAATCTAATTTTTAGTAGTGGCTCCAGAGTCAAATGACGTATTAGTAGCTCTTCCCCTTCCCATACATCTGTCATCTCGATATATCAATAGAGAAAGTTCAGGAGCAAAGGAAGCAGCAAGACACCACTTGTTGAGAACAGACGCATAGGAAGTGCACGGTAATTGTGCAGCTTAATTAATGTATTTAACATTTTGTGAAATACATTGATTCCTTTTTTATCATTCTCTTGAATATTTTACTATTTGTTTACTATTCTTTCATAGTGGCATCCATGACAAATGACGTCCCATTGATATTTTCAGTGTCGCCTATGAAGATGGTTCTAACTTGTTGGAAGGCATATGGGGTCTTCCAGCTTAGTCTATTGGCTAAATAGGGCCATATACAATTAATGGCTCACATGATTTGACTCCGTAGCTACTACTTATTAATGAGTTTTCCTCTCTTTCCTTTGGGTTGTCAAACCCGTAAAATGTAGCATATCATTTGGTTATAATACAAATTGTAAAGGTAGGCTACATATAATTATTACACTTCAGAAGGATTTGATTATATCACCTGCCTTGGGTTCTTATTCCCCTTAACCCTTTCTGTACCGAGCGATGTCTTCCAAATATTATTTTAGCTACTATTAAACGATTTTATCAAGTTTAAAAAGGGCCTCTAGCATTTAACAAGCTTCCAACTATCTCGCTTAACCCTTTTTACTACCTCAGATCCTACTTATGCTGCACAAAATCGTCTAAATATAGTAATAATAAAATTCAAAAGACATCGCCGGTACAGGAGGGGTTAAATTTCTGCAAGGACTTTTCGTCTGGTCACATTACCTTGACTCATTTATAAACTTAACTTGATTTCTCATTGTAAATATCTAACCATTTCCATGCATCTTATGAACTACAAGTTTACTCTGAGCATGACTTTATCAATACTGTTTCATATTTATCTCACTATGGTTCCTTTATGATGTATTGACGGACCTCTACACATTGCCAATAAGAACAGTTTATCACTTCACACTTACAAGATGATTGAATTAGAACAGCTTGGTATATATATGATTATGACCATTGACTGATTGAATTAGAACAGCTTGGTATATATAATTATGATTATGACCATTGACTGATTGAGGTTACACTTCAAATTATTAGGTTTGCTTGGATTGGTCCGTTTTTAACCACAAAATGCCTTAGGTGAAATATTGGAGTTGGCCATGTGTGGAGCGCCCCCCAAACTGATATTTGATGACTTGTATCGTGCCTGTGTTTCATGAAGCATTGCTTGTCATTATCAAGCCTTCAAACAAAGATACTTATCATAAACAGATCAACCCCACATTTTTATCCATTGGACCTTTGTTCTTACACTTTGAGAGGAAGCGTATAATAGTAGACCCGATGTTTGGCTCGAGGTAGTAGTGAAGTTTTGGGGGATACTGTACGAGTAGTTACAAGCATGCTACTTAAAGGAGCCAATCCTTTGTGTCAAAAGTAGAGGAGATACTGTGTGTCGCATCATGTTCCAGTCAAGATAAATTGGTCCCATCAACTCTCTCTCTCTATTGCAAGTTAGTCTGTAATAATCCTTATATCCTTGTATAAGAAGCAAGTCTGAGAGGTTTTACATACTAAACTTGAGGGAAATGAGTTGATAAAAATTGATAGAACTTGATTGAAATAAGCTGGTCTAAAATGCGATGTTACATGTAATATACCAACAAATTAGAACAACCCCCTAGATTGATGTGCAGCCAGTCTTAAACACATAGATTCCGGCATGGTGTGCCAGTTAGAAACAAAATTAGTCATAGTTTGCATGGAAACTTTTTCCAATTTGGCCAATGCTGACCTAGAGATTTCAATACAGTAGTTTTTAGTTTATAGTTTAGCTTCATATTTTATAGATTCTTGAATGTCAGTTTTTGTGCATGACTAAAGACTTAAGATTTTTTAAGCATAAGGTTACCCAACTAGTTTTGATATACACACGGGTGTTTTTGCCAATTGGCTTCATCATTAACAATTTGATTAATGAGAGACCTTGTACAAACTAAATTTGTCCTTGCAATTATTAAGATTTTTCATCAGTGAGTACAATTTTGTAGTAGTATACAACAATAGAACACTGGCTTGCCTTCCCCCCCAAATTGTTCCTGTTGTTTATTTATCTAACAAATTGTTGCCTGTCTTGTGAGTGGTATTTCAAAGGCCTTACACATTTATTTTACTTGTTGAGAACAGTATCAAACTCACTTATTGACTTGGCATAGATTAATTTACTTAACTGTGTCAGTAAAAGAAGCTATATCCAATATAACCAATTAATAGATGTATGGTTATAAGAAAACTATAGCTAATACAACCAATCAATAGATTTACTATATAATGTTTAGAAAAAACAACCAAAATAGCCTTACATTAAAATGGCTTACAATAAGAAAGATACCGATAGTTTTTGTTCCTCATAAAGACTAACAAAGCTCCATATATATACAGTATATACTGCACTTCAGAGAGCTACGCAAATAAGTGGCTACTTTAGAATTTGTAATAGCTAAAGATAATATACTTATCTACCTATCTATATATATATATATATATATATATATATATATACAGTCGACCCTTGTTGTTACGAACTAAAAGGGGGAAAAACATGTTCGTAACTGCTAAAAGTCCGTTGATATAAAATATTTAGAGTAATATAATACATTACTGTACTGTACTTAAGCATACCGGGTGGGGTACGTAGTATATTACTGGGTGCAGCACTTAATACAGTACCGTGTGCAATATTGGATTAATGAAAACAGTGAAAGGTCAATATTGAATTTCAAAACATGGATTAATGAAAACATATACAAGATCTAAATATATTTATTGAGAAAAGTAAACAGGTGAACACCTATAATGTGGTAAAGTTAACATAGAGTTGATGCTGTGGTTCATATAGTGGTAAACTCAGATTAAACTTTCAATCAGACTGGCATTGAACACCAATAAAAACCAGTCTCATCTGCATTGTAAAGCAGATATAAAATTAGGCCTTCTTTATCGATGACTTGGCGTAACTTTATGTGAAACGGATCGACAGTAATGATGTCAGCGCTCCCTGACTCACCTTGTGACTTGACATTGAACAATCCATGCCGATTACTGAAACGCCACAACCATCCATCACTTCCCTTAATCCATAACCCCCAAGTGGGTGGCTAACTTTGTGGCTGCCAAAACAATTTCAACCCCACAAACTAACACACCGATGGATCTCTGCTGAAAGTACCATTTAAGCATAGCAGAATTTAATTGTGCATCTTTTCCACTTCTCATATGTTTTTGTTTCGTGGCTGTCCTTTGCTACCCGATGCATCAACACAAAACTTGGTAGCATATTCAGTCAGTTAGGCTTTGGCTTTCTTGATAGCCGACACTGCTTGTTTTTATTTCCATATTCTTCGCACAGTCGAGCCACTGATACACCAATTTATAGTTTTGATATTAATTCTAGTTTCTGAGTAACACTAATGTTAACTCTTACGTTTTTTGGCTTTGGGTGGCATTATAGATAAGTATAAGAGAACAGTACAGAAATTCAATAGGACAAATGAGACTAAGACTAGCTGAATATGTTGTTAACCGCACAACAGTAGACCTTTGACTGTTGACCTCGCCGTAGGAGAACAATGAGTCGCCACCATCTATCGTACTAATTTTTCTGACACTGCTTCAGATATTCGAACGGACCAGCATACTTTTCTGTTACGACTGAAATCCATAGGATCAGGATCTGTAATGAGGGTCGACTATACAGTATATATATATATAAGTACTTCAACATCACTTAGTATAATTACTGCACAAATAGGAGAGCAGTCAGAATTATTGAAGAAACATTCAGCATAGTTAAAAACAGTTATTTATTTACAACACTTTAAAACAGTCTATATGGATACATTTACTTCATAAGCATTCATTTTAGTAGTAGCCATTACATTTATCACATAGTGATTGTATCTGTATAGCTCATCGCTATGGGAGCAGTGGCGTCCTTATCAGCATCCGAATTGCAAGCTGTGAAACTAAAACTTCAAGAGGAATGTACTTAATTACTCTCTAGGTACGTTATACATATCCAAAACCTCTATGAAGAAAAGAAGAATGAAATAGTCAGAGTAGAAGATAATAATAGCCCAGTAGGATCTCCTTCATTCCCAGGCCTGCGTTGGCAACTGCGCCATATCCCAGGTGCATGTGCACCACCCTTTTCTGTTATCAGTTGTTGCGCAACCTCTGTGAAGTGAACAAGTCTCTGTGTGCTCCCTTGTGTTTTTTGCTCCCACGTCTTTCGCTCTGTAAACCTTCCAGGGTTTACAATATATTAAGGAAGATGACCTGTGTTGTGGATTCAACGTTCGGTGGGCCCAGAGAGTGTGTTGAGAGGTTGCGGTTACAGCTTGGTCACTATGAGGTCGCCATTCATGGGCGCCATCCTGCGTCAGGGCACTGAAGATCTTATCTTTGACGTACCAAATTATGAGTGTGACAACCCGAAGGGAAGGAACGAAAACCTAATATTTAGCAGTGGTTCCGTAGTCAATGACGTGAGAGCCTATATGTAGTATGTGGCCTCTTCCGGGTCTCTAAGGACCCGGTTTAACCTTCCAACTGTCGGTTGAGAACCATAACACTCCTAGGGGACACCCTTTAATAATTTCTAAGGAACGTCATTGTTGCGGAAGCCACTAGAAATAGAAATATATATAGAATGAAGTAACAATCAGTTTGAACGTCGCGCCAGTTTTGCTATCCATCCGCCAATTTGTCCTCGCAGCTTCCCATATACAGTTGCCAAGACGCGCCATCTCGCGTTATTCTTCCTCTAATGTTATATCAAGTTGTATTGGAAGATGAAGGTGGGAAGGCAATAACGTTATTGACTACGGAACCACTGCTAAATATTAGGTTTTCCTTCCTTCCCTTCAGGTTGTCAAACCCATAATCTACCAGTGGTTCTCTCCGTCAGTGACGTGAGAGTCTAGAATACCACAACCTTTCCAATTTTCATAAAATTAATGATCTTCTCAACTGTACATCCAGTCCCATCCATTCATATGCAGACGACTCTACCTTACACTATTCAATTAGTTTTCCAAAAAGCCCCAGCCAGCAGTCCCTCAAAATCAAACGTAATGAAGCCATGCAACACTTATCTTCTGATCTAGCTATTATTTCCAATTGGGGTAGATAAAACCTTGTTACATTTAATGCTTCCAAGACCCAATTTATCCACCTTACTACCCGTCAGGACTCAGGAACCTCCAGAGGACTATCCCTTATTCTTCAACAATACAAAAATCAATCCTTCATCTTCTCTCAATATTCTCGGTGTCTCTTTTTCTTCTGCTCTCACTTGGAAGGACCATATTACCAGTCTTGCTAAGGTAGCCTCCCAGAAGCTGGGTGTGATCAACCGCCTCAAATTTTTGTTTACCCCTGCGCAGCTTCTTGCTCTGTACAGTGTGTCCTTGCATTGCGTATTGTTCACATGTGTGGGGAGGATCCTCTCACACCGCACTCCTAGACAAAGTAGAAAGGAAAGCCTTTCGTATCATAAACGCCCATCCATTCACCAACTCTCTGCAATCTCTCTGTCTTCGCCGCAATGTTGCATCTCTCTCGTTATTCTATCGCTACTACATCCTGGTCCAGATGAAATTCCTCCAATAGTACTTAAGAATTGCTCCTTGGTGCTCGCTCCTGTATTGGCAAAAATTTTCCGTCTGTGTACTCACACCTCATGCTTCCCAGTACCCTGGAAAGAAGCAAACATCCATCCAGTTCCTAAAAAAGGTGCCTCTTCAGATCCATCAAACTACAGACCAATAGCTATAACTTCCACTCTTGGTAAAGTCTTTGAAATTATATTAAATAATCACATAATTAAGCATCTTGAGAATAGTAAATTAATCAGTGATAGGCAATATGGTTTTAGACGATGTCGATCACCTGCAGACATTCTTTGCCTTCTTACGCATCAAATCAACCAAGCTACAGACCAACATGGTGAAACACATACAATAGCACTGGATATATCAAAGGCATTTGATAGAGTCTGGCATCAATCCTTATTGTCGAAGATGTCACACTACGGCCTTGCATCATTAGTTCCACTAATTTCTTCTTATCTTCATAACAGAAAAATATGTGTAATGGTAGATGGCTTTTATTCTCAATTTCACTCAATAAATGCTGGTGTTCCCCAGGGATCAGTTTTGGCCCCAACTCTGTTCCTCATTCATATCAATGATCTCATATCTACCACTCATAATCCAATACATTCCTACGCAGATGACTCAACACTCCACAGTTCCTTCACATTTACCAATTCTTTCACCCAACCCGATCTTATAAATTCAAAAATAAACACTGCAATTTCTCTGAACCAGGACCTTTCTAGAATTAATAAATGGGGACAAAAGAATCTAGTTTCCTTTAATGCACAGAAAACCAAGTACATTCAATTTTCTAACCGACAGAATCTCACTGACTCCCATATATTTTGTAATGATGTAAATATTCCCACTTCCCCTAGTATTGACATTCTCGGTGTAACATTAACTACTAACTTGAGCTGGACACATTATGTTAGAGGCATTGCTAAGAATGCCTCTAAAAAACTGGGACTCCTGTACAGAGTTCGAGAATTCTTCACTGACGAGCAGTTGGCCGTAATATATAAAAGTCATGTGCGTTCTCAGATGGATTACTGTTCACCTCTGTGGGGTGGAAGTGGAGTGGTTGCATTGAGGCAGTTGGACAAAATTCAAAATAAAGCTATTAGATTAATCAATAACCCTGCAATCACACAGGACCTTCCTACATTATCCATACGAAGAAACGTTGCATCCCTTGCATTATTCTACAGATATTTTCACAGCAATTGTTCCGAGGAACTTGCTTCAATTGTGCCGCCTCTCCACATCTTTCCCCGTAGAACTAGGGCAGCTGAGAGCGCCCATGAATTTACACTTTCTCCTCCACAATACAGAACTTCTGCTTATCAGAATTCATTTATCCCCAGAGCTACTACTCTTTGGAATTCACTTCCCTCGAATTGCTTTCGACAAACTTACAATCTACAAATGTTTAAATCCAGTTGTTACAAACATTTTATGAATGGAGGATGCCTTTAGGCACATGGACCTTTTTGTTTTATCTGTGTTTTTCCTTCCTCCGTTCATTGTCTCTTAAAAAAAAAAAAAAAAAAAATCAGTGTTCCCCGGAGCTTTCCCAGTGTATACCACCTCCTCTACGTAGGGTATGAAGTACCCGCCTTGCAACACAATCCCACCCCTACTCTGTGCAACTCTCCAACCCAAGAGTGAAACGCTATTCTCAGACTTTCTTCTATTCAACTGCTGAGCTCTGGAACTCTCTCCCAGAATCAGTCTTTCCCTCTTCCTATGACTTAAATTGCTTCAAACACTGTGTGTCCAGGCATTTTAGCTCGAACGTCCATTGATTTTGGCCCTGTCACTCTTTCAAAACTGGGGAGGCACTTACCTTTGGATACCTTTGGATGTGTTCGCCGCTCCTCTAGCGGCACCAAGGAGCGCGATGCCCCTCGTTATGGGTGGTGATTTGGTGCAGTAGACTGTTTGAAGCGACAGCTCGCTCCCTTGCGAGGATGGGCTCGTCTGGCACTTTTTGCAGTTCGACATCTAGGGCTCTCTTGAAGTTGTCTAACGAGATGTCCCTCATGTCTCTTACTCGCCAATAACTTGCTGCAGGCAGTTATGCCTTTTGTCTCCCTCATTCACATAGAAAACAAAAATGGTGGAGGGACATTCATTTGCTCATCGTCATAAAAACAATGGACAAGAGGTGGTGGCATAAAGCAGCTAAAGTGTTCAAATAATTTATGAAGAAGAGCATAACAAGTTATAAGGCGGGTACCAATAAATACACCTTATAGGAAAAGATAAATATTGTAGAATACATATGGTATTACATTGAATAACGTATTATAGTACATTTAATACCAATATGTTTGTACAATTTATAATACACTCTTGTATTTATTAGAATGTTTGAACCCGATGTATGTTACTTCCCTGAATAACCACATATCGAACACTCAATGTATCCTGGAGATCAGACTTCTTAGAGATTATACCCTGTATAATGCATCTTATGACTAAAATGTTTTGCTACAATATTTCTTATTTGTACAGGGTGGAGGCTGCCGTGCTCTGATTAGTAGTCCGGGCAATATGTGGTTATACCCAAAACAAATTGCAATAGTTTCGAAACCTTTTTTTTTTTTTTCCTTAGGTATAAAGTAATTCAAAAATCAAAAGTTTACCAAAATCTAATTGGTAGAACATATTTTTTAAGGGGATAGTTAACACGGCCCATAAAATAGCATAACACGATTAAAAAAGGTAATTGAAAGGGTAAGAGGGTGTCCAAATCAATGCCAATGGTATTTTAGATGTTGTACCAATGCAGCCAAACATTATTTATATTGTGTTTAAAATAGTTAAAGTGAATATTAGAGTGATTGAATAGTTTAAGGCGGATCTTGACCCATTTTTGTTATTCGAAAAACACATGCAAGAATATAACACATTCACATTTAATCATTTAAAAATTTAATTTTGTTGTATTCTAAATGGATATTTTGCCTTACCTCAAACAATGACATGTTGCCATTCCTTGCAGACTCTGGCCATAATCTATATGTTAAGTGTGTGCACGTGTATTTGCAGAAAATGCTTAAACTTAAGGTCGACCGACCTGAGGTGTACAGACATTTCATGAATGGACTGCATGTTGTGCGCCACTCAGAAAGACTTTGGGGAGGCATCTCAACTGATCTTGCCATAGAGCAGTGCCTTATGCGAGCTTTGAAGACAAGAGGAGGCTTAGTAAGAGGAAGAGGATTCACAGAAACACAGCGCCTCATCTGGGTTCTCTCCACTCCCTCTTGTGCTGAAGTGAATAGTGCCATGCAGGATTTCACTGGTGAGACATTCACCACCAGTGGACAACACAAAGAGATCAGCAGAGCAAGGATGAACAAGGACTCTAGTGATGTGCAAATCCTCTTGCAATACCTGGCTCCAAGAAATCCCTTCAGCACTGCTGGACCACCAACTCTGCGAAACATAGCCACTGGGGTAAATGCACATGCAACAGTGAACTGCGACACAGCCACACATGTTGGCAATGAAATATTGAAATCCATGACAGGCCAAAAGGTAGCCGAGTACACATTCTGCAAGAAGAACCAGGCAATAACAATGGACACAAAAACCTCAGTGAAGATTAGAGATGATGTAGTACATGTGGACCCCCTACTACTTTTCCAGCGTCTGGTAACAGCAGGCACTAGATGTGGTGACCTAACTGAGGTAATCAAATATGAACTCTGTTCCTACCCACCTGCAATGTTTGAGTCACCACATATGATGAGACCTGCCAACAAAGCCAACTTAGCAGACAGTCTGTGGTATTCTACAATTGAGGCAGCCCCCAAACCACCAGACCAGGCTCAGTTTGTCCTTGATGGAGGTGTTCTCCTTCACAGAATCCCCTGGACAAAGGGATCTGCCTGGGATGAAATTCTGAAAGCATACACTACATATGTCATTCACAGGTATGGGAGAGCCACTGTTGTGTTTGATGGCTACCTTGACTCCCCTAGTACCAAGGAAAGTACACACACAAGAAGAAGTGGTGGCTGCATTGGTGCTGCAGTGCACTTTGATGCAACAATGGCCCTACAGGCCAAGAAAGAAGAATTTATGTCAAACTCGCAGAACAAACAAAGGTTCATCAACATGCTAGGGAGCAGACTTGAGGCAGTGGGCTGTGACGTTCTCCATGCCAAAGGTGATGCTGATGTTTTAGTAGTAGAGGCAGCTGTGGAATGTGCAGAAAAGAACAATACTGTTGTGATTGCAGATGACACAGACATCTTGATTTTTCTGATTCATCATGCTGGCCATGCCAAGTACAACATATGGTTCCAACCAAATGTCAAAAAGGAAAGCAAAAAGGGTCAGAGGTGTTGAAATATAGAAGCTACAAGGTGTCACCTGGGGAGCACTGTCTACAGCAGCATTCTACAGTATTTGCTCACGCTGTTCTGGGTTGTGACACTCACATCCAGGCTGCATGGCATTGGAAAGAATAAGGCAATTTCAAAACTGAAGGGTGACATCTTCTTCTCCAGACAAGCAGCGGTGTTCATGGATTCAAATTGAAAGATGGAAGATGTAATCAAAGCTGGAAACCATGCCCTTGTCTCCATATACAATGGTGATCAAGATGAAGACTTTGACAGCTTGAGGCTCCGCAGGTTTTATGAGAAGACGACAAGCAGCACTGCAGCAGTTGAACCCCGTGTTCTACCTCCAACATCAGCTGCTGCAAAGTACCACAGCCTGCGTGTCTACTGTACCAACAGGTGCAAGTTTGGCTGGGCCATGGTCAAAATGTACCTCCAGAACTATGGGGTTGGAAGATTAGTGAAGAGAAAATGGGGCCCATTCTGACTGATAATCCTCCAGCCCCACAAGAACTACTACAAGGCATCCGCTGTTCCTGTAAAATTGGCTGCTACAGTTTACGGTGCACCTGCAAACGCAATGGACTAGATTGCTCAGTTGCTTGCAGTGACTGTCGGGGAGTATGCTCAAACACTCAAACATTGCCTACTGATACTGATTCAGAAGAAGAGGAACTTTAATGTCACATTTTTGTATCAGTGTACGTCAGTAAAAGTGTACTTAACCCTTGTCTAACGGGGTTTTTTTTGGGCTTATTTGGGCATATTCAGGCCCTCCTGAATGATAAAGCAAGTATCTGCATGAAAAAAACATTATTTAGCAAAAAACTAGGCGCTAAAAGCTTCAAAATGAGACCAGAACGAGCTATGTAGCACTCATGGTTCTCATACAGTGATACCAGTAACATGGGAGTTTAGCGTATAGCGGCATATTTTTCCCAGCTATGCTCACTACTGGCTACACTGCCGGCCTCTCGAGAACACAGGGAACATGAGTTAATGGGCGGTGGTAAGCCCTGGGAGTCGGCTGTCTGGCCCGCTGCGCTCCCGGCCATTTGCACTCGACTTTAACCCTTTAAAAGCCTTAATAATGCTCCTAACTTGCTGCAAATTGGAGCCGGACTTAAGTCCGGCCCCGATCTTTAAGGGTTAAAATGTGTTTAAGGAAGGTCATGGAGCAGCTAAGGTAACATTTAATGCCATAAATAGATTGAATACCATGTCTTCATAACTATTTTATGGGTTTGATACAAAATACAATTGGTTGGAAACATCTATTCAAGTTTGTAATGAGCGCAAAAGCAGAATTTAGGAATTTTAGGGGTAGGGGTAAACTGAGCTTTTGAAAAGTATGATCCACCAAATAGATTTTGGTAAACTTTTGAAAAATATATTGTCACATACCTATAGAAGTAATTTTTTTTTTTTTTTTAAACCATTGCAAATTGTTTTGGGTTACCCCCTAAATTTCCACAGGTTGCCCGGACTACTAGTCGACCCATCCTGAGAGACCCATAAATGAGACTTAATGTTTGGGATAATGGCCTTAGAGTATAAATACAAAGACTGTACAGGACATAAAGAATTATGAATTCTACCCTGCTTAACCTCTCCGCTGTGTAGGTAGGGTATTGGCCACCCCTCCCTGTGCGGAGGTATTTAGACTGTTTCCTAAACTCAAATCATCATCGTACCATAAATATCATTAATACTTATCCATATGCGCCTATTTTACGTTGATTATAAAGGTATTAACCTGTTACAACAATAAAACAAGTGGAAACAGCGTTTGGATGGTCAAAATCGGCGATAGAGGCCGGGAGTTATATAACTTATGGCTGAGGCAGCCTGCCAGCCAGCCAGCCGTCATGACGGCTGGAGAGACACTGTTGCGTGGTAGTCTCTCTCTCGCTCTTTCCCACGCTTGGTAACACAGATGACCACGCCCTGCTAGCAACTCGCTAATGTTAGCACGAAAATATACCTAAGAATAAGGGAATAACAGGGAGAATAGGTGATAATTGAAGGTGGGGGGGAGGGGGAAAGAAGGGGATGTGGAGGAGTGATATTTGGCATGGCCAAGGGGCAATAAAAAAAAAAAAAATATATACCTATATATATATACAGTATATATATATATATATATATATATATATATATATATATATATATATATATATATATATATATATATAGAAGCAATACTCTCTTGTTGCGGGAATCGGAGTCGGATGATAAAAATCAACACCAGCGCTGGTACAAACATCTTTATTTTGGTAACGTTTCGGTTTAAGCATAAACCATCTTCAGACCTGAACTGAAATGAAATAAAAGCCTATATGAATGGCAGAGTAATTTTCTAATGTAAATATTCTTATTAATAATTATATTTAACAAATCTAGAATAAAACTTAAAATTAATAGTTATAAAAATAATAACCTAATACATATTAGAACTAGTAAAGTGAAAGAATAAAATGAGAGACGAAGAAATATTATGTGAGCAATAAAAGGAGGGGGGGGGGGGCGAAGTTAATAACATAATGTTTTCATATATATAAGAACTAACCTTTACATATTAGAAACAGAGTAGAGGAGTGGAAGAGTCGTGCACACCCAGGCTGGGTTTATGTAACTGGGTGAGCAGGGTCTCCGACAGGAGTCGTGTCACTGTGTTTGGGGCAGTGGTGAGAATTGAAAAATCGGAGGGTTTTATGGGGTGATCAGATGATTCAGAGTGGTTTCGAATGGCAGAAAAGGAAGGATTTGAAAGAGGTCGGTTAGTTCTAAATGACCTACCCCGATGCTCCGAGATCCTGGCGGTGAGATGTCTCTTGGACTGACCAATATAAGTCATATTGCATCGACTACATTTAAAGGAGTACACCACCGAGGACTGTAGAGAATCGGGGATTCGGTCTTTAATTTTAAAGAAGTGAGACAAAGTTTGGGGAGATTTGAATACCACTCTCAGTTAAATTTGCGGGTAGTGTTCACGAATCAATTTAGCAACTTTATTTCGAATTGAATATGATTTGTTGCCTAGAAATGAGATAGTGAAATAAACAATGGCTTTCTGAGCTGTAAGGATCGGAGTTGAGGAGGTTCTTAATTTATTTAGTTGCTTACCAATCAAGGTATTTGTGAAATTTATTGGAAAGCCATTAAGTTTCAGTGTTTTACGTAAGAATTCAAATTCGAGGTGGACGGACATGTAAGACGAACATATATGGTAGGCTCTGGTGACTAAAGTAATAATTAGATTTTTCTTATATTGTATGGGAATGCTAGAATTAAATTTTGTTGTAAGTCCTGTAAAGGTTGGCTTTCTATATATAGAAGTACTAAATGAGCTATTCTGTTTTTCCACTAGAACATCTAAAAATGGCAATTCATTGTCTTCCTCTGTCTCGCAAGTGAAAGTCATGTTTTTGTGTCTCGAGTTTAAGTAATTCAAGAACAGGGGAACGTGGTCGGGTGAACTAAAAACGACAAATGTGTCGTCGACATAACGGTTATAGACAAGAGGCTTGAAGCTATCTGGACATTCACAGAGCCATTTTGATTCATGAAACACTAAGAATGCGTTCGAGAGGGTTGGAGCGAGTGGATTTCCCATAGATAAGCCGTCGTTTTGTTTGTATATGTTATATATATCTTATATATATGAAAACATTTGTTATTAACTGCCCCCCCCCCCCTCCTTTTATTGCTCACATAATATTTCTTCGTCTCTCATTTTATTTTTTCACTTTACTAGTTCTAATATGTATTAGGTTATTATTTTTATAACTATTAATTTTAAGTTTTATTCTAGATTTGTTAAATTTAATTATTAACACCTTACGAGCGGCCTATGCGGTTTATTTATGTGTACCGCACAGCGGGGTGTTTTTAGCCAAAATAGGGCTGTTTACGTGATCATTTTCATGCCTAAATAAGACCCAGAACGTAAAACAAGTACCTATCCCTGAAAGGGCATAAACAGAGCTTTCGAATGACACCATAACGATCCTTGTATGATGGATAGTTTTCTTGCAATAACCGTGCAACGCGAGTGCAAAAAGCAGGTAATTCGGTACTTTCAGTACATAATTGAGTATGTAGCGAGTGAGAGAGGGAGGAGGGAGCTGAGATTTGTGTCAGTAGGTTCGCCGCGGTGGTCTGGAGCAGTCATACGCTCGCTAGTCTCCTGCCACCACTTGTCTCTCTCTCTCAGCCACATTACGTGCTGAAATTGCCACTCGAGTTATGTCGAGCGCCGCCACATAGTCCAGCTTTTTTTAACTCGACTTATGTTGCTCGCCGCTAAATAAGGGTTAATAAGAATATTTACATTAGAAAATTACTCTGCCATTCATATAGGCTTTTATTTCATTTCAGTTCAGGTCTGAAGATGGTTTATGCTTAAACCGAAACGTTACCAAAATAAAGATGTTTGTACCAGCGCTGGTGTTGATTTTTATATATATATATATATATATATATATATATGTATATATACGGGGCTGATTTAAAAAACAAAAATTTAGGCCTTGGATTATATGAGGAGTTCCACAGCGCAGCGGTAAAACTCTTATAAGGAGATCCGCACTTGCCGGGTTAAGAGCAGGTATGGTAAAGGGTGTAAAGACATGAGCTTTGTGTTCATTTTTAGCAATAAAATCCGGTGCTGGAGCAATGTGCACCAAATCATTGTTAGGAGAAAACCAAGGACAATTCGGAGATCTCGCCATAGCAGCTAGTTCAGAAACTATGTCTCGTAGCTAAAGAAATACAAAAAAACGAATTTCTTCAGTCGCCTCTCAATAGTAGGACGAACAGAGTAAGACCTGGATTGTAATAAGGTTAGGACTTTGTTAACCCGTACAATCCCAGCGATGGCAGAGAGCTGTCAGTAGATAAATCACTCCCCAGTCCCAGCGACGGCTGCAAGCCATCGGTAATATATGATCCTTGTAACTGCCAGTATCAGGCAGTGCCTGGTAACACAACGTTTGAGCACTGCTCTAAGACCTTGGCAACACTTCTCAGCTTATATCCAAGCCCCCACAGTCTAGGAGAGGCAGTATTCATCCATCTTTTGAGGTGGGAGGTTGTTAGATCTTGCCTCTGAAGCCATTTCGGCCACATTGCTTGGGACTGGGGGGTACATTTATGGTAGTACCCTATGGTACAGTAGGGGTTAGTAGACCATTGTGGAAGCAGTGGTCTATTAGGAGCCCTAAGTTTGAAGCAAGCTTTAATGAAACCTATCTCGTCTTTCTGAGGTAAGCTGAGACCGGTTAAGGCTAGGAAAGGATCTTTAATGGCAGACAGATGATTTCTGAGGTAAGCTGAGACCGGTTAAGGCTAGGAAAGGATCTTTAATGGCAGACAGATGATTTCTGAGGTAAGCTGAGACCGGTTAAGGCTAGGAAAGGATCTTTAATGGCAGACAGATGATTTCTGAGGTAAGCTGAGACCGGTTAAGGCTAGGAAAGGATCTTTAATGGCAGACAGATGATTTCTGAGGTAAGCTGATACCGGTTAAGGCTAGGAAAGGATCTTTAATGGCAGACAGATGATTTCTGAGGTAATCTGAGACCGGTTAAGGCTAGGAAAGGATCTTTAATGGCAGACAGATGATTTCGTAAATTATTGACAGCCATTTTTTTGTGATCAAATAGGTAGTCTATATATTTGAGAATCCAGCCAGCCGAGGGAACTTGTTGGTTATATTCTACGACCCAGGTTGTAAACTGTTTCCAATGGGATATCTGTTCTGTTCTGTTAGAGATCGCCACCTGCAAGTGGCACCAATTAGCGTGTCGCCCATCGGTAACTTGTTTAGGGTTTATTTCCCTAGATGAGTTGCCCGCCAAGACTATCGAGTCCCATCCACCCGGAAACACGAGACTGACAAAAAGGTTATATGGTCATGGTAACATTGAACGTAATAGGAGCAGCACTCACACACTCTCGTGCGGTTAATGCACTTAACTCTCTCCATCATATTTAGTTCCGTAAGTTAGGGGTTGCCCGAGCGCCCGGTATTACCCCCACAACACTCTTTCTCACACTGAGGGACTGTTAGAAGTCGGAGGAATTTGGGGTTGCCACCAACCGACAGATTATGATCTAACTTACCTAACTTACTGAGCTCAATATGACGCAAATCGCGTCATAAACTTATTATTGAGCTATTTCACTAAGTTCATATGACGCGATCGCGTCATATGATACTTTAATACTTATGGGCAAACCGCCATATGGCACGATCGCGTCATATATGACGGATAGGGTTAACATGAAAGGCACACTGTGTATGAGCAGTAATAGGGAGATTCTCGCAAATCTTTCTGTGAGCAAAGTAGTATCTCCATCGGGGGTGACATATCTTGGGGAACCATACGAGCCAGCTTAAACGAAGAGGGTTCCGGGGTTGAAAAGCCGATGAATAGGTCTAAGGCGACCAGCTGCTCCATGCTGGACCGTGGACTCCTACCACCGGTTAAGACTCCCATGATCACAGACAACCTGTAGAGTCAGTCAAGGGGTCAAATGGTGTAAGAACACGTAAGAGGATCGTAACTTATACTGAATGAGTGAAAAACCGGAAGTTAGGCTAATTGTCTGCTTCTGACTGGCAGACAATAATAATAAACATGGAGGCACAGTCACCCAAAATATATAAGGAGCTGGGTGAAGAAGCCAACGGGAGGAGAGTGGCAAGGTCCTCACAACCGGGTAGCCGGATACATACGGCGCTCTCCCGGCAGATACCAGGGATGACTCAAGTGCCTCAATGCTGTCGGGCAACGCCACTCTACCTGAAATCCGTACCAGGAATCAATGTTGCAAAATTAAATCATAATAGTGGGGCGTAACAATTGTGATACCGCCTACTTGTCATGTAATGTCTTTTGTCGTGAGATTACTAAACTAACAAGGGGACATCAGAACTCTGTTCCAACCTTGCTAGTTTTCTCAAATTCGTAATGTAGACATAGTGTTAATAACAACATAAATAGACTGTTGGAGACCGAAGGCACTGGACAATGACCCGGAATACTGTGTACCCGGGACTCGAAGCCCTTCCAACCCGAAGAAACACTACTCTGCACAGGAACTCCGTCCCCAAGGCACTGCGTACCTGGGGACCCAGAGTATGATATGCCGGGACCTTGAGCAAGTAATTTCAATACAGTATGAAGAACTTGCCGTAGCCTTGAACCGGAAATTAACTTATTAAATCACTCAGATACACAATCGGAACCGGAAAAGGTCATTTCTTTAACCTGACTCGGAACCATACACCACATGGTTCAACCCGGACCTGGAAAACACCCTCACTGGTCTAGTGCCTCAACCCGGTAACTCATACCCTGGTGAGCAAAGATGCCACTAATCAACCAGCTCACACAAGTGTGTATACTAGAGCTAATAATCATTATACAATAACTGAAATTGATCACAATGCAAGAGGAGTGAGCTAGGTGAGACACAAAGCAATGATGTATATAGACAAAAAAACAGGGGATGAGAAAGACTAGAACTTACACAAAGGAGGGGATATCACACATTGAATAGTGAATACACAATATGGCGTCATAGTCATAAGAAAGGCAAGGATGCAAAGAATTACAGGAGAATCCCATTGTGTTACACTTATAGATAGCAAAATGCACACACTCAATAGGTTAGAAAATTAATCATACGAGATATAATATGGTACTCATAGTATAATTTACCACCTATCAAACTTACCGTGAGGGAAGAGGATAAGCGACAGAGGCCAGCCTAGGGGGCAACACGTGGCACATGAATTCTATGAATTCGTAGCCTAAGCCTAACCAAAAGCACTTGCCTAAGATTTAAATTCATAAATATTGTCGAAAATCAAGCATAGAACCTGAAAACTGGATAAATATGGACATAAATATATCAAGTAGAAAAGGAGAAATCACAGCAAAGATGGCATGGGATCCTAAAAAGCACGGCTGACACTAGCGCGGTGACCCCACATCCTTGAGCACTATGGGCATCAAAATATGGTAAAGCACATTCCTAGTTCACATGAGCAATATTGCAAATATGCAATATTGACTCACTAGGTATAGGTGCAGAGGAACCAGGAGAGGCCACACTAGCGAGGGAGAGAAGTGGGCACATGTCTAGTCGCGCTTAGTGTCGGCCAAGAGAGGAAGAATAACGCGAGATGACGCGTCTTGGCAACTGTATATGGGAAGCTGCAAGGACAAAATGGCGAATGGATGGCAAAATTGGCACGGCGTTCAAGCTGATTATTACTTTTTTCAATTTATATATTTATTTCTAGTGGCTTCCACAACAATGACGTTCCTTAGGAAATATTAAAGGGTACCCCTTAGGAGTGTTATGGTTCTCGACCGACAGTTGGAAGGTCATTCCGGTTCCATAGAGACCCGGAAGAGGCCATATTATACAACATCTAGGCTTTCACGTCATTGACGGAGAGAACCACTGATAAATTCACTTATTTTAATTTGTTAGCCTTAGCTGGCTTCTGGTTTGTTTGTTGTGGTTTCATTAATATAATTATATTTTTTTCTTGATAACTCAAATTCATTACCTATTCATTATGGTTTTAGGTTTACTTCTTGAAATTCTCACGAGCCGTATGGGTCCGCGTTACGTTTATGTTCCAGGCCCCTAGGCTATATATACCTGCCATGTTATGTATTACAGGTTGGTGCAGAATACTCCACAATTGAATTGTTTGGGTTCAATGCAAACTAGTTGGCCTCTTGTCCCTTTGCCTCTATTTACCTGTCACTAAGACTATATTTAGGTACTGTGGGTGGGGCTACAGAATTCCTAGTGTTTTCCCAGGTTTGTGGTTTAGTGCTAGTCACTCTACTTATCCTCGGCTCTCACCAGTCTCAAAAAATTATGATATGGGGGAATTATGCAGTTCAAAAATACAAACCATGCTCAAGTTTTCATTCCTGCATTTTCCTTGTGCCCAAAAACAATTCTGACATAATGCATCCAGTGGTAGATATGTCGTTTTAAACAAATTCATTGTCAATACCAGATTCAGGATGCTGATGGTGAACCAGATTTTCCTCACTCTCTGGCCCATGTCATAGGTGGTAACTCTGGATATGAAGGATGTTATTGACATATGCCTATAGCTCCTTGGTTCCAGAATTACATGGCTTTTCAAGACCAGCATCAGGTGTTTACATGCAACAGACTACCATTCGGACTCATCATTGCGCCGAGGGTCTTTGCAAAACTCGTAAAACAAGCTCTGAATCCTCTGCTTCGGCAGATCAGGGTCCTATTTTACTTGCACAAATGGCTGATAGCCAGAAACGACTTCTACAGAATGTATGACAAACACACTATTAGTTGTCCAATACACCACACAACTAGGTTTCAAGATCAATGTCCCCAAGTCATGCCTCATTCCATCATAAAAAGTGAATTAGGTAGGCTTGTCCTGGGACCTAGCCAATGCAGCTTTGTGTCAAAGTCCTGTAAAGACGGCAGAAACTTCGCAAGAAGCTCTTTGCTGTGTTACACACAAAAACCATCACCTGCAAAATGTGTGAATCCCTCTTGAGGTCCCTCAATTAGACGGCTCTGACTCAAGCTCCATAATTCAACTTTGCATCTGATAATTTCCCATAATGCCCCAATACCAGTTTTGCCACTCACTATACACCTATAACTGGCACACTGTCTCACTCAGAGCACACTCGCTGCAGTGTCGCCCAGGACCGCTCCTCTGCCGACGATCTGGGTATACACAGATGCACCGTGCAAGGTGGGGTGGGGCTACCAATCCAACACTGGTCTTCAAAACCAGGGCAGGTGGTCAGGCTTCCAACACTTACATATCAACACATTGTTGTACCGTTGTTCTTCCTGATGGATCACGGCCAAACTCTCACCAGCAAATCCGTGGCCTTCAGGATGGACAACATGAGTACAGTCCATTGCATCCAGAAGCAGGGTTCCTTCAGGTCTGTGGTTCTCCAGGACCTGGAGGAGAAACTGTTCTTTCTGGCCAACTCTCAGCATCTCCCTGCACCTACCCGGACGACTAAATATCTGGGCGGATGCTCTGTCAAAGGAACATAGCACCCAGGTAGAATGGGTGCTGAAGCAAGATGAATTCAATGACCTAACCAGCTCTTGAGGTGTTCCGCAGGTCGACTTGTTCTCCTCTCACGAAACGAACAAGTTGCTATTGTTCCTAACCCGCTGGCGTCAAACACTAGCAGGCGGACTGGGATGCTTTCAACGAAGGCTGGAACAAGTGGCAGTCAATATACGTATTTCCGCCACCAGACACATTCTTGATGTGCAATGTCCTTCACAAACTGGAGTCGTACCTCGGCCAAGTTTGGATGATAGCACCCATCTGGCCGGCCCAATCATGGTCCACCCAGCTGAAGTGTTGGTGCCTGTTCCCCTGTCCATCTCAAGCTTCGAATTGGGGCAGATTTGGGACCTCAGGATCTGGTTGTTATTCACATTGTGGAGGTTTTGGAGGTAAAGTGGTTCCCAATGTTTGGATGCACCTTGAGAGACAAATTTAATCTGAGTTATACAACAGCCACATGTAAAACTTACAGGTCTCACTGGAAAGAGTTAGACCATTTCATGAAAAGCTGTTTCCGGCTATGCCTTACCCCTCGTCAATTGACACCCCAATGGTCAGTTGACAGGGTGTTAAAGCTCCTAGCATCACCACAATAAAACACCAAGTGTTTCGAAGACAAAAAAATCTGTTTGCTTTAACTACAGGCAAGAGAGTCTCTGAGTTAGCAGCCATGTCATGGGCTAGGAACTGCTTGCGGTTTGGCCCCTCCCTTAAGTCTGTAACTCTTGCCCCTGATATTGCCAAGAATGTATGCAAGACTCTTATTATTAAACCCTTCACTATTAAAACTTTAAAAATGCAAAGAGTTCATCTTAATCTGTGTCCGGTTAAAACCTGTATTGGCCATGCTATGTGGATCTCTCCACAGACAGGAAAAAACATTAGGCTGTCAGTATAAATATGTGCAAGAAAATTGAGGCTAGCAATCCACTCTCATGTGGCACTGTTCATGTCGTCTGGTCTTACTACGCGAAGATCACGTTTTTAAAGAACTATTCCTTGCAAGAAACCATTGCCACTGTGTTATGGTATTCGCACCATACCTTCTGCGCCCACTACCTTTCCCCGACTATGGAAAGGCCTTCACTGCCTTGTGTTGCCGTCGGTCAACACATTGATTAAAATGTATTTTTACATTCTCCTCGGAGTCCTTGCAAATGTTGTGTTGCATTTGGGTTTTGTTGGTATAATATCGATTTATGTTTATGTCTGTATTATATGCCTAACCTTCCGCATTCGGCGGGCTTGAACCTTCGCGCACTTCAGATCTAGCTATTTTTTGTGAATTTTGGTTTTTTCACATATTCACATCTCTGCAATTAAATAGCCTAACTTAGGCTAGATATATATCAAAATGCAGTAGGCCTACTCACTGTTATCTTGCGAATGGTGAAAACTAGAACTGTCTACACCAAGTGGTTCAGTTTTGATGGGGAAAATAATATGGTAAGTTTTTCCGCATCTTGGGATAATTGCGTGAGTTTCAGGAATTTTGTCATTTTGACATTAATATCTGATATCTCCACAAATAAATGGCCTAAACTAGGTTAGATATATATCAGGATGCAGCACTCACTGTTATCTAGAAAATTGTGAAGACCAGAATATTATACTCCAAGTGGTCCTCGTTTGATGTGAAAAATATAAGTGGTGGTTTGGTCTTGTAACCATAGTGGCAGATCCCCAAGTTGACCGTGGTGATTTCACCTGCATATCAATAAAGTAAAGTAAACAAAATAAGTAGAAATAAAAATCCTTTGATTGCGCTGCTGCCATACCGGTGCCTACCGACTCAGCACGTTTATTATTGATTATTGAATATGGATTACGGATTATTTATGATTGTATCGATTATTAATTTCTTTTACCATTGTAACCATTCTTATAGTCACTGTCCACTGCTTTCATAGATTGACTCGAACTCCAGAAAATCATCGATCGATTGCTTTGGGCTGTGTTCCAAGCAAGAGGCAGCTGACTAACTGACTGTGCGTAATTGTTGTCGTGTGTGTCCCGGACTGCCCACCATGACAACAAAGCTTTCTCTTGTGCGATTTTAAGTGATTTTAAGCCATGTAATAACCATTAGCCTTAACGAAGGCCATCCAGGCTCTTCGGTTTATCTCAATATGCCTTCACGAAGGCCATCTGGGCCCTGAGGGTTAAGTTTGAGACATTACTGTAATCAGATATTTCTTGTTGATGCATGATCTGTATTACTCACTTTCAATAAACTGCCCAATATAACCATGTTCATGCTTTTGCCATGATTGACATATTAATTAGTGTAGCTCGACTAGACTGAAATGTCCTCATCTAAACGTGTTACACAAGCATTACGTTAAATATGTAATGGTTATTTTAAATAAGTGGGTTTAACGGCTCTCCAATAACCAAGAAAGAGGCAAATTTCTTATTTGATAATAGGCTTGGAGTATCTAATATCAGATTCTACCGCCTGCATACTGAACTCCTGCCCATTCAATCTAGTCCTGATTCACTTGATAATGGTGATAAAAGACAAGGGTGGTGCACACGCACCTGAGACATGGTGCAGGCCTAGGATTGAATGGGATCCTAGTCGGCTAATTTTGATCCTACTTCTACAATTTCATTCTTCTATTCTTCAGTGGTCTTGGATATGTATAATGTACTTAGACAGTAATTAAGTGCATTCCTCTTGAAGTTTCAGTTTCACAGCATGGAAGCAGGGTGGTGATAAAGCTGCCACCACCCCCAGAGTGATGAGCTATACCGATACAAGCTCTACAGTATGTTAGATATTCGAAGGCGGTAGAAAATAGAAACATTTACTTCATATCAGTCAATAGAGATACATTTACTTCATAACCAGTCAATATAGATACAATCACTTCTGAATAAGTCAGTATTGTTGACATATTGTATTACAAAAAACAGTCAATATTTGATTAGATAATTACTTTAAAACAGTCATTATAGTTAGTAAAACATTCACTACAGTAACTTTAAAACAGTCATTATAGTTAGTAAAACATTCACTACAGTAACTTTAAAACAGTCATTATAGTTAGTAAAACATTCACTACAGTAACTTTAAAACAGTCATTATAGTTAGTAAAACATTCACTACAGTAACTTCTAAATCAGTCAATATAGCAACTTCAGAAACACAGTAAAGATAAGTGACAAAAGACCAGGGCTCGGTTATTCAAAGAAGTCATAAGTTGCGACCTGGAATTAATACAATGAATAGAATTTTACTATATAATTTGTTCAGTAATACCGTGTTTGGAGTATTGAAGCAGATTTATACGTTTCTTCGCAACTTGCGATCCGTAACTTCTATGTGGAAACGTTTTGAGAGCATTTTGAACTGATATGAGCCTGAAGGTAGATTACTATGGGTGACAGAATTAATATAAAGTATATTTCAGAAACTGCCAGATCAATGTTGCAGATAAAAGTTGCGGGAACAACTAGTTTACATCCTCCATTACTGCCACCAGGAAACATAGACTGTCAAGTTGTGATGGTCGTCTTGGAGTATTTAGGCAGACTTAGACAATGTTTTTAACGCAACTATATTCTGGTAGTTTCCGAAACATATTTAATAATAATGCTGTTACCTAATATTGTCTACCTTACATCTAGTTGCCAATACCAGTGTAAATTAATCTAAAATTTTGCCAGTGTAAAGGTATGGTTCAAAAGTTGCAGGGATAATCTTGTGTAAATCTGCCCTTACTGGCACGTGTGTTAATATATACAGTAAGCTATCAAGATTTGAAGGTTATAGGTAGATGTGACGTCATATAATACTTTTAGTATCCGTGCCTTGTGTTCTCCCTCCTGCTCCATTCCATCCTCTGCGTGTGTGTGACTGAGGGCTGTGTGTGGCGGGTGTTACAGGGGACGGAGGGATGCGTGGTGGTGGTGGCTATGGTGTGGACGATGGCTCTATAGTACACCAGCTACAGAGGGCCATGGATCTTGAGGAGACAGATAAGGATACCATACATCTCCTGGTCTTCCTCTTCATGCAGTTCCTCTCTCAGTCTCAGCATGTAAGTTTAACCACCTATCTCAACAAACATATCCTACACCTCCTGGTCTTCCTCTTTGTGTAGTTCCTCTCTCAATCCTAGTATATTGGTTTTAACATAAACACCAAAGTCACCACTGTATTATAGGTTTGATCCTCAAAAGGAAGAAAGAAAACCTAATATTTATAAAGTGACCTAGGAATCAATGACGGACTGACAATTATCATATTTGGAGCTCTTGTCGTTCAGGGAAACCCTTGAAACGTACTGTCCGTCCGCTACAAACATTGAACAAATTAATAAATATTATAGGTGGCATGATTAATTTATTCATAGGAATCAGATACCACTATGAAAATATATATAGAAATAAAGTAACAAGAAATATTAAGTTTCTGTTAGTGCGCTTCCCATTCGTCACTTGTTCCAAGCCAACACTTGCATTCCTCGAGGATAACTCGGTCCTCCTGGTATCTCATGATAAGAACAGAGGAATGGGAAGGGGATGGCGGGAGATTTTATTTCATCATTGATTCCGGAGTCACTTTATAAATATTAGATTTTCTCCTATCCCTTAGGGGATCAAACCTATAATTTAACAGTAATCCTACCATCAATGATGTGCTGCCGAATACTAAGATTGGAGGCGGGACATTCCTAAGTCAATTAACCCATAAATTCCAAAGGAATACAGATAGTTGCTTAATTAACATACATTGTTTTCATTTAGTAGTAGCCTCTATGTTATCCAATGTCGCCCACTCCAGGAAATCACTTTCGTGATTAACCAGTATCTTCTAGAGGTGCGCCTTAATTTTCCTACTAGTTATGTTGTACACACACCAAGACGACTATTTAAGCGGGAAAAAAAAAGTTGCCCATTTAATCTAGACCCTCCTGGCGTATGCATAAGCCCCCAAGGTACATGCACCTGGCTTATAGATAGTATCAGTTTATGCGCAACCTCTGTTGCGTGCACACGCTTACCTGTATCTTCTTTGATTGTGCATGTCTTCCACTCATTTTGCTTCACTATTATGTGATATTTGGGCCTTCATAATGGCTTCTGAAATTTTAAGAAAGATGTTACTTGATATAGGTATGCACGAAATGGGGCTCTGGTGAGTACTAGAGGCTGTATTTGGGGCTGGAGATAACTTTGTTGGTGTTTAATGTTTTGATTGTGTGGATCGCCGCCATCTTGTTGTAATTGGGTTAACTGTTCATAGCCTATATAACTTCTCTCACACCCACATTAATCCCTCCTGGCCTGTTAAATCCTGCGCACCCTTCCTAGTCAATGCCTTTCAATCCCTCCAACTACTCTCAATCCCCCCTTCTACCCCTACTCCAATTCTCCCTAGTACCCCCTCTCCTCTCTTTCATCGTTCCTTTCATGTCTCATTCGTCAATTCCTGTGACGGACCCCTGGACCCACAATTCTTTCTCAAACTCCTCTCTCTACGATTCCCTGTCTTCCTCAGAGTCTTTACGGACGGCTCTTTCACTCCTCTCTCTGCCTCCACCTCAGCTGCATTCTATGTAGATCTCTTCATGACCAGTACCTGGCGTCTGTCGGCAAGACACCCGGTCTTAGCCACAGAACCTTTTGCAATATAAATGGCCTTACAATTCTTACACAATTTCCTTCCCCATCAACCAGTAGTCATCTTCTCTGACTCTCTCTCTTCCCTACCACCTCCTTTCCTCCCAACACCTCCGCTCCTATTACCGCCTAGTCTTCCTCTCCCTTTCCCTTGCCTACTCCCTGCATTCCAGAGGCTTTAATCTGCAATTCCAGTCAGTCCCTTTACACTCTGGTATTCGAGGCAATGAAATCGCCGACAAAGCAGCCAACCTAGCCCATTCCTCTCCTGCCATAGAATTGTTCCCCCTAGACCAGGCGACACTCTCCAGACTCTTTTTTGACGCCTATTGGTCGCACTGGAGTATATCCTCTTCACGTACACCCCTCCCGCACCCCGCTTGGGCAGTACTGCTCTGATCCCTCACCCCAGCCTTGGGCTCGCTTTTCAGATAGGACGCTCGATGTCACGATCTTGAGGCTCCGTATAGGGCATGTTGACCTAGCCCCAGACCTCCATCGAATAAATCTTCTCCCTGACCCGCACTGCCCATAGTGCTGTACTGTGGAAGAGACTGTTGATAATTTCTTGCTCTATTGTCCCCGCTATCACCTTTTTCGTACCCACCTTCGTGAGCGGCTTCATGTATGAGGCATCATTAGGCTATCCCTCCCCATACTCTTGAGGGGGCCACTCTCTCTTCCCCCAACAGGTTTGGCGTGCTTCGGCTGGTTTCAAACTTCATCGCCAGGAGTGGCAGGTTTGCCCGCTAGCCTCGTGTACTAGACTAGACGAAGCAACAGGGTGAGAAGGAGTCCTGCCAACGGACCCTCCGGCCCTTCAACCCAAGAAAGAAGAACTACAGTCATGCCCTTGTTAATGGGGTGCTGAGTAACGCGCGTTCAATCATACGCGGTCACCATAAATGCGGAAGCTCTGTTCTTAATTGGACATGCTCCAATCTACCGCAGAATTGACTCAGCCCTGTGACGTCACGCTCGGGTCCGTTCGGCTTCCCGCCCTCCCTCTCAGTTTGTATACATCTGTGGTTCGGCGTGTACCTCAATATTCTCGGTGATTATAAGGATCTCTCTCACTGTTACGTAAATGAGGATATTACTTACCACATAGACTTTATTTGAAACCATAATCATATTTAGCATAGCCTAACTCCTCGTCGTTTCCCCGGCTTTCGTCAAGCTTTCGTCAGATATGGCACTTGACTGGACTGTTTTGATGGTCCGGGCCTTTCAATTCTTTCTTCATTACCACCAGGCCCACCATCCATATCACCGAATGCATTAGAGGCCATAATAAATGTGAGAGATAAGAGATTCAGGCACAAATAAGCAAGTAAAAGGCGGGTGGACTTATAGTCTCTGGCTAATGTTGACGGCATAAAAGATGGCGGCTGTAAATTGCACAAGTGATGCTCGGATCTCGGATTCACCGTATTTCACTTATTTGTTTGTGTTTTCTAGTTGATGTCGAGTCTTTCATTATTTTTGCTCTTGTTTTCGGTGCTCCACTGTATGATACATGATTAATAAATATAAGAACAGAAAAAAACAGCCAACGAGAGCCCAACCTCCCTCTGACGTCAAGCCGATCAGCTTCTGAATCACCCCATGCTTGGCGGTGACGTAGACAGGCGGGATTTTCGAGTTTTCCCGTCAAAGAAGGACCGCGATAATGGCTCTAGGACCTGTGGTAACAGAATAGTTGGGGTTTTTAGGTATGCACGATAACGGAGAAACGCTATAATCAAACCTGTGATAACGGAGGGTTGAGTGTATGTACAGTACTTTGTGTCAAAAAGGTGACTTTGGGACTTCTGTTGGGCCGAAAAGGGTCAAAAAGGGGACTTTGGGATTTTGGCAGGAACAAAATTAATTTTCCCCAAAAGGTATGTTGTTTCGATATCGCGGGCTTCGGTAACATGGTGAATGGTTGAGACGAAATATCGACGTTAACGAGAGCACCACTGTATTGTCTCTTTGGGACTTGTCACTCTTCCTTCTTGTTATACCAGGTTTTTACTGGGGTTGTATTGACTTTATAGGTTGGTTCTTACTTGACTGGAGAAGATGAGAACACACAAGAACACAAACACAGAGGTAATAGAGGATAATATAACACAGAGTACAAACATAGATTATTCTTATTCACACAAAGTCATATTATGAGAGGTGCAATAGTACATGACACAGGGATAAGTTTCAATTAGCAGCACACAGGCAGGTTCTGAAGATCTGTGAAGACGTTGCTGCCTGGTATTCCCTACGACGTCCTGGTCCGTGGTGGTGGTCCTGTCGTGTGACGGTGACAGAAGTTAGGGGAAGACTTCTTAAAGATCTCTGAAGACTGTAGAGGTGAGGGTATTACATGAAAACGAGCTGTTCCACCAGTGTCTTACGCTCTCGTATCATGGTATTAAAGTAAGGAGCCGTTTCACCAGTGACTTACGCTCTCTCTTACAATCCAGACCTAGACATCTATGTGAGTTTCTGCAGGAACTTCTGTGATGGAATCTTTGGATTATTACGAAGACGAGCCGTTCCACCAGTGTCTTACACTCTCGTATCGTAAGGATTAAGTAGGGAATTGTTTCACCAGTGTCTTACACCCTCCACTACAAGTCCTGACTGAAAAGGAAGCCATTACACCAGTGTCTTACGCTCTTCCAACCAGCCTTACTATGTTTTTGGGTTTGTTAGAACTATCTGCCGCACTACGTGTGTTAAATCTATAATTGTAGTAAAGTTCCGTACCAAGGCAAAAGTAAAAATGTTAGTCGGCCACCAGTGTGGTCTAACAAAGATACAAAGCAACTATTCAAGGTACCTTCGAGATACCGCGTTGAGTAGTTCCACCAGTGTCATATTCCCTCAAGGCAATTTCTCGGTATATATAATCCCAAGTCTTCCAGATATCCTCAGACAGTGCCATTAGATATCTTCCCAACTGAACCACTTCTGGATTTGGCTGTGCAGAGGAGGGTGTGTGTCGACGGCGGTAGCCCCTCTCAGAATCCTCGCCACGGCGGTGGTGAGTCTCCGGGCAAGATGGGCGCGTGGTGGTTTTTTCCCCTTGATGCTGGTTGGTGTTCTTTGATTTAACTGGTGGTGCTGGAGGTTGGTCTTCTTATTAAAGCTTTTCCTGGTGTCGGGGGACGTGGCGAGGTGATGGTGGCGACCCGAGCCTGCCGGGGTGAGGAGGCTTTTGTGTCCTCATGTCTCGGCGGCGTGGTGACAGGAGTTATTTCTATACTGGTGCTTTCATCTCCTCATTTGTTTTTCTCCCCTGTTTCACTTCTTTTTATGTAACATAAGATTTTAGTGATGGAGACAGTGTGATTTAACATAGTTCTATCTAGGCGTCTTTTTTCACTTAGGGACCAGTATTGTCTTAGTATTTTTTCCGAAAATTTTGTGAATTCTGTGTTACTATGCTCAAAATGAGTTTGCCTTGGGCTAGGCATGATATGCGGTTTTCAGACTTTCTGTTTGATTCTAAGGCTTCAGCCTTCCTTTCTCTTACTTCATGCCGCTTCTAAAGGGCTTATTTACTCCTTGAAGTAACTTTCCTTGACTAATCTGTCAGGTTTCGGGCCTTTCGTGAACGTAAATGTAAATTTGCTTGATGTGCTGACACTGTTGCCAGGTTGGTTCAAGAATTACCTTGCTTGGACACTAATTCAGCTCAAAAAATCCCAAACTCTTGGGATTTGTTGAACTGGCAACAGTATCGGTCCGTACCTAATCTAGTCGGTTTGGTGAGTGCATGCATGGCCCCCCACCTTTTGAGCAGTTTTCAGTGACCCCGTTCATTGTTTTTGTTGCTCTGGCAAAGTTTTACCATGCTTAGCCACTATTCAGTTTGGAAGAATTCCAAAATCTTGGGATTTGTTGAACTGGCAACTGTGTCGGGTCTGTAACTAAGCTGGTTGGTTTGGCAGTTGTATGCGTGGCCCAAAAAGGATAGAAGGAAAGAGGTGAAAGCGTGACGTCACACGGTTATTTCCGCACGCATCCTAGGGGTAGCAGCACTATCGTGGGGCATAATATTATAAGCAAAAAGCCCCAGTGGTGATTCCTTATTATATATTCCTTGATATATGTGTGCCTGACTTGTCTGCAGTGTTAACGGGGATATCACACTAGGCCAATTTTCGCCCTTCTACAGCAAAACAACGGAGATACCGCCCTTCACCGGCACAAATATCGCCGTTTGACGGAGCTAGGATGCAGCCCTCACTGGGTGGGAAGCAACGTCTTTTGACGGAGGTAAATTGTCAGCCTCAATACGGTATGGAGAATATAAATATTATGCAATACTTCAAATTTAGATATAACACTAAGCATTACAAAATTGCCTACATCAAATGGTGGATGTAACCAAATATGCATTAAGCCAATAACCAAATGCATATTGTTCATTTTGTCCTGGTTAAAGCCCAATTTGAGACAATATTTGTTCTATGTCAATCTGTAGCGCTACGTATTGAGACTGGTAAACTCACTTCTGAATTATAGAGGACGCAGGAGGTGGTCAGGGCGGTTCGTATTTATTCTCAATGATATCTCAAGTATATGACGTCGAAATATATATTTTGCTACAAAATTGTGTTTTGATTGTGAGAAGGGCTGCTGATAGACATAAACAAGGTGAATTATTGCCAAAATAGCCAGCTACACCACTTGCAGCTAAATAACCACTGTTCCTACGCCACAGCGATTGGTATGAATCGAAAATCTCCGAAAAGTTCAAAATATTTCCTCATATAAGCTCCAAATATAAAAAAATAACAATGCTAGCGTGTAGATTGAGTCATATTGCATTATATTTGTCTATATAAATCCACATTACTCTACATTATAGGTGAAACAGCACAATATAAGGATCGCTTATTCCGTGAAAACGATTAGGGGTGATGTCAGGCTGGCTGGCTCAGTTGATAGCATGCCTGATTCCCATCTTGAAGGTCTCGCGTTCAATCCCCGCTCAGATTGAAAAGTTTTTCTGGGATATAGCCGGCGGTTACCATCTCCCCATGAGCAAGGGGGATGGGTAATGGTCTCTGGTAGACTAAAGAAAGCCAAGCGCTTGTGAATCCTCGAAGGGGGAGATACGGGCACTATACAGTATAAGTAACCAGAAGATTATTATTATTATTATTATATATTGCGAAAAACTTCCTCGTAGCTACTTATTTATTGGTGGCTCCTTACGTCAATGACGTAAGAGCCTATGATAATATGGCCTCGTTCTGGGCTCCTCAGAGCCCGGGTTAACCTCGATCACAACGGTCGAGAACCAAGGTCATCTTAGGGGGTACCCCTTAATCATTCCTAAGGTACGTCATTGAGACGGAGCCACTGAAAAGTAGGAAATAAAAAAGAAAATAATTAACACAGTTTGAACACCGCGCCTACGTGCATTCCGATCTTCCTGAGCTGTTTCCCATACCTTGACCGGTACCCCCACCCCCCAGGTGCGTTCTCTCTTGATCGTCGCCCAGCCAGATAGGACGTTTTTTTCCTTACCTCCCTGTCAGTTTTACATAGCCCCTCTTAAACGCATCAGTTTTTAATCCCTAGTGAGTCTAATTGCAATTTGGGTTGCATATGCGTTTAGGAATGTATTTATTTTAACTATTTCACTTGTAAACCTGCATAAGTAAGGACTCAGTTCTGGGCTGGTCTACGATCGTGCTTTTCAAGGACGCCACTTTCGCCTTTTTTTTTTTTTTTTTTACTTAGTGTTTTTTGTTTCTTGTTTTGTCTATCATACGAGCCTCGGCTCATTAGCTGCAGTGTCTCTCGTTTTTTCTGTGAAAGGGTGTTTTAACATTGTAGCTTGATATTAATTCCCTTAAGTGTTGAATTCTATGTTAGTGTCAAATTCATAGATCTTTAATTCTTTACATGTACCCCCCAAGGTTGTGCGCTGGCCAGGAGTTACTTGTTTACTACATTTTTGTTAAAAAACTAATTCACAAATCCTAATTTCGAAAATGTTTTTGACCTATTTTCATTCAATGCTTCACACCATATCAACCACAATACCTTCAGTATTAACTCCCAAGTTTTCTATGAATATATATGAATACATACATATTGCCTTTTACATTAATCAATCAAGAGTGCCTCATCACATATATTTGCCTTCAAGGCATTTTGTAGGGCATTATTTTCAGTGAGAACCATCAAATACTTACAGCTGATGGTTTTATATTGTGATGCTAAATTCAATTACAACATTCTAATAATAGCCTATATTGGACGGCTTATTTAGGCACTCGTACGTTATTATTTTCAAGGGTATCAAGTAGACCTACAGCCAATGAGTACCCAAATAATATCTTGATTGAATATATCTCACTGACTTACAATCACGGAACGATGTAAGAAACATGTACAAAGTTACATAATAATCGCCATTATCACTCGTGCAAGAGTAGGCCTACCCTTACGAGTGCAAAATATGGCGTGTTGAGAATTCTCAAGTCGAATTCTCAAGTCCCCGGGTACCCTAGACCTTATCTCAATAAGGCCCGGGTACCAAGGCCCGGGTACCAGGACTGCCGGGTATGGAGACAGTCCCGGGTACCCAGATGGGCGGGGATATTATAATACCATACAAGTATTTGAGAATTCTCAGTTCGAATTCTCGAGTCCCCGGGTACCCTAGACCTTATCTCAATAAGGCCCGAGTACCAGGACTGCCGGGTATGGAGACAGTCCCGGGTACCCAGATGGGCGGGGATATTATAATACCATACAAGTATAAAATCAAGCCCGGGTAGGCCTACATGTAGGCTATCGCCAGTTTTCCCGGCCGACTGTTAATACTATGACAAACCCGGGCACCAATATTCCTGGGCGGTATTACAATAACATAACAAATATAAAGTCAAACCCGGCCAGGTACCAACAGGCTATTACCGGTAATACCATAACAAATATAAACTCAGGCCCTGGTACATGTAGACTGTGGCCAGTTACCCGGGCAACTGTTAAGACTTGTGATGTTTAAGTGTGTCTCATACGTTTACTAGTATGCGTTTTCATACTCAACCTTGAATGTTTACACAGATCAGCTGGACCAACAGTGACCATGTCATGTAAGGGTTCTCTTGTTATTTTGCTCTGTTTAGGTTAAGATTTATGAGGAGCACTAATATTCCTAGGTAGTATTATAACCCAATACAAATATAAACACAAGCCCGGCCGGGTACCAGCAGACTTTTGCCGGGTACTCTGACAAACTGTCAAGACTATGACAGACCCGTATACCAGTATTCCCGGGTGATACTATAAAGGCTATAGCAGGTTACTCTGGAGGCTGCTACCCGGCCGGTTAAAGCTATGACAAACCCGGGCACCAAGATTCCCGGGTGGTATTACATTACCATATAAAGTATAAAGTCAAGCCCGGGTACTTGTAGATTATGGCCGGCTACCCGGGCACTATTATAATCCACAACAAATACAAAGATAAACCCGGCCGGGTACCATCAATTTATTACCAGGACAACCCCGGTTACCATGTTAATTTCAGGACAAGTTGGCAGGACACACAATCCGGAATGGATAACAAGAGTGCTATTACTGCACTAGATCTGTTACATAACAAGATCGATACGTTATTGCAACTATAAATGCATAACGTTATTTTAATTTTATTTTTGTGATATACAATTATCAGTATTCACACCTCAGTAGTTCTGTCTTTCCGAGATAAGGCTTCTTTAATGTTACCCGCTTTATACATCTTTTTCTTACGACTATACTCTTATATTTAGACACATGTCACAGTTTTCGTTTTGGTCTTCCTATTAGTTTCTCGCGGTTTAGCGTGATGAGCTTATGTAGGTCCCTCCACCGGTCGTGATATTCTAGGCTCTTACGTCATTGACGTAAGGAGCCACCAATAAATTACGGTTTTGACAACCCGTAAGGGAAGGAAGGAAAAACTAATATTTATTGGTGGCTCCTGGAGTCAATGACGAAAAGTGCCCTCCCACCATCCCCTTCCCGTACACATGCTCAACTTGATATTACATTAGAGAAGGTTCCTGGGAGGAACAGCCAACTGCAGGTGTGTGGGAAGCTGAGGAAGACCGGAGCGCGCGTGGGCGCGGTGTTCAAACTGTGCTAATTCTTTTCTTTTTATTTCCTACTTTCAGTGGCTCCAACCCAATGACGTACCGTAGGAATGATTAAGGGGTACCCCCTATGATGATCTTGGTTCTCGACCACCATGATCCAGGTTAACCCCGGCTCAGAGGAGCCTGGAACGAGGCCATATTAACATAGGCTCTTACGTCATTGACTCCAGGAGCCACCAATAAATATTAGTTTTTCCTTCCTTCCCTTACGGGTTGTTAAAACCGTAATAAAGACAAACCAGGGTTTCAATAATGGAATCAAATGGAAATTATTGCCGGGTACTCTAAGTTTGGTCATACTATAATAAAGATGTCATACAATTAAGGCAGATATTATTTTGTCGGATACGATACAATATACGATATACTATATGCTATATACAATATAGCATTGTCATACTATAATAGGACAAGCCCGGGTTGCAATAATGGAGGCAAATATTAATTTTGCCGGTTACCCTAGGCTTTGTCATACCATATTAGAGACAGGCCTACTATCAGAATTACGTGAAATACGAGAGCTTAAGTGACCGGTTACACTTAGCCTCTATGTTGCCAAAGATACAAATATATTAGTCTTAGCCTAAGACTAGGCTATACCTGAAAAAAAAATAATAATTACCGAGTAATTATATCCAGTGATACCGGGTAAGAATTCACTAGGCTATTTCTTACATAAGCGGCAACTATAGTTTATTTAAAATAAACGATACAAGGGTAGTTCCTATTTTTTTTTTGCCAAATTTAAGTAGGCCTAATAATTCCGGTATTATTCCCACTATGCAACATTGACTCCTTGGTATTATTCACAGGCTCAGGCGAGCTGCTGCTTTACCACAGAAGAATCTTTTCAATGATTAGAACGATCTCTTCTGGCCAAGTGATAACCACGAGAGGATCCGAACAGTGTTCCAGGTTGGGAACTGTGGTGGACCTTACCGTCCTCTCACCTGTTGTTCCCCTCGCTTGGCTAAAAACCCTATAATTTTAGGTGAGTTAATTTTTTACAAAATACTAAACGTTTTCCGGTTCACCGGCTAAGTGACTAAGTCACTAATCATATTTTTGTTAATAACCATGACCCAAAAAACATTTATACCCTCGGTCACATGCAAACAAGTGTTATTATCTGTGTAAAGCCGATCGGCCCACACAAGGCAGATCCCTGTCACACCCAACCCCAATTACATAACAACATAAGGTCATAAGATCGCGGGAAACTGCATATGGCCATGCGGCCCACATGAAGCAGCTCCCATTCACACCCAGCCCATATCACCCATATGGGAATCCAACTTATGCTTAAAGCTTTCAACTGTTTCTGAGCTAATTACTGTTCTGGGCAGTGCATTCTACATGTTAACAACTCTATTACCAAACTCTATTACAACTCTTTAGGTCGACCAGCTCAAAGTCTTCCAGTAAATAAACAGAAGAAAGTGAGCAAATATCAAACTAAAAGAAGACCTGCTAAGTACCAAACTTCCCCGACTCGACTCGCAGTCATGATTTCAAAATCCTGCATTCTACCCCACATATCCCAGACTGTTGACATTGTCTAATGTGGTCAGTCACCCAGCTAACCCTGTTCCATCAAAATACATAAATTACCTGTCTCATCTACTTCCTTGACTGATCCAAGTTCTGAGGGTGTCAGTCCCCCTCCACTTTCCCTAGTACAGTTAGCTGATACTATCTGAGCAATCTGATTAAACCCAGTTGTTTGCTCCACCCACATTAATTCACCCTAAACTGATTCAGGTGAATATGGAAGCTGAAGTACATAAACCCATACACTAATCACCTGTTCAGCCTTCTACGGAGTTACCTGTTCGTTTAGATCCTTCTCTGGCAACTCTAGACATTTTGGTTACAGTACGGTTGGGGCAATACGGGTAGGGTGTTATGATTTGGAAACCAGTAACCATACTGGGGAGGGTTGGAGTGAAAATGAGTACCATGGTTCTCCATTAGAACAAAGTGAAGAAGAGTTTCCTGATATAGTCCCTACTCAGAGCCCGCCTGGTGGCTTGTTTGGTGAACTTCAGGTATTTTCTTAAATCTATGCATGAGTTGACAGACAAAATGGAACAGAAATTTACGTCTTTAGATAAAGCTATCCAAGTAGGTCTCTTGCTCCACTCATGTTACAACATGCCATACCAGACACAGTTCCACTGTCTCATTTACCTGTCCAGCCTAAACAACCTGCTCATGAAATGTTCAAGAAGCCTCCCCCCCTACTAATTGGTGAATCTCGATACTGGAAACAATTACCAGGGTAGCACCTACTAATGCTGACACAGGTCATTCAGACTTGGTGCCAATACCAAATGAGTGGATTATTAAAACGGACGCGCTTAGGCATCTACATACAATTAAAAGATGCACAAGGCCGATTGCTGGACATAATCATAAAACCCTTCCCATCTCTGGATGCTAAGTACTTTACTTACACACAGACACCCACAGTGCCTTCGGGTAAGCGCTTCAAACCATGGTCTGATGGGAATAAGGCGGATGGACATAACGCCATTAAATCTCTCTAATCTCTCAAAGTCTGTAGGTAGCTCCACAAAAAATGTTTGAGAACAAAAACTCCTATTTCGGAGGCACCCACTCTAAGTTATGGTCCATGGGCTTAATGGGTGACTGAGGCAGAGAAATTGTCCTTGTTCTTGGGGTGATCCCCCCCCCCCCCATAAACTCCCATTGGAGTATCACCAATTTGCTATTATGTATGTATACAACTCCGACTCTATTCCCCAGGACTTTTGGGGATATCACAGATCTCCAAAAAAGAGTTTGTAAACCAGCTAGTGACCCGATGATTAATACATCTACCCCTGCACTGATTGACAAAGACTTTAGACTGCATCAAAAGAGCCCATAGGTTGCTGTCAAATTTTATCACACAGCAACAATGTGCACAAGCCATGAGGCAAGTAGCAGATTCTATCCCTGAACAAACTCCAGGTCTGCACTTCATCCCTGAACAAAACTCCAGGTCTGCACTTCAACCCTGAACAAAACTCCAGGTCTGCACTTCATTTTATCAGAAGAGCTTCACGTGGTAATTCTCGGATGACCACTGGTAATGCCAAGATTGCAATGTTTGAGGCAACTAGAGCTAGACAGTATCCACTCATCCAATTGTCCAAGAATATACCCAAAGATATTGCTACTCTGGCTCTCTTTTCACCTCGATTCACATGCAGATTGATTCCCCAAACGACCTGGAATAAGGTTCAGGCTCTGTTGCTAAGCCCTCAGAGTGATATGTTTGGGCAGTTTCTGGCAAACAAGCTAACCCCTCCTCAGAGCTCAGTCCAACAATGGACAACTATCTCTAGAGTTAAAAAACATTAATGAGCCAAATGTTGACAGACAATGTTGTGACTTAGGTGCCAGAAGGCATGCCAGCTTTTCTATCACACATGTTTCTCTCCCCAAAAAGGGACAGTCTACAACTAAAGCCTACGATAGACAGGTTCCTCCTCAACAAATCAATTCACAATATGAAGTTCAGGATGTTAACTATTTCCCAAGTAAAGCTAATTCTACAACCAAAGGTCTGGATAATTACTCTAGATATAGAAGACTCCTACTGGCACGTCCCAATAGCAAGAGGTACCAAAAGTTCCTAGCTATCCCATTCAGAATTAAAGCGGTGATGTTCACCAGAATTCCTTTCAGCTTGAACATAGCTCCTAAAAAAATTCACCAAGATAGTGAAACAATCTCTCCTCCCTCTACTCAAAGACGGTGTAAAAATACTGTTTTACCTTCAAGATTGGATGATTCTGTGGTCTGCCCCACGCCATTACCAAGAACAAACCTTGACAGTCATGCAACATGTGACAAAATTGGTTTTCAGAGTAAATTTAGAGAAATCAAATTCTCACTCCTACACAATCAGCAGAATGAGTAGCATTAATCTGGGATACACAACTTCAGACTATAAAACAAAGTCCAACCAATGCCAAACGTCTTCAAATAAAACTGTTCAGAGTATTGCATACCAAGACTATAACCAGGAAACTTTAGGAATTTCCGATAGGCCCTTTAAATTGGGTTCAAAATTACAAGACCCCTAGGCTTCCTCAGGTTGAAGGAACTAATCCGGCCAGGCAACAAAGCCTTCCCTCTAACACCTCACAATTCCCCTCTCTTCATCCCAAAGAGAATTTTACATCACCTGTCATTGTGGTAAAACCTCAGGTAAAGGGATCAGCGACACATTGGTCAGATCCACCTCCCACTCTATGGGTGGACACAGACACCTCGAGTTTGATAGGATGGGACTATCAGTCAATGGAAGGTCATCAGAATCACGGGAAAGGGACAACATTAAGTCAGTGTCACATCAATACCCAAGAGATAACAGTCCCTCTAATTTTCCCAGAGTTCATGCAATGTCATTGACCTCCAGGTCAATGGCACGCCGGATGGACAACATTACCACTGTAATTTGCTTGAGGAAACAGGTCCCCACCCGCGCCAGGTTTCTCCAGGATCTCTCGGGGAAAAGATATGCTTTCTAGCCCAAAAAACATTCCATATTAATCCATGCAACATATCTACCAGGGGTCTCCAACCTGTGGGCGGATGCTCGGTCCAAGGGAAAGATTACCTCAGCGGAATGGGCTTTCAAACAAAAGGTAGACAAACACTTAATTCTCCCATTTTTACACCAAACCGATCTGTTTACATCTCGTAAAATCAACGAAGCTCCAGTCGTACATATTTCGGAATGACATAACACGAGAAAGGGGCCCAGATGCCCTCACAGTGAATTGGAACAGGTGGACATAGATTTATGATGTGAGAATCATTCATCACCTCAGGTTTTTCCAGGGTCAAATGGCACGGGTTACCCCTATGTGGCCTACTCAGGTGTGGCATACTCAACTTACTCAGTGGTACAAAAAACCTCTGCAACCCCCCCTGTCCTATTTCCACTTGAAAGAAATTGGAAACCTGCAGACCTCGTTCAATTTTACTAGGTGGACATTCTCAAATCCAAGTGGCTACCATCCTACGACAAGGAAATCACGGATACGCTCACTAGTCAATACACAGCGTAAACTTAAGACAGTATAGTTCACACTGTAAACAATTTACAACTTGGAGTGTAGAGTCAATCCAGCAGTCTCCATCGATTGCTTTGTTGCTGAAGCACCTAAATTTCTTAATTGGTTTTAAAAAACTAACAGTTAACACACTTGTAAACCACGTATCGGCATAAAGCAACCCTTCTTGTCGCTTACTGGTTTATCTTTGCCCCAGAAAGACGAACAGGGTTTTATGTAGGCTTGCTTTAAGCTTAGACCCCAAATCGTCATTTGCTTCCTCAATGGTCAATCGCGAGGGTCCTAACTTGGTCACAGTCTAGGTCTTATCCTGTGAGACCTCACATAGACAAGATACTTAAAAAGTGTGTGTTTTCTGATGACCCGGGCTATTGGCCATAGGTTCTCAGAATTGACAGCCATGGCAAGGTCTACTAACTGTTTATGTTTTGCTCCTAACAATGACTCTGTTCATATTGTTACAGCACCAGAGTCATCACAAAAAATGAGCACCAGGAACATATCCTGGTCCGGCTCGCTTGGTGTAGTGACTAGCGTCTCGGACTTCCACCCAGAAGGCCCGGGTTCGCGCCCACGCTCGGCGCATTAAAGATTTTTCACAAGCACTGACTCGTTACCATCCCTCATGAGCAAAGGGATGGGGTAGTAGTACAGGACCCCAATAGAAATACGCCTAATCGGCCTTATTGAGCTATCCTTAGCTAGCTTAGCATGCGCTAGCTTTAAGAACTATTATTATTATTATTATTATTATTATCCCTATACCTTTCTCTATTCCTGCCTTGACAAGAACAAAGATACTCCATGCTCTATGCCCTGTTAAAGCACTATATACCTACTCTAAGTCTGTTATTCCTAGGAATAAGGCACAATTGTGGTTTTCCCCAGATGGTTCAATAAGGTTAGGAAAGAAAGTGTTAGCATCCTTTTTTGCAAAGATAATTAAGGAAGCTGAGCCCCGGTTGTTTGCAAAAGCACATGAGAGGCACATATGGGCCACTACCATTAGTTTTCCTCAATGGTTTTTCAGTGGAAGATATAACTCAGACGGTCCTTTGGTCCTCTAGCAATGCGTCCCTAACCATATGCTTGTCGGTACATCTGGAGAAGATCCAAATTACCAAATATAGCGTTAGGGCGGGAACATGCCCCCTGAGGCCAATTAGTATATGGATATATTTATTCAATGCTTTTATTATCAGTGTTATAAGGTAATAGAAGGTGTGTCCTACCATTCACCTTAAATGAAAAAGGAGGGGGCGTGTTAAGTTCCATGACGAGTTGGCAGGACACACAATTCGGAATGGATAGCAGGAGTGTTATTACTACACTAGATCTGTTACATAGCAATATCTATATATTATTGCAACTATAAATGTGTAACTTTATTTTTAATTCTAACTTTGTGATATACGATCACCAGTATTCACCTCAGTAGTTGTATTTTTCTGAGATAAGGCTTCTTTAATGGTACCCGCCTTATACATCTTTTTCTTACTGCTATACTCTTATATTTAATGCCTTACGAGCGGGCCCGTAAGGAATTTCTACTACCCGCCAAGCGGGTGGTTTTACCCTAAATGGCCTTGTTTCCGTGCTCTTTTTCATGCATAAACAAGAGCCAGAGCGTAATAAAATTATGTATCCCTGAAAGGGCGTTAATTCAGCTTTCCAATGACACCAGAACCATCCTCCTACGACCACGCGTTCTCTTGCAACGATCGTGCAAGACGAAGGAAAAATCCCTAAAATACGGTAATTTCTTGACATAATACCCTGTGTAGTGAGGGAGGAAGGGTGGATGTGTGTGGAGTAAACATCAGTAGGCCCGCGGGACCCATGGCGAACGGTCAGAGCCCGACCTACGCTCCGCCCACCGCTCGTCTCTCTCTCAGAGGCAATATTGCTCCAAAATTGCACACAGACTTAAGTCGGGCCCCGCTCTTTGGGCAGGTGTTCTCTATACGGACTTAAGTCGGGCCCCGCTAATAAGGGGTTAAACACATGTCACAGTTTTCGTTTGGTTTTCCTAATAGATTCTCGCTTTTAGCTTGATGAGCATATGAAGGTCCTTCCACCGGTCGTGATATTCTAGGCTCTTACGTCATTGACGTAAGGAGCCACCAATAAATTACGGTTTTGACAACCCGTAAGGGAAGGAAGGAAAAACTAATATTTATTGGTGGCTCCTGAAATCAATGACGACAATTGCCCTCCCACCATCCCCTTCCCATACACATGCTCAACTTGATATAGACATTAGAGAACGCACCTGGGGGGTGGGGGTACCGGGCAAGGTATGGGAAACAGCTCAGGAAGATCGGAATGCGCGTAGGCGCGGTGTTCAAACTGTGTTAATTCTTTTCTTTTTTATTTCCTACTTTTCAGTGGCTCCGTCTCAATGACGTACCTTAAGAATGATTAACCCGGCAAGTGCGGGAAGACTCTTAAGATCCTGGGCCTAAACAAATCCATTTAAAACACCCCAAAAAAACTTTAACCCTTTGTTTTGTTTTTTTTGTTTTTTGTTTGCCTCTGGGCCATGCCCAATATCACTCCTCCACATCCCCTCCTTCAGTTATCACCTATTTTCCCTGTTATTCCCTTATTCTGTGGTATATTTTCGTGCTAACATTAGCGAGTTGCAAGCAGGGCATTGTCATCACTGTTACCAAGCGAGTACAAGAGAGAGAGAGAGAGTATCGATCGACAGTCTCTCTCCAGACGTGGGGGAAAGTGGAGGGGAGGGAGGTTGCCTCAGCCATAAATTATGTAACTCCCGACCTGCATCGCCGATTTTGATCATCCAAACGCTGTTTCCACTTGTTTTATTGCTGTAACAGGTTAATACCTTTATAATCAACCTAAAATAGGCGCATATGGATAAGTATTAATGCTATTTATGGTAAAATAACGATGTTAGTGATGGGAACAGCTCAAATACCTGCGCACAGGTGTGTGGTGTCTCGTACCCCCCATGCGCACGTATTAGGTTAAGGGGTACCCCCTAAGATGATCTTGGTTCTCGACCGTCGTGATCGAGGTTAACGAGCCTGGAACGAGGCCATATTATCATAGGGTCTTACGTCATTGACTTCAGGAGCCACCAATAAATATTAGTTTTTCCTTCCTTCCCTTACAGGTTGTCCAAACCGTAATATAAGCTTCAAACGCACAACATAGCAACCTTAGCGTATAGATTGGGTCCTATTAGGCTACACTAAATTTGTCAATATCAATCCATATTATTCTACAGTTTTAGTGAAACACCACAATATAACGATCGCTTATTGCCATGGTAAAGCCAGTGGGCAAAGCCTATGCGTGTGTGCTATGAGTTGCCTGTGCTACCGGCTGAAAACGGATACCGAAGAACGGAGAAAGGCGAAAATGTGGCCTAGTGTGATACCCGCTTTACCACAGTTAGGGAAACGTCCGCATAATGAGGGGGCGTTAGATTAAAGAGGGAACGTCTTTAACCCGGGAACGGCGAGAACACTCTTAAGAGGTTTTGGTGGGCAAAGGCGACGATCCTCTTAACCCTTAATTAGCGGCGAGCAACATAAGTCGAGTTAAATAAAGCTGGACTATGTGGCGGCGCTCGACATAACTCGAGTGGCAATTTCAGCACGTAATGTGGCTGAGAGAGAGAGACAAGTGGTGGCAGGAGACTAGCGAGCGTATGACTGCTCCAGACCACCGCGGCGAACCTACTGACACAAATCTCAGCTCCCTCCTCCCTCTCTCACTCGCTACATACTCAATTATGTACCGAAAGTACCGAATTACCTGCTTTTTGCACTCGCGTTGCACGGTTATTGCAAGAAAACTATCCATCATACAAGGATCGTTATGGTGTCATTCGAAAGCTCTGTTTATGCCCTTTCAGGGATAGGTACTTGTTTTACGTTCTGGGTCTTATTTAGGCATGAAAATGATCACGTAAACAGCCCTATTTTGGCTAAAAACACCCCGCTGGGCGGTACACATAAATAAACCGCATAGGCCGCTCGTAAGGTGTTAAGAGATAAGGCCTAAAAAAAAACTTTTAAAAGGCCCCAGTATCAAAGTGGACCGACCGGTTATTTAGGCTTAAAAAGCTTGAAATCCTGAAAATTCCATTAGGTGTTTACTTAACCCACGGGACCCCAGCGTCACAGCGTATGCGTCGGCAATGCATATAATGCTAAACCCCAGCGCCGCATACGTTGCGTCCACTAATAATAATAATAATAATAATAATACTTTATTTCAAACTCACACAGTACAGAGGGGACCATACTGGGGTCCATATATACCTTACAGTAACATAAATATATATAAGCTACTGTACATAGGCTACATAAAATAAAAATAAATTAAATAATACCCAGCTTGCTATCATGTAGTTCACAGCACTGCCTCAACCAAAAACAGTGGTCATCAAACTACTATGTTACCAAAACCACTGTCCTAATTGTGTACATTACCATGCCTCACATCATTTAGCTTCCGGTACAGTATGTTGCTACAGTACAGTATAGGAATATCGGTACTGTACTGCACTATGAGGTTCAGTACCGGTATGCTAATTCTGTAGAGTAGCAGACCTGAAATCATTACTTAAGGTTAAATATAGAGCAACTTCCTCCAGTGTGCCTGGATCCTAGAGGTGTACACTATGCTTGGAGTTTGTAGCATTTTAATGATACTGTTCTCAGAAGTGTTAAGGCGCTGAATGAATTTATATGTTAGCTTTCTAATGAGTGATTGGTAACAGTGTAAGTTCATATAGGCACATAGCGTACTTCTATCTATCTATCTATCTAGGTGAGCAAGGTGTTTAAGGATGAGATCTGTGCAGCATGTGAGGAGGTGTGTGGAGAAGAGGGAGGGGAGTGAAAGGTACAGCATGGTGGACAGAAGAGGTAAGAATAGCTGTGGAAGAAAAGAAGAAAGCATATAGAGAGTGGTTGGGTAGTAGAGGGAATGAAGATTTCGAGAGACAGAAACGAGCGAGGTACGTGGAGAGTAAGAGGGTGGTGAAGAGAGTAGTGAAGGAAAGTAAGAGAAGAGTAGATGAGGAATTTGGAAGGAATCTGAGTGTAAAATGGAGGGAGAGTAAGAAACTGTTCTGGAAAGAAGTCAAGAAAGTTAGGGAAGGTAGCAGGGGAAGCAGTAAGGGTGCGAAAGATAAGAATGGGAGAATGCTAGCCGAGAAGCAAGAGAGAGTCGAAAGATGGAGGGAGTACTTTAGTGAGTTGCTAAATGTAAGGAATGAAGAGCCAGCAAACATAGCTGGATATGGTATGGGAGGGAGAAGAAGAGAAGTAGTGGAGGAGGAGGTGGGGATCAGGAGGTCAGAAGTGTGGGAAGTCATGAAAAGAGTGAAGTTGGGGAAAGCACCAGGAACAGATGGAGTGTGTGGGGAAATGTTGAGGTATGGTGGGGAGATAGTGATAGAATGGGTATAGAAAATGTGCAAACTAGCATGGGAGAAGGGGAGTGCACCCGATGACTGGAAGACTGGCATAATAGTCCCCCTATATAAGGGCAAAGGGGAAAGAGGAGTGTGTGGTAACCACCGAGGAATATGTCTTCTAAGCGTAGTAGGGAAGGTATACAGTAGGGTAGTGATTGAGAGAGTGAGAGTGAGAACGGAGAAATGGATAGGCGATGAGCAGGGAGGTTTTAGGAAGGGAAGAGGATGTGTAGATCAGATTTTTACCCTGAATTATGTTGTGGAGAAATATCTGGAGAAGAAACAAAAGGTGTATGTTGCCTTTATGGACTTGGAGAAGGCCTATGACAGAGTGGATAGAGAAGGTTTGTGGAAAGTACTTAGAATATACGGAGTAGAGGGCAAGTTGCTGAAAGCAGTGAAGAGTATGTATGAGGGTGCAAAGGCGGCAGTACGTGTGGAGAGTGAGCAGAGCGAGTTCTTTGACCTGAATGTTGGTTTGAAACAGGGGTGTGTGATGTCCCCGTGGTTGTTTACTGTATATATGGATGGAGTCATGAAAGAAATACTACCAAGAGCAGTGGATGTTGGTGTATCGTTGAAAACGGAGGGAATTGAGTGGAAGCTACCTATACTGCTGTTTGCGGATGATACAGTTCTGATGAGTGATAATGAATGGGAGTTGCAGGGTCTGGTAAATGAGTCTGGAACAGTGTGCAAAAAACGGAATTTGAAGGTAAATGCGGGGAAGAACAAGGTTATGGTCTTCGAAAGGGGTGAAGTCACAGAGTGTGAGTTGAAGCTGAACGGTCAGGCTATGGAGATCGTCAACTCTTTTAAGTATCTGGGCAGTGTGTTGAGTAAAGATGGGACTATGGATGAAGAAGTTCGGGAGAGGGTACAACAGGGGAAGAGGGTTGTAGGAACGCTAAAAGCAGTAACAAGAAATAGGGTGGTCAGTATGGAAGTGAAGAAGTCCTTGCATGACAGTGTGGTAATCCCGACACTGACTTACGGAAGCGAAGCATGGACGTTGGTTGAGAGACTCAGACCAAGAGTGAGAGCAGTGGAAATTAATTACTTAAGGAGTGCGTGTGGAGTTACATGGAGGGATAGACAGACTAATGAGGAAGTAAGAAGGAGGTGTGGTGTGGAGGTAGATGTGCTGGAAAGTGTGAAAAGGAACAACTTGAGATGATTCGGCCATATGGAACGTATGGAAAGCGAGAGAATGACTAACAGGGTGTACGAGAGCGAGGTGGAGGGACAGAGAGGGAGAGGTAGACCGAATGAGAGGTGGAAGGATGGAGTGAGGAAGTACATGAACGAAGGCTGTGCTGGTTGGGGGCAGGGGCGTCGACTGACTGGGGACAGAGGTGCATGGGGGCGGTTCGTTCGTGGCCATCCCTTCGGGGATCGCGGCGTCAGGCAATAGATAGATAGATAGAAATATAGAGCAACTTCCTCCAGTGTGCCTGGATCCTAGAGGTGTACACTATGCTTGGAGTTTGTAGCATTTTAATGATACTGTTCTCAGAAGTGTTAAGGCGCTGAATGAATTTATATGCTAGCTTTCTAATGAGTGATTGGTAACAGTGTAAGTTCATATAGGCACATAGCGTACTTGTACTCTCATATTTTGAGAGCCCCAGAAACATTTTCATGATATTGTGATATGAGATACTTAGTCTATTCACTGTCATTTTCTTATAATTCCACCATAGTTGTGCTGTATACATTGGTGAGCAGTAGGAGTTGAACAATGTTATTTTTGTATCCCATGTGCACATATGAAATTTTCTTAATATTGAATTTCTAGCTTCGAAATGATTTACTCTTGTCCTATGGTGGCTAGAGGGTTGAGGATGGTATGGGAAACTACCTTATGATGTTGCCGAACAGTGGCGGTACGCTCAACCCTCTAGCCCATCCGCGCGGGTGAGTAAGGGTGGATGGGGAAAGCCAGCTTACCCACTTATCCCACCGCCACTTTTGTGCTTATTTATTCTTATCCTATGGTAGCTAGAGGATTCAAATTCATATGGCATATACCTTATGATGTTGCCCAACAGTGGCAATACTTATCAATAGGCAATACCCAAGTCCCGCCGCGGTGGGGAGTGGGGAGAGAGAGCGCGGGAGTGGAAGGACTGAGCGGCCTCCCACCTCCCTCCCGGCCCAGTTACCTTGTTTACCTCGTCGCCTCGCTATGTTTATCGCTCCCCTAACGATTCCCATAACATAGTTGACTCCCCATCAAGCGGGGAAGAGGAGGAGGATGATGATCCAGACCCCACGGCATTCTTCAAAATTCTGCCAGGTCATGGTAGAGGTAAGAAGAGACGAGATAGTGTGTCATGTTGCTACGTACACAGCAAGTTTATGTGTACACTGGTCCTCCCCCACTCCCCCTGCCTTCACCACCACCTCCCCTTTCTCCCCAATAAGAATACGTCAAAACCCATATTTTTAAGTCAAAGGTGCCTAAAACAATGTGTAACACTCGTATTCTAATTATAAAATATACGGTAAAGTATTAAATCAATAAACAGAGTACGTGAGAGAGGCATAATAAAAGTGAGAGTGAGTGAAGGGGAAGTCTGGTGTCATTCAGCTGGTAGTGTGTACGTGCGTGAGTGCATGAACAAGGTGGCCGCCAGCCCGCCAGTCGCCATGGCAACTAGGACGCGCGCGGGGCTTGCCACTCGTGAGCACTTATTATAACTTATATCTATGCACTTATCACACTGTAACTTCACTTATAATGACATTATGTGATACATGTTGCTAATATATGAACTATGAAGGCACACATGATGCTCAGGTGGTGTAAATAACCGTCACTCGAAAACTGGACGCATCGTACATCTGCCATGCTGCCGGGCTCAGCTGTGTCTAGCCGGGCGGGAAGCTTGAAGGCCGCCCGGCAACAGCTGATTGCTGAGGGTGCCCCCCCCCCATAGGACCCCCAAATGACCGAGGTGAGTGTTTTTTTTGTGTTATTCTTCATTTCTCACCTATTAAAGCTATTCAAAAAAAATAAAAAAGGCCAAATCTGCTGGTCTCTCGATGTACATTTATTCTAAATTAGCTGGGGTTCAGTGGGTTAACAAGAGTCAATATCCCTTCATAAGCCAGTGAAATGTTTTTAGTGAAAACCCATTGGATTTTTTTTTTTTTTTTTTTTATGTTTTCCAAACTTTTCCTGTAATTATAAAAACGTTATATAGCGAACTTTGAAATTGACATGCTCAGTAACTACTGGTCGTACGAGGATCATACATATATAAATTGAAAGAGCGTAAAATACTCTACAACCTCCCATACGCTTTATCTTCTACTCTGCCGTGTTCCTGCGTAAAATATTGTAAAAAAAAAAAAAATTACCTAAGACTTTCACATGTTTTTTCTCAAAACTGTTTTGTCGCACTTTGGGATCTTATAATAAATGTATTATTGGACCTATAGGAATGGTGTACAGTATATACCATTGGAAAGGGAATTAAAAACACTACATCTTGTATAAAGCTAATTTACTATAGCCAACTTTGTTTGGCTGCAGCATGTAACAGTCGTAAAATTCTACAAAATAATTTCACCTTAATTCATAATCACCTAAATCCAGAAATACACAAAATATATAACATGTTTTTTTATAGAAACTACAGACACACCTATTGTGAGTCGTTTGATTACATACAGCAGGTGCTGTAGGGATTTCTGTAGGTGTTATATGCGTCTTAGTAGTGCTATAGTTTTCAACCTTTTTTGCCTAAATTGAAAGTAAAACCTGGAAGTTAGTAAATAACAGGTCGGTCCCCTTAAAACTAGGGAATTGTTGATTAATTGAGATAATTCCCCTCCATACCTCCTAATCACTCTTCCACATGTGTCAAAACCCCCTCCTTCGCCCCCCCTCTTCCCCCTTTAATTATCACCTATTTTTCCTCTTATTCCCTTGTTTATCGGTGTATTTACCGCATCAATATCTTAAAACTGGTTCCAAGCTGTGGTGCTGCATATGTTTACTGCATTGGAAAGGAAAGAGAGAGAGAGACAGGCTTCAGTCTCCCACTAGGCTTCGAGAGAGGAGGGTGTAATCCTCGCGTGTCTCACCTCATGAATGAACGGTCGTCAATAATTCGCGATTTTCAACCATCAAATGCTATTCCCACTTGTTTTATTGTTATTACATGTTAATATCTTCATATTAAACATAAAATAGGCGCATATGAATAAGTAATAACGATATTTATCGTAAAATGACGATTTTAGGCGGGAATGAAGGCTAATATCGTCGCCTAGCAGTAGGGTGTTCACTACATATAGCTCGCGCTTACCGGGTTAAGAGTGAATTAATGTGGGTAAGAACGCTTGTAAATAATTTAAAATAAAATAGATATATAATAACAAGAGGGGAAAAAAATAAGTATACATATACAACATATAAAATACTTATATATGATGCAAGTATAACTCCAAGCATCACAACAAGAATGAAAATGACATTTTGAATTTATATTATTAGTTACATGTTATGTAGATGTTAAATTGTAAAGTTGCACTAACACTGGACATTTAGACGAAATACGTAGTTAGGGTATACTTATGACATCTAGGGATATTCTGTCCCAGCCTGTTTGACGCCATGGCAACTCCCGAATCTCATAACAACAATGACGAGGGTAGAGGAGGCTTGACTGTGAACCTCCACTCCTAACGTGTAATGCTTTACCAGTCCCTGTGACCATTCTATGGTGCATCTGGTTGGATTTCTCTTAGGTGAAAGAGCTTTACTGCCATGATGGTTGCCAGGCCAACTAAAATACCCGGGTTTGTCTACTGGAATGGGTGTGATATCCCTTGATCACTTGATTCTAGAGTCTGGCCGTTTGAATGTGGTTAGTAGTACTTAGTAAGGATTCAGGCTATCGCTGTCACTCCTTTCGGAAAATCAATGTTTTTAGGACATGAGTGCTGCTCAGTTGGGATTGTCTGACTTCGGGGAGACCTTTGGTGAAGAAGAAATAGAAGAGTTGAAAAAGGTAATAGATAGTCTTAGAAGTGAAGCTAATGTGATAGTGGAAGCAGTTCACTCAAACACTAGCACAAGTCATGCAGGTGCAAATAACCAAAATATGAATGTAGTGCCAGTCAATGAGGCAACAATTGAAGCAGAAACTATAGAAAAGGCCGCAATTCCTGCTACAGCTAGTGCTTGGAGAGAGGTCAAACACAAAAAGAAGAAAAAGACCAGACAGGAATATCAGGTTAACACTTCAAATAGATTCAGTCCTCTAGACCATGCCAAAAGTCAGCATGACTTCCCTAATTCCTCATAGAACAGAGGAAAAATGGATAGTCAAGTGCAGAGTGAGCAGCGAAATGTTAAGCCTACTATGCATCATTCAAACAAGAAAGGGACCAAACTTAACATGTCAAGCAGGTTTGGTCTTGTTAGTGCCAAAGAGACAAAAATAATTTTGATTGGGGATTCTCAGGTCATAGGCCAAGAGTCTCATTTTGTTAAGGTTCACCGAGATGTGAGAAAGGTGAAGAGCCTCGCAGGTGCAAAGATTTCCCATATCTCAAAGGAAGTGGAAAAAGTCTGGTTAAAGACTAAGGGGACGGCAATAATAGCCCAGGTCAGTGGTAATGACCTGTTTCTCAAAAGAAATAAAGTCGGTGCCACAGACTCAATAATAGGAGAGGTCATGAATCTGGCTGATGAGCTCCAACTCAAGACAGACAGAGGCATGATACTTGGTATTTTGCCCAGGATGTACAGAGGGGATTGTGCTACCAGCAAAGCAATAGGCTTAAATGGTAGGTTAGCTGACCTGTGTACCCAGCAATGGGTGAGATTTATGGACCCATTTGATGAGTTTTATGGGAAATGCAACCTCTACCTCCGTGATGGTGTGCACTTGAGCATTAGTGGTAAAATTAAACTTGGTGATTTCCTAAATCACCATATATGCAGCTTGCTGATGGCAAGCAAAACTCTAGAAAGTGCCCCCCAGCAGGAAAAATGCAAACCCTCTCCAGCAGTTGATCTCAAACTTACAAAAAGAGGTCCCACAAAAGGAGATACTCCCTCTGAGAGCAAGAATAGCTCTCAACAAATGGCAGAATCCCCAGCAGATTGAAAGACGACCAGCAACTTCCTCTAGACTCTACACATCAGGTGGAAATTTCTGAACCACTAGCTATAATGGTTCTTCTACCTCAGGTGAGGATTCACCCCATATACATACATACATACATAACATTTTAAGACCGAGTGTTCCACACATACGTGCAGTTTCAGTCTCTTGTCCTAATGGCGGCATTCCAGGCAACCCTGTTAACCTAAGAAGTGCGCATGGGGGTAATTAGACACCTCTCCCTGTGCTGACGTATTTGAGCTGTTTCCATCACTAAAATATTCATTTTACCATAAATAGCATTAATACTTATCCTAATGCGCCTATTATGGGTTGATTATAAAGGTATTAACCTGAAACAACAATAAAACGAGTGAAAACAGCGTTTGGATGGTCAAAATCGGAGATACAGGCCGCGAGTTATATAATGTATGGGTGAGGCAACCTGCTTTCCCACCAATTTCCCCCAAGGCCACTGAGACACAGTCGATCGATACTCTCTCTCTCTCTCTTGCACTCGCTTGCTAACAGTGCTGACAAGGCCCTGCTTGCAACTCGCTAATGTTAGCACGAAAATATACCTCAGAATAAGGGAATAACAGGGAAAATAGGTGATAACTGAAGGAGAGGAGGAAAGTGGAGAAGGAGGGGAGGTAGATGAGTGATATTTTGCATGGCCCAGGGGCAAACATTTTTTATTTTTTATTTTTTTTTCGATGTTTAAAGTTGATTTTTTTTTTCTCTGACTCTTAACCCGGGAGCTGCAGGGAGACTCTTAAGAGTTCCCCCGGCGCACTGCGGGGAGACTCTTAAGAGTCAGAGAAAAAAAAAATCAACTTTTGACATCGAATTTTTTTTTTTTTTTTTTTTTTTTTTTTTTTTTTTTTTTTTTTTTTTTGGCCCCTGGGCCATGCAAAATCTCAGTCCTCTACCTCCCCTCCTTCCCCACTTTCCTCCTCTCCTTCAGTTATAACCTATTTTCCCTGTTATTCCCTTATTCTGAGGTATATTTTCGTGCTAACATTAGAAATCCGATTGGAGGGTGTGGTCATCACTGATAGCAAGCGAGTGCAAGAGAGAGAGAGAGAGTATCGATCGACTGTGTCTTGGTGGCCTTGGGGGAAATTGGCGGGAAAGCAGATTGCCTCACCCATACATTATACAACTCGCGGGCTATATCTCCGATTTTGACCATCCAAACGCTGTTTTCACTCGTTTTATTGTTGTTTCAGGTTAATACCTTTATAATCAACCCATAATAGGCGCATATGGATAAGTATTAATGCTATTAATGGCACAATGAATATTTTAGTGACGGAAACACCTCAAATACGTCAGCACAGGGGGACGTTTCCAATTACCCCCATGCGCACTTCAGAGGTTAAGAGTCTTCCCGCAGTCCGCCGGGGGAACTCTTAAGAGTCTTCCCGCAGTTCCCGGGTTAAGGGCTGCTTCACTTGTCAAGTTCTTGGATTTGAGATCGGCACGTATAGTCCGATCCCAGGTCTTCCTCGGTCCACCCCTTGGTGCAGCTCCCTCCACAATCACAGACCTGCATTTTTTCACCCAATTTTGTTCATCCATTCTCTCCACATGTCCATACCATCCCAGTCTACTTGTACGCATCACCTCGCTAATACTCTTTATACCTATCGTCTCCTCAGCTCAACATTTGTTATTTTATCCTGTAGCCTGGCCCCACACATCCATCTCACCATTCTCATCTCATTACGCTCCATTCTGTTGACATCCTCTACTATAATGGCCCATGTTTCTGAGGCATACGTCATTGCACTTCTAACACATGACACTTCTAACACACCTTTCCCTTCAGGGGGAGAGGCATTCTTTTCATGGTCAGGATTGGCATCAGTTTTCTGAACTTACCCCAGCCACACCTAATTCTAGCAACAGTGGCAGCCTCGGCCCCACCACCGGCAGAGATGGTATCTCCTAGGTAACAAAACTTGTTCACCAGCTCCAAAGACTCATTTCCAAAATTCACAGCCACAGGATCATCACTTAACCTAACAAGTGCGCATGGGGTAATTGGAAACGTCCCCCTATGCTGACGTATTTGAGGTGTTTCCGTCACTAAAATATTCATTGTGCCATTAATAGCATTAATACTTATCCATATGCGCCTATTATGGGTTGATTATAAAGGTATTAACCTGAAACAACAATAAAACGAGTGAAAACAGCGTTTGGATGGTCAAAATCGGAGATATAGCCCGCGAGTTGTATAATGTATGGGTGAGGCAAGCTGCTTTCCCGCCAATTTCCCCCAAGGCCACTGAGACACAGTCGATCGATACTCTCTCTCTCTCTCTTGCATTCGCTTGCTATCAGTGATGACCACACCCTCCAACCGGATTTCTAATGTTAGCACGAAAATATACCTCAGAATAAGGGAATAACAGGGAAAATAGGTGATAACTGAAGGAGAGGAGGAAAGTGGGGAAGGAGCGGAGGTAGAGGACTGAGATTTTGCATGGCCCAGGGGCCAAAAAAATAAAATAAAATACAATTTTTTTTTTTTTTTTTTTTTCGATGTAAAAAGTTGATTTTCTTTTTCACTCACTCTTAAGAGTCTCCCCGCAGTCCGCCGGGGGAACTCTTAAGAGTCTCCCCGCAGTTCCCGGGTTAACACAAGCTCGCCTTTGCACACTACGCGTTCAAATTTCTCTATTTCTGACTTATCGTTCGGCAGGGGTCCCTTTATTCTACTACAGCGCTTACTACTGTCAGCTATTAGGATTAAATCGTCTGCATAAAACAGTTCCAACGGGAGTCCGTCTCTAAAAACTCTAGACAGTGCCTCCAAGACCATAATAAAGAGGAGGGGCCTTAACACTGAACCCTGATAATCTCCAACACAGACTGCGAACTCATCACTCGGTACACCCTTCACCCTCACCGCACTTCGCGAATCCTCATACATCTTCATTATCACACGCACCAGCCACTCTTCCACACCAAGCTTCCTCATAGCCCACTGCACAACATCTCTAGGCACCCTATCAAAGGCCTTCTCCAGATCTACAAACACAAAGTAAAGATCCCTGCCTTTTAGTAAGTATCTTTCCTGTATCTGCCTGACTATGAAGATAGCATCGGTTGTACCCCATCCTGGCATAAAACCAAACTGCATATCATCAATAGAGATGCTTTGCCTGAACAAACCCTCAAGGACTCTCTCACAGACCTTCATGATTTGGTCAAGCATTTTCAGGCCCCTATAATTTCCTCTATCTAGCCATCCCCTTTTCCTTTGTATATATTTACTATTACACTTTTGAGCCAATCCTCTGGGATTTTCTCAACTTTAATAATGGTGTTTATCAACTCAGTGACTAAGTTTACACCAGTCTCCCCTGAGGCTTTTATCATCTCAGCGACAATGTCAGAGCAACCTGGAGCTTTACCGTCCTTCATTTTATTGATTGCGTCGCTCAGTACAACTGGTGCTATCAAAGGAGGGGGCCCAGATATTGGTTTTTCGATACTAAGCTGTTCCTTATCCCATTCAAACTCTACATTTAGCAATCGTTCATAGTGTGCCTTCCATGCTTCTCTGATTTCATTTTCTGCATAAACAATCTTCCCATTATCGTTTCTGACACACTGTTCACCTATAATATCCCTACTGTCATTTTTAACTCGCCTAGCTAGGTTGAAGATCCCATTGGGATTGTCAGTGTTACACACTTGTTCGAGGACCAGGTCCTTAATGCCATTTTTAGCATTGTAAATAACTCTTTTGGCAGTTCGTTTAGCTGCCTGGTATTCATCCTTGCTGCCTCCCTTCTTCCATGCTTTGAAGCATCTCCTTTTCTCTTTCACAGCATGTTCTACCTCATCGTTCCACCACCACGAGGTCTTATTCATGGGGTGACCCAGGAATACCTCTGATGGTTTACAGAGAAATAGTGTGCAAGAAAATGCACTACCCCCAGAGAACCCTTTCTCTTCAGGAAACGGGGTAAACTCGGGGGTTCTAAGAAAAACCCGAATCCCCTTAAGGTAGTATTATTTAATGCCAGGTCAATTAGGAATATATTCTTCGAACTTCAGGCATTGTTGTCTACAGAATGCTTCGATGTAGTGGCTATCACTGAATCCTGGATTCATAGTGATACCAGATATTATGTTGGGGAATTTGGAATACCTGGATATAGAATGTTCCACAAAGACCGAACCATGCAGGAAGGAGGTGGAATTCTCTTGTACATCAGAGGTTTTCTAAATTCAATTGACTGCAAGATCAGGTCAGAACATGAACTGCTTGGAGTAGACCTCAACCTACGTAGCTCTATCTATAGCATTGTTCTGGTGTACAGACCCCCACATCAAAATGTTGAAAAGGATGAACTTCTGTACACAAGATTGAATGCTGCTATTGAGGGTAAAACTAGTGTGATCTTAGGTGACTTCAATTGCCTAGTGAACTGGGAAGCAAACATTTTCAATGCTTAACCCTTTACGAGCGGCCTATGCGGTTTATTTATATGTACCGCCCAGCGGGGTGTTTTTAGCCAAAATAGGGCTGTTTACGTGATAATTTTCATGCCTAAATAAGACCCAGAACGTAAAACAAGTATCTATCCCTGAAAGGGCATAAACAGAGCTTTCGAATGACACCATAACGATCCTTTTATGATGGCTAGTTTTCTTGCAATAACCGTGCAACGCGAGTGCAAAAAGCAGGTAATTAGCCACTTTCCCGATACAATTCCGTATATAGCGAGTGAGAGAGGTAGGAGGGAGGTGAGATTTGTGTCAGTAGGTTCGCCGCGGTGGTCTGGAGCAGTCATACGCTCGCTACTCTCCTGCCACCACTTGTCTCTCTCTCTCAGCAACATTACGTGCTGAAATTGCCACTCGAGTTATGTCGAGCGCCGCCACATAGTCCAGCTTTATTTAACTCGACTTATGTGGTGAGCCTCTTTTTAAGGGTTAAGGTAGGCGTCTTGTGGACTTTGCTAATGATAACTTTTTGACCCAGTGGGTTAACGAGCCAACAAGAGGTAATAATATACTAGATCTTGTGTTCACCACTGAAGAAGAAAGTGTGACTAGCATATCTGTTGGGGAATCACTCAGAGGTAGTGACCACAATCTAGTTAGGTTCTCTCTTCGCACCTTTAGCAGCAGACCCACCAGTCCTCAGAGTGCAGGACTAAATTTCCGTTGTGCAAATTTTGAAGGCCTTCGGGGGAAGCTTATCCCAGATCAGACTTGAGGGGAGGATGTGAATGCAATTTTGTGCTCATTCAAAGAGCAGTTTATGGATCGACAAGCTGCATTCGTTCCTACTAAACTTGCCAAATCAGGCTCAACCCAACCGAAATGGTTCACAAGGGACATAGCTTCAGCAATTAGAAAGAGAAAGGTTGCATACAGAAAGGCCAAAAGAAGTCAAGACCAAAGAGATTTAGATTCCTTCAAAAATATGTGAAGGAAAGTGAAATCTCTTATAAAGCAAGCAAAGCGGAATGAAGAACTCAGGGTTGCAGCCCTCTGCAAAGAGAGTCCTATAGAGTTCTTCAGCTATGTGAACATCAGGAAGCCATTCAAAAGTAGCATTGGACCTCTAAAGGATCCAGCAGGCCAACTACAAACCTCTGACACTGATACAGCTAAATCCCGAAACGACTAATTTGCCTCTGTATTTACAAGGGAAAATACCAGTAACATGCTAAGTCCAGGATTAGTGCATGAGAGTGAAGTTCTTAGCAGAATTAAGGGGGTATCCCACTGTGCGACTTTTCGATGGCGAATGCTGTGCGACCGTGTTTTTTTTCTATGTCCCAAAATTCGCGGCGAATAGGGTTTTTTCAGAAGCAAATGAAACCGAATGAAAGCGAAAAAGGCGAATTTCCTCGATTGCAGTGCGACGGAAGTACGACCAAAGTACGAATATGGCGAATTTTTTGGCGAAAATGACGAATGGTGTGCGACAATTGAGGGCGATTCATGGCGAATGTGGCGAACGATGATGGCGAAAATAGCGAATGCACGGCGATTGTTGGACAATGTAATGAGATAAAACTGTGGAGGTTGTGCGACTTATGGCGAATATGGCGAATGCCATGTGTGTTTGTGTTGTAGTGTGTGTGTGTGTTTGTGTGTGTGTGAAAAGGCGAAATGTGGAAAAGCTGGACATTCTTGTGTGTGTGTGTGTGTGTTGTAGAGTGTGTGTGCAACTGTGCATGTATGCGTGCTGTAGTGAGTGTGTGTGTGTGTGTGTGTGTATCTATGGATCAATGTGTACAAGCCTTATCCCGGAATATCTGAACAATACTTGGGAGAACAACAATGATACACTGATGAATTATTCTGAAGAATTAACAGTCCCATAGAGAACATTAACTTTGTTTTATATTTTCATTCTAAGCTCACAATCTCGTTTACATAAGGTCTATTACAAAAACATATGCCCTCGAATCAAAATGTAAATATAATTGTGTGGGTATGTCTGAGTGTCTGTGCATCTATGGAATAGGTGTATTCCCTCTTAAGATACAATTATGGATTTATTTTTTGTTTCCTTGCAATTCTAAGACTATTGTATTCAGATTAGGAAGTGTAGATGGAGGTCAGAGGGTTAATTGAGATACTCTTTACCCTTCTAGTTCCACAGATCATTCATAAGCTGGATAAAATCTTCTAAAGGTAGTCAGAATATACTGTCAAAATGCGTCTTAATCTTCAAAGGGTTAAGTAGAAGTAACTGTTAAATCAACACAGTCACTATTATGATAGTTTGTTTCCTCTAATTCGAGTTATCATTTGTCGATTTAAGGGGAGATTTCCACTTGAAGGATTTTATTCTAAACACCTTTCTCCGTCATGTTTAGCACCATTCCTTTTGAAATTTTAAGACGTTCGCCCCATTCGAATATTCCCTTTAATACAGCTTAGACAGGGCCTTTTGAAATAACTATGCCTCACATACACACTCGACATAGCCACACAACAATAACACACACAACACGTGTTTCGGTAATGGTTCCGGTACACTGACTTTTAATTTGAACCATAGTTTGAACTTATAACTCGTGTTATATAAGTTTATTATGAAATATTATGAAGAATTAATTAGGTAAGTACACATAACCTACTGTTATGTATATAGTACTTATGATTAAATTATCGTATTTCGGCGATTTTGGTCACTCGGAAAATCAGCTGATGAATCTCGGCGCTCCAAATTCACTTGCATTGAAATTATATTCTTTGTACAAGACCACCCATGGTTTTGCAGGGTTTATTTAAGGCTTAGAAATGTTTCTTTATACGCCGGTATATACGGTATACTCAGTTTCATTTCATCTGACGGTATTGAATCCCTAATTTCTCAATACTTAACCCTTTGGCGCATGATGATTCCATGTGCGTCATTAGGGTATTTTACCCCTAAGCGCAGGATGACTCGTTTAGCGTCATTAAACTTAAAAATATTCGCCAAAAATTAAGTTTTCGTCTGACGCGTGTCATTTTTGGTACATATACTCAGTATTAAGTCTAGTTCAATGGGTACAATTGGCAACTCCCTCAGTTTAACGGTTTACTCACGGCTGGCTGGGAAGAGAGCAGAGCAGTCTGTTTTCGATATTTTCACGTTTTTTCGTGTATCTCAGTAACTATTTGGGTTATAGTAATTCTGAAGTGACCAGTGGAATCCTCATAAAATTCCGCTTCCAAATATGTATGCAAATAAAAAATGTTGCCCACAAAATTTTGAGGTAGCGCGAGTTGGAAATAAGGTATTTTGATTTTTTGTTTACAATTCTTATTTCGGAGTGCCCCAATGTGTTTGTTTTGTATTTATTCTATGTTTTTATTTGCTTATCTTCAAGTTCAATCAATAACAAAGCCGATGGTACCTCATTTATACAAGGATTTTTTGGTGGATAAAAACGTCACAGAAACAAATTATCGCCGGGCGCGAAACTGGCTCTGAGTGAGCCTTAGTGAGACTTAGGGAGTGGGACAAAAACTTAATTGGATACTTTAGATGCACCAAAGGGTTGGAAAAATATGAAATCATGTCTCTGCATCATATTAAGTCCAAGTTTATATAATTAGCACCACATTTCACTACAAGATCTTCAAAATAACTGAGAAATCCTAATGGAACTTTGCATTTTTTTACCGTCAGTTGAAAAGAAACCGACTATATAGTGAGAGACACATCAACAGTCACATAAAAACTCACCAATCGCCTCAGTTCGCCACATGTCGCATGTCATTCGTATGGCATTAGCAAAACTTTGTCGACACATTCGCTGCATTCGCGCTACTGTCGCCCTATTCGCTCAAAAAGCAGCGTTGCCAATAATTGGAATTTGCAAATTGGCAAATCAGGGCGAATTGTGCGACTATAGTGCGACCAAGGGCGAATGAAGTGAAACAAAGGGCGAATGTGCGCACAACATTCGCTAAAATTTTCAGTTCGTCGCCATTTTTTGGGTATGCTCAAAATTTAACGGCGAATCTGGGTGAATCTGGGCGAACATGGGCGACGCTAGGGCGACCGTTGTGCGATTTCGGCGACAATTGGAGAATATTCAAGCAAATTTTGGGACATAGACAAAAAAAATCCTGTCGCCCTCTGTCGCTGGGCATTCGCCACCGAAAAGTCGCACAGTGGGATACCCCCTTTAGATGTACCCCAGAGGAGGTGGCAAAAAGAATAGATAAGTTAAATACAGTAGGTTCAGTCATCCGGCCCATATAGCTTTCTTCCCCGAGTTGTACAAGAAATGTGAGATGAAATCGCACCTTTCTTGGCAGAAATCTTCAATAAATCACTAGAAAATGGAGAGGTCCCTGCAGACTGGAAACTGGCCAATGTGACCCCAATCTTTAAGAAAGGGGATCATGAGTGTCCCAAGAATTATCGATCAATTAGCTTGACTTCTATCATAATAAAACTCTTAGAAGGGATACTAGTAGAGAAGATAGTTGACTACCTAGAAAAATACAATTTAATTACTGATTCCCAACATGGATTCAAGCGACACCGATCATGTCTTACCAATTTGCTGGAATTTTTCCACAAAATGCTGAGTGAGAATGACAAAAGTAGAGCCATAGACATCCTTTACTTAGATTTTCAAAAAGCTGTTGATAAAGTGCCTCATCGCAGGCTAATGTCAAACGTGAGTGCACTAGGTATCAATTCAGACGTCACAAATTGGATAGAAAATTGACTAACAGGTACACAACAACGAGTGGTAATCAATGGTGTTTCCTCTGAGTGGACTCCAGTCACTTCTGAAGTTCCACAGGGTCTCTGTCCTTGGCCAACTTCTGTATATCATATATGTCAATGACATCGATAGTGGTCTGTTGAGTGTGATCTCCAAGTTTGCAGATGACATAAAGCTTGGAATAAATGTGAAGGACCCCAAAGGGGTTGAACAGCTCATAATGGACCTCAACAGACTGTGTGAATAGTTGGAGACATGGCAGATGCCTCTAAACTTGGAAAAGTGCAAAGTGATGCATATCGGCCAAGCAAATTCCAAATCAGGCTATTCGCTATTGGGAATGCCTATGGAAGTGACTGACTTGGAAAAGGATTTGAGTGTTCTGATTAGCAGTGACCTAAAGTTTTCCAAGCAGTGCATTGAAGTAAAGAAGAAAGCTCAGAAATTATTGGGCTATATTAAGAGGCAATTTAAGTACAGAAATAAGGAAATAGTCCTCACGATTTACAATGCTCTGATACGGCTTCTCCTAGAGTACGCTGTTCAATTCTGGTCTCCAGCACTCAGGAAAGATATAGAGCGACTGGAAAAAGTACAAGCCAAGGCTACAAAACTTATTCCATCGATTAGAAGACTGAGCTATGAGGACCGGTTGAGAGCTCTTAATCTCTTTCCGTTGGAGACACGCAGACTACGAGGTCAGCTCATTGAAGTTTATAAAATACTTAATCGGTTTGACAACATGGATTATAGCAAAATGTTTAGCCTCAATATGAATACAATTGGTGATGCCCATTTTCCAGCCTAATCACCAATTATGCCACAACCATGGCTGGAAATTTGAATTGAAAAGGTTCAGCACTAGTATTTGTGGAAACTTTTTCACATATAGGATCTGTTCTACCTGGAACAAACTGCCCTTAGAAGTTGTAAACAGTTCTTCAGTAGAGCAGTTCAAGAAGAGAGTAGATAGTATTTTGCACACTCTGTAATGAGTGTAGTGCACTAAACAGTCTCTCTCCTTTCACTTCCAGTATCTCCCCGGAATGATCTGCAAGGTCTCCGAGATACTAAATATTCCTTGTAACTCCTCATGATGATGACAATTTCATGATGATCTGGCCTTTACAGTAGTCTTTACTTATGTCTACTCTGTCTCTGGATAACGTTGAATTCATTATTCATAGCGTTATTAGTACAATGTAGGGATTATTACGAATGAATACATACCCTCCCATTTTCTTTTGCGATCGTGCTGCCATCTCTTGTGCGCGCGGATCACTATTTTCAGATTTCTGACGTCATTCTTTCGACTATATCTATCTTTACTCTATGGCGTGGCCCCACCTGTTGAGCTATATTTACACTGACAATCTCACCTATTTGGTGGGTCTTCTTGTGTACCCTATGCCCTCCCTATCAGGCTGCGGTTCCGTTCAATCAGCATAGATTGCTCTACAGTGCCTGTGACAGGATCCTCCCAGTGAGTATTTTGTATAGGTTTGCCTGAGTTTTTCCACTCCTTGGGCGAGCATTTTCCCTCTTATTAGTTGATGTTTGTGTGCCCTATGCCCTCCCTCTCAGGCCGCAGTTCTGCTCTAGTGGCGGTCCCTGTTTATCAAGGCCTGTGGCAGCTTAGGGAGAGCGGTGATGGTTCGGCCACTTTTTTTTTTAAATATTTATAGAAATTCTGGTTTAAGCAGTAGTATAATCTAGTTGATGTTAAAATGTTGCCTCGTTCTTTGGTTCTTTAGCCTGATTATATCAAACACTTAGCTCTTTTCAGTTTTGAGCTATAGTTCCCGAAACACAAGTTTCTAAATCGGCCGAACCATCCCTACCAGTGGTGATGGTTCGGCCAGAAGGGTGGGATGGTACGGCCACTTGTATTAATTGGCATAATATTAAAATTATGTGAGTTGGATTGGCTAAAATCAGGAATTTATCAATTAAAAGACATTTTATTGTGCTAAAGTACAAAATTAAAAGGGGAGGCTGAACCTTTGACCCCCAAGTCAGCCTGTATAAGAGATAGTGTTTTTCTTGCTTTATACCATCTTATTGCCAATGGAAATACTAAGACTCGCTGAAAAAAATCAGCTCTCTATGTGTGCGCACGCGCGCGCGAGCGCAGAATTTCATTGAAATATTTGTAAAATTATCTCACTCAAAATGGTTCAAATTTCCCGCAATTTTTGCATGGCGTATTCTACCTGCATCCCCTACAAGAAAATTATCTAGTTTTACCATATTGCATAATATAAAACAAATTATATACCGGTATTATATACGGTATATATGTTTTTTTTTAGCCAACATTTCAACCTAAACAATGTCGAATCTTGACAAATATGTGAGATAATGCCATTATCTCTCCGTTTTCCAGTTGCTATATAGTCCTATATGTAGTGTGTAGAAGGGGAATGAATTTGAGCAATAAACACAAAAGTAGATGATCTCGTAAGTGCCAAAATATGATCTCTGGCAAGCTAAAATCAAAGATTTTCACACACGAAAGTACAATTTTGGAGAGATAGAATAGTTAGTCCTCCTTAGAAAACGTTTTCTATCATGGTGCGCACATAGACGATGGAATTTAATGACCAACTAAACAAAATGTTCATCATTGGGAAACTTTGTAGAATTATTTTAGACAATTTTTTACCAAAATCCATGATATTGGGGCCCCCCCAAGGGGGCCCTAAGGATGTCATATGGGTGTTTATGCCCTCATATGATCATTTCTATTGCTTACAGAAGCCCTTTAGACTACAGAAAGAAAAAAAAATGGGGTGGCTGAAAGATTTTGTTTTTGTTTTTCGGGGGTCGAGGTCGAACCCCTTGCCCGGGGGGTTATGGATGCGATATGAAATTTGATTTCTGGGCTCAGCGAAGGTTCAGCCTCCCCGTTTAACTTCATAATCCAAATTAACCAATGCATATTTGGTAAATAAAATAATTTTTTAAAACTGAATTAAGCTTCACCAGAATGATGTATAATTTAGTTAGCCTCTTACTGTCTGCTTTAAAATAATGCATAATTGGCCTTATCTCTCTCGCTCTCTCTCACACATATGCACAACATTTGACTCCAACATCCAAAATTATATCTTCATAATTGTTCCAAAACATATATACTTTAAACAAACAAAATTAATCAACATTATGGATAATTAACTTAACATTTTACTCTCTCATAAAGTTATGCATCATTCGCCTCATATATAGGCATATATCTCTCTGTCATACACACATTCACTCGATCTTTATAGTTATCTCATTCATACACCAGTTCTCTCTCACATATTCACTCCAATCTCTCCTGTAGTCTACTTTCGTTCTCTCTCAAGCATCTGTAATAAATCATAATAGGCATGTGTAATATTTGTTAATAATTTGAAGTTTATTTGACTTCCTCAAAGTTATGCATAGATAATTAATATATTGCTTCATACATTGCTTCGTGGTCTCGATACTTTGGACTATCACTTCATTATTGTTACTTTGGCTGATAATGTTTGCTTCATAATACAATATACCGAAACTCAATATGCTTTGTAGTATCATGATTCGAGACTTTAGTACAAAGATTCATATGTTTCAATAGTTCATATGCTTTGATATCTAAGTTTCATACCTTAATCATAATTGTTTTATAGAGAACAATATTATTACTAGTCAGTTGAATTGTAGAAGTCGAAGGAATAACATTAAACCACCACTACTGCTATCGAGTGTATGCTTTTTCCTTCAACCAAATACTACAGCATGTAATTTATCAATAAATAAAATAAATAGATACATTTACATCTATTGTCCCCCTATACTATAGGTAAAGCGGGATGGTTCGACCACTGTCGAACCATCACCACCCTCAACTGGCCGAACCATCCCGAATTTAAATAGTTAATTGTTGGGTTCTCTCAACTTTCACACAAGAGAGCTTAGCATTCGTTTTTTACGGCAATATCTTCTAAATGCAACACAGATTCACCATAATAATGCAACACTCGCTGGTTAACATGCTCATGGAGGTAGAGCTTACGATGTAAACTGAAATATAACATAGGAGGTGCAAAAAAACACAAAATCTGATCTGCATCGAAAAGTGTGGCGATTGTAGGCCCGAAAGTCTGTGTGACTAACGTAAACAAACTCTCGCACTTTCACGCAAGATCTTGCGGCCTTAGGTCCCATACGTTTCTCAGGAAATGCACTGTCCGAGCCATCCCACCGTCCGAACCATCACCGCTCTCCCCTACTCCCAGTGAATTTTATGTCTGGAGTGGCTCAGGTATGCAGCTCCTAGAGCGGTCATGTCTCCTACTATGTTGGGTCTGTACCGTATCTGGTCGGTCTGGCAAGTGCATGCGTGGCCCCCGCTTTTCAAGCGGTCTGCAGTGGCCCCGCTTGTTGTTTTATGCTCTCACTGCAGTGTCAGATCTGTACCTAACCTGGTCGGTTAATGGTGGCCCTGCCACCACTAAAGAATTTCTTCTTCAATCGAGTTGTCCACTTGCGGAATGGGCTTCCCCGAGACGTTATAGACTGCAGCACTGTTGATTATTTTAAACTTTGCCTAGACAAATATCTTGCATCAAACCCGCGACTGACTGCGTTTATAAATTTATTATTTTATTTTATTCCCCCATGAGATTCATCAAGGATTATTGCATATATATATATTACTAAGACGTTACTCTCTTTTCCCAAATATAAGAAAGATCACTTATAACTGTGTTATGTTACTAACCCATCTTTTCCCTACTAATTTCCTAATCCTGCCACGGACATTAGTTCCAGGGCAGTATTTCCCTCTCCAATTTTCTCTTCCATCTATCTATATACTCAGTCTCAATCCCCACTTTTTTTTTCTTTTTTTTTTTGGGGGGGGGGGAACTCAAGACAGAGCCAGAATAGGGACAACACAAAACAATGAAAACAAAAAATACAAATTCACACACATCTAGGTCATCCAAAAGAAGATCCAGAGACCAGGGTCACCAAAGTCCCTCCAGCCTCCCCTGTCCCCCGACCACCCGGAGAGGTTCTGAATTCTGTAGGACAGTTGATCCTCAGTGTTTTGGAGGACAAGCAGCCTAGAGGGGTCACTAGACCTGTTTTTGCTTGATTTCCTTTGTACTCCTTTGTACTTTTACACTAACAGTCCTGTCATAAAGGCCGGTCTCCTTGTGTACCCTATGCTCTCCCACACAGGCCGCTGTTCTGCTCAATTGGTACAGACTGCTCTAAAGTGCCTTCGATAGCTTCCACTAATCTTATGGTTGTCTGGAATGGGTAGGGTAGTCAGCTCAGTATGTGGACATGGTCAGACATACTGCCTGTCCCATGCTCACCCTTCTGTCTTCTCTGTCTTTGTTAGCTGGGTGTTTGACGCCCTTCTCTTCTCACACCGATTGTCCCTACACCAACCCATTCTCTTGGTGAACCTGCTCTCACGGCGTTCCTGTTCTACAGGTGCAATCTGCTCTACAGATGCACTTTTCCCCTGTCATCAGCGGTGCCTTAGGGCCTTCAGATATTTCTCCAAACCATGTTTGGGGGGATAAACCCTTATGAGGAAGGTGGCCCTGGCCACCTCACTTTGTTGGACGTATCTGGGTCTACCCAGATGGTCGGTGGTAGATCAGTCCAGGACGATGCTGCTTAGAGCTTGCCCCAAGCGACCCGGTAAGTTTATCATCTGTGTATGGAGTTTGGTACTGGCCACAGCCGATGTTGGGGCTCTAGCAGAAAGTATCTTGCCCAGTTGGATTAGGCGCTTGAGTCTGAGCTGGCCTAAGGGCACGGTCAGAGCTGCCCCATTCAGTTATCCCACAAGTGAGTCCCAAATTTTGCGAGTGATCGTGAGAGACTGCAACACAGCAAAAAGCTTCTTGCAAAGTTTTGCTGCATTCACTGGACTCTGGGTGACTGTGGTGCTCCCCGTGTCTCAAGTAAACCCAGCCATGTCACGCTGTGTGACGGCGTGAGACATGACTTAGGTACATTGAGCCTGAATCACAACTGACGTGTGATGATTTTGACTACTTTAATTGTGTCCTGTACACAGTGTGAAAGAGTCTGCAGCTATGAGCCAGTCGTCCAAGTAAAATAGTATCTGAATCTCCTGCCACAGTAGAGGCTCCAGAGCCTGTTTCACAAGTTTTGTGAAGATCCACTGTGCAATATTTAGACTGAATGGCAACCTGTCGAACATGAACACCCAATGCCCTGACTGGATGGCCATGAAAACCTGGAACCGTGGGACCATCAGGGTTACCAACCAAAACATGGTCCAGAGTGCCAGTTGCACCTGAGAAACAGAGACCATCTGGGTGTTCACACACTACTTGTTGAGTATCAGCAGATCTACCACAGGCCGCATTGCATCGCAGTTTTTGTTGTTGACCAGAAATACATTGAAAATAATGACACAGGCATTGTATATTTCCCTGATAATCTCCTTCTCGAACATAGTCTGAATCACCTTGGTTACTGCAGACGACACTATCCGCCGTCTGGGTGGTCTATGGAGGAGTGGCCGGGACCTCCAACCCCAGGACAACCCCCTCTTCACCATCCGACGTGCCCACGACCGGCGGGGCATTTGCCGGTAGTGGGGGCAGACAAACCTTGTCTGAGCCTATGCTGTGAGCTTTAGAACCATCTCCGCCAGACGAGCGGGCGTGGGTAGAGGGGACAACCCGTAGGTGACTAAGTGTTGTCTGACGCGTAGTCGTCTCATTTGTCTGACCGTGCCCCAGCGTGCCCTCTACCTTTAGCTCTGCTGCCTTACCAAAAGGACTTGCACAATACTGAGTCCCTCTGTGATTCCTTTTGCACGAGAAGGACCCAACACCACTCCCAACAGGACGCCCAGACTTTGGCCCCTCAATACTGAGGCCGGTTACTGGGTAGGGGCAGTAATGGAAGGACTTATTTTGCTGCCTACTGCAAGCCTTATCCATCCCGACGACCACGGGTTGCTAAATCCTTTGTGGTCTTATATTTGGCGCCCTTGCCTTTGTTGGCAGAGGCAGAGGAAGACTTGGCAGCGTCTTTCCTCAGGGTGTCATAGCGCGAGTCATAGACTACAGTATAGGCCTATCGGGACTGGACTCGAAAATTGAAATTTGCAGTAAGGGACCCAAAAATGGAAAACGAACCTCCGAACTTGGGGGTTCGTTCTCCGATTTTGGGTCCCTTACTGCAAAGTTCCATTTTTGTGTCCAGTCCAGATCTACTATAGTCTATGCGCGAGTCTATAGAACGGACGTAAGCAAGCATCTATTCTTTGTCTGGGACGAGTATTAATATCAATCAAGGACTTTTGCATAAGATTTCCCTCATATCCTGCTGGGACCGAGCCACCTCATAGAATGCATAGCGCAGATCCCACACTCTGTTTAGCACCAGCTGTAGGCCAATACACCGTGTGTATTCAAAACCCTGCTGATGGTCACCCATCACAGAAGACACAGACCCAGGGGAGGAGTGGTCCATCTCGCTAAGAGACCAATGGCGACGATCTCAATCCACTCCGCATCCCTCAGGAGAGGACGAAGAACAAGCATTTTGGAAAGGAGAAGGAGTTCCCGCCAAAAGTTTATCCTCCAACACTTCCGACACTGCCAAGGATACGTCCAAGTCACCTTCCTCCACCTCTTCTTCAAAACCCAGCTCTTCATCAACTTCCTCCTTCTTCTTTGCCCCAGTGCAATCCCCTGACGAGCGAGGTGGTGTGTCCCCAAGGACCTGGGAGGGCAAAAAAAAGTCCCACACCTCCCAATCCCAAACGAGCTGCCATGCCGACAAGGCGGGAAGAAACCAGAAGCTAGATTGGAGTGAGGCGAGGATCAGGTACCGAGCCTATGCTCTAAACAAACAGCCCCGTTACCTGAGAAAGAGCTTATACCGTGGCCTCTGAGACAAGTACTGCCATCTTCTGTCCAAGCCCACCCGAAGAGCGGCTTGCTTCAATCTCACAGATGAGATCGTAGCTAGTACTCAATTCAGGCTGGGCAGAAGGAGAGGAGGAAGCCCCAGGTGTAGGCAGCACGGGCTGGAGAGGTTTCGCCGCTCCTGGTGCAGCAGGGTACACTAGCACAGGGAGAAGCAAAGCCCTGGTTTCGGGTGTAGGGGAGACCTGGTGCTTGGAAGACTTCACCTTCATCCTTAAGGTCGTCGTTCCAGACACTGATGGCTCTTCCTCCTCTTCTCATTGTCCTCCGACACAGTGGAGCAGCCCACAATGGACTCCGGCACTGAGGGTGAAGAGGCTTCCTGAGGATCTTGAAGGTGGCCTTGCTGGGCTGTACCGGAGTCATTGGCGGCCGAAGCTCAGCAGGCGAGTAAGATATAGGGAGACCCAATATGACCCTCACCTGGTCATTGTGGAAGGAGGGGGCTCGGTGCAGGACCCCCCTCATATGCGACGAGATCTCCCGCCAGACATTGCAGAGTGCCGACTTAGCCTTGTCCACCTCTGAAGTTCCTGAACGTCGCTCTAAGACTTGGAGGGATTACAGGCATCTCCCACAGTGTCTTGAGTCGAAGCGATTCCTATAGTATCAAGCACTGCGGACCCTGCACTCACCATGGCCTGGCAAGAGATCTTTCGTAAACTTGGAATGGTAACACCCCTTGCCAGCCATGACGTGAAGATCCAATGCCCCAGTGTAGAAAGACAAGCAAAGGACCGACTGTTAGAAATAGCGTAGTCAAGACAGTCACCACGAGATTGGTTACTTGGCGTGACATGAGTATTGCTGAGATATCAGCCCTTGTTATAGATGAGGAGGAGTTAGGGCTGCATAAACTACACCGTATGAATATGGGTTCTGTTATGCCGACGAGGGAGAAGTGTTGGAAGGTACAATAGTGAAGACTCAAGCTTGTAACAGTTAATACATGTTTATTAAGTAATGGGCATATACATAATAAAGTACACATTAACTCCCTCCGACTCATATGACGCTATCGCGTCATATGGAACTTATGCCAAAAAACTCGTATGACGCTAGAGCGTCATATGAACTTATCTTCATAGCTCTCTAATAAGTTATATGACGCTCTAGCGTCATATGGAGCTCAGTAAGTTAGGTAAGTTAGATGAAAATCTGTCGATTGGTGGCACCCCCAAGTTTCTCCGACTTCTAACGGTCCCGCAGTGTGGTTTTGACAGTTGTGGGGTACAGTGGCAATAATACTGTGTCTCCCGCCTCCTCGCCAGTAAGTTAACTATTTATGTCTGAAGGAGTTAAGACAAGGGATAAGACAATGGACATACCAATAATTAGGACACAAACTGTGCAATGTAACTGATATTAACTGAGACTCCAATGGTGATTGATTAAGTCTGGGGATAGCTAGTTGAATTCAAATGTGTTCGTCTAAGTAACAGGTTATTGAAGACATAAATACTTAGGACACTAAATGAGACTCCTATGATGATTAATTAAATCTAGAGAATAGCTAGTTGAATTCAAATTGTGTTCGTCTAAGTAACAGGTTATTGAACACATGAATACTTAGGACATACACTGTGATACGGGGAGTGATACTACGGAGACGCTTATGCTAATGAATTAAGTATATAGCTAGCTTAACTCAAATGCATTAATTTCAGTAATAGGCCAGTGGACATGTAATTAATTAGAACATACACGGTGAGACATGAATTATATTAATTGCCTCCTATGATAATTAATCAACCCAAGAATGGCGAGAAGACTCTTAAGAGGTTTTGGTGGTGAAAGGTGACGAACCTCTTAAGATCCAAGGCCTAAAAAAAAAAAAAAAAAAAAAAAAAAAAAAAAACAGTAGCACTTAAAACAAAGGAATATGTGATTAACCCCTTAAAGGCGAGCTGTGTGTAATGGACACCCTACCACCAGGCGACAATATTAGGCCCCATTCCCACCTAAAATTGTCATTTTACGATAAATATCGTTATTACTTATTCATCTGCGCCTATTTTATGTTTAATATGAAGATAGTAACATGTAACAACAATAACACATGTGGGAATAATGTTTGGATGGTCAAAATCGCGAATTATAGTCAGCCGGTCCATTCATGAATTGTGGAGCAGAGCAAGGCAGACCCTCCCCTTGCGAGGCCTGTAGCCTGACTGACTCATTCAACCACTCTCTACCTTACGCAACACACTTGCTAGCCACATGACCACACCATAGAACCGGCTTAGAGATGTTGACACGAAAATATACCAATGAATAAGGGAATAACAGGGAAAATAGGTGATAATTGAAGGGGGGGGGGAAAGGAGGGGATTTTGACAGATGTGGAGGAGTGATAGAAGGTATGGAGGGGAATTATCTCACTTAATCACCATTTCACTTGTTTTAAGTGCTACTGAGGCCTTTTAAAAGATTTGTTTAGGCCTTACCTCTTAAGAGGTTCCTCGCCCTTGCCCACCAAAACCTCTTGAGAGTGCTCTCGCCGCTTCCAGGTTAAGTGAGATAATTCCCCTCCATACCATCTATCACTCCTCCATATGTGTCAAAACCCCCTCCTTCCCCCCTTCAATTATCACCTATTTTTTCCCTCTTATTCCCTTATTTATCGGTTTATTTATCACCCAAATCTCTCCAACCCGGTTGCAAGGTGTTCTCCTGTGCATATCGAGTGTGTGGGAAGAGAGAGAAAGTGAGAAAGAGGCCTCAATCCGCCTCCAGGCCTTGGAGAGAGATGGTACACGTCTCGTTTGCCTCACACTTAATGACTGGAGGGTCGGCAAAATTTGTCTTTTTCACCCCCCAAATACTGGTCCCACTTGTTTTATTGCTGTTACATGTTAATATCTTCATATTAAATGTAAAATAGGCGCATATGAATAAGTAATAACGATATTTATCGTAAAATGACGATTTTAGGTGGGAATTAAGCCTAATATCGTCGCTTGGCGGTAGGGTGTGCACTACCAATAGCTCGCGCTTCCTGGGTTAAGTATGGAGGAATGGCTAGTATATTAGCAACAGATCATCGGACACATAAATACATACACTGTGAGACGTGAATGATATCAAATGAGACTGCTATGATGATTAATTAAGTATGGGGAGTAGCTAGTTGGATTCAAATGCGTTAGTCTAAGTAACAGGTATTTGAATACATACATACTTAGGACATACATGTGAGACATAAGTAACATTAATGAAACTCTTATGTTGAGTACTTAAGCTTGGAGAGAATAGCTAGTTGGAGTCGAGTGTATAAGATATGTAATGAGTCAGTGGACATTTAAATAATTAGAACATACACTGCGAGATATATATTATATTAAATGAGACTCTTATGATGAGTACTTCAGCTTGGGGAGAATAGCTTGAATCGAATGTAGTGTGTGTGTGTGGGACAGAGCTTGGTCATCTATAGGTAAGGCAGAGGTTTGGCGGCTGAGTGGCCGGCGAACATATGACAGACTACTTATAGATGACTATTTACTTTATAGGCTATAGGTAGCGTGGTTGAGGGTTTTATATAAAAGCAACCTACACAGGACTGGACACGGAGGGTTGTGCACTGAACGGAGGTTGCGCTAAAACTGATATAAGGGACAGATGGTGCATGCGCACCCGGGACGTGACGCAGGTGCTTGAGCAGGCCTAGGATTGTATGGGATCCTAGCGGCCTATATTCTCTATCTCGACCTATTCTTTTTAGTTCATAGTGGTATTGGATATGTAGCAGAGAATTTTAGCGCATTTCTTTAGAAGATTTTCAAAGTAGTGTAGCACAAAGTGATGCTGTTAAATTACCTTCGCTGCCACAGTAGAAGAGCTTATACAGTAGATACTAAACATTTGATATGTAATGGGTCGTACAACATTGAGGAGTGTACAGTTAGTGCTGAAGTCCACCTGCTGTGTTAAGCCCACTCTTCTTTGAGATGGTTCTGGAGGCACTATCTATAGATCTTAGAACTGAGATATATGCAGATGACCTAGTACTTTTTGCAGATAATATGCAGGATGCTGAGGCCAAATTTTAGAACTGGAGGGTGGACATGGCAAGTAAAGGATTAAGAGTTAATATTAACAAAACCAAGGTCATGCACAGTGGCAAAGACGTTTATTAAAAAGTGAGGCTTATCAATGTGCATGGGGGAGCTCATGCTGAATGACTGGCACAGCTTTAGCAGTGAGTCACTGGAGCTGGTAGAAAAGTTTTGCTACTTGGGAGATACCATATCTGCCGGTGGTGGGGCCGAAGCCGCCACTATCGCCAGAGCTAGATGTGGCTGGAAAAGTTCAGAGAACTGCTGCCAATTTATACTATGAGAAGATTCCCACAAAGGTGAACGTTTCATGTATTATAAGTGCAATGACCCATGTTTCAGTAACAAGGCCAGTCAGAGCGGATGATATCAACAAAATGGAACATATAGAAATGAGAATGGTGAGATGGATAGGTCAGCCCAAACTACAATTAAGATAGGATATCTAGTAAAGAGTTGAAGAGACAAGTTAAATATTAAGAATATCAGTGATGAGATGCATACAATAGATTGCATGGATAGATTGGCCATGTAGAGAGGACAGATGAACTTCTAACTGGATGGAAAGATGCAACTCCGGGAACATGGAGGGAACTGCACAGAGGGGTAGATCTTGAAAGATGTGGAATCAGACTATACACCCTAATCTCGAATTTGTAAACCTGACAAGTGAGACAGCTCTTGACAGGGCTGCTTGGATATGTATATATATATATATATATATATATATATATATATATATATATATATATATATATATATATACAGTATATATAGTATATATATATATGTATATACTGTATACTGTATATATATATATATATATATATATATATATATATGTCAAGAGAGAGTGATGAACTAAGTTTACAGAGTTTAGGATCAAGGTTGTTGGCAAACTGTTGATTTTGAGTGTAATATATGGTGGTGTTATTTATGAAGGCTGGTGGTAGTGTTATGTACAGAAATATATAAGGCTGACGGTAGTGGTATTATTCCTACAGGCTGGTGGTAGTGACAACAAATTTAGGCAGTACAGTACTATATGGGGATGCTATTCTTACAGGCTGGTGCTAGTGATAACAAAGGCAATAATATATGGGGATGTTATTCTTACAGGTTGGTGGTAGTGAGGACAAAGGCAGCAGTGCTGCTAAGACCATGAACCTAGTCCTGCGTCACCTCTCAGTCCTCATGGGCTTCAGTCCCACCGAGCGTTGCTTCATCATCTCACCCACCAGGCTCAGGTAGGCTACACCCAAGTCAGTTAGTCTTTATAGCACTACCAGTAATTGTCTTGGTTCTCAACAACGATGACTTTTTTTTTTTTTTTTTTTTTTTTTTTTATTTTAGGTGCAGACCAGTCAGTCTTTATAGGACATCAGTAATTGTTTTGGTCCTTTATCTACAATAATTTCATTATCTTTCTTCTGGTTAACATTAGACATAACCACAGTCCGTAGCGTGATTAGTAGAGAACTTGCCTGCACACCGGGAGGTTGAGGGTTCGTCCTTCATACTCCCATCTTTACTACACTGCCCAAATACTTAAATGAGCTGACATTCTCCATAACCTGACCATTCAACCTCACCTCACCTAACACTATGTGATTGCACCCCTTTCAAAGATCATAAACATACTCATCCCCACATTTACCTTCAGGTTCGTTTTCTCACATACGGTTCCAAGCATACAGTATTGACGAGACCTTGTAACTCCCACATATTATCACTCATCAGAACTGCATCATCAGCAAACAGCAGTACAGGCAAATTTTACTCATTTCCTTCCTTTAACAGGGGTAGACCAACATCCAATGCTCTTCCTTGTATTCTTTCATCACTCCATCCATATATATATTGAACAACCATGCGGACATGACACACCCTTGCTTTACCCTAACATTCAGATCAAAGAACTCGCTCTGTTCATTCTCCACACACACTGCCACCTTTTCACCTTCATATATGCTCTTGACCGTTTTCAGCAACTTATTAGCTACTCCGTATGTTCTGAATGCTTTCCACAGACCTTCTCTATCAACTCTGCCAAGTCCATAAAGGCAGCATACAGCCTTTGTCCATTCTTCAGATATTTCTCAATAACACATTTCAGGAGAAAATCTGGTCTACACACCCTCTTCCCTTTCTCATCTGCTCCTCGCCTACCCATTTCTGCATTCTCACTCCCTCAATTACTACCCCACTGTACATTTTCCCTACTATGATTAGGAGCCATAAACCCTTGTGATTGCCTTACACTCCTCTCTCCTCTTTACTCTTGTACAGGGGGACTATTATGCCTGTCTTCCAATCTTCAGGCACACTTCCCTTCTCCAATGTTAGTCTACACATTTTCCATACACATTCAATCACTATCTTTGCACCATACCTAAGCATCTCCCCACACACTTCATCTATTCCTGATGCTTTCCCCATCTTCAGCCTTTGCAAGGTGTCACACATGTCTGACCTCCTGATCCTCACCTCATCCTCCACTACTTCTCTTCTTCTCCCTCTCATACCCCATCCAACAATGTATGACGGCGTTTCATTCCCTACATTCAATAGTTCATTGAATTGAAGTGTTCCCTCCATCTCTCGACTCTCTCCTGCTTCTTTTCTATCACTCGCCCATTCTTATCTGTAAAATATGTTTGATGATATAAGTGGTATACTAAATTTACCAGTACTGTACAGTGATTCCATGTACCATACCAGTCTCTATATTGGACTACCTTAACATGCCTGTAAATATGTAAATATTAATTGATTTGACACATTTGTAACTGTATTTTCTTAATATACAACATACAATTTAACTCTTTTAATAAACTTCTTTGTTTGTTTGTGTCTTTTTGGTGATATTTTTTCTTTTACTTGGCTTATTTTATGGTTTCCAGTGGATGTCTGCCTCCAAGTTGGTACTCAAACTGGACGGTTGATTCGGAGGGACTACTATTAAATTGGGAGGTTTTACAACTTCCCTTAATACCAAATAAGGACAACTTATTTGGTAGTAGTCCCGGAGAATCAACTGTCATAGTATCCCACCCTATTAACATGCGCCTGCCCATCAAATCTAGGTTACTTGTTAACTTGATATAATAACAGGGTACTGTGAAGGGACCTCAGGGGGTGTGGAAGCTGAAAGGGTCCTAGATAAGCTGGGCTCATGTTTCCCTTTTTCTTTTTCTACCCTCAATGTTTTTTTCATTTTTTCTGTTTACATCAGTGGTCTCAGGGAATGCATACCATATTGTACCTAGTAGAGAATTGAGGTGCATTCTCTAGAAGACATTGGTCAGACCTCGCAAGGGGTACTGATAATTCATCATTGCTATACTAGCAGATGAGCTATACACTTGTATTAGCTGGATGATTGATTCTCCATGAATGCTACCAAATAGTAACTTACTAAAATATCCAACAGGTCGTCACCAGTATTCAACGCGTTTCTGTCTAACCTGTGTCACGTACTAGACCACAACTTCAACATGGGTACCCTGCTGTTACCGACGTGTCTACCGGTGCTACAGTTCTGTCCTGCCCCACATCGCCATCCAGACCTACGCCACCCTACCTTCTCCCTCTGGTCCTTACAGCCACACCCACGCCGCTACTGGCTCAGGGCTGTCCTTACTCTATTATATAAGGTGAGTTAACATGACCTTACCCTGTTGTTTGTACTATAGTGAGTTAACATGATCTTACCCTGTTGTATAAAGTGCGTTAACATGACCATATGTTTTTGTATATACATAGGGTGGATGGGACTCATCAGCCTTGATCAGCAACCCCATTTAGGGGAGACATACATTGGTTAAACCCCCCTCCCTGGGGGCACGGGTCCTTGGAGTGGCTTCGGTCGCGCCGGGAATTTCCACACCTCTCACACCACACACACACATCACACAGTTTTTCCTACACCGAGAAATGACTCTCCGGCTGTCATTTCTCGAAGACTTCTTCTAGCCGGAGACATTGAGAGCAACCCAGGACCCACGTTCACATACATATGTCCAACTTGCTCAAAACCCATCACTTCGAGTCGCCATACTAAGGGTTCAGTTCTCTGCAATTCATGCGGGAACTGGACCCACTTCACCTGCACAACACTTGCCTCCAAGAAACACTACACAAACACCTGGACCTGTTCCTCATGCCCCTCCCTCTCCCAGTCAAATCCCTCACCTAAAACCCGTCCACCTCTCCTCCCCAACCCACCTAACCTTCCCATATCATCCACTCCCCCCCCTAAAACCCGTCCACCTCTCCTCCCTAACCCACCTAACCTTCCCATACCATCCACATCCTCAACTCAACACACCACACCCCATCCTAATCCATTCCAACCCCCATCTCCTGCTCCCCAATCCCCACCCCCACCTCACCCATCCCAACCCCCAGCCCCTCCCTCACCCCCACCCCCACCCCCCCCACCCCCACCCCATCCTCGTGCAGCAGCACCCAACATACATCGTGCACATAACATTAACATTCTTCAACTGAACATAGATGGCATCAACACAAAGAAACACGAACTCTCACACTTCATCAAACAACACAACATACACATTGCCATCTTACAAGAAACAAAACTCTGCACAACACAAAAAACACCCACATTTCATAATTTCACCACCATCAGACAAGACCGGGCTGTCGGCGGGGGCGGTGGACTCATCACCCTGGTACACAAAGAAATATCATACATAGTAACCAGTGTACAAACCAAATCACTCCTCCCCCCAAATGATAACACAACAGAAATACAGTCAATTAAAATATGCACTGGCAACAACTCCAACATAACCATCATAAACACATACATCCCTCCCCAAAACAAAATGAATATAGACCACACTTACAACACATCACAAACACCCCACACACCCCACACATCATCCTGGGTGGTGACTTCAACGCCAAGACGTCGGCCTGGTTTGTCGACAACCCCGACACAGACAGAGGGCTGGTACTACAAAACCAAACCGATAACCTCATCATCCTTAACGACATCCATCAACATACCCATATTCCTCACCAAGCCCTCTATAACCCATCATCTCCAGACATCACCTTTTGCTCCCCAGAACTCGCCCCCACAACATCCTGGAGGGTGGTCAGAACCTTAGGCTCTGACCACCTCCCGATCATTATCACCACCAAAACCAGACTCACCCCAGCTAGCCACAAAACACATACACCAATTATAAAAGAGCTAACTGGGAAGCATTCACAAATGAGACAGAACAACACTTCACAACTCTAAACAGTACACCCATCACTAACATCAACAATGCTGTACACATACTCAATAAAACTATCCAAAACGCTGACAAGAAACACATTCCAAGAGGTAACAGAAAAAGACACAACCCCAACTTCACACCAGAAATTCAAAACCTCATCAGACAACGCGACATACTGAAACACTCCCCAGCACCCCACACACAAGACATCACACAACAAATTCAAGCACTCAACACCCAAACTAACAACAAAATACAAGAACAACAAAAACTAAATTGGAATAACTTCCTACAAACACTTGATCACAAAACAAACCCCAAAAAAACTATACAAAACACTAAACAGCATCACACTTTCCAACAGCAACACAACACAATCACATGCTGCAATCACAACAACAGACTCTACTCCTTCATGTAAACAACAAGCAAACACTCTCATCAATCACTTTTCACATGTCAGCCACCTAAAACCTCACAAAGACGACCGACGTGTCATCCGACGTAAGAGACAATTCCCCACAGACCCTGACTATACACCCTTCACCAATCACCAGACAAAGCATATCATCAACAATCTCAAGCACTCACCCGCCTGTGGCCTAGACAACATAAGCAACATACACCTCAGACACCTGGGACCACAAGGCATACAAGCACTCACTAACATATCAAACTACAGCTATTCACACAACACAATACCAGACATTTGGAAGCATGGTATCATCATCACATTCCCCAAACCCAACAAAGACCCCACGCTACCCTCCTCGCACCGCCCCATCACACTCCTTTGCTCCCCCTCCAAAGTCATGGAACGCCTAGTATTACAACTAATTACACCTGACCTACCCCTAGCTCCAACACAACATGGCTTTAGGCCACTGCACTCCACAAACACTCTTCTCACAGACCTTACACAAAGAGCTTTCGATGGCATCAATTCAGCTAGACCACCACACAGATCACTATTAGCCACACTCAACATTAGTAAAGCCTTCGATGCCATCCCCCACCACAACCTAACAAACAAAATCTACAACACAAACATGCACAACAACACAAAACGGTGGCTGGCCAACTTCCTAGCAGGCAGATGTGCACACGTATCTTTTGCCGGTCAGTCATCTAAAATCAGAAACTTTCCAAACGGAGTCCCACAAGGATCCGTCCTATCGCCCGCACTCTTCAATCTGTACATGCACGATATAACTACACCCAATACGCCCCAAATAAACTTAGCCTCCTATGCAGATGACATAACACTCACATGCACACACCATGACCCAAAAAGAGCAACAGATCTCCTTCAACCCTATCTCAACACACTACATGGCTGGTGCACTACAAACAGACTTAATCTAGCCCCAGCCAAATCCACCGCAACCCTGCTCACAAGTTGGACAGGAGAACACGAATACATCCCTCAACTCACCATAAACAACACACCCCTAACACATACACACACACCCAAAATCCTAGGAGTAACATATGATACTCATATGACATTCAAACAGCACACCACAAACATTAAAAAGAAACTGACACCCAGACTTAACGCCCTCAGGTCACTTGCTCACACAAAATTTGGACACAACAAAGAAACTACCACCACAGTATATAAACAATACATAAGATCAGTGATGGAATACGCAAGCCCAGCCTGGGCTTCTAACCTAGCTGAAACACATCATAAGACCTTACAGACTATTCAAAACAAAGCCCTGAAGATCATTACAGGCTGCACAGCTACTGCACCCACAGATCACCTACATCAAGAAACCAAAATCCTCAAAGTCAAAGACCATCTGGACATGAGAGGCACTCAATTCCTGGCAGCAGCCTCCACGAACCAAGACCACCCACTAAACTACATGGCAACACACCCACAGACACCAAGAAATATCAAAACAACACCCAGCACACGGTATCACACACAATTATTGTCCTCTCTCCCTCCCTGCCCACCCCGAACCAACTTCCAGAAGCACATCCATACTCATATCTCTCACCGATCCATCCACTCACTCACAGACAACACGCAGCTGCATGCACGACCTCCCGAAATCCATCCTTCCGAATCCTCCCTTCCTCGCGAGGACAGAGTCCACCTGGCCAGGCTGAGATGCGGACACCATCCAGCTCTCCTGAGCTATCAGAAGAGACTGGATGACTCCGTTGTCGACGCCTGCCCGGGATGTAACACAGCACCCCATACCATTAAACACATCATAGAAGACTGCATTTCACACAACCACTTACGCCAACAACACAATCTACACTCAATGAGAGCTCTGTGGGAAAGCCCGATCGTGGCCATGGCCTTCCTCAGGGACTCGGGGCTGTTCGGCCAGGCAGCTTAGGGAACAACAACAACAACAAACCTTTCCCGTTTTTTGGACGCTAATGTCGCATCCAAGATAAAAATGCACAATCGATCTTTGGATGCAACATTTGCATCCAATACAAATAAAAAGTTCCTTATATTATTAAAATGGTATGCTAGATATCATAACTGTACATATAATTTTCTTTACACATACCATTGTAAGTAAAAAATAATATCTCTATAGATATACAGTACATGATGATGACGCTCTGCCATTGACAGTGGGCAAAAATGATGGATAATTTGTGAATTGAGGGCCCAAGAACGTTAAGAGTTAAAGTTGTTTTCCATTACATACATTGCAACGGCTCAGATGTGGTTGCCTCTCCACAGTTGGAATATTTAATAGTGACCCCTCCATCAATGATGTACAGTACTGCCAATAGTCATATTTGGCGCCTTGCCGCTTAGGGAAGCCCTTTTTAGGGATCTTCCGTCCACCACAATGCTCCTAATACTAACATCATAGGTGGCATGATTTATTACCTATGGGACGTCCATAGAATTGGATGCCACTATGGAAAGATAATAAATATAGCTAATTTAAGAATAATATTAACCCTCCGAACTCGGCTGTCCTCTCATACTTCACACCGAACTTTCACTGCGGAACTCGGGTGTCCTCTTATGCTCCCGCGTGCTAAATAATCACAACCTCACAATACAACAACCAGACGACATAGCGATGTCCGGTCAATGCCAGGATCAAGACAACAGTAAGTACTCCATTTTCCCATTAAGCTAATTTTTCTACCTATTATCATTGCTAAGCTATTAAGGTTATAAGGCCATTAGGCCCCATATGGGCAGATTCTGGGGATATGGAGCGTGAGGAGACAGGCAAGTTGGAGGGGTTAAGTTTCTGTAATGCATTTCTCATCCTTCACATGTTTCCTATCCCATGCTGCCAGTTCCCCTGGAAATATTCTCTCTTCTGTGGAGGACGGTTATGGGGTGAAGATGTCAACAACGGTGTCGCTGATCTGTCGTCAGCTCGCCTTGATTTACCACACAGTGAGTCAAAGACTCACTGTATAATAGTCACTGCTTAGGTTTGTTAGACATGTATTTTAGACATGTATCCAAACCGACTCAGAGGGAAGAGTGAGCAGGGTTAATTTCTGACACACAACTTCTTACCATTTAGCATTAGAGGACCATAAGTTTGTCTGTTGCATGTCATGAAGAGAGTAATTCTTTAAAAATTGGAGCGATGCTGCCCATTTACGAATATTGTGTGCTCACCCAAGAGCACCCGGGTTACTCCCTCTGATGACCTCTACTAATAAAGCTGCCAACTGCCGCTTCTGGAGGCGTGTACCTGTCCGGGAGACCCAGAGGGACCCGGCCTGAGTAGGTCGAGATTCCTGCATATACAGTATGTAATAAGCGATTCACTGGACATAATAGGTGGTGTCTATCGCCGTGCTTGAGGGCTGGGACCTCGAATTCAGTAAATACATGATCAGCGTGCTCGTTCTTAGCCACAAAGTTAGGTGTAGGAGCTATATGGACACTCATATCACGCCTAGAGAACCTAATGCAAGATGGTTCAGAACTCATCACATCCAACTCAGAAACCCTGTTACCCGTGGCCAGGGTCATAAGAAAAACAGCCTTCTTTAACTTTAACTCGAAAGTGGGATTGTGACAATACCTATGAGAGTGAAGCATGTTGAGGGCTATATCAAGTGACCAGGTGAGCATGAGTTGGCGCGGTGGGGGACGAAGCCGGAAGCATGCACGCATGAAACCCTTCTCCTCTGCCTCTGATATGGAAAGGCCAGTCAAATAAAAAAAATGGCTTCCTAATAGCCGTGAGGTGATTCCTTAATGTGATAACTGACAGTGATTTTCTTTAGAAAAGATAATTCAAATAGTTAAAAACTAAAGCCACTGAGGACTGCTGTTGGTCAGTTTCTATGATCCAGGTAGTAAAAGCCTTCCAATGTGATTGGTACTGTCTTTGTGTTGATTTAGTATACTGATTAGTCAACTTGTGAGTCACACTCTCCCCAAATTTAGTTAACCACTTAGCCTTCTGAATATCTATAAGGCAAAAGTCAGCGAGGTCTTGAGGTTTCCAATTGTGTCTAAATGGAAGTACGAGATCGGGAGCGACACCGGGTTCTCGCACCATGTCTTCAATTGGTTTTACCACACTTGGGCTGGCCACAGCGGCGCGATCATCAAGATCATGGCCCGATAATCCTGTAGTTTGTGAACTACTCTGCACATTAAGGATGCGTCTGGAGGTGGAAACAGATAAATGCTACGCCGGGAAGATACATTGCATGAAGATAAATCTCTAGCCTTGCAACTAGCCGAAAGATCTTTTCCGACAACCCTTGTAACACTCGAGATCTCACTGACCCTTGCTTCTTAATGCATGTTACTGCAGTCAGATTGTCCATCCTCAAGGCTAAGGACTTTCCCGCCAAAGTTGAGCCGTGCTCCTTTAAGAAAAACAGGGGGACTAATAACTCTTTGGCATTTACAGTATGTGAAGGTGATTGTACCTGGACCATAGACCTTGACCTTGATGGCCCAGGTTCGACTGATACCCCCCCATCCCAGGGTACCTGACGCGTCTGTGTCGATCCAGACCATTGGAGGAGGAGTTGTTCATGTCAAAGAGGAGTGTAACACTTCTGGCTTCGCCCAAGCCGCCAGCAGGTTGTGGATTAATTTCGTGATTCGCCATAGTGTTTCCGCCGGCAACAGCGGAAAGCACTTGTTTCCCTCCAAAATAAGCCTTTTCACCTTTAGACGACCTAACTGAACCGTCAACCTGATCCGGTTGAGTGACCCTATGAGAGACTCCCAAATTCTCCTTGTGGTGGTCAGAGAATGTAGAAACCGAAAGAGTTTCTTGCGAAATATCTGCCGGTTGTCCTCATTCTGACTCAGAGAAAGTAATTCGGAGTCCCAAAACAGACCCACCCACTGGATAGCCCTTGTGGCATTCAAGTGGGACTTTGCCAAGTTCACTTTGAACCCCAGGGCTGTGATATGAGACATTACCTGTTGTACATGTTGAAGGCAAGCAATTTTGGAATTCGCTACTATTAACTAATCGTCTAGGTACACCATGATCCCTTGCTTGAGCAATGGTAGCAGAGCCTGTCTTACTAACTTTGTGAAGATACGGGGTGCATGATTTAGACCAAAGGGCATCCTTTGAAAAACAAACTTCTGATTCCCTTGGCGCAAGGCCAGGTACTTTTGAAACCGTTTGTTTATACGGACATGCCAGTAGACATCTGTCAGATCTATGGCACACATCCAACCTTGCGGCGGCAGTGTCAGCCTGATCTGATTCACAGTCAGCATCCTGAACGACTGATTGTGAATGTAGCGATTCAGAGTAGACAAGTCTATGACCGGCCTCATCTGAACACTGTCCCTTTTTAGCACCAGGAATATTCGGGAAGTGAACAGGGGCTGAATGGATGATATGGAGACAATGATCTGCTTGAGTGCCATCTCCCGGATGACTGATCCCACCTCTAATGAAACACGAGTAAATTCTTGGGGGATACGTAAGCAAGGTCGCCGGGACTATCTCCATGAGAGGTCCTTGTGGACCACTGTCCTGGCCCATGTGTTGCGGGGCCATGCCCGGCAACATACCCAAAAGCTCCCAGTCTCTAGACTGGTGTTGTCCGGCAGAGCTACTCTCGTTTCCCTCTCGCCATTCTGTGGCCCTGGGAGTGAGAGAGCTTCGTGGTGTCTCAGTTTTTTGGTTGGGAGGATTGTGACTCTGACTGACTGTTACCAGGACGAGAGGCTTTGCTATCATTGCTACGTGGCCTAGACTTGGACTGTCCCCTAAACCATCTTCCTCTACCCCTGGACTGACCGTGGCCTCTAGCTGTGCCACTGCCTCCGGGGGTGGTCTGTGTCTTGGATGACTGCGGTGACTGGAAACTGGCCACGAAATGGACTCTTAGAGAATTTAGGTTTAATCGTTGACTCACTCTTCGGCTTGGAAGCAGTGGCACGGTTAGAGTCCAGCAAACAATTTACTGTGCGCCAAGCATCTGTGGAGGCAAGAGTTTTTGTAAATACAACAGACAAAATTAACCTTCTACCAATCTCTACCGGCAGCTTCTTCACAAGATACACTCTCAGATCTTGACGCACCCTCACGGCTTCAAAAAAAGCTGTGCGGAGGTTCTGAAGTAAGATCCGCCAGGTCAGAGAAAGAGCCTTATGAGAGACCTAGTATCAGTCACTGACTCAGTCGTCCTGGCCAGTGACGCCGCAAGCTGACGACTGAGTAGAAACTGTGATAAAAGCCTCCAGGCTTTTCTTAAAGTTTTTATCAATGTGTAGCTGGATAGGAGAACAAAAGGGCTCTACTAGCTGCCATAACAAAAGCTTAGGAGCACTCAAAAAGTCAAGCATATATTGCGGTACTCCTGCCGCCTGGCCAACTGGCATAGAGAACCAATGATTATCCTCCGGCGGAAGCTGGTGACTCCTTTTGTTCGTAATAGTGCTGGCAAACAGCTGGGCCTCTTGTCCCCACACAGCCCACGGCCCAGACTCCTCATCTTTAACCCGGGAACTGTGGGGAGACTCTTAAGAGTTCCCCCGGCGGACTGCGGGAAGACTCTTAAGAGTCAGAGAAAAAAAAAATCAACTTTTGACATCGGAAAAAAAAAAAAAAAAAAAAAAAAAAAAAAAATGGGCCCCTGGGCCATGCAAAATCTCAGTCCTCTACCTCCCCTCCTTCTCCACTTTCCTCCTCTCCTTCAGTTATCACCTATTTTCCCTGTTATTTCCTTATTCTGAGGTATATTTTCGTGCTAACATTAGCGAGTTGCAAGCAGGGCGTTGTCATCACTGATGGCAAGCGAGTGCAAGAGAGAGAGAGAGAGTATCGATCGACTGTGTCTCAGTGGCCTTGGGGGAAATTGGCGGGAAAGCAGCTTGCCTCACCCATACATTATACAACTCGCGGGCTATATCTCCGATTTTGACCATCCAAACGCTGTTTTCACTCGTTTTATTGTTGTTTCAGGTTAATACCTTTATAATCAACCCATAATAGGTGCATATGGATAAGTATTAATGCTATTAATGGTACAATGAATATTTTAGTGACGGAAACACCTCAAATACATGCGCACAGGGAGAGGTGTCTAATTACCCCCATGCGCACTTGTTAGGTTAATGTGAATAACCGGAATACCTGAATCGTCCCTCTTTGGGGTAGTGTTAAGTTCGGGGGTCATATCCTGCAAATTTTTTAACATAATTTAAACCATCAGATTTTGATCAATCAGAGAAAAGTTTCACAGAGGATGCTGGAGGTAGAGCCGGGGACTGTGAGTAGACAAAGTACTCAGGATTATACAAACTTGGGATTGCTTTGATCACTACCTCTAACACATCGCCGGCTTGGTTCTTGGCCCTTAGTTTCTTGGCCTCACTCATTTCTATAAACCAATGGGCCGGCACAGGAATCTCACCTGCGACCATCGACTGCGCGACCTCAGGACGAGTGGGCTTAATGACTGTCCAGGAAGTATCAGGGCCATATAGGAGGTGCATAGGGCCCTTCTTAGAAAGCACTGAATGATCAAGGGGGGGGGGGGGGGGGGGGGGTAGAATCAAATCCACTAGAATATTTAACTTCGAAAGTAAAAGAGAAGCGGCAACTGGCGTAGAAGCCGCCGGATTTACAGTTACAGGGGGGTTAGATTTAACATCAACCTGAGGGAGAACTTGAACATGCCCTAGAGGTTGCACCGCCGGGGCTACAGGTGTCGGCACCTTAACTTGTCTTTCTTCCTTCACTGACTTTATAAACTCCAGCCAATCCTGAAACTGTTCATTAGTCACTAAGATTCCCCCTTGCTGGTCAGATGCTGACGTAAGGTGAGAAACTTCCGAGCCCTGCGTTCCAGAGGGTGAAGGAGACTGACGTTGGCCAGACGGAATCTCCTCCAAGTCTGCTAAATATTGTTGCAGAGGTGTGACGCCCGGTGTCCGGGCTGGGGGGGCTGGTAAAGCCTCCGACCGAGACTCGCCAGCCTGGGCAGCAGTGTCGTGTATACTTGTTTGCGATACAGGAACACTGGGCAGAACTTCCTCACCCAAGTAGAGGTCAGGTATGGGGGAGGTTTCCATAGTTTCTACCGTAGAATCTTCAAGCTCCTCGGAGAAATGGGAGATGTCATCATCTTGTCTGCTAGGTGGGACACTGCTACTGTGATCTACCCCGAGTACCGGAATAATGGGAGGCTCTGGCAGTGCCGCCCGGCGGGGGATCATAAACTGAGGTGTAGGGCCAATAACACTGGCGTCCGTGTCTTGAAAGAGATCCCGGCGGGAGGAAGGTGTACATTCTGGCGTAACTGAGGTCTTAGACTTTGAGGACTTCTTCATGGACGACCGCTTCGAGGATTTCTTAGTGTCATTAGACTTGTCATCGCCTTTTGCTAGACAGGAAGCGAAGTCTGGACGGTGCTTTTTTACCTCTTGTAACAGTAGAGGGGAGGAAGACCTGGGTTTCTCCAGAGGTGAACGAGACCTGGTGCGCCTGGAGGTCGGATCAGACGACTCCAGGACAGGCTCGTTTGAGGTCCTGGGTCTCTTGGAGAGGCGAGAGGGAGCATTGCGACCGCTAGAGTCATCAGAAACTTTCGTCACAGTCTTTTTCACTTTAGAACTACCAGTTGTATATGAAGAAGGCATTGTCTTTAATAAATCGTCCAATAAGGGATCTCCAATTGCAGAGATTTATGGGCTATATTCTTACAGTACAGAACGAAAATGGATTTTATGGTTAGCAAAATTATCTTACACTTGCTGTCAGAGTGAGTTAGGAAGCCATTACGTAACACAGCTCACTGTTGACACGTTTTCGATAACCACCGACCCCTGGACCTGTCGAGACAGGTCACACATCTCACGCACTGTTTGTGTTCGATGACAGAAAGATTAGCACAGTTATGGCCAGTGCAAAAGGTATACCCACTGAAATCCCTTGCTCCCTACCACCGGGGGATTGCAAATCCTCCTAGGCGTCCTGGGTGGTAACTTGGCTACCGCACCTGAGGGTTGAAAAAGTCAAGAATCAATGCTCATAGGGACATGCTAGGCTGGAAAAGCTAAGATATATATAACAAAAGTCAAAAGGAGAAAAAAGAACTGAACTGACACTAGACAATCTTAGTTCCCCTTACGTTACAGTATCATACCAGATGTTACGTGATTAATAACTTCTTACCAAAGTGACCAACACTGATCTAATCCTATCCAAATAAGAACTTGGTTCCCGGCGACCAACGCCTACAGAATCCGGTGTCCCTCGTATCCCGGCGGCTAACGCCAGAAATTAGCTACACAGTTTACCGAGATGCTCAAGATAGGAAGAGGTGAGTTCGTATTCGGCTCAGCCTATACCCGGCGGAAGTGGCTCCCCGCTTTTAAACCAGGCATGCGTTCTTAGTAGCCCCAATCTACGAACGGTTTCTGCTAGACCTTGAGGCGGAAATGTCCTGTGGGCGACCGCCAAGCCGGGGACCCTAATAGACAAAGTAAGGTCAAATTTTGCCTCCCGAAAATTAACCATCACCGGCAAAACTAGTACAGAAACAATTTCGACCTATCTTGTGCCAAGAAAAGACAACTCGAAATCAACATAGAGTAGCTAGACTCTTCGAAGTATTCCCGGCGGGGAAAACGATGTGAAATTACTAGAGGCACGTTGTTACAAGTCTCACTTATCAAATCCCGCCTGAAGGGCCCAACCCTCCTAGCCACTAGATCTCACAACGTGCATATATTATGGCATAGTTATACATTAACTCTCCAGCCCCGGCTATGTATTATATATATATTCCTCGAAACCCAGGTGTTTTGGCCGAAAAACGTCTAGGCTAGGCTACCGTATATTCGTTAATCAGACTGCTTCCCGCATTCCCGCGCATCCCCAAGCGTAGCTGTGTTATTTACCTGTAGAATGGCATTAAGTAGAGCTCTCTAAGTCAACTGGTTGAGCTGTGATGATGATTTCATTGGAGATAACTTTATGGCCAAAACAGCCACTTTACACCACTTTTCGATACTTAACAACAACATACAGGCACACACGAACAAGCGACGCTCTCCTTCTTGTGGCCGGAGATGCGGGGCGTCGGTCCAGCCGGCTGTTGTTTACATGCGTCGGACCGACGCCTCGCACACGAAGCTCACAGGCTTTCAACCACTGGGCGTTCAAGAGGCCTTCCGGGCAGCTGTTATATGCTTTTTTATGGGCGTTCAAGAGGCCTTCCGTGGTGAGAGGGTTAATGAATGAATAATAAATAACATATCCTAGCCATAACTGAAAAACCTACAGGAGGCCAACTAGACGGGGGCAGGTGGCAGAATATCATACAAAAGCACAAACCTTAATCCCAGTGTAGCGCTCCAACAGTCAACACCCATCACAAAGAAACAGAAACGTAGGCTGAAAAGCGTCATGAACAAGTGCCAAGCTCCTCACTAAGTGAGATAACTTGAAACGCACACGTTCCTCTCGAAGTGAAGATAAAATCGCTTAACCCACCCGATTGGGTAGCCGAAAAGCGGGCACCGGATCCTCTAAAAGAAGCCTCATGTCTATAAGAGCTAAAATAGAATAAACCTAGGGGAAAAAGAAAACACACACACGTGGGAGCCTTGCCTTATCACAACAAGGAATCCTGGCAAACCTTGCCAAACACCCATTGAACAGTCTCCTAGGGCGAGTGGGAAAAGGTGTACATAGCCTAGCTAATCTATAAGCTACCCTGACCTCAGCATATAGCATGTACATATGAGAAAAGACTCACAAGTCGAGGCAGGAGAAGAACGAAGCGAGGCTATGCACACCTCCGAACACGTCCGGACCCGACGGCGCCTAGGAGAAGGACATATGCTCCCAGATAAGAGCTGGGTGATGCGCAGAATAACAACAGACGCATGAGAAGCGTAACCTGCTAGATCATGTTTAATACTTTATTTTTTTTATTTTGTACTGTATTTGTCTAGTAGTGGTACCCACATCATAAGGACGAGTCCGTGAGTTTTTTTTTTTTAAATATTTAAGAGCGTTTCGCTCACGTTGATTGGCAATCTTGATATTTACTCTCCTAGGCGGGTCGTTTGAACGGCAAGCAATAGAGTTCAAAGATAGGCCATACTTTAATAAGGTGCATCATCAATGATGGAGGGGCCACTAATAATTAGCACTGTATGAATATTCCCATATTCAAAATAGGCTACAGGGGGACAATGCCTAGTGAGTTTATTGTTCACTAGGTGGCGTTCTGACAGTGAGGGCCCGTGTTTAGGAGGTGAGGCAGTGAAGCACTGGAACGAGACAGCTTCAGAGATGGGCTTGCTTCGAGCCGTGAGTGAGCAGCTAAGCCCAATGCATCCTGCGAAGGCAAGATGGCAGGGGCTGGTTGCAGCTAAAAAGTGCTTCACATGTCTCACTCCCTAGACTGGAACGAGACCTCACAGGCTTCACCGTTCATAACAGTTGAATGTACAGGCTGTCAGCTTATGCCCGAGAGGGAGTTGTTGGATTATAGAAGAAAAAAAAAAATATATATATATATATTTAAGGTAACCCATAGGATGTTTATGGTTCTTGGCCAACAGTAATAAGGTATAACCGGGTCCCACAAACCCGGCCAAGGCTATATATTACATAATTATAGGCTCTCACATAAATGACTATGGAACCACTACTAAATATAAGGTTTTCTCTCCTTCCCTTTGGGTTGTCAAACTCATAATTGAGTAGTTGAGATGACGGGGTCTGTCCATCAAAAGCCAATACCATCTACCCCCCTGCTCCCGTCTTCAAGCAGCAACTCTCACAACCACTGCCGCATTGCTACCATACGGAGTCAACCGATGCAACCCAGGCCCTCCAGGACCCAGGACCAACCTCAACAACAACGAGTGAGAAGCAAGCCAGAAAACACGCCCCCAACTCTCGAAGAAAACCTGACCACCCCAGTGCTTGAATACAGTGAGGAGCTCTTTATGCAAATTCTCCATCAACCCCTCAATACCCCCCCATCGAGTCTTATAATCATCCTTCTAGCCAAATTAGCCATGCTAGGTAACAAGCCATTTTCCCTTACCAACCTTCCTCTCTATCTACCACCATAAAACAACCAAATTCCCTATCCAGTCCCCAACACAGTAATTCCCTATGCATTCCTCAACAGGTCATGCCTGAGGATAGCCCTCTTGCCAGAAATTGTAGAATGTCCTCCTCTGTTAGGAGTCAAACTCCAAACAAGTTTAATGCAACCTCCCGCTCCTCTATTAATAAAAAAGCACTATCCCACATGCCCCTACTACCCCGAGAGATAAACCCCTTGATGCCGACCCAAATAGGGTTACCACCTGCCCGAACCAAAGAAAAGGAAGCAACACTGGGATCCCTAGTTAAAAAGGGAATCAGGGCAATACATCTAGAGTGCAGCTCTTCTAATAAGAAGGACTCGTATCACTAGGAGTAACCTTGATAATAATAGAGTCATCCTAAATAACAATATTTTAACCACTACTGTTTAGCTAACGTCAGACAAATGAGTGCAGAGAAGTGACCAAAGAAAGAAAGCAGAGAGAAGGATCTGGACCTATCAAGAGCGTGTGAAACTATTTGAACCCCTGCGATCAACCAGGGGACAACTATCCAAGTGACAACGTGTTCACCAGACTCTCTACCAGGCTTCTATCCTTCCTATAAACCTTTAAGTGTTCTTTTGTTTCGTAATGTTAACAATGATTCTAATATGGGTTAACTTGATATGATAAGGTTAATAGTTAACATAATTATCGAAGATTGTCCATTCTTCACTATTCCTAGTTATCCATCGCTCAATTTAGAGAGAACATTTTACACTTCTATTTGTGGGATAAATATATATATACTTCTTCGGATATAGGCTCCTATATTCTTTATGGAGAAATATACATATGTTCGTACGGGAATAAATACACACACTTACATGTCAAAACCAGTGAACACTTATTCAGATCTTGTTTTATGCTATATCATCATTTGGGTACGTAAATCATAGATAAGTTGTTCACAGAGTGTTTCCTCAATCAGTCATCTATTTTTTACTATTATTATCACGATATATGAAGTCCTATTTATTTTGTGAATTATTTGATTTGCTCTAACTCCATCTTATTCAAGTCGCATTAACTTGTTGTTCGTTCAGAAATTTCAGTCACGCATACATGCCTATTATCCAAATCTAACCTGTTCATGAATTTATATTCATAATTATTACTCTTTGAGTTATTTGAGTTTAATCTCCTGTTCAAGTTAAACAAACTTATTGTTTATTTATGAGTCAAATAGTGTCTTATTTTACATACCTTCAGTGCCGCGTGTATGCTAACGCAGTAACTAATATTTACTCTGAGCCGGACCTTACTTCGAGTTTCGCACTTTTCCATCAAGACACTACAGTATTTATTGTAGTTGAGACTTAACATTTCTGTGTATTATTATCTATATGTTCTATTGGTAACATTAGTATTATTTATATGTTCTATTAGTAACATTATTATTATTTATATGTTCATGTAGTGACATTATTATTTTTGTGATTATATATTAATATTATTACTTATTCTATGTCAGATCTTTAACCTTATTATTATCCAGAGGTTGTTGATCTATTCTTATTCCAATATCATCTTGAGAATGTACCCTAGCTACTAAGGAAATAAAACTTGTGAACATATACAGTACTGTGTATTTTGTGTCCATTGATTATTATTGAAGTGAGATTATAAAGACCAAAGTTAGTTGTTTCCCAGCGGAGAGGAATCCAAGTTGTTGATTGACGCTATTTCCTAAGGTGGAAACCGCAATCAGAGTATATCACGTTTAATTATAACGTGGCATAACACTGGTGGCAGCGGTGTCTCAACTCGGAATAACAGCTTTTGTTTATAAAACACTCAATACAACCAATAACACAAACATCTTGGCGGGAAAATCATCATCATCATCATCATCATCTCCGACGCCTTGCTTCCCCCTGGGAAACCCCCACTAGAGGATGGCCATGACAGAAACGTCTCCAAGCTACTTTGTCAAGACATGCCTCCTTTGCCCGTGCCACAATGCCCCTTCCACTACGTGGAAGTTTTTCTTCAATATATTTTTCCACTTTCTTTTCCCATACCATAGGTGGTCTTCCACTACTAGCGGTTCCACTCACCTGACTCCCATATATCTTTCTTGGCATTCTGTCTTCATCCATTCTCTGAACATGACCATACCACCTCAAAGTACTTCTCTTTATCCACTCAACCACACCACAATCAATGCCCAAAGCCTGCTCTTCCATTCCAAAGGACTCGTACACTTCCCTATTACTTGGCCCATCTAGCCTATTCATGCCAGCTGCCATTCTGAAAAAGCTCATCTCCACAGCTCTTAGTTTGAAGAGGTCCTCGTCACTTGCCGTCCATGTCTCGCTTCCATACGAGAGTGTTGGGAGCAGCACACTGTTTCTCAGTGACTTTTGACTTCCTGGCTAACCATTCTTCCTTTGAGAATACTATCAAGTTCTCCAATCACTTTTCTCCCTTGCATTTTTCTCTCTTTTATCTCACTCTCCATTTTACCATATTTGCATAGTACAGCTCCCAAATACTTGAAACTTTCAACCTCTTCTAGTACTTAATTTTTCAATTTTATTTTACAACTTTTCTTGTGTTCTTTCTTGATTCTATATTTTTCCTTAAAATCTATAGTTTCATGCATTCTTCTCTCAAACACCATTACCTTACATTTCCCTACATTGACCTTTAACTTTCTCTTTTCACATACCCTGTCAAAGTCAGTGACCACTCTCTGAAGTTCTTCAGCATTTTCCGCCAACAGGACTGCATCGTCCGCATATAGGCATGTTAAAATCTTCCATGTTCTTCCCTCTGATTCCAGTGTAGCTCCCACACCCATTGATACAGCCCTACATTCCCTAATCACTCCATCCATGTATATATTGAACAACCAAGCTGACATGACACATCCCTGTCTTACACCTACATTGACCTCAAAACGTTCACTTAACTTATCCCCTACCTTCACATTTGCCATTGCATTCCTATAAAAAGATTTTACTGCCATTAGCAACTTTCCTCCCACACCATATACTGTTAACACATCCCACAGGCCCTCCCAGTCTACTTTGTCATAGGCTTTTTCCAAATCCATGAATGCTGCATAGATTTTCTGTTTTTGGCCAGATACTTCTCTACCAACAATCGCATTGAGGCTATCTGGTCAACGCAGCCCCTGCCCTTTCTGAAACCTCCCTGTTCCTCGCCTATTTTGTCATCCGTTATCTTCTGTAGCCTCTGTGTTACTACTCTTGTGTGTACCTTTCCAGGTATGCTAAGCAAGCTAATTCCCCTATAATTCTTACACTCTTCTTTACTACCCTTCCCTTTGTACAAGGGTACTATCACTGCTTCCCTCCAGTCCTCTGGTACACTTTCCTTTTCCCATGCTAATTTACATAACCTATGCATTATGTCAACAGCTTCTTCTCCTCCATATCTCAGCATTTCACCTGGGATGTTATCTACTCCAGCAGCTTTGCCCATTTTAAGTCTATTGATTGCTTCTTTTACTTCTTCTCTGCTTATCTGGCTTTCAACTACCCTGTTTATTCTACCTCTCTCCATTCCTATGGATGAGATCTTTGCCTTCCTCCTACTCTTTACAGCTAAGCTACTAAAATGATCTTTCCATACTTTCACAACACCATCACCCTCTACCACTTCCCCATTCATGTCCCTCATCCTACCACCTGAGACACTCTCAGTCTTCTTCCCTCTGGCTTCTTTCACAGCTCTTTAGTATGCTTTCCTGTCATTCAGAAACTGTTCACTAATCTTTCTCCCATATGCCTCATCTGTCTTCCTTTTAGCGTCTTGTATCGCCCTTTTCACTCTTTGTTTCAAATTTGTATATTCTTCTTTCCTCGCATCTCTAGTTTCTCTAGGTATATCCTTTTGCAGCATACTCTTTCTGAACTCTTTCTTCTTTTTCACTATTTCTTCTATCTCTTTACTAAACCATGCGTTACCTTTCTTCTTCCACATTTTAAAGGTTTTCTTCCCACATACTTTCTCAGCTGCTTTAATCATGGAGTCTCTTGTACCTTTCCATACTTCGTCTACAGTATTTCCCAGATCTATCATAACATCCATGTCCTTTATAGTCTCTTTCAGGATGTCCTTGTATTTTATTGCATTACATTCTTCATTTAATTTTCTCACATTTATTCTCTCTACTGTCAGTTTTCTCTCTTTCCTCTCATATTTCCACTCTTTCCTTATCCTCACTTTTGTCAGCACTGTATAGTGGTCTGATCCCGTCAGCATACCTCTTACAGCTTTTGAATCTAAAATTCTTCCTTTTAGTCCGGAGTCCATCATGGCGTAGTCAATTAGAGATTTCTGTTCCTGCTCACCTTCACCTCTGTGCCATGTATATCTATGAATGTGACGATGTTCAAAAAATGTGTTAGCCAGAAACATCTCTCTCTCCGCACACACTTCTAAAAGGAAGTCACCATTCATATTCCTACCCTCCACACCCCATTTACCCACTATACCTTCTATCTCCTCGTTTCCAACTCTACCATTCATGTCGCCTACTAATATTACTTGTGTACACTCTTGCCTTTCTCTTATACATTTATTGACTTTATTCCAAAATTTTCGATTTTCTTCCACACCTTTCCCAGTTTCTTGGTTGACTGGTGCATAGACACACATAAAAGTATACCTATCTATCCCAATCTTGCACTCACACCATACAATTCTTGAGTCCACACACCATAGTTTTTCACACACTTCCTCAACCTTTCTGACAAAATTACTGCTACCCCTTCCTTTTTCTTACGTTTATATCCTGCATCCAATCCAGACCAGACAACCCATCCTTCCCCACCCCACAAATCATGCTCACTCTCACCATCCCACACTCCAGAACCCAACAGGTGCGTCTCACCTACCCCACACACATCCACACATCCATCTTTAAGCTCTCGCATCAGACACTCTCTCTTGCTAAAATCATTTATGCCATTGGCATTGAAGGCACAGACACGGAGCACGCTTTCCTTCACCCGAACGACGTTTCCACCACTTTTCTGCTTTGTTCCTCCACCCCCGAGGGGGTCCTGGCCGGCAGCATACCGAGCACATTTTTTTTTCCCAGGAGGACTTGGGGCCTGGACATAATGCCTCCAAACAGGGCGCCGGATTGTCAAAAGTATACTAAAAGAAAAACTAAAAACTGATACCAACATCAGTAAAAACATACAACACAGTAAAAATGAAAATATTAAGAAGATAGGGAGAACAAAAATATACAGGGGACAACAGAAATATAGTTACAAGGGGGATAATTTTTATAGTGGAAATTAAAAGAGGATTTAAAATTAAAAACAAAGTGTGCTGCTGAAGAAAATAGCACACCCGCCCTCCCCTTTAGTTCCACCGTCAAGCAAAAATAAAAATGTTAGAAATTTAAAAGGGAGGATTAAAATAAGGACGGTGTAATAAGGAGGCTACCTCGAGAAGGCGGGGTAGGACTTACTTACCGTAACTAGTCACGGTAAGCTACAGAGGTGCGTTTTAGCAAGACTTTAACCAATACCGTACTTATACGCAGATGACAGGACCTCTAAACCTCATTGGTTACGATACTGCCACTGCGCAAAGCGGGAAAATCGCTCAAAATTATTCCTTTTAACCCTTACAGTCCCAGGCCCGAGTATATTCGTCAGTAGATAAGTAACTCCCCAGTCCCAGGCCCGAGTATATTCGTCAGTAATGTATTTTGTCTTGTAACTGCCTGTACATTTTTTTTTTTTTTTTTTGCTTTTTTTTTTTTTTTTTTTTTTTTAAGCCTTGTAAAAAAAAAAAAAAAAAACGGGTGAGAGATCCAGTCTTGCCTCATCTCTTGAGGTGAAAAGGTGGTCTCTCCTGTCTCCTGCCATTTTCGCCACAGAGCTTGGGACTGCTGGGGACTTTTATTACTGTATCCTACGGTACTCAGCGGGTTAAGCAAGAAGATCACGACATTGTTACTTATCTTGAAGTAGTGAAGCCAGTGCTTGATATTGTGTTCAAAGAAGATGATACCTCTAAAATCCACAGAGTTGTTATGAAGTAGGGCCGGCCTATGTCCCTCGTTTCAGGTTATGTGCGTAATACCCCACAATTGACCTGGGCTCAATTTGAAAGATATACCAAGGGACCCATTAAACCCTCTCTCGGTAAAATCATTGCCAACCAGCAATTCTACAGTGTAAAGTTTTCAGGAAATTTAGACCATACCATCAGACAACTCACTCAGCTGGTGGTAACAGCGTTTCCAGAGGACACTGCAATCACTAGGAAAGAGAGTGTGTTCAATGCCTTACTTTTGGTATTGCCTACGTCAGTGCGAGATCACTTCACCATCACCGAGCCCAAGGGCTATGACGAGGACTTACCTACTATCCGACGTATCTTGGCATTGCAAAGGAGCCATGAAAAAGACGAAATCGCCGCTATTAGCTGTGCTACCACCCAACCTCAACATTCTTCAGTACCTTCTTCAACAACAAGCTACCCCCGTCCTGCAGACAAGATGGAGGATTGGGCCAGGATCCGACCCTCAGATTGGAAGCCTTGCAGCCCGAAATTTCCTGTCTTGTCCCTCAAGAAATCGTTCACTGAATTGGTGAAACGTCGTCTCAAGCTACCTCAATTCTGGGGACATATCCCTTGGATTAAGCCACGATAAGTTGCCACCATTACTGACGACGGAATCACAGGGATAGATGACGCTCCTGAAGGACTACCAGAAGAAATTGTGGACATCGAGGAAACTTCAGACACTCAGGATAACACAGATTTTTAATTCGCCCCCGCCCACCTGCCGCCAAACTGGCAGGGGCTTGTGATGGGACAATCTCAGATGCATTTATAATCACCTTACAATTCAAGGTGTTAAAGCTAGACTTTTGATTGACACAGGGCCTCCCGTTCATGTCTATTTTCTTCATACTTTGCCAAAAACCAGGCCACTTTTGGGTCTCTTCAAACCTCATCCATCGTCTTAATTGATGCAAACGATGGCATTATCCCTAATAGCGGACAAACCGCTCTCCTTTATGTAGCTACCAACATCTCTGATCTCGGTCATCATCATCCTTTCATTATCTTTCCATCCAATGAATCAAATTACGATGGGTACCTAGGTTTTGATTTGCTGACCTCCCTACGTGCCACCATCGATTGTGTTCAACGGGTGATCAACTTTGCCCCTAAATAAACAAATAAAAAAAATCTCAGCGAGCCTTACGTAACTACCTCTGTTCGCAGCGAGCCTAACGTAACGCATCCCGTTCGCACCATCAAAACCACTCAGGCTATTGTATCCAAATCTGTTATGCTACACCCTCACCATGAACAGTGGATTTCCATCTTACCCACCATGTCAGGTGATTTAATCCTTACACCTAACCTCCAAAGCCCCTTTGATAGAGAGTGCCTTACCGCTCCCAGCTATTATGCCTGATAAATAAAATAAAATAAAAATTGCAACATATCTGACCACCCCCTTACTTTGCCAAAAGAATTAGCTATAGGAGAGCTAGAGAATCATGATGAAGAGCTATCCCTACCTGAAGATAAAGCACCCTCCCCCCCTCCTAAATTCCCTGAGATTCCCCCACAACTAACCAACCAACAAAGACAAGACCTACAAGAATTGATGACTTCATTTCAAGATAACTTCGCCACATCCAGCCGCGATGTAGGAAAAACCCAACTGCTTCACCATCCAATCCACACCGTAGGGCACCCTATTCATCAACCAATTAGACGGAAAAAAAAACATCCAGCGCCAAGAAGAGGACAACCAAGTACAGGAAATGTTAGACACATAAGTTATTCGACCATCCACCAGTCCTTGGTCTTCTCTTGTAGTTCTGGTAAGAAAAAAAGATGGCTCTACTAGATTCTGTATTGATTACCAATAACTCAACGGTGTCAACAACAAAGATGCTACCCCCCTACTATGCATTGATGACTCCTTAGACTCTTTACTAGGAGCCAGATTGTTCACTACCTTAGAGCTCCAAGCCGGATATTGGCAAGTACCCGTAGTCCACGAGCATCAACAGAAACCGGCTTTCTCCACCAGTCTGGGTAGACGGTACGAATTTACCGTACTGCCATTCGGACTCTGTAACGGACCAGCGACCTTCTCACGGCTCATGGAATCCGTGCTACAAGGATTAACTTGGGAAACATGCCTAGCATACCTAGATGACAACATCGTTTTCGGAAAAACGTGGGCAGAACACCTACAATGATTACGCTAAGTTGTCCAACGAATACGTGATGCCAACCTGAAACTCAAGGCCTCAAAATGCACTATGGCTCAAATAGAAGTACAATTCCTCGGTCACATCGTCTCTGAAGAAGGCATTTCCCCAGGCCCAGCCAAACTCAAAGCAATAAGTGCCATCCCACCACCAAACAACGTTAACCCGTTCAGTACCAGCGACGGTTCTCTGCCGTCAGTAGATAAATCACTCCCCAGTCCCAGCGACGGCAGAGAGCTGTCAGTAATATACTTTCCTTGTAACTGCCAGTATCAGGCAGTGCCTGGTAACATGTCCGTTTGAGCACTGCTCTAGAGTTGGCAACACTTCTCAGCTTATATCCAAGCCTCTACAGGCTGCGAGAGTCAGTATTCCTCCATCTTTTGAGGTGGGAGGTTGTTATATCTTGCCATTTTGGCCACATTGCTTGGGACTGGGGGGGGAATGTTATTACTCTACCCTATGGTACAGTAGGTGTTAAAGGAGTTCGAGCGTTCCTAGGATTAGCATCATACTACCGACGCTTCGTAAATATTTTTGCCTCCATCGCCTAACCCCTCCTTGACCTCACCAGAAAAGAAGAGCCATTCCTTTGGACGTCCCAACGTCTACAAGCCTTCAACACCCTCAAAGACCTATTCGTAGCTGCACTAGTCTCTTTCCCCGACTATACACAACCCTTCCGTCTCTACACAGATGTGTTATTGTTCGGAATAGTATTAGCTCAAACTAGAGACGGGAGAGAGCACATCATTGCATGTGCCAGCAGGACTCTCAGCCCAGCAGAAATTAACTATCCTGTCACTAAGCGAGAATGTTTAGGAATCATCAGGGCACTCCAGCATTTTAAAGCGGACCTAGCCGGGGTTAAAGTCCCCATCATCAGTTCATCACCGACCACCACACCCTCCAATGGCTTAGAAAGTCCGACACAAAAAACGCTTTAACAGTCAGATGGCGAGAATCCCTGGAAGAATACAACTTCGAAATAGCTTACCGACCCGGGAAGCTCCACACCAATGCCGACGCCCTCTCCAGACTGCCGCTTCAACCCAACCCACCTACTGCTACAGTACGAGCCATCCACCATCAAGAATCAACTGACCAAGGCCAACATCACCTGCTTCAACAATTCCAACTTCAACAAAAACCAGATTGGATTCCAAGACACATTTTCTCTCAACTACAAAGAAAAGGAGACAATCTCTACACCTCAGAAGGAAAAATTGTCATCAGCCCTGCCACCGCTTTAAATACAATGCAATCTCTCCCTTCCCATAATGGCATCCATTTAGGACAGAGAAAACTTGTCACCACATTCCAAGAAGTCTACTGGACCCCTTCAACCTACTTAACCTCGAAGAAAGTAACCGAAGTGTGCCGAGCGCTCGCTATGCGCTAGGAAAAGACAAGACAAGGACCCCAGGAAAACTCATTGCCTCCAAGCCATGGCAACTTCTCGCCATTGATATCATGGGACCCATGGAGGGAGTCAAAGGTTTCAAATACATCATTAACATTGTTGACACATATTCTAAGTATGTAATAGTCTGCCCTGCAAAAGAACACACCGCGTTCGCGGTAGCCGAGGCAATGCTACAACATGTGTTTCCATATTTCGGATTACCTCAAGCGATCCACTCCGACAAAGCTCCTGAGTTCACCGGTCATGTCTGGACGCAGATATCACAAATGTTCGGATTCAACATCAGCCATTCTTCCCCCTATTGGCCCCAAGGAAATTCCATATGTGAAAGAAGCCACTGTACCATTGCCAATCAAGTCAGAACCAGGTTGCAGCAAATGAACACAACCGATTGGCCCAGCCAGGTTCGAATTGTGCAATGGGGCATCAACACCTGCCCTCACTAAGACGGAATCACCCCCCATGAACGAATTTTCGGAGAACCACCCCTAAACCATTACGACATCTGTCAGTACCATTCGAGCCATCGCCCAACTTAAATCAGTCTCTCGTCCACTTCAAGAATAGACTGAGGCAACTACAATGCCTGCAAGATCTTCAACCCGACGAAACACCAAAAATAAACACGCACGTCGGCGACCTTATCATGGTAGCACAACTTCCCGTGCCCTCCAAGCTCAAGTCAAGATACAAAGGACCTTTCGAGATTTTGACAGTACCAAATTGCTATTAAGTCACGGTGAATTACCACGGGGAATCATGCATGTACAGAAACCGTTATATACGCCGGTTCCAACCGCTAGATGAAAATTTATCAATGTTAGCCTACCCTGATGATGATGACGCATGCCCTATTAACAATAATCCAAGCATTTTACCACCCAAAACAGAGACCTTACTTCCACCTCCCATTTCCCCCATCACCCCAATACCCCCACTACCTATCTCCAAACCGGAATGCTCTCTACTTATCCCTCGACCTATTCCAACTCCTACCCCAAACTTTCCAAACCATTCTACCACTTTGCCTCCACCCACTCGAGCCTTCCCAGCTCCACCTGGGTTTGCCACTATCCCTACCACTCAACTTCTATCCACCCCTCCTCCAAGTTTACCTGTCAAATCAACACCCATACAGAAAACCCCACCTTCCACCAAACCTCTTCCTCTACCGCCTCCTCCACAAATACCGAACTTCCCTTTTTACCCCATCCCCTACCACCCAACCAACCTTCCCAACACTTCCTCTTATTCCTGTCCAAGATAACTCTCCATCTAAGCTCTCTCCTTCGAATCTCCCTTCCCCTGTACACATTCCTCCTCAAAACCCCTCCACCTCCTCATCCTCATCCTAATCTCCCTTCCCCTCTACACATTTCTCCTCAAACCCCCTCCACCTCCTCTCATCCTAATCCTCCTTCCTCTCTTTCCATCCCCTCCCTACCCCCCAACCTCTCTAAGCCTCCAACCCCTCCTCATTCTAAACTTCGACAACCTCGATTCCGCACTTCCCCATCACTAACTCCATCTCCACCTCCAATTTCACAGCCAAAGTGTACCAAGTCTGGCAGACGAGTCATACCCACCCGAAGATGGTCCCCTGCCATCTCCAAGCCGAAGCCCCGCAAAAGGACCTCCAAACATGCCCTTGCCAAGCCTAGACCTGCCGCCCATATGCCTGTCATCCCTGCCACGACCAACCCTGTACCTGTCATCCCTGCCACTACCAACCCTGCACCTGTTATCCCTACAACTGTCAACCCTCCACCTGTCATCCCCGCACCTGCGGATCCTACACCTGTCCAGCCTACACCTATCCATCACAGGGTTTCAACATTCAAGGAAATCATCCTTATTTCAGGAAATCTGGATCTTTTAAGGACAAGTTTAAGGAAATGCCTATTTTAACCCTCCTGGCCCGGGCAGGCTCTCAAAATGACAGTGTGGGCTACCCGGGCGATCTGGCCGAAAAACGTCTAGGCCTAGGCTACCGTATTTTTGTTTAGTTTAACTGCTAGAAATTTCCCACACATCTATAAATGTAGTGCGGTTTCCAATCTGTAGACTGGCGTTGAGTAGAGCTCTCTATGTCAACTGGTTCAGTTGTGATGACGATTTCAGTGGAGAGCACTTGCAGGCGATGTTAGTAATATGACGATCTTTTCACTACTGAAACAACGACATACAGACATACAATAACAAACGAGTCTTCTCTTTCTTGTTTTCGGAGGTGCGGTGACGTAACGATCGGTTTTGTTTACATGCGTCGGACGCACGGCGTTCAGACCAAGCTGAATAGGCTTTCAAGCTTACAGATTTTAAAATGACACCCGGGCTCCTGCCCTTAATTCGTGGTGTCATTTTAAAATGACAACCGGGCCAGGAGGGTTAAGGAAATTCTTAGGAAATCTGGCAAAACGAGCAAGGAATATCAGAAATTATGAGGAATTTAGAAATATATTTCAAATTTTAATGTGTAATATAATAAAACCAATCCCTATTATAATTAAACTTTGAAGAACCAATTTGTGGTAGATCGGTTTGAAGAAATTTGTAGAATCCTTAAGAACTCAGTAACTCAGTCACCAAACAGACAGAATAAAGTAAGCCACAGTAAAATGAAGAATTATTGCATTAAACCCATTAATTTACTACTTTAAATCAAGGTATTAGGAGAAGCCATTTTATAATAACTTATTATTTCCATTATATAATGTATAGTTCAAATTTAATGCTAAGTTAAGGCACTTATTTATTCAGTAATCATTACTAAGTTGAGCAACATTTTGCCTTAAAATCAATTACTGCAAAATATTCTTGTATTTTTATATCAAGGAGGTAAAATGAAAAATGTACAAATTATAATTTTCACCATTATTACTTGAAAAAATCAATGTTGTACAAAACAGTAAAACAGGTCATAAATAATAATGTTATGAACAAGATGTTTAAGGAAGCCACTGTTTACGTTCTGATATATATATATATATATATATATATATATATATATATATATATATATAATCTTTATTATTTATTATTACCTCAAGTGATGTAGTCAAAGATTATTCCTCCCTAACAAATATATTATTGTTCATTATTATTGGTTTCCATGTACTTCCCCTTGTGTTCTATCGTTTAATAAAAACAATTGCATTGCATTTATTTGTTTTCCTTGATAAAGGCTACCTTGGCAGTTGGTACAACACAAACTATGCAACAGTAATATGAGTCCTCAAATTAGGAAGAACTCTGAAAAACAATATTTTCATTGCATGTATTTCGTTAATGCAACCAAGTTTTATTGTCAGGAGTATTAGCTATGAAAAAGCTGTAGGCCTTCATAAACTGCTGTATATGAGGTATGTATGCTATCAAGCGCTCTGCACAAAAATAATATTTTAGAAAACTTTACTAAATCCTCAAACTTTAGTCGTGGTTTGGTATAGCAAGGGTATTAAAACAAAAACAAAATACTATTATTGGTAACATAGGCATCAAATCATATTATAAAGGACTTTATCTTTTAAGGAACATTTGAAGGAAATTCGCAGAGGAATCTGAGGAAATCTAAGGAAATTTGGACAAGTATCTAAGGAAGAAAACTTTTTACGTGTGGAAGCCCTGATCCATCATGCCCCTGTTCCAGCAACGCCTCCCTCCCCCACATCTTCCATTACACCTGACTCCCCCCGACCCACCTCGCCACAAAATAAATACCCAAGAACCTGACCTCGCAGTAACACCAGACTCCTCCCACACTACACCTACACCACCTACTCCCCCTAACATAGACACTTCTAAGCCCCTCCCACCACCCCCTGATACCTCCAGTGACCCTGAACCTCCTAACTTAATCATTCAAACAACTGAACCAGCTCCAACAACACCTCCCAAGATGAAAGTTAACAGCCTGTCCCTCAGAGTTAATAACAAAGACCTGACCATCACCACACCAAGCCAGCTACTCGACTTCCTACAATACTCAGACATTCCTCTTCACCTCACCGTGTTCCGGAATGTAAATGGTCCTAACAACATAAAAGCAAGAGTTTGGTACTATTTCATGCTAAAACCCTCACACCATACGCCCGCAGCCAAACTTCCAAGACCTACTAGCTCCAAGCCCGAGGCCGGGACTTTTTTTTGGGAAGCCGATGGTAAGATGACGGGGTCTGTCCATCAAAAGCCAATACCATCTACCCACCTGCTCCAGTCTTCAAGCAGTAACTCCCACAACCCCTGCCGCATTGCTACTTTACGGAGTCAACCGCTGCAACCCAGGCCCTCCAGGACCAACCTCAACAACAACGAGTGAGAAGCAAGCCAGATAACGCGCCCCCAACTCTCGAAGAAAACCTGACCACCCCAGTGCTTGAATACAGTGAGGAGCTCTTTAGGCAAATTTTCCATCAACCCCTCAATACCCCGCCATCGAGTCTTATAATCATCCTTCTAGCCAAATTAGCCATGCTAGGTAACAAGCCATTTTCCCTTACCAACCACCATAAACAAACCAATTTCCCTATCCAGTCCCCAACACAGTAATTCCCTATGCATTCCTCAACAGGTCATGCCTGAGGATAGCTCTCTTGCCAGAAATTGTAGAATGTCCTCCTCTGTTAGGAGTCCCACTCCAAACAAGTTTAATGCAACCTCCCGCTCCTCTATTAATCAAAAAGCACTATCCCACATGCCCCTACTACCCCGAGAGATAAACCCCTTGATGCCGACCCAAAAAGGGTTACCACATGCCCGAACCAAAGAAAAGGAAGCAACACTGGGATCCCTAGTTAAAAAGGGAATCAGGGCAATACATCTAGAGTGCAGCTCTTCTAATAAGAAGGACTTGTATCACTAGGAGTAACCTTGATAATAATAGTCATCCTAAATTACTTTATTTTAACCCTTTCACGCACATGACGCTATTTTGAGCCTATTGGGGATACTTTAAAGCCTTTGTTACCAACAGGGGTATTTATAAACCTTTAGTTTAGTTACTTCAACCTCTGCAGTTGTCTTTGAGTTAGCTGTGGGCAGAAAACTAATTTTGGAGAGGTAATTATAGGAGTGAGGGAACTCTATGTATTATTGCTAATCTGGCAACCTGTGTGTCATGAAAGCGTGAAAGGGTTAACCACTACTGTTTAGCTAACATCAGACAAACGAGTGCAGAGAAGTGACCAAAGAAAGAAAGAAGAGAGAAGGATCTGGACCTATCAAGAGTGTGTGAAACTCTTTGAACCCCTGCGATCAACCGGGGGACAACTATCCAAGTGACAACGTGTTCGCCAGACTCTCTACCAGGCTTCTATCCTTCCTATAAACCTTTAAGTGTTCATTTGTTTCGTGATGGTAACAATGATTCTAATAAGGGTTAACTTGATATGATAAGGTTCATAGTTAACGTAATTATCGAAGATTGTCCATTCTTCACTATTTCTAGTTATCCGTCGCTCAATTTAGAGAGAACATTTTACACTTCTATTTGTGGGATAAATATATATATACTTCTTCGGATATAGGCTCCTATATTCTTTATGGAGAAATATACATATGTTCGTACGGGAATAAATACACACACACACGTCAAAACCATGGAACACTTATTCAGATCTTGTTTTATGCTTATCATTATTTGGGTATGTAAATCATAGATAAGTTGTTCACAGAGTGTTTTCTCAATCCATCATCTATTTTTGACTACTATTATTATCACGATATATGAAGTCCTATTAATTTTGTGTATTATTTGATTTGCTCTAACTCCATGTCATTCAAGTCGCATTAACTTGTTGTTCGTTTAGAAATCTCAGTCACGCATACATGCCTATTATCCAAATTTAACCTGTTCATGAATTTATATTCATAATTATTACTCTTTGAGTTATTTGAGTTTAATCTCCTGTTCAAGTTAAACAAACTTATTGTTTATTTATGAGTCAAATAGTGTGTTATTTTACATACCTTCAGTGCCGCGTGTATGCTAACGCAGTAACTAATATTTACTCTGAGCCGGACCTTACTTCGAGTTTCGCACTTTTCCATCAAGACACTACAGTATTTATTGTAGTTGAGACTTAACATTTCTGTGTATTATTATCTATATGTTCTATTGGTAACATTAGTATTATTTATATGTTCTATTAGTAACATTATTATTATTTATATGTTCATGTAGTGACATTATTATTTTTGTGATTTTATATTAATATTATTACTTATTCTATGTCAGATCTTTAACCTTATTATTATCCAGAGGTTGTTGATCTATTCTTATTCCAATATCATCTTGAGAATGTACCCTAGCTACTAAGGAAATAAAACTTGTGAACATATACAGTACTGTGTATTTTGTGTCCATTGATTATTATTGAAGTGAGATTATAAAGACCAAAGTTAGTTGTTTCCCAGCGGAGAGGAACCCAAGTTGTTGATTGACGCTATTTCCTAAGGTGGAAACCGCAATCAGAGTAGGCTATATCACGTTTAATTATAACGTGGCATAATAGTAGTAGTCCTTGAGAATCAACCATCATGGTAACCAACCCTAGTTCCGTGTTCCTGCCCATCCAATTTAGGTTTACTTGATAACTTGAAACGGTAAGAGGGTACCGCTCAGGTACCTCAGGGGGCGTTGACATTGAGAGGGTCCTAAATTAGCCTGGCTTGAGTTTACTTTTTTCTTTTTCTACCCTCGAGAATTTTTTGTCTTATTCTGATAGCATTAGTGGTCTCGCGGAATCCATACTATACCATACCTAGTAGAGGATTGAGGTGCATTCTCTAGAAGACATTGGTGACCGCGCAAGTGGTACTGATAATTAATTGTCGCTATACTAGCTGATGAGCTATACACATGCATTAGCTGGATGGATGATTCTCCTAGACTACTATCAAATAAGAGGCTTTCCTTATTTGGTATTAAGGGAGGTAATCAAACCTACGATTAATGTGTGTGGTTATATTGTATCATCACCATTATAATGGAAGCCTTAATCCTATTTTTTGTGTGCTTTCAGTATAAGTACAATCACAACCCACTGCCAAACCAAGTTGTGTCATTGGTACGCATCGTCCTCAATACCCTGGACGCTCACTGTCACCGCTGCCGCAAGGTTGACGACCCCACACTCTGCGGTGCCAGTTCTGCCTACTCCAGGGGTCAGTCTTTTTATATACTGTATTTATAGCTAACCTGTTATGTTACCAGTACAATACTTAAATATTATGTTTGTATAGGCCTGTGAGAGAGTCTTTGAAGGTATGATAAGGGAAAGCATTTCTATCGACGATATGCAGTTCGGTTTCATGCCAGTAGGAAGTGAAGCGAACTGGTGGATTCTCATGTAGGGAGTATGCACTGAGAGAGCTCTGAAGAACACTGATTGTTGTAGCAGAGATAGAAAAGTGAAAGAGATGCATGTATAAAGAGATTGTAGGGAACTAGTAAGAGGCAGCAAGTTGATGAGGCAAAATGCTTTTGGCTCTACTCTTTCGAGAAGTGTGGTATGGGTGGAACCTCCCCACACATGTGAACAATACGCAATACATGGGCGCACTGTACAGAGCAAAATGCAGTGCGTGGGTGAAGAACCCACGGAGATGGTTGAGCACACCTAACTTCTGGGAAGCAGTTTTAGCAAGATTGGTAATATAGAAATAGAAACACCTAGAATACTAAGAGAAGATGAAGGGTTGATTTCAATTTAATTCAAACATGTTTATTGATACAATTGCAGTAAATTACAAGGTATGGCTATAAAATAAAGATAAATAAAAATATATAAATAATAAATAAATAAATTTGTCTTGGTTATCCATATATTTTGATCAAAAAGAGTAAACAAAGCCATATAAGATATTTAAGCTTGAAGAGATTGATGGCAAACCCTGTCGCCTCTCTCTTTAGTTAGTGATATAGAGAATACAGTAGACTGCAGGAATTGAATCTATTTAAATTTAACTTACCATGATATATTTCGTACATGATGATGTAATGTGAAGGCAGTGTTCAATATTTATAGCAAATGAGTGCAAAACTTGTCTATCGTTATGCCTCTATCAATTGCCAACTTTAACCATATGGCAACACTAATAGCAACGGTATAAAGGTATCTTTATAAAATAGAGTACTGGTACCGTTAACATATTTAAAGATTTCATCTTGATTTTCACTATCACAGTGAGTTTTTCAATAGCCTGCCACTATTTCTACACTTCATTTTAAAGCTTATACTGCTCATACAATTACTCATATCTTCCTTTAAATATCTGTCCATCTTTGTAACTGATTTCACAGCATGGAGTGCCTAACAAATATAGGCCTACTGAGAAACAAAATGGTGGCCAGTGACTTGACCCCTAATTACTCCCTATACGTCACAACAGTTCGAAGCCGCCACTCACCACCACCACCCAAAACACTAATTTATGTATATTTACATTTATAAGAAACTTAGACTGCTATTATTACACATAAGAGGTATATTTCACACTAAATTTTGGATAATGAGAATAGCTGACCCCGTGAGCTATGTCCTTATAAAAGGCAAGCTGTGTGTAGTGAACACCCTACTACTGGGCGGCCATATTAGGCTTCATTCCCGTCTAAAATCGTCATTTTACGATGAATATCGTTATTACTTATTCATATGCACCTATTTTACGTTTAAGGTTAATATGAAGATAGTAACATGTAACAGCAATAAAACAAGTGGGAATAGTGTTTTGGGGGTGAAAATCGCGAATTATTGCCGACCATTCAGTCATGAAATGTCAGGCAAACGCAAAGTATATCCTCACTCTCCCATGCCTAGAGGCAGACTGAGCTCTCTCTCTCACAACACGCAGTAGCTAGGCCTAGCACCAAGCCTTAGAACCGGATTGGAGATGTTGGCGCGGTAAATAAACTGATAAACAAGGGAATAAGAGGAAAAATAGGTGATAATTGAAGAGGGGAGGGGAAGGGGGGATTTTGACACATGTGGAGGAGTGATAGGAGGTATGGAGTGGAATTATCTCACGTAATGACCTATTCCTTTATTTTAAGTGCTACTGGGGCCTTTTACAAGGCTTTTTATAGGCCTTACCTCTTAAGAGGATCGTCGCCTTTGCCCACCAAAACCTCTTAACCTATTAAATGCAAAAATACCCTAGGGGCAAAGGTACTTATTTGTGAATTTCTAGCCTTGGATTCTGACAGAATTTGTTATATTTACGATATAGAGCATTATTTGTTTGCAATATGCTTTTGTCTATAATAATAAAGGTCAATGTCTGTCTGTCTGTCTGTCTGTCAGTTACCCGACCTACCCGACCTTTGTTACTAAATTCCTCCCACAGTTTTGGTGCCAGGTGGGAGTGTGGGGCACCGTTGGAAAGCCCAGGCTTTGGAGATGGTTTTAGGCGAGTTTAGTGGAAATCAGAGACACTTTTGTTTAATAACATTTTTGGCAGAACTTATGTAGTATACGGGACCGAAAGAAATACGAAAAAAATGGCCGTTTGGGGCAGAAGGAGGCCTCCGATCGAAAAGGTGTATGGAATGAAAGTTGTTTGCAGCCCCCCAAAATGGGGGTACGGATGAGGTCAGATCCAAAATCGGAGGTCATTTAGCGGCCGAAATCGAGGTCGCCTTTTAATGAGGCACAGGGAGGTCGAGGCCGGTGATTATGGTAGAAGTAGTATTGTGATGATTGTGGTAGTAGTGATTGATAATGGTGATTATGGTAGTAGTAGTGATGGTGATTATGGTGATTACCCGGGTAACGCCGGGTACCCCTGCTAGTTTTACATATACAGTATGATGTATATATGAACCTTCAAGAGTGCTAAAATAAGTTGGAATAGCATTTGGGTGGTGAAAAACGTATATATTGGCCACCCGGTCATATTCTCAGGCGAGAGCGAACCAGGCGCAACCCTCCCCTCTCGCTGTCTGTGAGGTAACCGAGGCGAGTGGGGCAGTGTCTGGGTGTTATATAACGATCTTTTATGCAACCCACTTGTGCTACATTATCGCGGGAGAGAAAAATAACCGATAAATGATGAAAATAAGAGGAAAAATAGGTGATAATTGAGGAGGGGGGAAGGGGGGTGTAATGCCCTCGAAAATGTCCCGCACCCACAATAATACTAACCCGAGTTGACGTCAGGTATAGCGTAAAATAGTCGTAGATGGTAAGTCCAATAAACTCATCTCGAGAGACTATCACCGTGGTTCTTAAAAATCGGACTAAAGTTGCTATACTTTTGTACGTCCGTGGTAGTACAGTGGGTTAGCGCGCAGGCCTGGTGGTGATGGTGGTGCGTCACTAACCAGGGTTCGAACCCCACCCAAGGCATCTCAAAACCTGTGGGTTTTTAGGGGGGTTAAATTCCCTTCAGAGGTTCGTACCCCGCGCCAGGTACCAGGAAAGGTTGATCCTAAAGGTAGCCTGGGGATAATTCCCATTCCTATTTAACCTGGAAAAACCTAGCATTTCATTGGTGGCAGTAAGGGAACGTGACCTGGTAGCTACGTGCTGGAGCACCCGTCACGCGAACCCTATACCAAGAATTGAGATGGCTAAGGTAAAAAGGCTACGATACCCTACGACCTTACGAGGCTAGGGACTAGCCTAACTAAAAAGGAATGTGGTGTAATGCCCTCGAAAATGTCCCGCACCCACAATAATACTAACCCGAGTTGACGTCAGGTATAGCGTAAAATAGTCGTAGATGGTAAGTCCAATAAACTCATCTCGAGAGACTATCACCGTGGTTCTTAAAAATCGGACTAAGGTTGCTATACTTTTGTACGTCCGTGGTAGTACAGTGGGTTAGCGCGCGGGCCTGGTGGTGATGGTGGTGCGTCACTAACCAGGGTTCGAACCCCACCCAAGGCATCTCAAAACCTGTGGGTTTTTAGGGGGGTTAAATTCCCTTCAGAGGTTCGTACCCCGCGCCAGGTACCAGGAAAGGTTGATCCTAAAGGTAGCCTGGGGATAATTCCCATTCCTATTTAACCTGGAAAAACCTAGCATTTCAGGGGGGGGTGAGAAACACATGGATGAGTACTAGAGGGGAATTATCTCACCTAGAGACAAATTCCTTTGTTTTGATAATGCCTGGGATGTTTTGGAAGGCTTTTTTTATGGTCTTGCTTCCGTGAGGCCTATCGCGTTCGCTATGGTGAGCCTTCCGTGAGGCCTATCGCGCTTCATGGGTTAAGAGTGTTCTTGCCGTTCCCGGGTTAAGCCGTACTGATGCCAGCAAAGTAGGGCTGGTAGCGAGACTTGACAAAGTCAACAAGGATATCTTTCGTGAAATTGGATTGATGCAAACAGAACCTGTGAAAGTACAGTTAAGGAATGAAGTGAAACCATACTGCATAATTACAGCAAGAAGAATTCCTTTTCCCATCATGGAAAAAGGGCAAAATGAGCTGGACCACATGGAGAATGCTCGATTTATTAGAGTGGTGACTGAACCAACAAATTGGTGTTTACCCATTGTACCAATCGTGAAGAAGAATGGGAAGATTCGACTATGTGTAGACCTCAAGAAACTCAATGTTGCTGTGAAGAGGGAACATTACAAGCTGCCAAACTTGGATGATATTTCGCCTAATTTAGTGGGTTCGAAATTGTTCACTACACTGGATGCTTCAAGTGGATTTCTACAACTACCTCTGGATGCAGATAGTTATCTTCTTACTATGTGCATATTACCATTTGGGAGATATTGCTTCAACAGAGTTCCTTTTTGTATCACCTCTGCTCCAGAAATATGTCAATGCAATATGTCTGACCTTTTGAAGTACCACTCAGGGACACAGGTGATCATGGATGACATACTGATTCACAGGAAGATCTTAGAGGAACATGGTGCAAGACTTCAAGCTACACTGAAAACAATTAAACAATCAGGACTTAAGCTAAATATAGAAAAGTGCCAATTCCGCCAAGCACAACTCACATATTTTGGACACACAGTGGGTGAACAAGCAACACAACCTCGTACAGACAAAGTGAGGGCCATCATGGAACTTCCTGCACCAATGTCAGTAACAACACTATCAGCAATGGGAATGTTTAATTACCTGGAAAAATTCATCCCAAGTCTCTCCACACTGACCAGCCTGCTGAAGAAAGGGAAGGCATGATTTTGGGGGCCAAGACAACAACAATTATTGGAGAAAGTAAAGGCTTGTGCACTTACACTATCCTACTACGATGCAACAAGACCTACTATAGTTTCTGATGATGCTTCAAGTTATGGTCTGGGAGCAGCTCTACTTAAAAAAAAAATTCAGTGCAAGTGTCCATTGCATTCTGTTCACGAACCTTGACTGCGGCTGAAAAGAGATATGCACAGATTGAATAAGAATGTCTGGCAAGTGTGTGGGCCTGTGAGAAATTTAGCAGGTATCCTGTTGGGTTGCAGTAATTTGAACTACAAACTGGTCACAAACCTCTGGTACCATTAATGAGGACAGAGGATCTTGACCATACTCCAGTGCGTTGTCAATGCCTTCTTATGAGATTAATGAGATTCAACCCTAAAGTTCGACATGTAGCCTACCTGGGAAAAATGTGACTATAGCAGGCACATTATCACATAGTCCTCTACCACATACCATCCAGGATGATGAAAGTGCTGAAGAAATAATGGAGTATGTTGACTATGTAAACGTTTTTGGCCAGCAAGTATTCATCGACTGGAAGACATTTGTACTCAGACTGCTTTAGATCCTGAGCTTCAAATAGTCTGCCAGTTCACCCTACAAGGGTGGCCCAGTCATACAGAAGAGATACCTTAGGCAGCCAAGCTTTACAGTCAGTCACAAGCATCATTATCGCTTATGGATGAAATAATTGTATACAAGGATTGTCTGGTTATTCCTAAGAGTATGAGGAGTGACATCTTATCTAGACTACATGAGAGTCATCAAGGATTAAGCAAGTGTCATCAAAATGCCAATTCTGCTGTATGGTGGCCTAGGATGTCTTCAGAGATCAAAAGGATTGTAGAGAGTTGCGACAAGTGTCGAGAAATTCGCCCAGCACAACGTCATGGGGCAGTACTTCCAACAGTATTACCTAGTCAACCATGGGAAAAGCTTGCTGCAGACCTGTTCGAGTTTAACAAGAAGAATTTTCAGGTGGTGATACATTACTATTCGCGTTGGTTGGAGGTAAAGCTTTTAACCTCGATATCTAGCACTGCAGTTATTGGGAGTCTTAAAGAGATTTTTGCTACTCATGGAAAACCAGATGAACTGTACTTTGACAATTGTACTAATTTTGTTTCCAAGGAGTTTGCCAACTTTGCAACTAGGTATGGATTTAATAGTCACGTCAAACGGGGAGGCACCGAGGCAGAAAGGGCAGTTAAGTCAGCTAAGAAAATTCTATCTCAAGATAATCCATGTGTGGCATTGTTAAGCTGCAGGAAATACTCAACATTCACCTACCAAGGTTAGCCCAGCTGTCATGCTGATGGGAAGGTAGCAGAAAACAAGACTTCCATTAATACCAAGCAAACTTCTACCTCAGTTACCAGATCACCAAGGTATTCACCAAGCAGATGCGGATACCAAGACTCGCTAAAAACAGGATTATGACCATCGTCATGAGCTTCGCCAGCTTAAGCCACTCCATATAGGACAACATGTGTTGGTGAAACTGGACACCGAAAAGGCCTGGTGACAATGTAGTAAAATTGTTGAAGAAGATCCATCATTGAGAACCTACTTAGTGGAGACCTCAAGTGGGACAGTAAGGAGAAACCGGAAGCATTTGCAACCGACTACGGGTACTCTACCGATGGAACTAGTATTTAGTCCAGTCATGAAGGACGAGGAGTAGAGACTGCATACCCAGAAGGGTTATCAAGAACTAATGGGGGTACTATTCTTTCTCAGGGATCACAGCGGGTCTCAAGAGAACAAATTACTAGCATTCAGAATGGACAACATAAATGCAGTAGCATGCATTCAGAAGCAAAGCTCTGCCAGGTCCAGGGTCCTTCAAAGGATCTCAGATTTTTTTTTATTTTCTGGCCCACAAATTACACAACAATGACATTCTTTAGGAACTGTTTAAGGGGTATCTCCTAGAATGATTTTGTTTTGTTGGTTCGAGAGTTAAGCGTTTACAGGGCTTCCTGGGACCTGGATCAAGACACTAATACTAATTAGGCTCTATGTCATTGACTACGGAACCACTACTAAATATAAGGTTTTCCTTCCTTCCCTTCTGGTTGTCAAATGCGTAATTTATATATTTAACTTATTTAAAGGAAAATGTTTCCTTTTATATTATTATTTATATCATTCTACTATTGTTGTCTATACTTTCATAGTGGTATCTATGAAAAATTACATCCCATAGGTATTTTCACAGTGTTGCTTATGAAGATGGTTGTATTTTATGGGAAGGATTATAGGGTCTTCCAGCTTAGCCTATGGTCTAAATATATAATTAATGGCACTACGTCATTTGGCTCCGGAGCCAATACTAAATATTAGGTATTCCTCTCATCCTTCGGGTTGTCAAACCCGTAATCTTACTTGGTGTTGTAGAAGGCAACTAAAATGAGGGATGGTGAAACTCCATACCACGATCTTTTTATACAGTAAAGTCTTGTTATGACACTGTTTTGTTGTAGCACTGTTAAGGCTGGTGTTCTGCAGATACTGCAGGGAACTTTCTTGAGTCTTGCAAAGGCACAGGTAGCATTATGCAAACATCAATCATAGCTATGACATGATGGGGCAGTGTTATGACATTGCTTTGTTGTACAGTATAGTAATTATTCACTTATAGTTGTAGTTACATTTACATTGCTTTGTTGTACAGTATAGTAATTATTCACTTATAGTTGTAGTTACATTTACATTGCTTTGTTGTACAGTATAGTAATTATTCACTTATAGTTGTAGTTACATTTCTGAAAAGTGAGGTAATTAGTTTTTGTCATTTTTTGTCTGATTTACTACTTAATAATGAAGCATTTACAACTATAAGAGGATTTGTTCCCTAATTATTGAACAGTGTAATAATGAAACAACTTAAAAAAAGGCAACTTTAAGTGAGGAGTACCTGGATAACAGTCCCTTTGCTGAAAGGCAACCTACTCAACCATTTCAAAGTAATATAAAAGCACTTTCAATGTATGCATTGTTCCTCAGAAGTGAGCCAAGGATCACTGGGAGGTAATGAAGGTGACCACCAGGCTGAGTCTCCCCCACTGTCCCCCGGTTTATACCCCGGATCTGGGGGTAGTGCTGCTGCTGCTGGAGGAGGGGCGGGGCGAGGTGGGTCAACAGCCTCACAATACTTCCCAGACCACAAGTCAGCCTTCACACCAGTCTCTCAGGACCCCAGGTAAGTGACTGTGGTGAGAGAGAGTCACCAGACTTGTAATATTTCCCCATTCACAAGTCCACCTCCTCACTGGTCTCTCAAGACCCTAGAGACCCCAGGCTAGGTGGGTCAACTTCCTCTCAACATTTCCCCAATCAAAAGTCAACCTTCACACTAGTGTCTCATGACCTTGGGACCTACTTGCATGTACATCAGTCCCTTACATACATACATACAAGTTTAAAGACCGTTTTGTCCACAGATAATGTGGTTTCAGTAACACATCCTAAATGGCGGCTTTCCAGGCGACCCTGTCAAGGGCTGCCTCTGTTGTTGTTGTTGTTCCCTAGGTTGCTTGGCCGAACATCCCCGAGTCCCTAAGGAAGGCCATGGCCACGATCTGGCTTTTCTCACAGGGCTCTCAAGTAGTGTAGATTATGTTGTTGGTATAAGTGATAGTGTGGAATGCAGTCTTCTATGATGTGTTTAATGGTATGGGGTGCTGTATTAGATTCTGGATAGGTGTCGTCAACAGAGCCATCCAGTCTCTTCTGATAGCTCAGAAGAGCTGGATGGCGCCCACATCTCAACCTTTTCGGGAGGTCGTGCATGCAGCTGCGTGTTGTCATTGAGTAATTGGATGGAACGACGAGAGATATGAATATGGATGTGCTTCTGGAAGCTGGTTTGGGGATGGGCAGGGAGGGAGATATGACAGTATTTGTGTGTGATATCGTGTGTTGGGTGTTGTTTTGATATTCCTTGGTGTCTGTGGGTGTGCTGCTGTAGGAATTGGTTTTTACACCATATCCGAAAGAGGATTTATGGAGCTCTGATCTTACTCTCAACCATCTGAACAATTTTACCAATACACCTAAACTTCGTTAGATGCGGGAATAGCCTCACGAAAATATGCCAGGGCCTGAGATTGAACCCGGAACCCTTGGGCTATGAGGCGAACACCTTACCAGTGTCACCAAGAAAGATATCTCACTTGGCAAGGTCGGCTCAAGTTATTTCCGCATCCGGTCTGTTTTTAGGCTAACCTATTTTCACTGACTTTACACTACTTCACCTTCCGGCAAGCGAAGGCTCCAAACAGAGAGGAACAAGCCTGAGCCAAAACGACCTGGAGTCCGTCAGAGAGGCGAACGGGAATGGTGAGTCAACTTCACTGAGCGGTGCACACACGCACCATGTGCTACACAGACACACTAACGGCCCAGTTGGCAACTCGCTTGAGCGGCCGGCAACTCCACAACCCAACCCAAGCGAGTTCTCACTACACCCCCTGTACTCTCCTATCCCCTTCCTTGTCCTGTATCTCACTTGGCAAGGTCGGCTCAAGTTATTTCCGCATCCGATCTGTTTTTAGGCTAACCTATTTTCACTGACTATACACTGCCATGTAGTGTAGTGAATGGTGTTGGTTTGTGGAGGCTGCAGCCAGGAATTGAGTACCTCTCATGTCTAGGTGGTCTTTGACTTTAAGGACTTTGGTTTCTTGATGTAGGTGATCTGTAGGTGTAGTAGCTATGCAGCCTATGATGATTTTTAGGGCTTTGTTTTGAATGGTCTGCAAGGTCTTGTGGTGTACTTCAGCTAGGTTAGAAGCCCAGGCAGGGCTTGCATATTCCATCACTGATCTTATGTATTGTTTGTTTACTGTGGTGGTAGTTTTGTTGTGTCCAAATTTTGTGTGGGCAAGTGACCCGAGGGCGTTAAGTCTAGGTATCAGTTTATTTTTTATTTTTGTGATATGTTGTTTGAATGTCATTAGAGTATCATATGTTACTCCTAGGATTTTGGGTGTGTGTCATGTCAGTTGTAGTACGAGGCGTTCTGAGACTTTGGAGAGGGTGCAAATTAGGAGTGTGATGGGGCGATGTGAGGAGGGTAGCGTGGGGTCTTTGGTGGGTTTGGGAATGTAATGATGACACCATACTTCCAGATGTCTGGTATTGTGTTGTGTGAATAACTGTAGTTTGATATGTTGGTGAGTGCTTGTATACCTTGTGGTCTGAGGTGTATGTTGCTTATGTTGTCTGGACCACAGGCGGATGAGTGCTTGAGATTGTTGATGATGTGCTTTGTCTGGTTGTTGGTGAAGGGTGCATAGTCAGGGTCTGTGGGGAATTGTTTCTTACGTCGGATGACTCGTCGGTCGTCTTGATGGGGGTTTAGGTGGCTGACATGAGAGAAGTGATTAATTAGTGTGTTTGCTTGTTGAAGGAATATAGTCTGTTGTTGTGATTGCGGCATGTGATTGTGTTGTGTTGCTGTTGGAAAGTGTGATGCTGTTTAGTGTTTTGTAGAGTTTTTTGGGGTCTGTTTTGTGATCAAGTGTTTGGAGGTAGTTATTCCAGTTTAGTGTTTGTTTTTCTAGTATTTTGTTGTTGATCTGTGTGTTGAGTGCTTGGATTTGTTGTGCGATGTCCTGTGTGTGGGGTACTGGAGAATGTTTCAGTGTGTCGCGTTGTCTGATGAGGTTTTAAATTTCTGGTGTGATGTTGGGGTTGTGTCTTTTTCTGTTACCTCTTGGATTGTGTTTCTTGTCGGCACTTTGGATAGTTGTGTTGAATGTGTGAACAACAGTGTTGATGTTAGTGATAGGTGTGCTGTTAGGGTTTCAAAGTGTTATTCTGTCTTGTTTGTGAAAGCTTCCCAGTTGTCTCTTTTATAGTTAGTGCATGTGTATATGTGGCTAGCTGGGGTTAGTCTGGTTTTGGTGGTGAAAATGATTGGGAGGTGGTCGGAGCCTAAGGTTTTTACCACCCTCCAGGATGTTGTGGGCGAGTTCTGGGGAGCAAAAGGTGATATCTGAAGAGGATGGGTGGAAGAGGGGATGGTGGGAAATATGGGGATGTTGATGGATTTTATCTGTTATCTGAAATCAAAATTGCCACCTGTAAGTGGCACCGATTAGCATGTCGCCCATCGGTAATTTGTGTAGTTTTTTTTCCCCTAGATAGGTTGCCCGCCAAGGCTATCGAGTCCCATCCATCCAGAAACACCCCTTTCATATACCAGGGGGACAGCTATCACCAGAGACACCCCTATTACAGGGGGACCACACCCCTTTCAGATACCAGAGACAACCCTATTACAGGGGGACCTCACCCCTTTCAGATACCAGGGGGACAGCTATCACCAGAGACAACCCTATTACAGGGGGGCCACACCCCTTTCAGATACCAGGGGGACAGCTATCACCAGAGACACCCTTATTATGTCGTTAATGATAAAAAGGTTATCTGATTGGCGTTGCAGAACTAGCCCTCTGTCTGTGTCTGGGTTATCATCAAACCAGGCCGACGTCTTGGCATTGAATTCACCACCCAGGATGATGTGTGAAATGTTTTTGATTTGTTGTAGTTGTGGTCTGTAGTTTGTGTACTGTAAGGGATGTTGGGGGGTATTTATGATGGTTATGTTTTAATTATTACCAGCATGTATTTAGATTGATTGTATTTCTGTTGTGTTATCATGTGGGGGAGGAGGGATTTGGCATGTGCACTGGTGTCTGTAAGGTTATTGCTTTGTGAACCAAGGTGATGAGTCGACCACTGCTGCCGTCAGCCAGGTCTTGTCTGATGGTGATGAAGTTATGAAAAGTAGGTGGTTTTTTGTGTTGTGCGTAGTTTTGTTTCTCAACCAACAGCTCCCGCGCCAGCACACCACAGCTGGGCAAAGCAGCATGGCAGATGTACGATGCCTTCAGTTTTCGAGTGACGATTTTTTACACCACCCGAGCATCATGTGTGCCTTCATAGTTCATATATTAGCAACATGTATAACATAATGTCATTGTAAGTGAAGTTACAGTGTGATAAGTGCATAGATTCAAGTTTTACAAATGCTGATGAGTGGCAAGCCCCACGCACGTCTTGGTTACCATGGCGACTGGCGGCCATCTTGGCCCACGACGCACGCACGTACACAAGGCCAGCTGACTGACACCCGACTCCTCCTTCACTCACTTTCACTTTTATTATGCCTCTCTCACGCACTCTGTTTATTGATTTTATACTTTATCGTATGTCTTATAGTTAGAATATGAGTTTTACACATTGTTTTAGGCACTTTTGACTTAGAAATATGGGTTTTGACATTGTATTTTTAGTGGGGAGAGTGTGGGAGGTGGTGGTGAAGGCAGGCATGGGGGAAGACCATGTACACTGCACTTGTTGATGTGTAGCAACATGACACACTCTCATCCTCAGCTCGTCTCTTCTGACCCCTACGATGGCCTGGCGGAATTTTGAGGAATGCCATGGGGTCTGGGCCATCCTCATCCTCCTCTTCTCCACTTTGTGGGGAGTCAACTATGTCATGGGGAGCAGTAGGGGAGCGATACACACTCTATTCCCTTTGTTCCAACATCGTGAGGAGACGAGGTAGGTCAGACACTCGCGAAGTCAACGGGACAACTGTCTTACCCCCTCCTCCCCACTCCCCACCGCAGCTGGACTTGGGGGTTGCCAAGTATTGCCACTGTTCGGCAACATCATAAGGTGTATCCCATACAAACTTGAACCCTCTACCTACCATAGGGCAGGAGTAAATAAGCTCGAAAGCGGCGGTGAAATAAGTGGGTAAACTGGCTTTCATCATCCGCCCGTACCCACCCGCACGGCTGGACTTCGGGGTTGCCGAGTACCGCCAATGTTCGTCAACATCATAAGGTATATCCCATACAAATTGGAATCCTCTAGCTACCATAGGACAAGATTAAATAATTTGACAGTGCCGACGCACCCTATGCGGTGCTGGGGTTTAGCGTTACATACATTGCCGACGCATACGCTGCGGCGCTGGTGCCCAGTGGGTTAAGGATTGCCACATGGAATGTAAGAGGCGTGAATGATGACACAAAAGAGAGAGGTTCTGGAAGTATTAGCAAGTGCCAGGCTGGACGTATGCGGAATGACTGAGACCAAATGGAAGGGTACACTTGTGAAAGAGTGAGAATGTAGAATAGGTGTGTGTGCTGGAGTGAATGAAAATGAGAGAGCGAAAGAAGGTGCGTGTTTGTAAGTAACAAGTGGAAGGAGTGTGTTGTTGTTGTTGTTGTCGTTCCCTAGGCTGCCTGGCCGAACAGCCCTGAGTCCATAAGGAAGGCCATGGAAGGAGCATGTAAGGCGCTATGGTTCTGTGGGTGCAAGGATTGTGTGGGTAAGAATGAAAGTGGGAATACAAACGTGGGTGGTTGTGTGTGTGTATGGTCCAACAGAGGAGAAACTTGAAAGAGAGAAAGAGAAGTTATGGGTGAATGTTGAGGTGTGCCTGGATAAGTTTGGTAAGAGTGAAAGAATATTTCTGATTGGGGATATGAATGGGAAGGTGGGTGATAGTGAAGTAGATGGGGTGGTGGGAGGGTGGGGTATACCATGAGAGGTAGATGGGAATGGCAGTGCACTTGTGGACGTATGTGTGGGGAGGAGGCTGTTGATAGCCATCACCTTCTTGCGACACAGAATGATTAATTATGATACACAGGTACACATGGAAAGTGGAGTGGAGGAGGAAGAGAGAGACAGTGAACGAAAGGCACTGATTGATTATATATGTGTGGATGAACGAATGAAGAATTTTGTGCTAGATGCTAGGGTATATAGGGGTATTGGGGAGGGGTTTGTCTAAGCACTATGTAGTAGCAGCTAAAAATAGGATACAGAAGAAGTGGGTGAAGAGAGCTAGAGTGGGGCGGGAGGGAGGTGGAGTGGCGAAGAGGATGGAGAGGTTACAGGAGGAGAGGTTACAAGAGGATGGAGAGGTTACAGGAGGAGAGGTTACAAGAGGATGGAGAGGTTACAGGAGGAGAGGTTACAAGAGGAGGAGATCAGGGAAGAGTTCAAGAGAGCAGTAGAAAGACGAATAGGTAGGTTTGACTTGGAGGGTATGGAGGAAGTGGAAGAGGTGAGCAAAGATAGGACATTTTTCTGGACCCCTTTCTCCCTCGTGTTAAGCCCCATTAGTTTTGACATTTTAAGACATTCGGCCCATTAGTTTGGGGATTTTAACACCTTTAACTCCATTTCGTTGTCAATTTTAAGACCTATCGTACCATTTAGGTGTCGATTTTTTTCTGGCGAGCGATAGCGAGCCTGTAATTACGAGAGGAACTGGCCTTTGTCCGGGACATTTTTGTACCAAAAAATGTACAAATTTATCTTGAGGGGGTTTTTGGTGGTGTTTTTCTAAGATTGAGGGAGCTATAGCGAGGAAACTAAAAAATAAATTAATAGACCAAAACAACAGCCCCTTAACCCGTTCAGTACCAGCGATGGCAGAGAGCCGTCAGTAGATAAATCACTCCCCAGTCCCTGCTACGGCTGCCAGTCGTCAGTAATATACTATCCTTGTAACTGCCAGTATCAGGCAATACCTGGTACCACAACGTTTGAGCACTGCTATAAGACCTTGGCAACACTTCTCAGCTTATATCCAAATCCCCACATGCTGGGAGAGGCAGTATTCCTCCATCTTTTGAGGTGGGAGGTTGTTATATCTTACCTCTGAAGCCATTTTGGCCACATTGCTTGGGACTGGGGGGTACATTTATGCTAGTACCCTATGGTACAATAGGGGTTTAGGAATAGATGTGTGCAGAATGTGAGGAGGTATGTGGAGTTAGGAGAAGAGGGAGGGGAGTGAAGGGTATAGTATGGTGGACTGAAGAGGTAAAACTAGCTGATGAAGATAAGAAGAAAGCATGTAGAGAGGATGAAGATTTGGAGAGACAAAAAGGGGAAAGGTACTTGGAGAAAAAGAGAATGGTGAAGAGAGTAGTGAAGGAAAGTAAGAGAAGAGTAGATGAGGAATTTGGAAGGAATTTAAGTGTAAAGTGGAGGGAGTGTAAGAAACTGTTCTTGAAAGAGGTCAAGAAAGTTAGGGAGGGTAGCAAGGGAAGTACCGGTAGTAAGGGTGTGAAAGATAAGAATGGGCGAGTGTTAGGCGAGAACCAAGATTGAGTCAAAAGATGCATGGAGGGAGCACTTCACCGAATTGTTGAACGTAAGGAATGAAATGCCAGCAAACATAGTTGGATGGGGTAAGGGAGGGAGGAGAAGAGAAGTAGTGGAGGAGGAGGTAGGGATCAGGAGGTCAGAAGTATGTGAAGCCTTGAAAAGACTGAAGATGGGGAGGGCATCAGGAATAGTTGGAGTGTGTGGGGAAATGCCAAGGTATGGTGGTGAGATATCTGGAGAGGGGACAAAAGTTGTTTGCTGCCTTTATGGACTTGGAGAAGGACTATGACAGAGTTGATAGACAAGGTCTGTGGAAAGTACTGAGAATATACGGAGCAGCTGGCAAGTTGCTGAAAACAGTGAAGAGCATGTCTGAGGGTGCAAAGGTGTCAATATGTGTGGAGAATGAATAGAGCGAGTTCTTTGATCTAAATTTTGGGTTAAAGCAAGGGTGTGTGATGTCCCCATGGTTGTTCAATATATACAGTATATGGATGGAGTCACGAAAGAAATACAAGGAAGAGCAGTGGATGTTGGTGTACTGCTGATAAGGGAAGGAAATAAGTGGAAGTTGCCTGTACTTCTGTTTGCTGAAGATACAGTTCTGATAAGCGAAAGTGATTGGGAGTTGCAGGGTCTGGTAAATATTTGTAACAATGCGTGAAAAACGGAATCTGAAGGTACATGCGGGGAAGAGTGAGGTTATGGTCTTTGAAAGGGGTGCAGTCACAGAGTGTGAGGAGTAGTTGAATGGTCAGGTTATGGAGAATGTCAACTCATTTAAGTATTTGGGCAGTGTGTTGAGTAAAGGTGGGAGTATGGAGGAAGAAGTGCAGGAGGGGATGCAACAGGGGAAAAGGGTTGTAGGAATGCTGAAAGCAGTAACAAGAAATAGGGTGGTCAGCATGGAAGTAAAGATGTTTTTGAATGATAGTGTGGTAGCCTAATCCCGACATTGACATACGGGAGTGAAGCATGGCCTTTGTTGGAGAGACACAAACCAAGAGTGAGAGGGGTGGAAATGAGTTACTTGAGAAGTGCGTGCGGAGTTACATGGAGGGATAGACAGGTGAATGAGTAAGTACGAGAACAGTGTGGTTTCCCGGGCGTTTACGCACCCTCTCAGCTCCCCGCCATGGAGTGGCTTCGGTCACCCAGGCTTTATTGTGGTCGGCAGGGAGTGTTCTGTGGGGGCGCTCGTTTATGGCCTTGGCCTTACTCGGGGCCTTGGGGCTGTTCGGCCAGGCAGCTTGGGGAACTAACAACAACAACAACAACAGTGTGGTATAGATGTAGATGTGCTAGAAAGTTTGAAAAGGAGCACCTTGAGATGGTTTGGCCATATGGAATGTATGGGAAGCTAAAGAATGACTAAGAGAGTGTACGACAGTGAAGTGGAAGGAGAGAGAGAGGGAGATGTAAACTGAGAAAGAGGTGGAAGGATGGAGTTAATCCATACCATACCGTATGATACAGTAATAAAAGCCCCTGCAGTCCCAAGCACTGTGGCAAAAATGGCAGGAGAGACCACCTTTTCACCTCAAGAGATGGAGCAAGACTGGCCCAGTCACCCTTCAGCGGGTCTTATATATGCTGAGAAGTGTTGCCAGACCGGTAGCAGTGCTTAACCTATTAAACGCGAAAATACCCTAGGGGCAAGGGTACTTATTTGTGAATTTCTAGCCTTGGATTCTGACAGAATTCGTTATATTTACGATATAGAGCATTATTTGTTTTCAATATGCTTTTATTTTACATATATGATGTATATATGAACCTTCAATGAAAAACGTATATATTGGCCACCCGGTCATAATCTCAGGCGAGAGTGAGCAACAGGCAACCCTCCCCTCTCGCTGTCTGTGAGGTAACTGAGGCGAGCGGGCGGTGTCTGGGTGTTATATAAAGATCTTTTATGCAACCCACTTGTGCTACATTATTGCGGGAGAGAAAAATAACCGATAAATGATGAAAATAAGAGGAAAAATAGGTGATAATTGAGAAGGGGGGGAGGGGGGAATAAGGTGGGGATGGGGGGGGGGGAGAAACACATGGATGAGTACTAGAGGGGAATTATCTCACCTAGAGACAAACTCTTTTGTTTTGATAGCCCCTGGGATGTTTTGGAAGGCTTTTTTTATGGTCTTGCTTCCGTGAGGCCTATCGCGTTCCCTATGGTGAGCCTTCCGTGAGGCCTATCGCGCTTCATGGGTTAAACAGTCGTGTTGCCAACTACAGGGTTGTACAGGCAGTTACAAGGAAAGTACATTACTGACGAATATACTCGGGCCTGGGACTGGGGAGTTGCCTATCTACTGACGAATATACTCGGGCCTGGGACTGTAAGGGTTAAGAAGTATATGTGTGAAATAGGTGCTGGATGGGAGGAGGAGCATTGACTGACTGGGGACAGAGGTGCATGGGGGCGATTCATTCGCGGCCACCTTTTCGGGGATCACAGCCTCCGGCAATAGATAGATAGATAGATAGACTCTTGCTTATATGTGTCTTTTCCTGTCATCATTGTTTTAATATGGTTTGGTTTTGTGGCTTATTTTTTTTTATTTTTTTTTATTTTTTTTTTGGTAGCTTGGATGTCCACCTCCATTTTGGTATTCTAGCACAATGTTGGATAACGTTAGAGGCATATTAAATTGTGAGGTTTGACGGTCTCCCACATACCAAATAATTGCCTCGGAGTATCCAACATCAGAGTATTACGTCCTCACACCAGACCCCTGCTCATCCAATCTAATCCTACCTACTTGATACCCTGATACCATCTAAGAGTGTGGCGCAGGTACCTAAAGAAAACAGGAGCACCTGAAGGGTCCTAGATTGATAGGTGACTACAGCATTCTTTTTTCTTTTCTACCTACACCATTTTTATCTACTTCAAATATTGGTCTCCAAGTGTGTACAACGTACCTAGTACCTAGTACTGTAGTGCATTAAGGTGCATTCTCTACAAGACATTAGTTTAACCATGCAAGTGGTACCTGCTCTGAGAGCAGAGGAAATATACTTTGGATACTCCAAGGCTATATAAATTATGATTTTCCATATTTGGTTTGGTGGGAGGGCGTCAAACCTCCCAGTGCCCACTGTCACCACAAACTTGTACTATATCTAGACTTGAGTGTAATATAATATCTTACAAGGCTGTTAATGTCTACGGTCACCAGAAACTTGTACTATATATAGACTTGAGTGTATAGTAATATATTACAAGGCTGTCAATGTTTACGGTCACCAGAAACTTGTACTATATATAGACTTGAGTGTATAGTAATATATTACAGAGGTGTCAGTGACCACAGTTACCACATAATTGTAATACGAGTATACGGTATGTAAGCTTGAGTGGAATATATTATCTTACAGGGGAGTCAGTGTCATCCACAGTTTCCACATATAGTACTTATATACAAGTATATGTTAGCTTGAGTGTAATATATTATCTTACAGGGGAGTCAGTGTCATCCACAGTTTCCACATATAGTACTTGTATACAAGTATATGTTAGCTTGAGTGTAATATATTATCTTACAGGGGAGTCAGTGTCATCCACAGTTTCCACATATAGTACTTGTATACAAGTATATGTTAGCTTGAGTGTAATATATTATCTTACAGGGGTGTCAGTGTCGTCCAGGGTCACCATAAACTTGGTGAGGATGGCAGGAAGCAGCGCAAGAATAACGATGCCAAGTAAGTTCATCACAAAATGTCCCATCATTTAACATATTTTATAGTATTTATTTTGTAGCACTAGGAAACACATTAACCCTCTCACCCTCGCATAAGTTTCTGGGAAACTATTGCCACTACTGTATTCTCTCAAGCGCTATTTGCACTAATGCAAAACGATACACGTATGTTATCGCTCTGTTTCAACCCCAATAAACTCTACATGCAATGTCTTATACATCCAAAGATAGAGCAAGACCCATACTATTATATAACTGCTAAAATATCCCATAAAATCAAATTTTCACATGGAAAATTTATATATATATATATATATATATATATATATATATATATATATATATATATATATATATAATATTTAATTGTTTTCAGAGCTTTAATGGTCATAATTTTGTTATGTGCTGAGCAATAATTTGTTTTATATGAAATAAGAAGCACTTTTCAAACTCATTCTAAATGTATCATCAGAATTTCTATCTTTCTATCTATTGCCAGACAACATGATTCTCGAAGGGGTGGCCACGAATGAGTAGCCCAGATTCCACATGACCAAACCATTTCAAGGTGTTCCTTTTCACACTTTCCATCACATCCACATCCACACCATACCACTCTCGTACTTCCTCCTTTGTCTGTCTATCCCTCCATGTACCTCCACATGCACCTCTCAAGTAACTCATTTCCTCCCCCCTCACTCTTGGTTTGTGCCTCTCCAACTACGTCTATTCTTCACTCTCATATGTCAATGTGTCGGGATTACCACACTATCATGCAATGACCTCCATACTTCCATGCTGACCACCCTATTCCTTGTCATTACTTACAGCATTCATACAGACTTCTTCCCATGGTGCACCCTCTACCACACTTCATCCTCCATACTCCCATCTTTAGCCTACTCATCACACTGTCCAAATACTTAAATGAGCTGACATTCTTCATAACTAACCATTCAACCTCACCTCACACTCTGTGACTGCCTTTTCTCACACACGGTTCCAATTTTTTTTACCAGACCATGTAAATCCCACTCATTATCACTCATCAAAACTGTAATAACAGCAAACAGCAGTAGGCTACAGGCAACTTTCACTCATTTCCTTCCCTTTTCAGCGGTAGGCTACACCAACATCCTCTGTTCTTCCTTGTATTCTTTTATGACTCCACCCATATACTGTATTTATCAGTGGTTCTCTCCGTCAATGACATAAGAGCCTATGTGTAATAATATATGGCCTCTTTCGGGTCCTATATGACCCAGTTTTACCTTATAACTGTTAGTCGAGAACCATAATTATCTTAGGGAGTACCCTTAAATATTTCCTAAAGGCTGGTTCACACATAGCCGAGTCGGTGCGCGAGTCCAACACGAGTGATGAAATTTTGCTATTCGGCAATGACTCGTCGATACTCCTCAACACTCGTGTAGACTCGTGCTACACTTGTGTATACTCTTTGTTTACTCGACACACTCGTGGGTACTCGCCACGGGGCCCAAAAATTTCATGCATGCATGAAATTTTTGGGCCCCGTGTCGAGTACCCACGAGTGTGGCCTAAATACGTGTAGACTCGTGTACATACGTGTTAACTCGTGTTTGACTCTGAATAACTCTTCGTTATTCGTGTTAACTCGTGTTGACTCGTGTAAACCCGTGTAACACTCTGGTGATTCGTCGCTTTTCGTCATCATTTCGACGTTGACGAATCAACACGTGTCTACATGCAACAACATGTATGTAACACATATGCAACACGTATCAACAAGAGTAGAAAGCACGAATGTGAGTGCCAAAATTTGGTGCCCCCATGATGCCAGAGTTTACACGATTCAAACACGAGTGAAAACACGAGTAAACAAGAGTAAACACGAGCCACTGAGAAAAAAACACGAGTGTAACACGAAAAAGCGAGTGTCATTTGAAATACCGTTATTTCAAAAATGTAGAACGAATCAACGAGAGTTTACACGAGTTTACACGGATGTAACACGAGTCAACACGTGTAAACTCGTGTTGATCCATATAACAATCATGTTGATCTGTGTAACAATCGCGTTGACTCGTGTTAGACTCGTCCATACTCTTTGTTTACGTGCCCTGGAATGTGGCCGTTATTTTTCAAATTTTTGACACTCGTGTTGGGTTCGTGTTACACTCGTTTTGACTCTCAGTTACTCGTACAGACTTGCATGAACACGTGTTTACTCGTATTGACTCGAGTTAACTCGTGTTACACTCTCCTTGACTCGGGAGCAATTGCTACTCGCGGCCGACTCGGCCTCCAGCGACGGCGATAATCGACGAGTGTGACTCGTGTTGGACTCGCGCATCGACTCTGCTATGTGTGAACCAGCCTTAAGGTACATTGTTGCGGATACCCCCAGAAAGGAAATAAAAATAACATAAATAAAGTAGACGTGCCGTTTTGCCCAAAATCAAAACGGCATACCCAACCCTGCGATGGGTTACCATCATCACTACTAATACCATCATCAATCACAATCACCATCATCACTACTACTGCCATCATCACTACAACTGCCACAATCATCACGACTACTGTCATCATCACCATCACTATGATCATCATCACTACTACAATTACAATCATCGCTACTACTCTCACCATCATCACTACTACTGTCACCATTGTCACTACTATCTTAATCACTATCATCATTGATACTACACCTATCAACCATCATTACTATCATCACCACCATCTTACAATCATCATTACTACAGTTAACATCATCACTACTACTATAACCATCATCATTACTACTGTCACAAGTATTACCATCATGTATCCTACTATCACCATCACTACTACTGCCATCATCACCATTACTATGATCTTCATCATCACAACTATTGTCATCATCACTACAACTTTCACCATCATCACTACTACTCACCATCATCACTAATACTCACACCATCGTCACTACTGTCATCATTATCACTACAACTATCATCATTACTTATCACCATCATCACTACTATTATGACCATCATCACTACTACACTAGTATTGTCTCCATCATATCTACTACTGTCATCATCATCACTACTGTAATCATCATCAATACAAATACAACCATCATCACTACTATCACCATCAATCCCACTTCTAATGCCAACTAAACTATGATTGTATATGGCAGAACCTGGCAGGAACACCTTCAACGCCTACAGATTGTCCGTGATCGAATCCGCCAAGCGGGACGCAAACTCAAGCCCACCAAGTGTACCTTGGCTCATGAATCTGTAGGATTTTTAGGCCACGTCATCTCAAGGAATGGCATATCCCCAGACCCCAAGAAGCTATCTGCCAACCACCACTCAAGGATGTAAAGGGAGTTTGATCTATTTTAGGCCTAGCAACCTATTATCGTCGCTTCGTGAATTTTTTTGAAGCCATAGCCAAACCTTTGCACAAACTGACGAAGGAAGATGAACCTTTTCGATGGACTTCAGAACGCCATCAAGCCTTCCGGACTCAAAAGGAGAAGTTAGTACAATTAAGCCCCAATAGTCGCCTTTCCCGACTATACCCAACCTTTCTGCCTCTACAACGACGTCTCACTAATAGCCATTGGTGCAGTCCTATTCCAAGTTCAAGACTGACAGAAACACATTACCGCCTGCGCGAGTTCAACTCTCAACGACGCCCAGAAAAATTATGCTGCCACCAAACGCGAATGCTTGGGAGTTGTGTGGGCCCTCAACCACTTCCGTTCGTTCCTGCTGGGCAGCCAAGTAACCATTGTAACTGACCACCAGTCATTACAGTGGCACACACAACCCCCAACCCCCTTTATCTCCAAAACAACCAAGAACCCCCTCTGAAATCAATGCAAACCTTGTTCACCTTCGCTCATATCACGTCACAAAAGTATCAATGCGCAGCACCAACTCTCACCGCTTGGGCCTCATTGGTACCTTTGCGCCCGCACCCCCCATTCATCTCAACTCAGTCAGGTCACCATATGACATTCCATTTCCCAACTTTCCGCACCGTCGCTACCCCTTGTGCCTGCCACTATGTCTCTACCAACACTTGCACCCACCAAGACTTTTTACCCACACCCTTCATTAGGAACGTCTTCTGGTATAACAAGGCAGGAGACATCGCTCGTTTTCGCTTCGCAGACCATTTCCAAAAAGCCCTACAATCCACAACCGACGTCTCCTTCTTGACCGTCTGCATAGACCCTTTAACCGCACCCGACCTGCGTTCTCAGAAGTGGTGGGACCTTCTCTACAACGTGGAGCCAGCCTGGTTAACGCCCAGCAACATCCAATACCACCTCCAGCCACAGGACCGTGGCTTCTTCCCCGACGAGGGAAGTGAAATACGAGAAATCCAGGAGGATAGAGTGAAGAAGGACACAAGGAGCAACAAGAAAGAAGGGGAGAAGAGAAAGAAAACCAGGAAACCCGTAAGAACAGGAAGACGACATCAAGAAAGAAAGAAGGAGAGAGGAGTTGAAAATGGGAAACCCACGAGAGCGAGAAGAACCCCCTAAAGACGGAGGAGTAAGAAACAAACAACCCGAAACCAAGATGCACCACCAACGGAAGAAGACACTGCGGGTGCCCAACCAAAGTGGTTGAAATAGGGGCGCTATCCCCCCGCCAAAGGTGGCTTTCTAGGGCCTTTCCTAGCTGATGCTGAGAGGATTGGGTTCTAGTCATGTGGTGATGGGCTGGTCTATCAGAGTGAGAACTGAGCGATCTCTGCCATACCCATAGCTTACTCTTACTGTTCCTTTTACTTATATATTTTCTAGATCTCAAGTGACAGCGTCTCTTCCGTGGATTGACCTCCCAATCTACCAAGATTGAAAGCCAAAGCGTCACATTTTTCCTTTGCCCCTCAACTTTCTCTTCATAATTGCTGAGGGGCACAGGGCCCTGGGTGGGGCTTTGGTTTCCCGGGCGTTTCTGCACCCTCCTCAGCTCCCCGCCACGGAGTGGCTTCGGTCACCCAGGCTTTATTGTGGTCGGCAGGGAGGGTTCTGTGGGGGCGCTCGGTTATGGCCTTGGCCTTGCTCGGGGCCTTGGGGCTGTTAGGCCAGGCAGCTTTGGGAACAACAACAACAACAACAAGAAGCGAGCCACACCTGACTACAGCCCGGGTGCTCGCCAAATTCAAAAGAGAGCGCGCAGATCCTTCTCGCTTGCAGCACAACCATCCAGGCTGTGCCCGCACTACGTGGGTCCACCTCAAGACATTTAACCCCATGCCCTTCTTGCTGACAGATATCTCGCCTTTGACTACGTTGCTGAACGTGTGACTATGTGAGCGAAACCAGAAGAGGACAGACAGGGTGGGATCGGAATAGTTGCCCATCTCTAGGTGTAACATGATTTGCCAGTACACTGGTCAGTACAATCTAACATCATCTAGCCCTATCTAATCTCCTGGTCTAAATCCATCTGCGAGTACACTAGTCATGGCGGAGAGATACATAGACTTAGAGCTTCTTAGACTGTCCCTCTAGCCTAAGGATAGCAAGGAAGAATTGTATAGTAACAAAGGTTGCCTGTGCACTGGCCCGTGCAGCTCTAGTTACCGTGCAGATCCTGGGCATTGACCTACTGCCAGTACACTGGTCCGAGCAGTCTGTTAAACCCCAGCCCTGAGCTTTAGTTTGCTACCAGTACACTGGTCCGTGCTTTTAAGCAAGTTCTCTGGCCCTCTGGACCTATCCCCTGGATAGCAAGGAGTCTAGTGTGTGACGAGACCTGCTGGAGGGCATTGCCGGAGGACCACTACCGACCCTGCCATGAAACCTGACCAAGGATGCTGTCGGAGGACCACTACCAACCCTGACGTTGAAGCCACTACAATGACGAGCCCAGAGACGATCCATACATGCTGGACCACGACTCAAGAAGATTTAGCTTTGCTGAAGGCTGTATAACAGACCTCCCTTCTCACTCGATAGCCCCCTATAGTTGAGGATACAAACCACACATACTATCGTTGTCAGGTGAAATATATTGTACATGGACTCCTCGTGAGACTATGTATGATAAAATCTTACTCTTTAGCACTACACACCCACCAAGTGATACACGTAAATTCAACCCCAGTGACACCTATCTTTTTTACGTCTCCGTGACAAAATGATACTTGATTTATTGTGTTATATACTTCATTCGTGCTAACTCGTTCTAGAAGTGTTTTCGTGACCTTATTGTATCTATGTGCCAAGATTCCTAAGTTAGTGTTTTAGGGTTCATAAATAGCTGTGATAAACTCTAAATATCGAGAGACCCTCACTGCATTACCTGTGTATTATTTGTGTAATTGTGTTATTACTATAAAAGAGCTTAAAACCCGTCTTAACTATATTTGTAATTCACTTCAGTAATGGGTCATATATATATTTCCATGTCTATGCTTGTGTTTGTGTGTGTGTTTGTGTGAATTCCTTCCCTGCCCAGTTCAGATTGAGTCCACGCAATAGCTAGTCTAACTCAGTAAAAATCCTGGTATAACAATTGTAATATGTGGAGGCCCCCTGATTGTGGAGGCCCCTGGGCAGCTGCCTACTTTGTCCACTCCTAAATACGGCCCTGAACCAGTATGTAAATATATAATATACTGGACTGCCATGACAAACATCAAGGGTTTTTCCGAGGTGATCTGATCGTTCCTGCTGTTCTACAAATATCCTGGCTAAATTGACACTTCAAGAAAACACCCCATACATCGCCACCAATTCATAGCATAGAGATGCCCGACCATATTCGAAGATGCTGTGAATGACCAAATAGCTGCTCTCTCCAATCAAGTGACGTTTATACATAAGGTGTCGTCATCTAGTGTGGCAGAAAGGAAGCAACCAACACCTTGAAGCTTCACTGTGACCATCTAGAGCGACATATGAAGCAACCAATATCTCCAAGCTTCAATTGATAATTTCGGGGCCTTGCAAGAGTTACAGGCTACTGAACAGCCTACAGTCCCGAGGTAGAGAAAAAAGAAATAAAAATAAAAATAAGAAAAAATACGTATATATATATAAATATATATATATATATATATATATATATATATATATATATATATATATATATATATATATATAAATATATATATATATATATATATATATATATATATATATATATATATATATATATACAGTATTAATCTAATTTATATATTTAACTTCCAATACCAAACACCTCCCAATGAAATTAATGAAAGCCTGTGACCTTCCCGGGATTCGAACCTGGGTTACCACATACAGATACTAAACACTAACCATTACACCAACAAGACAGTTATAAGAATGTTAATTGATTTGATACACTTGTACTGTATTTTCTTAATATGCACCATAAAGTTCAATCTATTTTTTATAAACTTTCTTGTTAATTTGCGCCTTTTCTTTGACAGTTTTGTATTACTTGATTTGTTTGTTGTTGTTTTTAGTTTGGATGTCCACCTCCAATTTTGTACTCAACCTGGATGGTTGATTCGGAGGGACTACTACTAAATTGGGAGGTTTGACGACCTCCCACCAAACCAAATAAGGAAAACCTCTTATTTGGTAGTAGCCAACAGTCATAGTATCCCACCCTAGTTCCAGCCCCTGCCCATCCAACAGTCATAGTATCCCACCCTAGTTCCAGCCCCTGCCCATCCAACAGTCATAGTATCCCACCCTAGTTCCAGCCCCTGCCCATCCAACAGTCATAGTATCCCACCCTAGTTCCAGCCCCTGCCCATCCAACAGTCATAGTATCCCACCCTAGTTCCAGCCCCTGCCCATCCAACAGTCATAGTATCCCACCCTAGTTCCAGCCCCTGCCCATCCAAGTCATAGTATCCCACCCTAGTTCCAGCCCCTGCCCATCCAACAGTCATAGTATCCCACCCTAGTTCCAGCCCCTGCCCATCCAACAGTCATAGTATCCCACCCTAGTTCCAGCCCCTGCCCATCCAACAGTCATAGTATCCCACCCTAGTTCCAGCCCCTGCCCATCCAAGTCATAGTATCCCACCCTAGTTCCAGCCCCTGCCCATCCAACAGTCATAGTATCCCACCCTAGTTCCAGCCCCTGCCCATCCAACAGTCATAGTATGCCACCCTAGTTCCAGCCCCTGCCCATCCAACAGTCATAGTATCCCACCCTAGTTCCAGCCCCTGCCCATCCAACAGTCATAGTATCCCACCCTAGTTCCAGCCCCTGCCCATCCAACAGTCATAGTATCCCACCCTAGTTCCAGCCCCTGCCCATCCAACAGTCATAGTATCCCACCCTAGTTCCAGCCCCTGCCCATCCAACAGTCATAGTATCCCACCCTAGTTCCAGCCCCTGCCCATCCAACAGTCATAGTATCCCACCCTAGTTCCAGCCCCTGCCCATCCAACAGTCATAGTATCCCACCCTAGTTCCAGCCCCTGCCCATCCAACAGTCATAGTATCCCACCCTAGTTCCAGCCCCTGCCCATCCAACAGTCATAGTATCCCACCCTAGTTCCAGCCCCTGCCCATCCAACAGTCATAGTATCCCACCCTAGTTCCAGCCCCTGCCCATCCAACAGTCATAGTATCCCACCCTAGTTCCAGCCCCTGCCCATCCAACAGTCATAGTATCCCACCCTAGTTCCAGCCCCTGCCCATCCAACAGTCATAGTATCCCACCCTAGTTCCAGCCCCTGCCCATCCAACAGTCATAGTATCCCACCCTAGTTCCAGCCCCTGCCCATCCAACAGTCATAGTATCCCACCCTAGTTCCAGCCCCTGCCCATCCAACAGTCATAGTATCCCACCCTAGTTCCAGCCCCTGCCCATCCAACAGTCATAGTATCCCACCCTAGTTCCAGCCCCTGCCCATCCAACAGTCATAGTATCCCACCCTAGTTCCAGCCCCTGCCCATCCAACAGTCATAGTATCCCACCCTAGTTCCAGCCCCTGCCCATCCAACAGTCATAGTATCCCACCCTAGTTCCAGCCCCTGCCCATCCAACAGTCATAGTATCCCACCCTAGTTCCAGCCCCTGCCCATCCAATTTAGGTTTACTTGATAACTTGATGGGTTTCACTCCTTCTGTACCGGCGACTTCTGTTTAATTTTATTCAGGCTGCTATTAGATGATTTTATTCACTTAAAAAGGGCCTTCAGCAGGTTTCGAACTATCTCACTTAACCTATTTAACTACCACAGATCCTTCTCACACAAGAGTTCAGTGTTTACCTATCTTCCTTTACTTAATTTAATTTAGAGACATTTTTATTGTTAAAATGTTTGTACTGTATGCTATGAGAGTAAATAACATTCAATATGGCTGTTTGATGTACTTGTACTGCCTGTATGCTATGAGAGTAAATGACATGCAATATGGCTGTTTGATGTACTTGTACTGCCTGTATGCTATGAGAGTAAATGACATGCAATATGGCTGTTTGATGTACTTGTACTGCCTGTATGCTATGAGAGTAAATGACATGCAATATGGCTGTTTGATGTACTTGTACTGCCTGTATGCTATGAGAGTAAATGACATGCAATATGGCTGTTTGATGTCAAGTACAAAATTAAAATGTGTAAAATAGTTGTGTTGTTGTTTTGTGATCAGCCCGGCACTGGACGGTGATGACCTGGAGCCAGAATTGGAGGCCATCCCTGAGAGTCCCATGTCTGATGACAGCCCCACCTGTCAGGTCAGTTACTTCACTCAATGCGTAATACTAACATACAAACAGGGGAGTAAAGGGAATGAAGTACTGTACATTTATTAGTAAAGTACTTAAGTATATTTTCTCAGTACAGTGCCTGCATCTACTATTTAAAAAGTATTATTTTGTTCAGTACTTTTACTCCACTCCATTCAATTTACTTCTTTAAATATTTGTAGAGTTAAAACTTCAGCAATTTTCCGAAATATTCTTTCCAATTTATTTGAAATTCCAGGTAGCATTTATACATACATTGGGAGGTTTGATGACCTCCCACCACACCAAATTAGGAAAACCTCTAATTTGGTAGTAGCCTCGGAGTATCCAACATAGTGTTTTTTATGCTTGTATAATCTTGTCCGCTCCAGGAGCGGCCGATTTGTCGGTATCACTTGCGTGATTAACCAATATCTTCTAGAGATGCACTTCAATTCTCTACCAGGTACGTTGTACACACCCCGAGGCCACTATTTGCATAGAAAAATAGAAAATATGGCAGAGAGTAGATAAGAAAAAGCTTATAATAGGTGCCCATTTAATCTAGAGTTCTAGACCCTCATGTGTGAGGGTCAATGTAGCCTACCTGCATCTAGCTTATAATAGCTTATAATAGGTGCCCATTTAATCTAGAGTTCTAGACCCTCATGTGTGAGGGTCAATGTAGCCTACCTGCATCAAGCTTATAATAGCTTATAATAGGTGCCCATTTAATCTAGAGTTCTAGACCCTCATGTGTGAGGGTCAATGTAGCCTACCTGCATCTAGCTTAAGGGGAGCTGAGCGTATTTATTTGCTCATTGTTTTATCTTTTTATAATTTTTTAGTTTCCTCCCTAGACCTCCATCAAGCTGTAAAGAATACCCCCTAGAACCCCCTTCAAGATAAATTTTACATTTTTCGGTAGAAAAATGTCCCGGACAAAGACCAGTTACTCTTATAATTACAGGCTCACTATCGCTCGCCAGGAAAAAATTGTTACCTAAATGGCACGAAAGGTTTTAATATTGAAAAAGAAATTGGGCATAAAGTCATAAAATCGACAAACTAATAAGTTGAACGTCTTAAAATCTAAAAACCAATGGGGGATTAAACACTAGGGAGAAGGGGGCCAGAAAAAATAACCCATCTCCCCTTAAAGATGGTATCAAGGTATCAAGTAATCAGACTAGATTGGATGGGCAGGGGTTCGGTGCGAGGGTGAGATACTTTGACGTTGGATACTACAAGGCTACTACCAAATAAGAGGTTTTCCTTATTTAGTTTGGCGGTGGGTCGTCGAACCTCCCAATTTCGTAGTAGCCTCTACGTTATCCAACGTAGTGCTTGAGTACCAAATTGGAGGCGGACATCCAATCTACAACACCAAGTTATAGTAAAAAATTACTAAGAAAAGACATATAAACCAGGGAGTTTATGAAAAGAGCGTAACTGGCTGGTGCATATTAAGAAAGTCCAGTTACAAGGGTGGCAATTCAAATATGTTGCATAGATACAGGCAGGTATGTAGGGCAATGCATAGAAAAATGCAATGACAATGGATGTATACATAGAGCGATGTTGTAGGGAGAGAGGCATTATGACATTATATTACATACTTCAACCGTAAGACATGGGTATGAGGTATGGGCATACCTGATAATATACAGGTACAGATTATGCAATTGTAGAATTGTCATATGAAGCCTTGGCTGACAAGTACACATATGTTATATAATCCTTGGTAATTTTACAATCACCTACCCCCCCCCCCCTTCCCTTAAGCGGGGAGGGAGAAGTACAGTACATGATCATACAGTACAGAGAACAAGACAAAACGGGAGAAAGCAGCACAGGACGACGACGAGGTAGCTCTGAGGTCCAGCGACCCACAAGGCACTGGATGGCGCATGCAGAGGGACACTGTCAGAACGAGCGTGGCACCGGCCAGAGCCAGATTGGAGGCAAGAGAAGAGAAGCATGCAGCCCAGAAGCAGGAAGCGCAGGGGCCCAAGCTGGCCGACTGACGAGAACTGAGCCACCCAAGAGTATGGGTGCACCGGATATTGCAATTATCCGGTATCCGGCCGGATATTTATCTTATCCGGCCGGATAAGCCGGTTATAGCAATAGAAACAAATCACTTCAATGAAACTTGTACTATGTATAAATCTGAATAATTAAGTCTGATTTAGAAGACACAACCTTGAATGTATAACCACCAGTGAACACTACTGCTCTGACTACTGTTGTGACTCAACTGGCAGATGATACAACAGCCCAAGTGGTACAAACAGTTTCCTTTATTGGATCTGAAGTGCACATATTCAGTTTGTAACTTTGCTGCACCAGATCCTTACTTGGGTAGTTAGATTATTTACTCAACTTTGTTTAATAATTACCATACTTGTTAGTACTATTATACACATATACTGTATATTTCTAACATACTTGAGCGTACAAACCCTATGGTGTTAGTCCTGTTGTAATAACAATATGTGCTTCCATGCTGACTCCATGCCTAGGCAAACTATTTTGTCTCTGTCTTTCCTCTAACATCTTCTCTTCTTGCTGGAAGTTTGCCCTCATTCAACCTGTCCGAAAGAAGGGTGTCAACCCTCCTTCTATCGTCCAATTGCTCTAATTTTTTGCGTCTCTAAAGTTATTTAATCTACTCATAATTCATAATTTCTTAAACATTTGTCTCTCCATAATCTTCTTTCAGATCGCCAGTATGTATGCCTTAACACCTTACGAGCGGGCCCGTCAGTTTTCTTCCACTACGCGCCAAGCGTTTTTTTTTTTACCCTAAATGGCCTTGTTTCCGTGCTCTTTTTCATGCATAAACAAGAGCCAGAGCGTAATACAATTATGTATCCCTGAAAGGGCGTAAATTGAGCTTTCCAATGACACCAGAACCATCCTTCTATGACCACGCGTTCTCTTGCAACGATCGTGCAACACGAGTGCAAAATCCCTAAAATAAGGTAATTTCCTGACATAATTCCCTGTGTGGTGAGGTAGGGAGGGTGGAGTAGTGTGGAGTAGATGTCAGTAGGCGTGCGGGGTCCATGCCGAGCGGTCATGAGGTAACCTACGCTCCTCCCGTCGCTCGTCTCTCTCTCACAGCCATTCTTGCTCAAAAATTGCACACAGACTTAAGTGGGTCCCCGCCACATAGTCCAGGTTTTTAGATACGGACTTAAGTCGGGCCCCGCTAATAAGGGGTTAAAGGACGCTCTACTGGTGATCTCCTTTCTTGTCTTACTAAATCTTTGTCATCCTCCTTTCAGGACTTCAGTGAGACCATTTGTATTGCACTAGATATATTGAAGCCTTCGATAGAGTCAGACACAAATTACATATTTCCAAACTACTCTCCTTCGGGTTCTATCCCTCTATCTGTGCCTTTATCTCTAATTTCGTTACTGGCCGTTCAATAGCTGCGGTTGTGGAAGGCCATCACTCACTTCCTCATCCTATCAACTCTGGTGTTCCTCAGGGCTTTGTCCTATATTCAGTTCTATTTTTAATATTCATTAATGTTCTTCTCAACTGTACCTATATTCCTATCCACTCTTATGCTGATGACTCTACCTTACACTATTCAACTAGTTTTCTACAACGTCCCACAATGCAATCACTCCAAAACTCACATGACAAGGCCATAGTACGCATATCTTCTAATCTATCAACTATTTCCGATCGGGGCAGAGAAAATCTTGTTACTTTCAATTCTTCCAAAACCCAATTTTTCCATCTTTAAACCTGTTACATTCTTCCACACGACTATCCCTTACTCGTCAACAACACAGAAATCAACCCTGCGTCTTTTCTCAGTATTCTTGGTGTCTCTTTTTTTCTGATCTTTCTTGGAAAGTCCATTTCACTGCTCTTGGTCAAACAGCTTCCCAGAAGTTGGGTGGGCTCTCTTTACCCCCACACAGATTCTTGCTCTGTACAGGGGCACAGTGCGCCCATGTATCGAGTAGGCTACTATTTGCACGTGTAGGGAGGTTCCACCCATGCTGCACTTTTCAAAATGGTATAGTCAAAAGCATTTCGTTCCATCAACTCACTACCTCTTACTAATTCCATAAAATTTCACACTACACGCTGCAATGTTGCATCTCTCTCACTCTTCTGCCGCTATTACAATAATCAGTGTTCTTCAAAACTCTCTCACTCTTCCTTTACAGAGAGTGGAGGGCACCCACCTTTCAACACATTGCCATCCCTAATCTGTCTAGCTCTCTAACCCAAGAGAGAACCCATTTTCTGTCTTCTATTCAACATGTTCTCTCTGGAACTCTCTCCCTCAATCTATTTTTCCCTTCTCTTATGACTGAACAACTGCTTCAAGCTCCGTTTTGAATGTGGCAGCAGTGCCTTTTGTCTCCCCCATGCACATAGAAAAAAATAGGGGGGTGTCATACAGTATTTCCTCTATGAAGGTGGTTACCTTATTGGTAGCCGTAAATTATAAGTTTTCAATTCCTAAAGTTTGTTGAGATTCAAATTTATATGAATGCAAGACTGGAAACTGGAGGAGATAAAAATATAATTATAGGCTATGTTTTAGACAAATATTCAGTATTGAAAACAACAGGTTTATAACTATATTATATCGAGTTTATGCAAGTTATCTTAGTGCAATGAGCTCTGATAAGCTACAGAAGTTTTATAATTATGGTATACTTGGTAAGTAGCCAGTTATTTTTTGTCGAAATCAAATGTTTTAATTATCCGGTATCCAGCCGGATATTTTTTGTTATATCCAGTATCCGGCCAGATAGCAAAATCTACTATCCGGTGCACCCCTACCCAAGTGAGAGCCCCATGCCACGCGAGAGAATGTGAGAGACACGGGCACCACAGTGCTCCCCAAGTCCCAGGAGAGGCCTCCCCATGGCATCCAACATGAAGGAGGGAGGCATGAAAGCCAGCCCAGAAAGGAGAACAGGGCACACCCGGAACCCCAGGGAGGCCCCACCCCCCAAGGAATGCAGGGACGACAGGAGGCCTAGACAAAGGCCACTGCACTAGGGACCCAAGCAAAGCAGGATATTCACCCCATGGGAGGGTTAAGCAGCGTCCGAAGCCGAAATGTCTGCAAAAAACCGAGCCTGAAACCCAGAGGACGTGTGGTCACGGGACGAGGCCCAGCAAAAAGTAAACCCCACCAGACCGGTAGGAGGGATGACATGACACCCCCAACCCCCTTCAGTCTACCACAACGAGCGGATAGCAGGCGCCCAGAGAAGGGAACCATAACCACGTCATGGGAGGCTGCACGAGCATGGGCAGAGGGGAGCAACACCTGGAAGGCCCCTCAAAACCCCCGAAGACCGGCGAGGCCAGAACCGGCAGTAGGAGGGGAAGCAGCCGGTGGAGGCGCCCTAGACAACGACCAGACCACAGTCGCCAGGCGGACAAGCGCGGGTAGGGACCACCTACCCCACACCACGCCGCAGAGGCAAGGAAAGGGGCACGGCTACCCGCCCGACCCCAAGGGGACGCAGCCAAGACACCGAAAGAAAACCCCGGCCTCGACCAATGCCACACCCCACTGTGAAGAAGGTGCAAACAGCAGGATAGCGGCGGCCACAGATAGCCAGAGCATAGAGCCCTCCGCGGACACACCCTCTCCTGAGGCCACGGAAAAAGACGCCCTGGAGAGACGAGGACAATACACCGGGACCCTACCTCTTAATGAAGGAAACACACAGACATTCTGGGTGGGAGACGGCACCCCAAGAGAGGAGTACCCGACCTTCGGAAGAAGACACACAGCCAGAGGAGACACCAACAAGGAGGGAGGAGGAAATCAGGACTCCCACATGCTACAACCGAAGAGCCCACAACCCCGTCAGGCAATGACAGGAGACAGCAGAACGACCAGCACGTCCGAAGAAAGCATGGGAGAAGGAGCCCCCTTCTCCCCTCTCAGATGGCCACCATAAGGCAGGGAAACCAACAGTGCACGAAAGACTCACAGATGAGTGAGAAGATGAGTGAAGAAGTCCAGAAGCGATAATGTGAGGGAACTGAAATGACACCCACAGAGTGCGCCGCAGCACGTCAAAGGGCAGACAGAACAGAGGAAGTGAACTACAACCCCAGTGCGGGTACACAGAGGCAAAGACACTGCCCAACCACCACACCAAGAGAAAAACGAGAGCAAGAACCAGCCAGAGAAGGCAAGGCCCAACAAAAGAGGCATTGCACGGCACTCAAACCCCAAAAGCGGCATGTGACACAAGAGAAAACCACGCATGTAGTGCAATGCCAACCCAGCGAACCACAGGAAGCAGGCCGTGGCCACAGCAGCCACCTCGGAGAGGCACACATGAGCCGGAGTGAGGACAAACAGGAAAACAGCGGCGTGGATGCACGGAGGGCACAGGCGGAGAGGAACCAACCTACGCCATGCGGCAGCCCGAGGCCAAGTACGAAAGACCGCAGGAGGAAACAACCGATGCCTCGAAGAACCTCGGGCAGACAACTCGACCCATCAGCAGCAGAGCCCACAGGAAGCACTGGCCGGATGCGGAAGGCCTCGACGAGAAAAAAGGAAATGGGTCGAGCGGGGATAAAAATATAAGACAGAGCAGCGTGATGCCGCACCCCGAAAAACCATGAGAAAAAGAACCGGTCACACCCAATGGTGAGAACAAAGACTAAAACATGTGCAGCATATGCCTAAGGCACCCCAGACCACCCCCCCCCCCCCGAAACAGGAGACAAGACAGCCTGCCGCAGTAGCAGAACCCCCAGTACCGGACCCAAGGAGTGCCGCGACCGGAAAAGTTGCAAGACAAAGAAAGGCAAGCCCAAAGTGGGAAGGGGAACCCAGAGCACAGGCAACTACGGAGACCCACAGCGGCCGAGCCCACTGGGTCCGCTCAACCCAGTCGCTTGGTACTGGTAGCCCAAGTCCGATCCCAGCAAACAACCGGGTAGGGTTTTATTAAAAACATTCCAGGAAGTGTAGGACGGGTGTGGAGATGCCACCTCCAGGTCCCACCAGGTTCGAAGCCCAAAGGTAACCCCATCAGGGAGATAGTAGGCACCCTTTCAGCAGTCAAAGGCAATCCGCCGTCACTAGGCGCATAATACTGGGCCAGCCGTAATGACGTATGCGCGCACGGATTGTGTCCCTGCGGTTGGTTCTGGTGGGTGCCCCGAGGCCACTATGTCCCACCCCTATGAAGATCTTATGATTGCCTCTGGGTGACAACTGCCCGGGGTTGCCTGGAGCTGGATACCTGGGGATAGTGACCTCCAATGTTGGCAAAATACCAATCATGACAAAAAATAACTGTTATGCCCTGATTTTATTCAGGTTTGACGTATTGGTAAAGGCGAGTTCTTTCAAGACTGTGAAGGTCAGAGATCATACATTACATGCAAGAAAACAATAGAGGATACATATAACACCGAAATAATATTTACGAACAGTTTATTTGGTTTAAACTCTACGAATATATATAGGAGTTAATACTGAGAACATAGATATTGAGATGGATACAATACTTTAACCAATCTTCGAGCACGATCGAGGATCTATATGGAACTCAGGTATTAAAATCAGATCAGATCAACCGCTTACTTTCTTTCAGGTAATTATAGGATTTAAACTTTACTACAGAGGTAACAAGTGTCTAGCGTGGCTTCTATTCTAGTTATGATCACTGTCACCGGGCGCACTGGTGTAGAAGATTATAACCGTAACACTTACAAAGAAGTGCTTTAAACTAAATGATATTTATGCACAAATAAATATTACCAGATAGTGAACTTTAAGTATTTATTGAGTGTGAGCACAATGATGGTGTATACCTGCATTAATATGTATAAAAATCTTGGATGTAATACTTGTAGAACTTGCTACAGAGTCGTTATTATAGACTCTCCTATCTAACACTTTTTGGATTTGGAACAGAGTCGTTATTGTGGACTCTATCATTTAACACTGGTATGGATTGCACAGAGTCGTTATTATGGACTCTCCTATATAGGGTAATACTCTTACACTGAGCGAACCGAGGGCGTTGGTATTATTTTAACTCGGATTTTCTTAGCCTTGTCACTGGCTTGTTTCTGTAGATTTTCAAGTATTTTCCTATAAGGGGTGCACTGGGAATAGTAGCTGGTGTCTGGTATCTTGTAGTCTTCTGGGTCTCCGTGGGTCTCTAGGTTGGCCTGTCGTGTGAAGTGGTACGTTTACAGATGAACTAATGAACTTGGATCTTGAATGAAGTTACACAGTTAGGACTCATGTGTTATGTACTTCATCGAACTAACGCGAGTAAATCCTATAGTGGTTTAAGGATTCCCGTCTGTTCTGACTTTTAGTCGTTGCTGAAGTGTTGTTCAGGTACTCTTGGTTTAAGGTCTTAAATCTAATACCTCTCTTGTGACGGATGAGCAATAGATCGGACTAACGCGAGAATAGTAATATGGTGTGGGCCAATATTACCTAACTCGTCTGTCTCTGACCGTTATAAGAGGTTCAAAACACCCGTTCGTTGTTCGTGACAGTGCACAGATCAACACTGGTTCCTCCACCGAAACAGTAACTCAGGATATGGCGGTACAGTCTAACCATCCTTCACTGGAATTGGAGCGTAGTCTAAGGCAGTGCTTCAGGATGCCGAAAGCCAAGATCATAGAGACTTTGTTAGCTCTTTACTCTAGTGGGAATAGTTCGGCTGTGGCCGTAGTTCCTATCTAGGATAGAGTTATTGCTTATGCAGAACTTTGGGATTGTGAAAGCAAAGTCATAAGTCTTAACTGTCTTTTCCGTTAAGGTGGTCGGACATGGCCGTTATACCTCTCTAGAATAGAGTGTTTTGCTTATGCAGACTTCGGGATGCCGAAAGCCAAGTCATAAGTCTTTAACATTCTTTTCCGTTAAGGTGGTCGGACATGGCCGTAATACCTCTCTAGAATAGAGTGTTTTGCGTAGACAGACTTCGGGATGCCGAAAGCAAAGTCATAAGACTTTAACAATCTTTTCCGTTAAGGTGGTCGGACATGGCCGTAATACCTCTCTAGAATAGAGTGTTTTGCTTATGCAGGATTTTGGGGTGCCGAAAGCTAAGTCATAAGACTTCTAGTATCCTTTAGACTTAAAGAAGTAAGTTGGCTCTGGCCGTAATACCTCCTTAGAATAGAGTTAATGCTTATGCAGAACTTCGGGATGCCGAAAGCAAGGTCATAAGACTTTTTCCTCTCAGTCAGTTTGGTACTCGGCTCTGGCCGTAAACCTTGCTAATGGTCAGGTTAATTTCAAGGCTTTGATTAAAATTGGCTGTGGCCAAAATCCAATGAAGCCTTGGAATTGCTTAAGTTGTTCAAATCTTTCCCGCCTAGTGATGACGTTTACTGAGATGGATTCGCTCCCTGTTTGAGTGGTATTGGGGCAGAAGAGTCTACCTCATAGTGGTGGATAAAGTCTTTCTTGCTCTGGCAGTAGTGTTAATGGCCTAGTCATTTGCATATTACAGGTCTATCTGAGTTCAATAAATTGTTATCACAGTGGAAACTTAAAGGTGATAACAGTGGGCTTATTTTAACATCAAAATAATAGAATAAAGACATGTGGTTCTCAGTATATGATGATAGTAATGAGCATTGTTTATCTGATACTTTCGTGGGTAGCGATTCACAAGGAGCGGAGTGAACACACGAACGTTAACATGCGCACGGTCAATATCATATACATGGATAGTTCAATTATTCGTGACGACAGTAATAGCATTGGTCAGAGATAATATTTCGCAATTAATTCGTAAATAATATTCCTAACATAAGACAAGGAAACAATTACAGGTTGAGGCTTTTGCACACTTCTTTTGCACACGGCACATTTGCCCAGTGAATAATATGATTATATGAATCATTTGTGTCTGATAATAAGAAGTGAACTGATGTAGAGAACATCATAGCAAAATACATAGTGGCTAGTGGCGTCAAAGATGATAATAAAAATTGTGTATTAACTAGTTCATAAAGGAAAACATCTGCGTGGAGACATACACGAAGGTGGTGATGCGCACTAACTTAAACACACTCGTTACTGATTTTGATAATAGTTAGGGGGAAGTGTAGTTGAAATAATATTATAACATGTTCAGAACAAATCCAAGTATTCATTTAATAATTAGCCTTATAGATACAGCACGTATTCATAGTAATTTTACATAGTACATGTTGGGAAATTAATGCATGGTTTCAGTAGGGTCATCAGGGCAATGTACATGATTTTATTTGTTTCTGAACCGGTACGCATTTTCCTCTCTTTGCGAAAAGATAACTTTCCGCTTCTTATGAGTTGGTGATGGTGAGAATTGTTGGGGCTTCTTTTCCTCTGATTTTGTTGGACACTTGGTGGTTATCGCTGCTACACGACATCCATTTTCCTTCGTCTGAAGATGTGTATTTGTAGTCCTATGTGGTGCAGCTCTTTTGGTTGGAAGTCTCTGGGCTGGGTGATGGACTGCAGTTTTAGCTGTCGACGTGTGTGGTGTTTGATTTGGTCGCTCTTGTGGTGGTTGTCCAGCGAGTCGGCTTCCATCGTGGTTTGTTTTTGTTTCCCCTGAGATTCCTGGTTTTCTGTGTGGCGTGGTGACAGAAGATGTTTCCCTGTGCCTGACTTGTATAGGCTTCTTCTGTCTAGGCCCTGCAGATGTAGGCTTCCCTGTTTGAGGTCTTGTAGGTATCCTTTTCTGTGATATTTTAATAACAATTAGAGAAAACTTAAGTCTGTTGATACAAAATCGCAAAAGGACACTACCGCAGATTCCTCCCCCTATGAAATGTTACACCAAAATACACTTTTGACGAGCTGTCTAACCTAAATGTACATAAAAGCACAGGACCAGACAAAATTCCTGCCAAATTTCTACGAGATGGAGCCATTGGTATAGCAGGCCCCCTAACCCATATCATCAACTTGTCAATTAACACCAACACTGTACCTGCTGAACTGAAGGAAGCTATTGTAACCCCTCTATTCAAGAAAGGAAATAAACTAGAAGTTGGTAACTACAGACCAGTTAGCATATTATGTATTGTATCTAAAATCCTTGAAAGAGCGGTATACACCCAAATTGAACACTACCTCAAACAAAATGATCTATTCTATAAGTTTCAATCAGGTTTCAGATGCATGTACTCGACAGACTCCTGTCTCATCCACTTAACGGATCACATTCGTAAAGAAATGTCTAAAGGTAACTACACCGGTATGGTTCTTCTTGATCTACAAAAAGCGTTTGACACAGTAGACCATGATATCCTATGTAAGAAACTACAAGCAATGGGCATAGGGTCTGTGAACTGGTTTAAATCTTATCTTAGTGGTAGAACCCAAAGAGTCAAAATTGATGATAATATATCTGATCCTATGCCAATTAACTGTGGGGTCCCGCAGGGAAGCATCCTTGGTCCCTTACTCTTTCTCTGTTATGTGAACGACATGGAACTGAGCGTCTCATGTAAATTATTACTGTATGCAGACGACAGCGTGCTTCTGGTTTCAGGAAAAGACCCAATAAGTATTGCCGCTTCACTTTCCAAAGAACTAGAATCATGTAGTGAATGGCTAGTGGACAATAGACTATCTCTTCACCTGGGCAAGACGGAAGCCATCTTATGTGGAACAAAACGCAAACTGAAAGACATTGTGGGCTTCTCGGTCAACTGTAATGATATTCCTATAACAACAGTGTCACAAGTTAAATATCTCGGACTAAAACTGGACACAAGTTTGTCAGGTGAAACAATTTTGGAATCTATCCTGAGTAAGTGTAGAGCACGGATAAAATACCTGTATAGACAGGTGGGATGCTTGCCCGCGGCGACCAAAAAGACCCTCTGCCAAGCGCTTGTTCAATGTCATTTTGACTATTCTGTGTCATCCTGGTACTCTGCATCATCTAAATCAGCACAGCACAAACTTCAGGTCACTCAAAATAAAATGGTTAGGTTCATGCTGAAACTAGGACCCAGATCACATGTTGGCCAGGAACAACTTCAGTCACTAGGTATGCTCAATGTCTCTGACAGGGCCAAACAAATCAGGCTAACTAATGCCTTCAAAATTTTCTATGACAGAGCTCCAGAGTATCTAAAGAATGATTTTGTTAAAGCAAATGAGAGGAGTGGACATAATACAAGAAACAGGATGTTTAATTTTAAGGTCCCGAGAATCCAAGGACAGGGTAAGCAAACATTCTTCTTCACCGCCATCAAAGACTGGAAAGACCTACCCCAGTCAGTCCGTGAAAAGAGAACACTGTATTCCTTCAGACGTAGCCTGAAGGAACACCTGAACCGGACAGCTGCGAGAAGGGAGCACCAAGCTTATGTCTACTACTAAATGCGACATAAAAGATAGACAAACCAAACTGAAATTATTACTGATTACGGATTACTGATATTTACTATAGGATGTAAGGTATCTTAAAATAACCCCCTAGAAATACTTTCTCTAAAGTATCTATTTCTTTATCCTCCCCATTTTCCCCAGCTAACCTAATCCCACAAGGACCCCAATGGAAATATGCCTAACGGCCTTATTGGGCTATCCTTAGTTGGAATTATGCAAGGCTGGTACATGTCATATTTGTAACATACTATGTGGTACCAACTCTGTAAATTGCTAACTGAATAAATATTATTATTATTATTATTATTATTATTATTATGAAAGTAAGGACAGGTGAGATTGCGGAGATGCTAGAGACGACGAGTGGATGTATGTTGTGCCCAGGAAACCCGGTGGAAAGGGGGGAGTGCGAGGAGGATTACGGTTAAATATGAACGCTTTAAGTTTATATGGAAGGGAAATTAACATGGTACATGGGTTTCCTGATAGTAGAGAGGTGGGCAGATTGTGTTATAAAAGTTAAAAGGTTTAATGAAAGACTGATTTTACTAAGAATGAAAGTCGGGGCGAGAGTCATAGATGTTATATCAGCATATGCCCCCCAAGCAGGCTTAGGTAGAGATGTCAAGGAACAGTTCTGGAATGAATTACTAGGGGTGGTTGTCGGATGCAAGGAAGGGGAGGTAGTAATTGTGGGAGGAGACTTGATGGGCATGTCGGGGCAGGTGCCAACGGATATCAGGGCTTGCACGGAGGACAGGGTTATGACCGAAGGAACCTGGGAGGCGAATACATACAGAAGCACTGTGCTGCCACGGGGATGGTAGTGTGTAATACTATGTTTAAGAAGAGGATGAGCCATTTGATAACATAAAAATCAGGTGGCTCCAGTAGCCAGATAGACTACTTCCTTATCAACATATCTGACAGGAAATGGGTTAGAGACACTAAGATCATACCAGGTGAAGAATGCATCCCCCAACACAAGCTCCTAGTGTGTGACATGTGCCTAAGTAGAGTTCCTGTTAGAAAGAAAGTTAATTTGCTAAAAAGGAAAGTATGGTTGTTGGAAAAAGAGGAGTACAGAGACAGATTCCACAACGAAATGATGGAAATCGAAAGGAGAATGGGTGTTAGGCCAGATGATGTTAATAGCAAATGGAACTTTATAGAGCGCAGCCTCCTCGATACCACAGACAAAGTCTGTGGCAAAACAAAGGAGCAACCCAGACATAAGTTCTCTTGGTGGTGAAACAACGATGTCGAAGCAGCAGTCAGAGAGAAGAGATGTTTCAAAGTATGAAAGGAAGGTGGCAGCAAGGTTGAATATCTGTCCGCCAAATGTAATGCTACAGGGCAAAGAAAACCATACAGGATAGCGTAATAGAACAAGTATGCAGCACTAATAATACCAATGGGGTTTATAAATTAGCTAAGAATGTGAACTACTGTAGACAGGACGTCGTGGGTGTAAGATGCATAAATAATGACAGTGGCATGACTGTTTACACAGAAAACGAAATAAGAGAGGCATGGAAGGAGCATTATGAAAGACTGCTTAAGGTGGAGTTTGAATGGAACAGGGAACAGCTCAGCACTGTAGTCCCAGTACAAGGCCCTCCGCCTTTGATAGGGTACGACAATGTTAAAAGTGCTATGGATAAAATGAAGTCTGGGAAAGCCGCTGGGAGCTCTGGCATTGTCGCTGAGATGCTAAAAGCAGCTGGAGATATTGGGGTAAAATTGGTCACAGAGCTGATTAATGCTATCATAAAGGAGGAAAACATTCCCGATGCATGGCAGAAAAGTGTTATGGTAAATATATACAAAGGCAAGGGTGACTCCTTAGACAGGGGAAATTATCAGGGTTTCAAAATGCTCGATCAAGTCATGAAAGTCAGCGAAAGGGTCTTAGAATGCATGATCAGGGAAAGTGTTGCTATCAGCGACATGCAGTTTGGATTTATGCCGGGACATGGCACAACTGATGCTATCTTCATTCTTAGGCAAATGCAAGAGAGGTACTTAGAGAAAAACAGGGCGTTATACCTATTTTTTTGTAGATCTGGAGAAGGCGTTTGACCGGGTGCCCAGGGAGGTAGTGCAGTGGGCTATGAGAAAACTCGGAGTAGGAGAGTGGCTGGTGTGTGTGATAATGAGAATGTATGAGGGGTCACAGGCAGCAGTTAGAGTAAACGGGGGCCTGAGTGAAGAGTTCCCAGTGAAGGTTTGAGTTCACTGAGGTTCAGTGCTGAGCCCATTACTGTTTGTTTTAGTCCTGGAGGCTCTGTCAAGGGAATTTAAAACAGGACTCTCATGGAAGCTGTTATGTGCAAATGATCTAGTTCTTATCGCAGATAGTGCGCAGGAAGCAGAGGCGAAGTTCAAAAGCTGGAGGGAAGGTATGGCAAATAAGGGTGTAACAGTTAACATAGATAAAATAAAGGTCATGATTAGTGGAGTAGGGCTTGGAACTATGGAAAGAAGCGGCGACTATCCATGCGCAGTATGTGGGAAGGGGGTGGGAAGTAACTCAATTCAATGTTGCGTCTGTAGTGACTGGGTACACAAGAGATGTAGTGGAGCTATAGGACCTATGACAAGAATCATAGACTTTGAATGTACAGTGTGCAAGGGAAATCTTGTATTAAATGACCCGCCTGTCAGTGTTGATTTCAACAGAGTAACTCTGCAGTGTGTGAATAAGTTCTGCTACCTGGGCGATATGGGTTCCGCCGGAAGTGGTGCTGAAGCTAGCTCCATTGCTAGAGTCAGAAGTGGCTGGGGAAAGTTTAGAGAGCTGTTGCCACTCCTGACCATGAGAGGGCTCCCACCCCACCTTAACCCCTTCTGTACCGGTGACGTTTTACAAATCTTAGTTTGGCTACTATTAGACAATTTAATTCAGTTTAAAATGGGCGTATAGCAATTAACAGACTTTTAATTATCTCACTTAACTTTTTTTACCACAACAGATCCTTCTTAAACTACTAGAATACATGTAAAAAGACATCGCCGGTACGGAAGGGGTGAAAGGGAAGGTGAACACCTCGTGTGTTAGGAGCGCGATGACCTATGCCTCGGAGACGTGGCCGGTCAAAGCGGAGGATATCAATAGAATGGAACGGAATGAGAAGAAAATGGTGAGATGGATGTGTGGGGTTAATCTTAGGGACAGGGTATCGAGCGAGGAATTGAGAAGGCGTCTGGGCATTAGGAGTGTCAGTGAAGTGATGCGCACGAGCCGACTTGGTTGGTTTGGACATGTGGAGAGAATGGATGATCAGAACTGGGTGAAGAAATGCCGGACTGTGAACATAGGGGGAGCTGCGCGTAGGGGTGGACCTAGAATGACGTGGGCTCGGGTACTTCGGTCCGATCTCAAAATAAAGAACTTGACAACAGAGGCAGCCCTTAACAGAGCCGCCTGGAAAGCTGCCATTTAGGACGTGAGACTGTAACCACATTCTCTATGGCCAAAACAGTCTTCAAACTTGTATGTATGTATGTAAGTTAGGGGAAGGAATTGTGGAACCGAGGATCACGAATATAAGTATCAACAGAGCAGATACCCGGGAGAGGAGGACCGGGGTTAGGGTGGCGGGGGATTACCCGGTACTCTTAGTCAAACATCTCGTCATTCTCAGTAAAAACTTGCGGGCCCTGGATCGAGGGTCCCATGTAAACATTATTTCTTCTTGTCTTGTCTCTTTCTTCTTCTTCTCTGCCTTTCACCACCTCAATGCTGGCCAGTACACTCTGCTATACTCGTCCTTGTCTTCGACCAACTGTTTCTGGCTGTGGATAGCTTGTGATGTGGTGTGAAGGAGGGTTATATGAGTGCACACTTTCGGATCCTGGAGGTGAATGGAAGCGAAGACAGACTTGCTAATATTCTCCTTCGGTGCTGAATATGGCTCTTCCACAGTGCTTGGATGGCCCGGTGTCCTTGTCACAATCCCTCCATGGTGGTTGGAGAGGAAAGGAGGCTGGGTGGGAGCGCTGCTTGGGAGATGTGCTCTTGACGGTACCGTGTCACTGAGTGAAGTCCCAGGCCACGCCCTCCTCCTTATATACCCGCGCCTCATGCCAGGCGGCTCGCTGTTTGGTTGAGCTGGCTGGGTGAGCGAGCAGGTAGCTGAGCGGCAGCCTTGATTCTGTCACTTCCCCTCTTCATGTTTTATTTCACTCCAGTAGTGCCCCGGCAATGGACATTTGTAAGGCTCGCTTGGTGTAGTGACTAGCGTCTCGGACTTCCACCCAGAAGGCCCGGGTTCGCGCCCACGCTCGGCGCATTAAAGATTTTTCACAAGCACTGAGTCGTTACCATCCCTCATGAGCAAAGGGATGGGTAGTAGTACAGGACCCCAATGGAAATACGCCTAATCGGCCTTATTGAGCTATCCTTAGCTAGCTTAGCATGCGCTAGCTTTAAGAACTATTATTATTATTATTATTATTATTATAAGGGGATAGTGGCCGTTATAAGGGGATAGTGGCCGTTATAAGGGGATAGTGGCCGTTATAAGGGGATAGTGGCCGTTATAAGGGGATAGTGGCCGTTATAAGGGGATAGTGGCCGTTATAAGGGATAGTGGCCGTTATAAGGGATAGTGGCCGTTATAAGGGGATAGTGGCCGTTATAAGGGGATAGTGGCCGTTATAAGGGATAGTGGCCGTTATAAGGGGATAGTGGCCGTTATAAGGGGATAGTGGCCGTTATAAGGGGATAGTGGCCGTTATAAGGGGATAGTGGCCGTTATAAGGGGATAGTGGCCGTTATAAGGGGATAGTGGCCGTTATAAGGGGATAGTGGCCGTTATAAGGGATAGTGGCCGTTATAAGGGATAGTGGCCGTTATAAGGGGATAGTGGCCGTTATAAGGGATAGTGGCCGTTAAGGGGATAGTGGCCGTTATAAGGGGATAGTGGCCGTTATAAGGGATAGTGGCCGTTATAAGGGGATAGTGGCCGTTATAAGGGATAGTGGCCTTATAAGGGGATAGTGGCCGTATAAGGGGATAGTGGCGTTATAAGGGATAGTGGCCGTTATAAGGGGATAGTGGTTATAAGGGGATAGTGGCCGTTATAAGGGGATAGTGGATAAGGGATAGTGGCCGTTATAAGGGGATAGTGGCCGTTATAAGGGGATAGTGGCCGTTATAAGGGGATAGTGGCCGTTATAAGGGGATAGTGGCCGTTATAAGGGGATAGTGGCCGTTATAAGTGGATAGTGGCCGTTATAAGGGGATAGTGGCCGTTATAAGGGGATAGTGGCCGTTATAAGGGGATAGTGGCCGTTTTTTTGGTCAATTAATTAATTAATTTATTTATGTTTTAGTTTCCTCGCTATACCTCCATCAAACTTAGAAAAACACCCACTATACCCCCCTTCAACACCCACTATACCCCCCTTCAACACCCACTATACCCCCCTTCAACACCCACTATACCCCCCTTCAACACCCACTATACCCCCCTTCAAGATAAATTTGTAAATTTTTTAGTAGAAAAATGTCCTGGCCGAAGGCCGGTTCGTCCTAAAAAAAATGACACCTAAATTGCATGAAAGGTCTTAAAAATTACAACGAAATGGGGCGAAAGGTAATAAAATCGCCAAACTAATGGGCCGAATATCTTAAAATATCAAAACTAATTGGGCTAAACACGAGGGACAAAGGTGGATGTATAGTGCGAGAGGTACATGGAAGCGAGTTAGAAGTTAGCCGATCTCTGTACTGCTTAATTTGAATGTTGGCAGGATCAAAGCACAGCCGCTCATTGGCTGCCGCTCGGGGGAGATTTTGGTGATTTTCTTGACACTCTTTTCTAGCATTTTCCTAGGCAAATGCTGATTGGTGATTGGTCCCCACCATTTGTACTTCAAAACGTATTTAAACTATGCTAAAACACAATGCCTCCATCACTAAAAACTTAAGTATTTAATAAATAGGAAGATTGAACATTCTAAAATAGTCATCAGGAGACATAATTTGGGCTATAAACAATTAACCTGATCGCCACCAGGTGGCGACGATCCACAAAAACAAAACATTAAACACCAACAAAGTTGTCTCCAGCCCCAAAGGCAACCTCTAGTACATACCAGAGCCCATTTTGTGCGTACCTACATCACATAACATCTTTCTCAAAACCTCAGAAGCCATATTACGAAGGCCCAAATCTCACATACCTGTAATGCTGAAGTGAAAGGAGTGGAAGGCATGCACATTCATGGAAGATACAGGTAAGTGTGTGTACGCAACAGAGGTTGCACGGAAACTGATACCGTCCATAAGCCAGGTGCAGGTACCATGGAGGTTCATGCATGCGCCAGGAGATACTAGATTAATTGGCATCTATTATAAACTTGTTCTTTTGTAGCCTACACCATATTTTCTCCTTTTTTGCTTCAAATAGTGGTCTCAGAGTGTGTACAACATACCTAGTAGATAACTTAGATGCATCTCTAGAAGATATGCGTGAATCGTGCAAGTGACTTCTGATAAATCGGCCGCTCCTGGAGTGGGTGAGAATATGCAGTGTATAAAACACTAGGTACGATAACATAGAAGCTACTACTAAATAGCCATAATTTGGCCTCATCTTGATTCCATTCACAACTAGTTTTTCTTAGTGTAGGTTAGGTAGAGTAAGTTAGGTTAGGTTAGGTTAGCTAAATAAATAAAAAAAATTATAGGCTAGCTAAATTAGGGTTAGATACGTATCAAGTTATTTCCGACAAAAATGAGTATCAAATTTGAATTAATCACATCATGAACCATCAGAAAAGCCTAGTTGGCATGCCCTAATAAATTATGGGATGCTTGTAAATATTTGCCAAATGTTCTGAGTGTTCTTTATCCTGTCTGACTCAGAGGTCTCTTATCCCCAGGGTAATATAGTTTGATATTAAATAAATATATGAATGCTGTGGATCCTACCATAACAAATTTCTTTATATTTTTTCAATAAATAAAATCCCCAAAATAAAGTTACTGGTAGAGTACAATATGCAGGGTGATTCCCTGCATATTTTACTCTAGCAGTAACTTTATTTTGTTTCTGAATTTTTCACAGAAAAATATATGAGTACATCTTCCATTAGGGGGTGTCATCTTTGCTAGCAAATACGATCATACTGTAAATGTCTTTTGTAGGAGTTTCTGGGTGATCTGGAGCCGTACTCAGCAGTTGCCATCCGTAGTAAACTGGCAACCATGTGTGTGGAGAGCGATCATGGTACATTATCGACTCCCTGTACTGCCAGCCAACACAGCACCCCTGCCATTGCCACAGCTACCACCATTGTTGTACCTCACACCATCAGGGCCCAAGCTGTTACCTCTGTCATGGCCTCACAGATACAGGCCTTCCATGAGTCATATACTGTTAAGTAAGTTATATATAGCTTGTTATTATATACCTCTGTCATGGCCTCACAGATACAGGCCTTCCATGAGTCATATACTGTTAAGTAAGTTATATATAGCTTGTTATTATATACCTCTGTCATGGCCTCACAGATACAGGCCTTCCATGAGTCATATACTGTTAAGTAAGTTATATATAGCTTGTTATTATATACCTCTGTCATGGCCTCACGCATACAGGTCAAGTAAGTTATATTCATTAGTGGTTCCTACGTCTATGACGTAAGGCCTATACAGTCGGTGTGTGACATGCGCGAATGCTTCGTTCAAAGCATATTGCGTGCATGTTGCGATCCGCGTACACTGTGTCAATATACGTTAACACTACTGTATGCTTGGTTCAAAGCCAAACTCATAAGTCCCCCTTTTTATATTATTTTCGCCAATTTTTCGCTGCCATTATACTAATTTTATTTTCAATAAATTATGAAGCATTTAAAATAATAATAATATAGTGCTATTACTGGGCACCTATTATTGGTGATTAGTCAAATGTTATATAATAATAACTGAGAAAACATGCGACAAAAAGAAATGAAGGATAATAAAATAGAATGATTATCCGTCACCCTCCACCTTCTGTGGTCTGAGTTTAAGAACCGATTCCGATGGACAAGGTCAACACCTTTCCACTGCTTGTAAGACTTAATTCCTTGCAGCTGCACCAGGCTGGTATATTACAGTGCAACCAGTGGCACAAGTTAAGCCATGATTCAAAAAGAATTTTGTATATCTACCATACAAAGAAATATTACTGCACCATTTTTGCATATTTTACTTGTATAAGGAACATATGAATACTGAAGAACCAGAAAATAGGTGTAAAGATGAAATATATAGTGAAAAAACAGATGATTAAGTAGTGGTTCTCTCCATTAATGACATAAGAGCCTAATTATATATTAGGGCTCCCCGGTTCCCCTAGGGACACCCGGAGAATGCTTAACGCAACCCGAATAGATAAAAAAAGAACACCCTTGGGGATACCTCTTACATAGTTCCTAGGGAACGTCATCGAAACGGATACCACGTAGAAAAGCTAAAGGATTTACAAATTCATAGCGCACATGTGCTATACAGGCACGCTTACCATGCGCGTCACTTCTAGCTCCTACTCGAGCATGATTCTTCCTCTTTTTCGGGTTGTGGCCGCCCTGATTGGACGTGTTTTTATTGTTCCCTGTGACCATCCTGTGTCTCTCCATCTAGCCTTGCCTGCTGCTCTTCTAGTGAGTTGATATTGAATGTGATGTACTTACAGGTTGCATGAATCGGGTCTAGCCGCAGCTGTCTGACGCCCTACAGGATACCGTCGCCTTTTCAGGCCATCTTGTTTTTATTTCTCCAATTCTCTTTTGTGTTATTCTTTATTTAGGCTTTTCTAGCTTTGATCGTTAGTCTAGCCTTCTGTGACTAGGATATTTAGTCCTTATTTTACCTTGTAAAGCGTCTTGACTCTGCCGTTCGTACTGTTACGTTGGGCAGTGTTTATGATCCCATTATATACATATATAGCTCTTTTTGTTTTATATATTTAGTTTTAGGGGATCCATTGCCATTCTTCATTCCTATGAAGGCCTGTCATAACATCGACACAAGGGTATAAAGCTGTTCCTTCTAACACACTACAGTCTCTTCAGTTCTCTAATCTAATCTATATCTGTGATATATATTTATTCATTACTTATTGCTAACTCATTACTAAATTATTTATTTATTCATCTATTTACATAGTGACCTTATTTTGACTAGATAATGTGCTAAGATTAATTTAGCTCGCCGTTCGTCATCTGCGAGGTGCCTCTCTTTGTGCTTGGGGTGTCGTGTGGCCTTCTAGATTTATTTTGCTTTTCAAAATGTTTGTGTTTAGTGAAAATGGGGGGGGGGGATATATCTTTCGAGACCTAGTTCTTTCATATCTATATTTTTAGATTCTTATTTTTTTTTGCTTTTCGCTTCAGAAGTTAGGTTTCTATAAAACTTTTTGTTCGAAATTGTGATCTTTGATATTTAGACGATCCTAGGTTCAGTTCTTGTATATCATTGCTTCTATCTACTCCTCTTTTGAGACGTTAGTTATAATAATGACCCTATTTGTAGGTTATTATATCTTTGTTCTATGCTGTCTCTCGTCTACCATGATAGTTCGAGAAGGACTCCGGTTTACTTTTCAGGTCTTCCCACCTCCGGGTTGGACGCGGTGTCGGAGCCGGACATGGGGGAGTCCGCAGTTCAATACCTGAGGGGCTTCTATTAACCTCTGAAGTGCGCATGGGGGTAATTGGAAACGTCCCCCTGTGCTGACGTATTTGAGGTGTTTCCGTCACTAAAATATTCATTGTGCCATTAATAGCATTAATACTTATCCATATGCGCCTATTATGGGTTGATTATAAAGGTATTAACCTGAAACAACAATAAAACGAGTGAAAACAGCGTTTGGATGGTCAAAATCGGAGATATAGCCCACGAGTTGTATAATGTATGGGTGAGGCAACCTGCTTTCCCGCCAATTTCCCCCAAGGCCACTGAGACACAGTCGATCGATACTCTCTCTCTCTCTCTCTCTTGCACTCGCTTGCCATCAGTGATGACAACACCCTGCTTGCAACTCGCTAATGTTAGCACGAAAATATACCTCAGAATAAGGGAATAACAGGGAAAATAGGTGATAACTGAAGGAGAGGAGGAAAGTGGGGAAGGAGGGGAGGTAGAGGACTGAGATTTTGCATGGCCCAGGGGCCAAAAAAAAAAAAAAAATAAAAAAAAAAAATCGATGTCAAAAGTTGATTTTTTTTTCTCACTCACTCATAAGAGTCTCCCCGCAGTCCGCCGGGGGAACTCTTAAGAGTCTCCCCGCAGTTCCCGGGTTAATACTATCTCCGACTACTATCCTTATAATGATCTGAGATTAGTCTGCCGACTATTAGATCTCCGGGTAGAACCTCCGGGTCACCCGCCTCTTCTCAGCCTTCTTACTCCTTTATCCTGTTGATTAAACCCTTCCGGGTATCCTGTTGATTAAACCCTTCCGGGTAGACCTCCGGGTCACCCGCTCTCAGAGCTCCGGGTACTCCAGTGAGCAGCCAACTCTATCCCCCATCTCCTATCACCGGTAGAGCTCCGGGTGGAGAACCATATAACTCCGGGCACTCCAGTGAGTAGCCAACACTATCCCTTATCTTCTTTTCTTGGCAGAGCTCCAGGTAGAGATACGTGACTCATCCCATTGCTCTGGTGAAGATTTTTCTCAACCTTCGTTTTAATCTCCGGGTAGTCAGTCGGACTACCAAGTCTTAGAAGACTATCTGGGATGTATGTGTCATACATACATACATACTGTTATACCAGGTTTTTACTGGGGTTGAATTGACTAAATAGGTAGGTTCTTACTCAACTGGGGAAAAGGAGACCAACACAAACATAAGCACGAAGGCAAAAGAGGATAATATAACACATAGTACAAATATAGATTATTCTTATTTCAAAGTAACATATGATTAGAGGTACAATGTTACCTCAGACATGGATAGGTAATTATATAACAGCACGATCGAGGATCCACTAGGCGTCTCAAGGGGAAGATGTTTGGCAGGTTCCGACGGTCTTTGAAGATGTGGCTGCGTTGTATTCCTGATGACATCCTGGTTCGTGGTGGTGGTCCTGCCGTGTGATGGTTGCAGAGTTGTAAAAGACTTCCTTGGGGGGTCTTCTGAAGATCTGCGGGGTTGAGGTCTTATACGAATATGAGCCATTTCACCAGTGCCTTACGCTCTTGTATCGTAGGACTTAAGTAGGGAGTCGTTTCGCCAGTGTCTTACGCCCTCTACTACGAGTCCTTGACCTTGACTTCCTACAAGAGTCTCGGGAAGAACTTTGATGTTGGTTCTTAGGTTTATACGAGTATGAGCCGTTTCACCATTGTCTTACACTCTCGTATCGTAGGACTTAAGTAGGGAGTTGTCTCACCAGTGTCTTACACCCTCCACTACTAGTCTCTAACCCAGACTTCCTACAGGAGTCTGTAGAAGAATTTTGATGTTGGATCTTGGGTTTAAACGAGTACGAGCCGTTTCACCAGTGTCATACGCTCTCGTATCGTAGGACTTTAGTAGGGAGTTGTTTCACCAGTGTCTTACACACTCCACTACGAGTCCTGACTGAGAAGGAAGCCTTTTCACCAGTGTCTTACGCTCTTCCAACTAGCCTTACTATATTTGTAGGTTTACTAGAACTAGAGCGCTTGTCAGTACTGCATACTCTAATTATAGTAAATCCTGTACCAAGGCAATGTAAAGATGTTGGGTGGTCACCAGTGTGGTCCAACAAGAATACTAGCAATTCCAAGGTATCTTCGAGAAATGCGTCGAGTAGTTACACCAGTGTCTTACTCCCTCTAGGCAATTTCTCTGTTAATAGTCCCAAGTCTTCTGATACTAACCCTACCTGTGTGTTATTAGTATCTATCCAACTCTACTGATGATGAGGTGGGCTGAGATGGTCTTACCACTTTCGTCGTTCTCCTCGGTGGGGCATTTCACGGCTAGAGGGGCGGCTGTGCGTGAAGGAGGGTCTGGGTCGGCTGCGGTAGCCCTTCTGGGAATCCACGCCACGGCGGTGGTGCGTCTCGGAGAAAGAAGGGCGCGTGGTGTGTTGGTCTGTATGCACGGTTTGCTCTCTACAATGTCTTGAGGGGTTATCTCTGCTTGGTTAATAATCGGCAGGTGTCGTCCTCACAGGTATGTTCTTTCCTGGGGTCGGGGAAAGTGCCTGGGTGATGCAGGCGACCCGAGCGAAGCGTGGTGAGTCTCTTGTGCCCACTTGTCTTGGTTGTGTGGTGGCACTGGTTGCTGGTGCGTGCGGGGCCTCATCTCTTTGATTTACCTCCTTGGTGCTTTTCTTCCCTATCTCACATACATACAAGTTTAAAGACCGTTTTGTCCACAGGGAATGTGGTTACAGTCTCACTTTCTAAATGGTGGCTTTCCAAGTGGACCTGTCAAGGGCTACCGGTACCTTTTTTGTCAAGTTCTTTATTTTGAGATCAGACCGGAGTACCTGATCCCATGTCATTCTAGGTCTCCCTCTACATGCAGCTCCCCCCACGTTCACAGTCCGGCAATTCCTCACCCAGTTCTGATCATCCATTCTCTCCACATGTTCAAACCAACGAAGTCGGCTGGTGTGCATCACTTCACTAACACTCCTAATGCCCAGGCGCCTTCTTAATTCCTCGCTCGATACCTCGTCCCTGAGATTAACCCCACACATCTATCTCACCATTCTCTTCTCATTCCGTTTTATTCTCTCAATATCCTCCGCTTTAACCGGCCACGTCTCCGAGGCATAGGTCATCACACTCCTAACACACGAGGTATACACCTTCCTTTTAAGGTGGGGTGGGGCCCTCTCATGGTCAAGAGTAACAGCAACTCTCTAAACTTTCCCCAGACACTTATAACTCTAGCAATGGAGCCAGCTTCAACACCACCTCCGGCGGAAACTGTATCGCCCAGGTAGCAGAACTTATTCACACATTTAGGCATTACACTGTCGAAATCAACACTGGCAGGCGGGTAATTTAACACAAGATTTCCCTTGCACACTGTACATTCAAAATCTATGATTCTTGTCAAAGGTCCTCCAACTCCACTACATATCTTTTGTACCCAGTCACTACAGACTTAACATTGGATTGAGTTACTTCCCACTCCCTTCCCACATACTGCGCATAGATAGTCGCCGCTTCTTATCATAGTTCCACGCCCTACTCCACTAATCATAACCTTTGGTTTATCTATGTTAACTCTTAGGCCCTTATTTGCCATACCCTCCCTCCATCTTTTGAACTTTGCCTCTTCTTCCTGCGCACTATCTCCGATAAGAACTAGATCATCTGCATATAACAACTCCCATGAAAGTCCTATCCTAAAGTCCCTTTACAGAGCCTCCAGGACCATCACAAATAGTAATGGGCTCAGCACTGAAACTTGGTGAACTCCAACTTTTACTGGGAACTCTTCACTCAGGCCCCCATTCACTCTAACTGCTGCACTAGCCACTCTTCTACTCTGAGTTTTCTCATAGCCCACTGCATTACTTCCCTGGGCACCCGGTCAAAGGCCTTCTCCAGGTCTACAAAAACTAGGTGTAACTCCCTGTTTTCTGCTTTTCTACTTTTCTGCCATGCATCAAAAATAAATTCCTCCTTTATGACAGCATTATTCAGCTCCGTGACCAATTTTACCCCAATATCTCCAGCTGCTTTTAGCATCTCAGCGGCATTCCCAGGCTTCATTTTATCTATAGTACTTTTAACAGCGACGTACCCTATCAAAGGCGGAGGGCCTTGTACTGGGGCTGCAGTGCTGAGCAGTTATCTGTTCCATTCAAACTCCACAATAAGCAGTCTTTCATAATGCTCCTTCCATGCCTCTCTGATTTCGTTTTCAGTGTAAACAGTCATGCCACTGTCACTATTTATGCATCTTACACCCACAACGTTCTGACTGCAGTCCCTCACATTCTTAGCTAATTTATAAACCCTATTGGTGTTATTAGTGCTACAAACTTATCTATCAAGCTATCCTGTATGGTTTTCTTTGCCCTGCAGACCTCTCTTCTAGCATTACGTTTGGCGGACAGGTATTCATCCTTGCTGCCACCTTCCTTCCATACTTTGAAAAATCTCTTCTTCTCTCTGACTGCAGCTTCGACATCGTTGTTCTACCACCAGGAGAACTTATGTCTGGGTGCCCCCTTTGTTTTGTCACAGACTTTGTTTGTGGTGTCGAGGATGCTGCGTTCTATAAAGTTCAAATACTTATGTCTGGGTGGCCCCTTTGTTTTGTCACAGACTTTGTCTGTGGTATCGAGGAGGCTGCGTTCTATAAAGTTCCAAATTGCTATCAACATCATCTGGCCTAGCACTCATTCCCCTTTTAGTTTTCATCAATTAGTTTGGATTCTGTCTCTGTACTCCTCTTTTTCCAACAACCATACTTTCATTTTTGGTAAATGTACTTTCTTACTGACAGGAACTCTGCTTAGGCACATATCACACACCATGAGCTTGTGTTGGGGGATGCATTCTTCAACTGGTATGATCTTAGTGTCTATACCCCATTTCCTATCAGATTTGCTGATCAGGAAGTAGTCTATCTGGCTACTGGAGCCACCTGATTCATATGTTATCAGATGGCTCATCCTCTTCTTAAACATAGTATTTTACACCACCAACCCCGTGGCAGCACAGTGCTACAGTATGAACTCACCTCCCAAGTTCCTACAGCCATAACCCTGACCTCCGTGCACGCCTTCATATCCGTCGGCACCTGCCCCGACGTGCCCATTCAAGTCTCCTCCCACAATTACTACCTCCCCTTCCTTGCATCCGACAACCACCCCTAGTAATTCATTCCCAAACTGTTCTTTGACATTTCTACCTAAGCCTACTTGGGGGGCATATGCTGATATAATAGCTATGACTCTAGCCCCGACTTTCATTCGTAGTAAAATCAGTCTTTCATTAATCCTTGTAACTTCTATCACACAATCTACCCACCTCTCTGCCACCAGGAAACCCACCCCTCCCGTACCATGTTCGTTTCCCTTCCATATGAACTTGAAACGTTAATTTTTTCCCGTAATCCACCTCGCACTCCCCCCTTTCCACTTGGTTTCCTGGGCACAACATACATCCACCCGCCGTCTCTCTAGCATCTCCACAATCTTACCCGTCCTTCCTTTTGCGGTGCCGACATTCACACTTCCGAATCTGAACTTGGGGGAAGAATCTGCGGTAGTGTCCTTTTGCGATTTTGTGTCAACAGACTTACGTTTTCTTTGAAAGGTTTTTGTCATGATCGGTATTGTTGCTAACGTTGGAGGTCACTATCCCCAGGTATCCAGCTCCAGGCAACCTCGGGCAGTTGTCACCCAGAAGCCATCCCAAGGTATTAATACGGGTGGGACCTAGGGGCCTCGGGGCACCCCACCAAAACCAACCGCAGGGACGCACTACGGCTGGCCCGGTATTATGCGCCCAGTGATAGGGCAGCCTCCCGGTACGCTACCTCCGGGTTCGGCCCCCTGTACTTCTAGGCGGAAAGTGCCAGTCTGTAGAGACACTATGCCCTGTACCCTCTAAGTCCTCCTGGCCAGGATGCACCCCCAGGGAGCGAGAGCTGGGGCTGAGGTAGGTCCCTCCACGTCAGCGAGCCGCCATTAGGCGAGTTTGAAGCAATAATAATGAACTTGTGATAGTTTTCTCGAGTTAAGAGTCATTAATATAACCAAAATTCCGGTTGTTAAGAAGCAACCGTGACCCTCTTTAACTATTTAGGGAAACTCTCAGTTAGGAGTTTTCCGGGTAGATATCTTCGGTGATATACTAGCTAACTGACTCCGGGTCTTTTGCTTTAGGGTTGATAGCACAAGCTTTATTTTGTCAGAGCACATTATCATCTAGCTAACCTCCTTGTTATATTGTAGCATTGATTCTTGGAAATGTCTTTCCAGAGTGGGTCGGAGGGACACCTCGCTCCCTGCTATAGTCCGGATCGGCCGGCCGCAGCCCGGAAGGGAGTTAGGGCTTGGGGCCCTGCTCGCTCCCGCCCCGTACCACCCTTTCCCACTGTTTCCTGGAGTAAGTCCGGTTTTGTTTTCTTTGCAAAAACTCTGGGTACCTTTAGTCAAGCCTCTTTATACAACTCTGGGTAAGTTGTTTTATTGCACCAAAAACTCCGGGTACCTTTAGTCAAGCCTCTTTATACAGCTCCGGGTAAGTTGTCCTGTTGCACCAAAAACTTCGGGTACCTTTAGTCAACTCCGGGTAAGTTGTCTTATTGCACCAAAACTCTGGGTACCTTTAGTCAACTCCGGGTAAGTTGTCCTGTTGCACCAAAAACTCTGGGTACCTTTAGTCAACTCCGGGTAAGTTGTCTTATTGCACCAAAACTCTGGGTACCTTTAGTCAACTCCGGGTAAGTTGTCCTGTTGCACCAAAAACTCCGGGTACCATTAGTCAACTCCGGGTAAGTTGTCTTATTGCACCAAAAACTCTGAGTACCTGATGCCTCCAGGTAAGTCTTGTGCCAAATATTAGAAAGACCAGTCAGATAACCCCAGATAAGTTCCTGACTTTAAACCTCCGGGTAGGTTTCTTGTGATATAATATATACTCATGCAGGAAGAAAAGTTTCTTTCCTAACTTGAATATAATCGAGAGCAAAATCAAGAGGTTTTGATTGACTTTAAAGTTGTGATAAAAATATTCCTATCAATCTCCGGGTACTTATAATAATTATTGCCCTCTACAGGATTGAGCTGCTAGTTGGGAGTCTACACTGCGTCCCCAGGGATCTCCGGTTGCGCTGGAGGGGGACTTTTCTTTTCTGGGATTCGGGACTCCGGGTCTGTCGTCGGCCAGAATGGCACGCCTACTCGCCGAGTCCCCCAGGAATCCACCCCTATGCCGGGGGACCTTCACTGGTGTTCCGCGCGGGAGTGAAAGGAGCTTCCTCTCATAGGGCACGGACGTTGCTTATTCAATGTGCAGTGCATTGACCACACAGGAGCGGCTTGGAATCCTAAAGTGTTTGAACATTGTGTGTACTACATTAGGAAATTCCATGCACCTGATCAGTGTGTAGACCCTGTTATGGCTAAACAAGTGCTTCTTTCAGCGTGGGTGGCGATCAAAGGTTATATTTCTAAAACCTTGAAGAAAGTCTCCTCTTTGACCGACCCAGATTATGTTTAAATTTTTAAATATTAGAATTGCTCCCTCTCAAAGATCAAGTAGATCTATTTCTCCACCCAATGCTAGAAAGTCTTCCCAGAAAAAACGTAAACGCTCCTCAAGCCCAAAACTGAAGAGAACCAAGAGACGTGATCTTGATACCTCTCCTAGATCTAATACAAGTACCTTTGAAACCATCACACTATCAGCTAGTCCTGTTACTGATTCAGCATTTCTCTCCCCTCCTGTGCCTAGAGAACCTCCCACAATGTATCTAGACCAGATTAATTCCTCATTACCAGGGTTTGAGGTACAGCCACTTATTCGACATAGTGATCAAATTGTGAGCCCTGAAGTTATCACAGTTTTTGCAGATATCCATCACTCAGGAGACTCCCTGCAGAATCCATTAATCCCTCTAGTCCCCTTGACAAGGAGGGATACTGATGTAATTGTGACATCACACTCTGTTATTTCAGTGCGCATTGAACCTATTAGTGAGTTGGTTAATGATCCGAGTGTTATTAGTGAGGCTCCTGTTACTGAGGTTGATATTTATGATTCTCCAAGGGTAAAGTCCAACTCTCATGAAGTGTATGATCAGAGTGAGGAGGTGTTGGCTGACGATGAGTACTATTACTACCAAGACTCTTGGGATCAAGAGCAACAGTTTGAAGAGCAGCCTCCTACTCAATCGCATTCTTCTGAAGGGACTGAGTCTATACCTATACAGCATGTAAATGAGTTGGTGAAAGAGTCACTGAAAGTATGGACAGATAATCTTGATACATTATCAGATGAAAAACTTCATGAGATTATGAATGAGTTCCATAACAATCCATCATCTGTTCTTGCTACCCCATCTATTACAACTGTACCCTTAGCTGTAACACCTGTCCAACCAAGGCCTCAATCTCCGACCCTGCCCACACCTTCTGCTGGTTCTGTTGCTCAGCAGACTTCTCTTATCCCACCATCTGTTTTCATGTCACAAATAACCCCTACAGCTTTAGAAAAGGATCCTGAAGTCCCCAAGAGGCTGTTACCTTTGTTGTACGGTCCTCCCAGACAGTGGCAATGTATTCTGTACCAACCATCTGTCAATGTGGAGACCGGATCTCCAGATACAAGATTGGTCCATTGAAATCAACGAACACTGTCAGCTCAGAGCTAAAGACGGTGAGGGCAGGGTCCTAGATGTAGTTGTATCTCCTTTTCCATCAAGTCTAGATGCAAGGGGTTTTGTTTATAAATTAGCCCCAGCAGTGCCTTCAGGTAAGACCTTAAAGTCTTGGTCAGATTTTAAGAAGTCAGATGGACACGAAGCCATTAAGATACTATCTGCCCCATGTCAAACAGTCTGTGTTACAAAAATTAGTGAGTCACAATTACCTACTGTATATTAACAGTATTCAATCTAGGTTATGGACAGAGTGGGTGACTGAAGCTAACAAGTTTGCCTTTGGTTGTTCTGACTTGGCTCCAAACAAAATTCCTGAGGACCACCATTTTGCATCCATGCATGTTTTGCAGCCTGACTCATTCCCCGCAGAATTCTGGGAATTTCTGAGGGGCCCTAAAATTGTCTGCCAGAGCCTTTCAGATCCTTTATTATCTACCCCAACCTAAGGCATTCTAGACAAAGACTTTCGACTGAGACAAAAAGCTCATAGACTTATCTCCCATCTGATAGTAAATAGACAACTGGCCAATTGTATGTAGGAAGTGACAGACTCGATTGAGACTCCTAATTCTCAAGCTGCACTGGCTTATATTCGCAAAATGTCATTGACTAAGTTTCTCATGGTGGTTGGAGATATTCGCAATGCGTTCTTTGAAGCAGCTAGGGCACGACAGGAGCTATATATCTACCTTGCTCGCTATCTACCTAAGGATATTAAAACAAGAATACTACAGTCTCCTCTCTATTCCAACAGACTTTTGACGCCTAACACATTGGCAGAAGTTCATACACTACTATTACAACCTGCCATGACAACGTTTAGATTTAACTTTGTCAAAATGAGAGCTCAGAGACAGTCCCATGGAAGTGGGCCTAGAGGCCATACTCACTCTTCACCTTCCTTGCCACAATTGTGTAGGGGTAGCTTTCAAACGCCCATTCGGGGGCGTGGAGGCACCAACGGTAGGCCCTTCCCCCAGCAGTCTAGGGGAAGAGGCACCCACCAGTCAGCCTAGACCCCACGACAACAGTATGCCTCCAGGCATACTAATAGTCAACAAGGGGGTCACTCTTAGCAGAGGCAGTCACAACAACCTCATATCTCTCACCAGTCTCATCAAGCCTCGAATAGACAACAACACCAAAGACAACACCATCAACAAAAAGGACAAGTTAAAACTTATCAGGGTCCAAAAAACTAATTACTCTCAAGTCTGCCTTAGCCAGTTGGCTGTCAGTTCACCAGACAGGATCCTTCAGGGCCAGGTACCCTGCTTGGCCTCAGGGTACCTTGGCCAGACGGATTGTCAAGACAGGCCTATTTTGGGGGTGGAAACGGCGTCCTTACCTACGACTGAGTTCCAACAACATTATTCTATCTCACAATGTAAAACTGCTAATCAGACAAGTGTTAGAGCAAAATATACTAGGTCCTGTTCCCTCCACAATAAAAAATATTATTTTCTCACCTCTTTCTAGTGCCCAAGAGGGACAGTACAAAATTAAGACCAGTAATAGACTTGTCAATTCTTAACAAATTTATAATAAATTACAAATTCCACATTCTAACAATAAATCAGATTTGTCTAACTCTAAAACCCAATGTGTGGCTAGCGACTCTAGATCTCAAGGATGCATACTGGCATATACCAATAGCGAGGAGGTTCCCATACATGAATTCAGTAGTCATGTTCAGCCTCCTACCCTTCGGCCTGAATCTAGCTCCAAGAATATTTTACCAAACTTGTGAAGCAGGCGCTTCTCCCCCTCACTCAACAAGGCATAAACATACTGTTCTATCTAGATGGCTGGGTAGTGGTGGGACAGTCCCCACAACAATGTATAGACCACACAATGCAAGTAGTCCGACATGTTACCGATCTAGGATTCAGAGAAAATCTTGACAAATCAACTTTAATCCCAACTCAGAGAGCAGAATGGGTAGGCCTCATTCGGGACACTCGTTCTTTTCTATTAAACAGAGTCAATCAAATGCACGATGCCTACAAAGGAAACTGTTAAAGGTGCTGCATGCCAAAACTATTACAAGGAGACTGTGGGAGTCACTGATAGGTTAAATAAACTGGGTTCAGTTGACAATCTCACTGGGGAGGTTGAGACTCAAATATTTAATCTGGCTCGGCAACAAGTTCTTCCCTGTCACTCATCCACATATTCTAGTCCCTATTCCCCCACAAATTCTCAGACTACTAAGCTTTTGGGTGAAAACAGAGATCAGACACTCGGTAACACTGATCAGAGCCCCCACCATCAATCTAGGTAGACACAGACGCAGCAGGATCCCTAGGATGGGGATATCAGTCATCCGAGGGCCATCAGAATCAAGGCATGTGGACGACTCTAAATTCGTTTCACATAAATGCCAAAGATTTTGCAGTCCCCCTATTATATCTGTGGGACCATGCCCACTCCCTGCAACACAGAGCTATAGCGTTCCGCATGGACAACACTGTGGCAGTGTCGTGCATAAACAAGCAGGATTCAACAAAATCTCTAACTCTTCAGAGACTATCAGAGAAGTTGTTTTTCCTAGCACTAAAGTACAAAATATCTATTCAGGCCACGTACCTCCCGGGAAAGGCGAACCTTTGGGCAGATGCCTTGTCCCGGGGCAGGAGGACATTAGTGGAATGGACACTCAAACAGAGTGCGTTCGACAGACTCATTCTCCCATATCGTCCATAGATAGATCTTTTTGCCTTAATACACTCGACAAAGCTCCCACAGTTTCTGACCAGATGGCAGCAGATTCGGGCATGTGGACCAGATGCGTTCTCGGTAGAGTGGAACAGGTGGTCCTCGATCTATCTGTTCCCTCCACCAGACACGACTCTAATGTGCAAAGTTATTCATCAACTTCGATTATTTCACGGTCATGTATGTCTGATAGCACCAGTTTGACCCACACAGATTTGGTTCAACCAGCTCTCTCTGTGGTGTCCGAACCCCATTCCCATCCCAATCTCTCACTTCCACTTAGATCAGATTGGAAACCTTCAGACTGTCTAAATTTCAGCTTGTGGACATTCAGAAGGCCAAGTGGCTAGTACCTTATGATGAAGAAGTGCTTGATAAATTATCTCATCAGTATACAGTATCAACACTCCGTCAATATGATCTCATTGGAAAAGTTTCACCACTTGGGTGGTGGAATCAAATCAACAAGTGGCATCAGTTGGTCTAATTTTAAAGTACTTGAATCATTTGTTTGACGATAGACGCTTGTCAGTTAACACCTTGCGTAATCACTTAACAGCCATTAAAGAACTTTTCTTTGATTTGACTGTCCTCCGACTTCCTGCGAAGGGCGAGGCTGGCTTCATTAAAGCTTGTTTTTGTCTTAGAGCCCCTGCGAGGCAACTTCTCCCTCAATGACTTCTTAATATGGTCTTACCTCTGCTAAAATAAAGACCATATTCTGTTAATCCATCCAATGAGAAACTTTTACACAAATGCGTCTTCTTAACGCCCTAAGAGCAGGGCCGTTTGTAACATCTACTACCGGCCAAGCGGGCATATTTACCCTAAACGAGCTTCATTCCATGCTCTTTTTCATGCATAAACAAGAGCCAGAGCGTAATACAATTATGTATCCATGAAAGGGCGATAATAGATCTTTCCAATGACACCTGAATCATCTTTGTACGACAACGGGTTCGCTTGCAACGATGTTGCAACGCGAGTACAAAAACCCTAAAATACGGTGATTTCCTTAGATATTTCCCTGTCTAGGGAGGCAGTGGATGTGGATGGGTGTGGAGGAGACCCCAGTTGCGGTACGGGTGCCGTGCCGAACGGTCAGAGTGCGCCCACGCTCCTCCCACCACTCGGACTCTCTCTCAGAGCCGATTATGTGCTCAACATCGCATGCGACTAAAGCCGGGACCCGCTCTTTAGGCCTTGGTTCTCTACTCCGACTAAAGCCGGGACCCGCCAAAGAAGGGTTAATATTCCTTGCTACAGTTTATAGGGTTTCTGAATTGGCAGCTATATATGGCTAGATCATCTAACTGCCTACAGTTTCAACCTGATAACCGAGCAGTCACTATTGCCCCTGCTCCAGATTTTATTGCCAAAAATGAACATGAAGACCATATTGTTTACACCCTTTACTATTGAGGCTTTAAATAAAGGTAACAACCATCATTGTTTATGCCCATTGTTAGCTTTGTTCACTTATGTCAATGCTACTTTACATTTACACCCTATCATTTATGGATGTCTCCTAATGACAAGTCAAGTTTGACTAAGCGACATTTAGCCTCTATTCTGGTTGATGTTATTAAATCAGCAGAGCCTGATGCAGTAGCCAGAGCTCTTGATGTTCGTAAGTAGGCGACCACAGTCCGCTTTTTAAATACTCTATTGATGATATTAAGCAAACTAAAGGCTGGGCTTCTCATCATACCTTTTTGTCCCGTTTCTTATCTGTTCACTTGGAGAGACCCACTGAACCATGTGTAGCTTTAAGACTATCTCATAAACCCTAATTGATTGTTTCTGAAATGTTACAATACCATACATTTGTTAATATAAATTGCTACAAAGCCAATTTCCTTTTGAGTGAGGTTAACCAGTATTAGTGTTCTGTCACATTTATTAATTGTTTACAAAAAAATGGGGGGTGGGGCATCTCGGCTGGAGAACCTCACTCTGAAATGTTAATACATATGAAAAGTAGATTAAGTACATACATTACCCTGCAGAGTCATAAGAAAAGCAATGAAACATTTTAGTTTTTCAATCTTTCCATGTTATATGGTGTTTCATGTATTGGAATTATTTATATTATACATATGTATCTAGTTCATAGATCTGTCTTTTTCTTAATACCTTTTCTTTTTTGTTAATCTACTCTACATTATTATTTTACTTCCTTAAGGCTTACTCAGATACCCTGCCTTATTACTTTTATAATCATTCCGAATTCAGCACCTATTGTTGAAGTAGTGGGTTCTTTAGTCTTTTGACGTTGAGTATATGATGTCCCGACCACCAGTCGTGGTATTCTAGGCTCTCATGTCATTGACGGAGAGAACCACTACTAAATTATGGGTTTGACAACCCGAAGGAAAGGAAGGAAAAACATATATTTAGTAGTGGTTCCATAGTCAATGACGTCCCACCTCCCACTTCCAATGCACATGCACAACTTGATATTCAGAATGAGACAGAATCATGGTTGAGTAGGAGCTAGAAGGCACGCGCATGGTAAGCCTGCCTGTATAACAGTGTGCTATGAATTCGTAGATCCTTAAGCTATCTTTAATTTTGTCTTTTCTACGTGGTATCTGTTTCGATGACATTCCCTAGGAACTATGTAAGGGGTATCATAGGATGTTCTGTTTTATGTATTCGGGTTGCGTTAAGCATTCTCCGGGTGTCCATCCTTTTCTTCGGTTGTCAAACCCGTAATTGTGACGGTAGCGTATCGAGTGGATGGGCGGCGGCGCGGCATACACCCTCCCTCTATCGAGGCTCTTGCATCACTGACTGATCTTGCGGTTCTCTCGCACATGTATGAGGGAGGGGGGAGGTAATGCTGGGATAGAGGAGGGTGGGTGAAGGCCAGGTGGACCCGGTACTGGGGGGGTCGAGGCAGGGTTGCTACAGAGCAAGCACACCTACACCAACTGTACGATAAGATACAATCAGCAACTAATTTAGGATGCTAAGGAGTACAAGTGTCTTGTCCTGGTCGGTCCAGGGCGGGTATTAGGTCTCGCTTCCTAGTTTGGAGGTAATCTAGCAACGAAAGGTCGCGCTCCTGTGTTGGAGGCAATAGCAACCTTACAGGGGCAATATCGCCCACGAGCGGGGGAGATGAAATACACTTAGCACATGCAGGTATAGGCTAAGAGAAATCAGAGCTCACATGTGTAAACAATTTTATTCGTTATGTAAGGGAGGAAGCGTAACTACGGCTTCATAGCAAAACAAAATATAGCCCCCACTGGCCAGGAAAAGCGCCCAGGGCTGCGGGGGGCACACGACAGGCAGGGAGGGTTGCCAGCCCCCCCCCCCCCCCCCCTAGATACAAAAAGGTCAAAGCCAGTGACCTAAAGAGAGACAGTAGAAAACACCAGGAACCAGCCATCTCAGCCCATCTGTACCTCACTAGCGGAGGATCATATGATCGAACAACAGCACATAACAACCAGTGTCATGAACGGCAGTGCGAAAACGAAACTCAAGCCACACACAAGTATCACAATGCAAAACAACACTAAGAATGGAATCACAACACCTCACTTAAACACAAAAATCCCTGTGGCTATGCCAGTGCAGAATTCACGATTCAATAAAGTGGGGGTGCTTATGGTCCAACACTGAAAAGCACACAACCACGTAGTAGAGGCGCCGAGGCGATGGCTAGCCAAATAAACTATCTCTCAATGGCGAGAGACAAACACAACATCAGACACGGGCGGTATAGCCCAGCATCCCGGCCAGTCAGGCAAGAGAAGAATGAGCAAGAGCGAGGCTCTCATCTTTCGGCGGTACTGTTCACCAATCAAAAAACGGCATATAATGACTGAGGATCGTCCAATCAAGCAGAAAAACGAGTATCTACTCACATAAGCATGGAGAGTATGAGAATTGTTATGCAGTGTTACCCCAAACTTAACTCCATGAACCTAGATTTATCTAAATCACTGGCGTGATTAACCAATATCTTCTAGAGATGCACCTCAATTCTCTACTAGGTACGTTGTACATAATTCGAGGCCACTATTTGAATAGAAAAATAAAAAATATGGGGGAGAGTAGCAAAGAAAACGTTTATTATAGTTGCTCATTTAATCTAGACCCTCATGGCGCATGCGTGAAACCCCAAGGTATCTGCATCTAGCTTAAAGATGGTATCAATGTATCAAGTAATCAGATTAGATCGGGAAGCAGCGGCCGAAGCCGTAACGTCTGCGAAAATCGAGCCTCAAACCCACCGCGAAGCAGAAGAGCGCAGGGTCGTGGGACGAGGCCCAACAAAAGTAAACCCCACCAGGCCGGCTGGAGGAATGACACACCCCATCCCCCTTCAGACCACCACAACGAGCGGATGGCAGGCACCAAGAGAGGGGAACCATAACACGTCACAGGAGGCCGTACGAGCATGGGCAGAGGCGAGCAACACCAGGACGGCCCGCACAACCCCCAACGACCGTCGAAGCCAGAACCGGCAAAAGGAGGGGAAGCAGCCGGCGAAGGCACCCCAGACAACCACCAAACTACAGTTAACAGGCGGACAAGCACGGGCAGGGACCACGTACCCCATACCACGCCGCAGGGGTGATGAAAAGGGGCACGGCGACCCGCCCGACCCCAAAGGAACGCAACCAAGACACTGAAAGAAAACTCCTGCCTCGGCCAATGCCATACCCCACTGCGGAGGTAAAGACAGCAGGAAAGCGGCGGCCACACAAGGACAGAGCAGTGAGCCCTGTGCGGACGTACCCTCTCCCGAGGCCACGGGACAAGATGCCCCAGATAGAGGAGAACCGTGCACCCTGACCCGAAACTTTTATTAGTATTATTATACGAGATGCCGAAGCCTCCAACCAGGGTACAGAAACACCAACAAGATGAATCCACACAAAATAGCTGGAGGCACTGTAAAGAAACTACGGCAACTAAGAAGAAGGAAAAAAACAAAAAAGGACGGAAGCCCACAGGTAGTCCGGGTGGAAGACGTTGCCTGAAGAGAGGAGCGCACGATCTTCGTAGGAAGACACACCGCCAGAGGGGACACCAACAAGTGAGGAAAAAATCCTGAGGCAACGGGCAACCCTAAGGCCCCAGACGGACAAGATCGCCGACACCAGGAGAGAGGAAGAAAGCCAGGACGCCCACAAGCAATGACGGAAGTGCCCACAACCCTGTCAGGCCATGACAGGGGACAGCAGAACGACCAGCACATCCAAAGAAAGCGTGGGAGAAGGAGTCCCCCTCCCCCTATCCCAGGGGGCCGGAGGGAACACCGAAAACCCCCACGGATAAGGAAATCCCCCGTTGCAAGGGATGGAGAAGGAAGGCACAGACAACGCCAGCCCCCACACCGCCGCCACCGAAGGCCAGGCCACAGGATTTTTTTGTTTTCTATGTGAGTGAGGGAGACAAAAGGCAGAACTACCTGTAGCGAGTGCCTCCATAAGAGTTGAAAGAGTAACAGAGCCAAAATGCCTGGACACACAGAGTTTGAAGCAATTTAAGTCATTGGAAGAGGGAAAGACTGACTTTGGGAGAGAGTTCAAATGCTCAGCTATTGAATTATTATGTTCCTTCCAACAACCAACCATACTCCTAAAATCGATTAATGAAATTTACAAACACATGTGGCAGTCCGTGGACTCGAACCCAGGATGCTCACACCGAAAATCAACACCTTATACATCGCACCACGAAGACAGTTAAAGGTTGGTGGACACTGCCTACGATTTATTATGCAACTTCGAATCCTGCATATCAATCTAAGCATGTACACACATCCCAACTGCAACTCACGCAGGCTATGAATATGTGAATGGAAAGAGCAATTAATGGGGCCTTAACCACTTAGGGAAGTCCTCTCGATAAATTACTCCTGAATAGAAGAAAGACTGAGAGTAACGTTTCACTCTTGGTTTGGAGAGTTGCACAAAGTAGGGGAGGGATTGTGTTGCAAGACGGGTACCACGTACCCTACGTAGAGGAGGTGGTATACACTGTAAGAGCTCTGAGGAACACTGATTATTGTAGTAGCGATAGAATAGCGAGAGAGATGCAACATTGCGGTGAAGAGAGAGATTGCAGAGAGTTGATGAGTGGACAGGAGTTAATGATACGAAAGGCCTTCCTTTTTACTTTGTCTAGGAGTTCGGTGTGAGAAGATCCTCTCCACACGTGAGAACAATACTCAATACAAGGACGCACTGTACCCCTGTACATAGCAAGAAGATGTGCAGGGGTAAAGCACCCCTTGAGGTGGTTGAGCACACCCGGCTTCTGGGTGACTGCCTTAGCAAGACTGGTAATATGGTCCTTCCAAGTGAGTGCAGAAGAAAAAGAGACACCAAGAATATTAAGAAAAGATGAAGGATTGATTTTTGTATTGTTGAAGTATAAGGGATAGTCCTCTGGGAGTTCCGGACGGGTAGTAAGATGGAGAAATTGGGTTTTTGGAAGCATTAAAGGCAACAAGGTTATCTCTGCCCCAATTGGAAATAGTAGTTAGATCAAAAGATAAGTGTTGTATGGCTTCATTACATTTGTTTTGAGGGATTGCTGGCTGGGGCGTTTTGGAAAACTAATTGAGTAGTGTAAGGTAGAGTCATATGCGTATGAATGGATGGGACTGGAGGTACAGTTGAGAAGATCATTTATGAAAATTAGAAAGAGAATGGGAGATAGGACAGAACCCTGAGGAACACCAGAGTTCACAGGATGTGGAAGTGAGCGATGGCCGTCCACAACCGCAGCTATGGAACGGCCGGAAAGGAAATTAGAGACAAAGGCACAGGTGGAGGAATAGAAACAGAAGGAGGGGTTAGGAGTGATGGGTCGAGAGAGGGTGGGAGGTGTTGATGGGGTTTGAATAGGCGAAATTGATGGGCAGATGGTGATTGGAATAAAGGTAGAAGTTTCGTTATGAGGGGGGGAATTGGGGTAGGCTGGAAGGGTAGGGTTGGCGCGGGGGGGGAGCAAGGCGGGTAGGGAGAGCGGGTGGAGAGTTGAGTGTCGAAGGTCTACAGGGTGATGAGGTTGGCGAGGTTTGAAATGGAGTGGCGGATGAAGAAGATAAAGAAGGGGTTTTGTCTAGTGGCTGGTGGACGGGGAGGGGGTTTTGGACGTGAAGAGTAAGATTTAGGAGAGGGTAGGGGGGAAGTCTGTTGGCTAACGGATCTTGAGGGGGGTTTAAATCTAGGGGATCTACGGGGATGGCTGACTTTGGGTTTGGTTTTATATGAGGGTGATTTGGAAGAGGTGACGGGTCGTGTTTTTTTTAGTCTTTTAGGCAATGAGGGTTGTTGGGTAAGTTTAGGTTTGGAAAGGCGGGGAGAGGAAGGAGAGGGACTGGTGGCGGTTGGAACAGGGGTGGAGGGGGGTCGGGGTGTAGTGTCAGAGGAACGAGTATGATGACGGGTGAAGGGGGTGATGGGTGAGGGGTTGGTGTGATATTTATAGTTGGTTTGTGCTTACTCGTCGGGGGTGCTTCGGTCACTCTGTCAGGGCTAGGATTGTGGTCTGGCAATTTATTAGGTCTCGCAATATCGTCATTAGAAGTTTGTTGATTTGGCAAAGGTTTGAATATTCTAACGTAGTGGTTACGGTAAATTCTGGACTCGCTGTGATAATTTACAATGCCCTGGAATGAATTCGGAACTTTGGTGATAGTATAAGGGCCAATGTAACAGGGCCCTAGCTTATTTATGATCGGTAACTTTGCAATCATTACCTGGTCCCCGATGGTGAACGGATTTTGAGGTAACGATTCATCTTTCTGTAAGTCCTGGCAGGTCTGGGCGTAGTGTAGACGGTCCTTCAGATGGGTCGGTGGAGAGGGTTTGTGAGGTTGGTGGCCGGGCAAGGTGGCGAAAAGGCATACGCAGAGATGCTTCCTCAAACACTCTTTTGTGTGGGGTTACGCCATCTTCTCTTGGGCAGGTATTCATGCCCCACTGAATTATTTTAATTTGTGCGGGCCAATCGTCGGTGTTCAGAGCGAGCAGAAAGGTACGCAGATGGTTGGCGATATTTTTGTGGCTTTGCTCGCAGATCGCGTTACCCTGAAACCAGTATTTATTTATTTATTTGTTTTCTATGTGAGTGAGGGAGACTAAAGGCAGAACTGCCTGTATCGAGTGCCTCCCCCAGAGTTGAAAGAGTGACAGGGCCAAAATCAAGGGACGTTTTAGCCAAAATGCCTGGACACACAGAATTTGAAGCAATTTAAGTCATAGGAAGAGGGAAAGACTGATTCTGGGAGAGAGTTCCAGAGCTCAGCCGTTGAATAGAAGAAAGTCTAAGAATACCATTTCACTCTTGGGTTGGAGAGTTGCACAGCATAGGGGTGGGATTGTGTTGCAAGATGGGTACTACGTACCCTACATAGAGGAGGTGGTATACACTGGGAAAGTTCTGAGGAACATTGATTATTATAGTAGCGATAGAATAGCGAGAGAGATGCAACATTGCGGCGAAGTGAGAGAGATTGCCGAGAGCTGGTGAGTGGGCGGGAGTTAATGATACGAATGGCTTTCCTTTCTACTTTGTCTAGGAGTGCGGTGTGAGAGGATCCTCCCCACACATGTGAATAATACTCAATACAAGGACGCACTGTGCCCCTGTACAGAGCAAGAAGCTGTGCAGGGGTAAAGAACCCCTTGAGGCGGTTGAGCACACCCAGCTTCTGGGAGGCTGCCTTAGCAAGACTGGTATTATGGTCCTTCCAAGTGAGAGCAGAAGAAAAAGAGATACCGAGAATATTGAGAGAAGATGAAGGATTGATTTTTGTATTGTTGAATTGTAAGGGATAGTCCTCTGGGAGTTCTGAACGGGTAGTAAGATGAAGAAATTGGGTTTTGGAAGCATTAAAGGCAACAATGTTTTCCCTGCCCCAATTGGAAATAGTAGTTAGATCAGAAGATAAGTGTTGCATGGCTTCATTACGTTTGTCTTTGAGGGATTGCTGGCTGGGGCGTTCAGGAAAACTAATTGAGTAGTGTAAGGTAGAGTCATCTGCATATAAATGGAGGGGACTGGAGGTACAGTTGAGAAGATCATTTATGAAAATTAGAAAGAGAATGGGAGATAGCCCTGAGGAACACCGGAGTTGATAGGATGAGGAAGTGAGCGATGGCCGTCCACAACCGAAGCTATGGAATGGCCGGAAAGGAAATTAGAGACAAAGGCACAGATGGAGGGATAGAAACCGAAGGAGAGTAGTTTAGAAATTAAAGATTTGTGCCAGACTCTAGTGTCTAGTGCAATAGAAAAGGTCTCACCGAAGTTCCGAAAGGAGGATGACCAAGAGTTAGTAAGATATGAAAGAAGATCACCAGTAGAGCGACCCTTAACCCGGGAATGACGCCGAGACACTTAAGAGGTTTTACTGGGCGAAGGCGACGGGACTTTTAAGATCCAAGGCCTAAAAGAAAACGTTTAAAAAAACCCAGTGGCACTCAAATCAAAGAAATATGTGATTAAGTGAGATAATTCCCCTTCATACCTTCTATCACTCCTCCACATGTGTCTAACCCCCTTCCCCCTCCCCTTCAATTATCACCTATTTTTCCTCTTATTCCGTTGTTTATCTGTTTATTTTCCGCGGCAATATCCCCAACCCGGTTTCAAGGTCGAAGGGGACGCATATAAAGATCGTAGCAAGAGAGAGACTTCATTAGCAAGACATCAGTGTGGATTGATAAGTGAGAGAGGGAGGGTGTGTGCCGCACGGGCTCTCCTCTCATGAATGAACCGGTCGGCAATGTTTCTTCTTTTTCACCCCCCAAATACTATTCCCACTTGTTTTATTGCTGTTACATGTTAATATCTTCATATTAAACGTAAAATAGGCACATATGAATAAGTAATAACAATATTTATCGGATAATGACGATTTTAGTCGGCAATGTTCGCCTGGCGGGCACTTTCAAATACCATAGCTTCACTGTTTAAAGGTTAAGGAAACCATAATGGCGATCTGAGAGTAGATTATGAGAATTGCTTAAGAAATTTGGAAGCAAGAATAGGCCTAGTTTAAAAAACTTTAGAGATACAAGAGATGAGAGCAATTGGACGATAGTTGGAGGGTTGAGAGCGGTCACCCTTCTTTGGGACTGGTTGAATGAGAGCAAACTTCCAGCAAGAAGGGAAGACGTTAGTGGAGAGACAGAGACGGAAGAGTTTGCCTAGGCAAGGAGTCAGCACGGAAGCACAGTTTTTGAGTACAACAGGAAGAACACCGTCTGGACAGTACGCCTTCTTAGTATTAAGCCCAGAGAGGGTACATCTTTAGAAGATATTAGGATATTAGGCATAAGTAGGAGAGAGGGGGGGGTGGAGGGGGAGGAATAGCACAGGAATCATCCAAGGTGGAGTTTCTAGCAAACGTTTGAGCGAAGAGTTCAGCTTTGTCAGAGGAAGAAGTGATGCTTGTGCCATCAGAGTGAAAAAGAGGAGGGAAAGACGAGGAAGAAAAATTGTTGGAGAGGTTTTTGGCTAGATGCCAGAAAGCTTAGGAAGAGGTAGAGTTGGATAGTTCAGTGCATTTATTATTGATGAAAGAGTGTTTGGCAAGTCAAAGAACAGATTTGGCTTGATTCCGGGCAGAAACATAGGAAGAATGAGATTCTTGAGTTTTAAGGCTTCGGTACCGTTTGAATACTTCCTCCTTGTTGCGGACAGCAGTAGAACTAAGAACAGGTGTGAGTAAACCAAGATTTTATGCATTAGACTGAGAGAAAGAAAATGGAATGTATCCTTCCATGCCCTAGAGCAGTATTATTCACTAATTTTTTCACGAGAGCCAAAAGTTCAGGACATATTCAGCGTGAGAGCCGCATAAGCCACAAGGCAAATAAGCCACAGGGATAAGCAGAAAAAAAAATATATAGGAACTCAATTACCGCACATATTTTTTGTGGGTTTCCATAGCCACAGATTTATAGAACAAGACTAGTAAAAATTATTGTATTGAAATTCTTTAGTAAAAATAAATTATATTGAAATTCTTGACTACTAATATACATTTTAATTTAATGTTGTGATGACCGCAAATGAGCCAGTTGTTCTTCTAATTTCTCCATGCTGTACTTGTAATTTGTCACTTGTGGAAGGTTGTATTTCTGGTGGTTCATTTTATTTTGTGTGCTTATGTTTTATAATAAATTTGTCCATTTTGATTATAGCCTGGAATCTAGATAATTCACTGCCTGAAATACGACAAATTGTTGAAAAAATAATAAAATGTGGAAAATACATTGTTTGAATGTGTAAGAATACGAGTTTAGGTCCATACATTTCATGCATACACCGAATAAAATAACACTAATTTATGACGCACCATAACCCACTTTTCTGATGTGGTGTTAATAAAACTAGTGAATAGACAAGACTGGCTGAGCATGGGCCGCCGAACGCTGGACTTACGTAACCCACACGTACACTCACACGTACTAAAAGTTGCTCAGGGGTGGGGCCTTCCTTCCCCTCCTCCACCCTGGGTAGGTGGAAGGGGGGAGCCGAGCCCAAGTCTACCCCTACCTTCCACCCCCAAACTATCCTCAACTCCCCCACCTTCCTTCTCTTTCTGACAGTTAGTGATTAGCGACGATTGTTCTCATGTATTACACATTATTGTTAAGCCATCATTGCACATGCTGACAATGGCCAATATTTGAAATTTATTAGGAATTTATTAATACAATATACTGTATAATAGTATTCTCAAAATGAGTATATTTACACAAAGTGGATTACAAGAATCTTGGCTGAAGTGGTCTTGGGCTTTTCTCTCTCGCTCTTGCGCGCACTCTCTCTCTCTCTCTCATTGACTACTTTCTACTATCAAGACTTTAATGTGATTTCAATATAATAATATCTTAATTATATCCAATCTCATACAATATTCAGGATATTATGTTCACCATTATTGCAATACACATCAACGATTTACTCCTAGGTTCTCAAATTACTTCCACAGTCGTGCTTTTATATCATAAAAGGAAAGGACTACAGGCAAAGATAGGCTGGAATAGTGTTGCGACTGTTATTGATTGTTTTGTGTATCATTTGAATCAGTTTCTCCCATTTATTCAATACCATACATACTATAAACGGTCTGCATTTAATTCTATGTGGCCTATACACACTTTTTGTTCAATCAAGTAAATATAGAACTCGATACAAATTACTATCAAAGTCGGTGTTAACTTTTAGTAAGGTTTGAGTATAGAGCCCTTGAGTAGCAGGGCTCGCCTTCTCACTTCCCCCTTCTCTGTCTCTATCTGTGATCCCAGCCTCTCACCTCTACAAACCCCCAAATAAGGAATAGGATTAATTGACAGTTTTACCATCAACTCTCCTGTGTATGGAATGCAGGCAACATTCATCACGCACACTAATGAAGGGAGTATACCACATTTAGACCTGTTAAATCTTGGTTGTAGAAAGTGTGTGCTATGAGAGTTACAAGGAATAGTTAGTATCTCAAAGACATTCTGGTCCATTTCGGGGAAATATTCGAAGTGGAAGGAGATACTTTTTCAGTGCACTACACTTCTTACAGAGTGTGCAAAATACTATCTACTGTCTTCTTGAACTGCTCAACTGAGGAGATGTTTACATCTTCTGAGGAAAGTTTGTTCCAGATAGAACAGATATTAAGTGGGAAACAGTTTCCACAAATACTAGTGCTGAACCTTTTTAATTCTAACTGCCAGCCATGGTTGCGTATTGTATTCATATAGAGGCTAAATATTTTGCTATGATACACATCAATCCCATTACATATGTTATTAACTTGAATTAACTGACCTCGTAGTCTGCGTGTTAACCTTCTCCGACATATGACGCGATTTTGAGCCTATTGGGGATACTTTAAAGCCTTTGTTACTATTAGGGGTATTTAGAAACCTTTAGTTTAGTTACTTCAACCTCTGCAGTTGTCTTTGAGTTAGCTGTGGGCAGAAAACTAATTTTGGAGAGGTAATTATAAGAGTGAGTGAACTCTATTTCTTATTGCTAATCTGGCAACCTCTGCGTCATAAATGCGTGAAAGGGTTAAGAGAGAGAGAGAGAGAGAGAGAGGCTAAAGACCACTTCAGCCAAGATTCTTGTAATCCACTTTGTGTAAATATACTCATTTTGAGAATACTATTATACAGTATATTATATTAATAAATTCCTAATAAATTTCAAATGTTGGCCATTGTCAGCATGTGCAATGATGGCTTAACAATAATGTGTAATACATGAGAACAATCGTCGCTAATCACTAACTGTCAGAAAGAGAAGGAAGGTGGGGGAGTTGAGGATAGTTTGGGGGTGGAAGGTAGGGGTAGACTTGGGCTCGGCTCCCCCCTTCCACCTACCCAGGGTGGAGTAGGGGAAGGAAGGACCCATCCCTGAGCAACTTTTAGTACGCGTGAGTGTACATTTCCTGTAGGCCTACAGAAGGCTCGTTCTCTCTCTCTCTCTCTCTCTCATCATTCCTGTATAATGGATGCTCTCACGTTTCTCCTTTTCTTTGTGTTGAATAATTATGAAAAGTAAAGAATTGCCAGAGTCACTATATAGGCCTATTCCCATTAGCAATTTTATTAAGTGATACATCTGATACGGCATTATGATGCAATTTATATCTAATATTTTAAAGTATTCTCTGATTACTGATGAATTCTCTCTCTCTCTCTCTCTCCCTCTCTCCTCTCTTGCGAGCCGCCAATTAGGTCATTGCGAGCCGCCACCGGCTCGCGAGCCGTGCAATGAAGACCACTGCCCTAGAATATTACCTCGGTAATGCGTTCAGCACTCTCCGAGGGTCCCCGGCCATGGAAGCAAAAGTCATTCCATGGGAAATCAAAGAAGTACTGCTGAAGAGCCTCCCAGTCGGTAGCGCCAAAGTGCCATAAGAACTGCCGGTTGGGAGTTTATAGTCGGAGGAGCCTAAAGGAGAGAAAAGATTTATAATATAAGAGGAAGGGTTAGAGGTTGGAAATATGTCAATAATATTGGGCCGATCTCCACAGCAATCTGGGATACGGCAGGGTTGGTGGACTAGCTGCTCTAGGTCGTTTAACGCCTTACGAGCGGGCCCGTAAGGAATTTCTACTACCCGCCAAGGGGGTGGTTTTACCCTAAATGGCCTTGTTTCCATGCTCTTTTTCATGCATAAACAAGAGCCAGAACGTAATACAATTATGTATCCCTGAAAGGGCGTTAATTCAGCTTTCCAATGACACCAGAACCATCCTCCTACGACCACACGTTCTCTTGCAACGATCGTGCAAGACGAAGGAAAAATCCCTAAAATACGGTAATTTCTTGACATAATACCCTGTGTAGTGAGGGAGGGAGGGTGGATGTGTGTGGAGTAAACGTCAGTAGGCCCGCTGGACCCGTGGCGAACGGTCAGAGCCCGACCTACGCTCCGCCCACCGCTCGTCTCTCTCTCAGAGGCAATATTGCTCCAAAATTGCACACGGACTAAAGTTGGGCCCCGCTCTTTGGGCAGGTGTTCTCTATACGGACTTAAGTCGGGCCCCGCTAATAAGGGGTTAAGATAGAAAAGATGAAGGTTTGTTCACCAGGTTGGTCAGTGGAAACAGAGGAGAGCCAAAGGCGGTGGTGAACGTTGAAATCTCCTAAGATAGAGATTTCTGCGAAAGGAGAGATGCATAGAATGTGTTCCACTTTAGAAGTTAGTTAACCTGACAAGCGCGATATAGACCTAGGTGCTAGGGTAGTTATTTGTGCATTTCTAGCCCTGGATTCTGACAGAATTCGTTATATTTACAATATAAACCATTATTTGTTTTCGGTATGCTTTTATTTTACATATATGATGTATATATGAACCTTCAAGAGTGCTAAAATAAGTGGGAAAAGCATTTGGGTGGTGAAAAACGAAGATATTGGCCACCCGGTCATAATCTCAGGCGAGAGAGAGACACAGGCAGCCCTCCCCTCTCGCTGTCTGGGAGTCAACTGAGACGAGCGGGGCGGTGTGTGCCGGTGTCTGGGTGTTGCATAACGATCTTTTATGCAACCCACTTGTGCTACATTATCGCGGGAGAGAAAAATAACCGATAAATGATGATAATAAGAGGAAAAATAGGTGATAATTGAGGAGGGGAGGGAGGGGGGAATAAGGTGGGGAAGGAGGGGAGGGGGGTGGGTGAGATTTACATGGATGAGTACTGGAGGGGAATTATCTCACCTAGAGACAAATTCCTTTGTTTTGATAGGCCCTTTTTTTTTATGGAAGGCTTTTTTTATGGTCCTGCTTCCGTGAGGCCTATCGCGTTCCCTATAGGAAGCCTTCCGTGAGGCCTATCGCGCTTGCCGGGTTAATAAACAGTGCAGAAATATTTAGTTTGAGAGTGACAAGAAAGCCTTAGCCAGAGAGTTGAGAATTCAGAAGATTCTAAGTTGGGAACATGAGAGAAAGCAAGATTGTTGCGTACATAGATGCAACATCCACCTTTGGCTTGAAACTGAGGAGAGAGATAGTAGGAGGGTACAGAGAAGGGTTTGCTGTCAGTAGATCCAGACAACTGCATTTCGGTGAGAAAGAGAAGATTAGGGTTGGCTGAGGAGAGGCGGTGTTCCACAGAGTGGAAGTTAGAGGAGAGGCCACGAATGTTGCAGAAGTTAATAGTAAGAGTAGACGGTAGTGGTTCAGACTATTTTGTGGAGTCGTTGTCAGGGGACAGTTGGTTGGGGGCATTTATGGTCTCCCCCCTGGGAACTCCGAAGATGGTCGTCGTAAATTCTTCATAATTTTTTGGTAGAGAGATAGTGTAGAATGTAAGGTGTTTGTAATATAGTGTATTGATAGTTAGGAGAAGCTGTTTTGGAGGGCAGACTGAGGTTGCCCTCAGCATTTTGAGGCACAGTACAAGGAAGTGTACGACTACCAACAGGGAGGCGGCCCATGACCCCCAAAGTGGGAACCCACAGCCCTAAGGCTGAGGACCGCTCACCACCAGGCTATGCAACCAGCAGCACATGGAGACTCTCAGATGAGTGAGAAGACAAGCAGAAAAGGCCAGAAAAGACGACATGAGAGAGCCGACACGCCGCCCACAAAGAGCGCCGCAGTACGCCAAAGAGCAGACAGAACAGAGGAAGTGAGCCACAATTCCAGTTCGGGTACACAGAGGCAAGGACACGAGAGAGCCAGAACCAGCCAGAGAAGGCAAGGCCCAGCAAAAGAGGCAGTGCACGGCACTCAAACCCCAAAAGCAGCATGTGACTCAAGAGGAAACACTTAGAAACCACATATGCGGAGCGCAATGCTAACCCAGCAGAGCACAGGAAGCAAGCTGCGGCCACCGCAGCCGCCACGGAGAGGCACACAGGAACCAGAGGGAGGATGCAAAGACCCTAGAGGGCGCAGACAGAGAGGAACCAACCAACGCCATGCGGTAGCCCGATGCCAAGTACGGAGGACCGCAGGAGACAACAACCGAAGCCCTGAAGAACCTCGGGCAGACGACTCAACCCACCAGCAGCATAGCCCACAGGAGGCACTGGCCCAACACGTAAGGCCGAGATGAGGAAAAAGGAATCGGTCCGAGCGGGGGGGAAAGGCAGAGCAACGTGATGCCGCACCCCAACAAACCACAAGAAAAAGAACCAGTCACACCCAAGGGTGAGAACAAGCACAGGCAGCATGTGCCGAAGGCACCCCCTCCCCCATCCCACCCCCAGAAGGAACCGGGAGGGGTATACGGGCAGGCCCAGAGAAGGACCACAACAGGGGATGGAGCAGTTGGAGCTGAAAGAGGGGACAACGTAGCCCACTGTAGTAGCAGAACCACCAGTACCAGACCCAAGGAGTTCCGTGACCGGAAAAGGTACGAGGCAAAGACAGGGAAGCCCAGAGCGGGAAGGAGTACCCAGAGCACGGGCGACTGTGGAGACCCACAGCGGCTGAGCCCACAGGGACCGGCAACCCAGTCGCATGGCACTGGTAGCCTAGGACCGAAACCAGCAAAGAGCTGGGGAGGGTTCTATCAAAAACATTCCGGGAAGTGTAGAGCAAGTGTGGAGATACCACCCCAGGATCCCACCAGAAACCCTGCCCACAGGGAAAAAGTATTCGCCCTTGGAGCAGTCAGATGCAATCCGGAGAAGGTAGGGGAAGGAATGGTGGCGACGCAGCCTCAGGATTAGCCGGCCCAAAAGAACCAAGAACCACGAATAAGAGTATCAGCAGAGCGGATACCCTGGAGAGGAGGACCCCCAAAACGAAGAACAGCACATGGCAACCCATGCTTAGAGAGGTATGCCAAAAGCAGAAGGCCGGCCACATCGAATGGAAAAAAACAGACAGGCCCCACCCCACAAAACCAAAGGCAAAAGAGCTGAGGGGAGCCCCACCGACTGGTAGGGGGGGCAAGAGGACAGCGTGGCCATAGCCCAGAGACGGAGCAGAGTCCAGGCAAGCGAAAGCATCCAGACCGACAAAAAAACCCGGGCGGCCACCAAGACCAGCGTGATGGAGAGCCCTAAGCCAGCAAAAGAGCCCGCGAGACCGGTGGCGTCACACTGGCAAAAACATCCAAAAAATGCCCGGCACGGCTGCAGCTGAGATACTGCCCCCAGATCAGAGTAGCCACCAGGGAAAGCGCGGACACAACAGCGAACGGGAGCCACAGACCTGCGGGCACTGAGAGGCAAGCATCCCACCCCACCGAGGATGGCACGGGCATGAGGGACGAGGCCTAGATGCCAAGGCAAACAGCCACAGTCACCACAAGGATGGAGGAAGACGGAACGAACAAGCACCAGTTAAAACAAGCCCAGAGAAGGGCACGGGTCACCCAGTGCAGGATCAAAGAACCGCTCAAGAGAAGAGGCAGGATGGACCCATGCGCCAGCGAGGCAAACCCAGATCAACGAACAGCCCCCGGGAAGCAGAAGAGCTGAGCATGCCAACATCGTGAACACATGCCCGCCAGGCAAAGCAGGAAGATTATCCATTCCCAACCAAAGAACCCCGGGCACTGGGCATAAGGACAAGCAGTGCCGTGATCAGAGAAAGACACGGAGCACACCAAACACATCCCCCGAGACCGAGCAGCATTGGATGAAGGCAGTCCGATGAAGTCTGCCGCGGTAACGGGAATCTGCGATCGGCGATTTCGCGACAGACAAATTCAGCACAATGATGCTCCCAGAACGCAAATGCGGCAATCGTTGTTCATAGGGTGGGAAGGCATCAGCATAGACATCCACACATGACGGCGATTGTCGCACCCCAGGCGGGAATACAGCAGCAGACCCCCACATACGATGCTCCCAGAGCGGGGAGGCACAGCCTGTGTGAGAGAGAAGGGCATCAGACACCCAGCCAACCGACCTCCTATAAAGAGGGAGATGAGGTAGGAAAGAAAAAGAGCATAGGACAGGCCACGGTAACAGCCATGACCGCTCCCAGAGGGGACCAACCTCAGTTACTCCAGACAGAAGTACCTAGGAGTGTAAGCACTAGTCACAGTCACCGCCACGCAGTTCCCGCCTAGGAAGAGTAACCTCGAGCAAGGTGAAAGGGCATAGGGTACACCATACGAGAGGACATCCATGCATGCAGCTGCCAGACCGGCCATGTGAGGCATGAATCCGACACTGGAAAGAAAGCAGTAGAGCAAAAAGCGGGGCGGAAATGTCCGTCGATTGGGTGGAATAGTCCGGTTACAAGTTGCTCAAAAAGCGAACCCACAGGGACCATGCAAGCAGCTGCCAGAGTGGCCAGGTTAGGCATGAATTTGACACAGTCAAGCTGAGCCACTGAAGACCACACAAATCCGGAGGCCACATAAGTACACGTCAGGACTCGAATTAGGTGCAGACCTGACATTGTTGCCAGTCCAACAAATCCCAAGATTATGGGACTCATTCGAGTTGAATCAAGGCTCAATCAAGATGATGCCTGACCGAACTGGCAACAGTGTGTACTCACACGCTTTGAGATGGCCTAGCTGATTCGGCAACAGCGCGCCTGCTAATCGAGAATTCCAAGGTCCCACCCAGTCAGACTAGACAAGGAAAGGAACTCCAAGGGGGTAAATAAGCCCCTGAGAAGCAGCATGACGAAAGAGAAAGGAAGGCCATAGCCCCCCAGACTCAAACAGAAAGAATCGAATGCCTAGACTAGGATCGCCGAAAGTAGCAGTCACTGAAAAATTACGTAATTAGTATTGAAAAATATGGCAGTGATAGGCCCTAAATGAAAGGTAAACCTAAATAAACAAAGCTAAAATATACTGCCTTCATCGCCAAGTTACGTTAAAAAGATGAAGAAAGAAATTATAGGCTGGAATATTACCGGAGACCACCACCTCCAAATGGCAGGGCTCCACCCAAAGGTAAACAATGTCAAATTAACGGCCACCAGCATCACGCAAACCTCCAACCATACATGTTAGAGCCCAGTTATGCGTACCTACATCACGGATTGTCTGTCTAAAGGAAGGTAAGTATCAAAGAGCATCGAAAACACATGTTGTCATCTTGGAGGTTGCGTGAAAACTGATACCGTCTTTAAGCTAGATGCAGGTTCACGCATGCGCCATGAGGGTCTAGGTTAAACGGACAACTATTATAAACTTTGTATTTTCTACTCTCCCCCATATTTTCTATTTTTCTATTGAAATAGTAGCCTCAAAGTGTGTATAACGTACCTAGTAGAGAATTGAGGTGCATCTCTAGAAGATATTGGATAACCCAAGAAAGGCAAAAATCCTCATAAGCTGTTTGGTGGGCAAACGCGAAGGTCCTCATAAGATCCAAGGCCTAAAATAAGACTTTTAAAACACCCCAGTGGCACTCAAAACAAACCATTATGTGATTAGGTGAGATAATTCCCCTCCATTACATGCTATAATTCCTACATATGTGTCCCAATCCCCACCCATTCCCCTCCTTTTCCCCCTCCTTAATTATCACCTATTTTTCCTCTTATACCCCCTTTTATCGGGTAATTTTTGGCACGAATTTCCTTCCCGCGGTCTCTATAGCATGGGCGAGGCATCTAGAGATCCTTGCAACAGAGAGACTTCTACTTAGAGCCGTCAGTGTCGCTTGAGAACTCGGGAGGAGAGGATATATGCCACCGCGGCTCTCCCCTCATGAATGGACCTATCGGCAATAATAAGTCTTTTTCACCCCCCAAATACAATTCCCACTTGTTTTATTGCTCTAAAATGTTAATACAGTAAAATTCTTTTAATCCGGAAGTCAGGGGACCACGGGACTTCCGGATTTAAAGTGAATGCACCAAAACCCTTATCTTATACCAAGAAAATAACCTTTCGTAAATATTGTAATTTGGATCAAGAAAATATAAGTCGTGATATTGAACTTTCACTTACCACGGTCGATATTACACCATCAACAACTAATCAGTTAGTTCATACTTATAACACCTTCTTCCGTTATATTCAAGACCGTGATTGCCCTGAGATTTACAAGGAGATAAGGATAAAGGATGACGCTCGATGGTATGATTCAAGTGTAGTGGCTTTGCGCAAGAGGAGGAGACGGGCAGAGCGTCTGTGGCGCCGGCACAGAACTGAATCCTCTCGGTTAGCTTATGTCGCTGCTCGTAGAGCTATCACCAACAAAATTACACAAAGCAAGATCGAGTATTATAATGGTCGAATCCTGTAGAGGTGACCAGAAACGACTTTTTTCAATTCTTAACAACTTAACAGGCCAGCGTTCTTCTCAGGTTCTCCCCTCATCTGTCTCAGCTTCTGATCTTGCATCAAAGTTTTCAGCTTTCTTTGCAGACAAAATTGCTCAAATCAGAAATGAGTTTGACAATACCCCTGCTCTTGGAGAATACTCTGTGGTCCCTTCTCGGCCATTGGCCGTAGACTCTGCCTTCACACATTTTCAGCCGATTAACTCCCTAAATGCCTTGACATACCTAAGAGAACTCAATAAAATATTCTATTCATTGGACCCGATAAATGTATCAAAGATAACTACAGCTTATGACCTTTCATTGCTTCAATTGTCAATCATATCTTTGAGGAAAATTGTTTTCCAAATTCTGAAAAACATGCCTTAATTCGGCCTTTACTGAAGAGGGCAGGCCTAGATTGTGATAATTTGGTAAACTATCGCCCTGTGTCTAACCTGTCATTTCTGGCTAAGATTGTCGAGCGTGCAATACTGGACCAGTTGCTGCCTTTTCTGGAGCGGAACAGTGTCATTCCCCAGTCTCGGTCTGCTTATAGGAAGCTCCACTCAACGGAGACAGGCCTGAGCAGGATTTATAATGATTTAGTCTCGAATACATGTTCTGGACGGTGTTCTCTTTTGGTTTTGTTGGATCTCTCCCCCCTCTGCAGCGTTTGATACTGTTGACCATCAGTTGCTCCTGAGAGACCTTTCTGGTTTTGGTGTGCAGGGAGATGCACTCCTGCTTCTTCAGTCATATATTACCGATCGCAGTCAATGTTTGTCATTGGTGGCTCTATGTCAGAACCATCATCGCTAAAGTTCGGGGTGCCTCAGGAATCAGTTCTTGGCCCTGTGTTGTTTATTATCTATGCCTCTAGTCTTGCATCCCTACTGGATGCACATGGTGTTAAGTATCATTTCTATGCAGATGATTCACAGTTGTGTATTGAAATTAATAATATCGATGAGGTAAAGAATACATTTTCATCACCCTTGTCAGACTTGAAGATCTGGATGACTAGAAGGAAGCTCAAATTGAATGACAACAAGACGGAGATTATAGTCATAAATGGTAATTTGAGAAATAGTGTCCATGAAGATTTTGGATGTCTAGAATTCGGTGAATCACAGCTCCAACCTTTGGAATCAGTGAAAAACTTGGGCGTTGTATTCGACAAATATCTGAACTTTAAGAATCATATAAATAGTGTCGTGAAAAGTTGTCACCTTTACATTCGTAACCTTTATGCTATAAGGAAGTTCTTGAGCAAGGAATCTCTTTTGACCCTCATTCATTCATTTGTTATATCTAGAATTGATTACTGTAATTCATTGTTCATTGGTCTACCAAATATTACTTTGAAGAAACTCCAGTCTGTTCTTAATAGGTGTGCTAGACTAATATTTTCACTTCCACCCAGAACACCCACCACATATTATCTAATAGATCTACACTGGCTTCCCATCAAGGCCAGAATAGAGTTTAAAGTGTGCCTACTGATATTTAAGGTGCTGAGGTTTGGTGAGCCTAAGTATTTGTTGGATCTATTTCCAACACATAATGAGTCAAATGTGAATTTACGTAGTGGTGATGACCCATATCGCCTTTATGAGCCCAGAGCCATTGGGGAACGTGCTTTTGCTGCTAGATCCTTTTCTTATGTTGCCCCAAGTCTATTCAATCGACTTCCTGTGTCACTTAAGCAGTTGAATTGTGTTGACGCTTTTAAGAAACAACTGAAGTCGCACATAATTTCTGAGGGCTTATGATATTGAGGAGCGTAGAGTTACTGATGACTATAAGCTCTTTTTTTTTTTTTTTTTTTTTTTTTTTTAAATGGAAAAATTTAAGTTAATGTGAGCGCTCATGAATCCATTTGGAGAATTGGCGCTCGAACAAATAAAATACCAGCATATTATTAGGGGTTCATCCCCTACGGGGAACCCCTATTGTAATCATTAAACCTGGAATTTCATCCAAATTCTTCTTACGCGCCGGTTTCGACGCAATAACTCCAGAACCGCTTTTTGGATCGGGATCAAACTTTCACAAGAGGTGCGTTTTTGTATTGGGCAACTTTTGATATGCTAAACATCCGGCATGGTAGCCAAACAGGTCCGTGGCAGCCGATTTCCCGAAAAACTTGACGCTTAAATACCGTCTCTCCCACTCACAGGAAACGACTGGGCTTTGGCATACGCACTCCCCTACTAATGCTCCGCAAATTTTATAGAGAAGGTTTTGCTATTGCACGTGGGGGGTTTTCCGGCAATCTTGAAAAAAACTCGAATTCCACTTAAAATTCCACATCTTGAAAACTACGCCGATGATCAGAGCCATGCTTGCGTAGTTGGGTGAGGCTCGCGATTCCGAACGTTTTGATACCAAAAAAATATAAATGGGTGGAATAGTTTGGCCGCAGCATTGAAAACTGTCTATTCTTAAATTACTTTAAAACCGAATTCGCTACCCACACAAAGTTTACCGTCTACAGTCTATAGGCTTCCACGCATCCCCCAGTTTTGCTTAATAACATAATCTCTTTATTATTCAGTCCTATCTTTTGTTTTTTATTTAACTCTCTCAAAACCGTTCGAGTCCCTACGAATTCCAGCAATTATTTAGCCAACCTACCTATACATACCTACCCTACCAAATAATATTGATATATTCAAATTTATTTTTGGTGAATGACGAGTATTGGCTAAGGTTTTTAACAATTCCTCCCTTTGCCAAATGCTTAGTTTAATAACAATGATATGGACCTTTAAAGTTTTGGCAATTGCCTGTGTGACTCGTATTTTAACCCTCCTAAAGTGTTACCACGAAATACCGCTAGATCCTTTCTCAAAAGTCGCTAGCATGTTGCTACATAGCCAAACAATGTTAGGATAATGCTGCAATTTCTAAAGAGTTTTGGTTTGTTTGTTTTGCAAATATTACAATGTAGTATGACTAGAATGTCTGAAATTTTCAAATTATCCCTAGTAAATGTCTCTAGATATAAAAGAAATGGCTGCTTGATTGAAGTAAATAGCTCTACATTTAGCGGTAATATGTAGCTTTACAACTGGCACCACTGCAACCACCACCTGCCTCCCACCCTCCCAGTATGTCTCCACAAAATACCGCTAGATCCTTTCTCAAAAGTCGCTAGCATGTTGCTACATAGTCAAACAATGTTAGAATAATGCTGCAATTTCTAAAGAGTTTTGGTTTGTTTGTTTTGTAAATTTTACAATGTAATATGACTAGAATGTCTGACATTTTTAAATTATCCCTAGTAAATCTCTCTAGATATGAAAAAATGGCTGCTAAATTGAAATAAATAGCTCTACATCTAGCGGTAATATCTAGCGATACAACTGGCAACACTGCCTAGCCCTTCCTTCCTATCTTCTTCCTCCCTCATATGTATCAACAACCACTCTAGTGAACTTTCGGTATTTAGTTTATTCAGCTTAATACTATTTATCCACATAAAATAGAAACCTATCACGATTGTTGTCTAATACAACCATAGATAATGCTATTACATATTATTTGAACATGATGTCGAATTTAGCAGTTGTGTTTACCTTGAACAGTAATTGACAGTCTGTGACAGAACCGAAAGCTTCTCTTGCCGTGTAGTACTCAAAGAAAGCAGGGGTACTTAAGCCAAGTCAGAGATGCAGAGGTAACTTTCACAATGCATTATAACCCTAGACAGACACCAATATACCACTAAATCAGACAAATATCACTACAAAAAAGATAGGAAAATATTATATTAATGTCCTAGGTATTTGAAATTATGCAAATGAGTAAAATCCATTATGATATAATGATAATGGGATTGATTAGTATCTGGCAACAGTGTTGCACAAAATTTTCTGAACGTATGCGAACTTCGGAGTATTTATCCCATTAATATACACATCTATCACTATTTAAATGTAATACAACCATACACAGTGCTATTACATATTATTTGAACATAATATAGGATGCTCTTTCCTTTAAACCATTTTCTATATCTATTCACGAAAAATATAGGCCTAGCCTAGGCAGCGCTACCGGTAGGTACGAATTTATCAGTTCGAATTTTGATTGAGAGTGGGATTAGGCCTAGGCCTAGCCTAGGGCTTAACATGGGATACTGTTTGGGGTTTGGGAATAGACTGAGGCTGCTTTAGGCCTAATTAGGTAAAATTAGTCAAATCGAGACAATTGCATAGCCTAGGCCTATTAAGCAAATATTTTACCAATCTACAATAGGCCTAGTCTATTCGCTGTAAGTAGGCAAGAAATCATGACCTAGGCTATAACCTCTGTAACTAAAAAACAACTAGGCCTAGAGTGATCAAGCTAATAGGCCTATGTGAATATATGTCGACCATTTGGGAAGAGTAAGTCAAGGAATAGCCTAGCCTAGATGTGGAAATTTGCAGCCAATTTGCTCTAGCCCTATTTGATATACAGAGGTTAGAGGTCATTGTTGAGGCCCCCCCCTCATGACATATTGTCATCATCTTATATATTGCCAGCTGCAGGGGGCAAATAACCGAAAACAATCGCCGTCAAAATAGACGCGAACTTAACCACGGCGATCGACACATGTAAACATGGCGGTGGAGCGGCGACGAAAGCTTGCCATCATGTTCCCGTCCATTTTGAATGCCGTTGGATACAATAATATGTTGAGGGGGGCAAATAGGCCTAACCAAACTGCGGCGATCGACCATGTAAACATGACGGCGGCGGCGGCGGTGGACGCTTGCGATCATGTTCCCGTCTATTTTGACTGCCATTGGATACAATAATATGTTGAGGGAAGGGCTTTGCGGCAATTTTTTTGGTTGTTTGCCCCCTACTGGCAATATATATGATGATAACATGTCATGGGGGGGTGAGGGGGGGCTTTCAACATATTATTGTATCGAATGGCATTCAAAATAGACAGGAACATTATCCCAAGCGTCCAACGCCGACACCGCCGCGGCTGCTGAAGAACAAGGAAATTAGCAATAGGTTTCATTGTGAACTGGAGGAAATTAATAGAAATAAGGAAGCTAGGCCTAGCGATGTAAATAGTCAATGGAATTTCCTTAATAATGACAATTATATGTATAGGTATAAAGTAAAAACAATATATTTTACATAATTTATTGCATATCTTACATATTTAAACAAATATATTAAAAATAGTTTAACCACACCACTGAGTTCCCCCAAAATACTCTAATAGGGCTGGCCTGAAGAATTAGATCAAGATGGACAACCAATCAACACATGATAGGTAGGGAAGGGCAGGTTAACAACGGCGATCGACAAATGTAAACATGACGACCGTACACTCGGAAACTACATCCATCCCCATTAGCCTAACCTAACAACCTTACCTAACCTATCCTAGTATTATGGGTGGAGGCTGCCGCCCCCTAGACCCAGTACGTTGGATACAAAACTAACCCTCACGTAACACCTAGTATATGTCCCTAGTACCCAGTACGTGGGATACCAAGCTAACCCTCACGTAACACCTAGTATATGTCCCTAGTACCTAGTATTTGGGATACAATACTAACCCTTACATAACACCTAGTATATGTCCCTAGTACCCAGTACGTGGGATACAAAACTAACCTTCACCTAGCATATGTCCCTCACTCAGTACACCTTTCACCCTCACTACCGTTCGTGAGTCTTCATACATCTTCATTATCACACGCACCAGCCACTCCTCTACGCCAAATTTTCTCCTAGCCTACTGCACAACTTCTTACTTTCAGTAGAGACGTGATTTTCCGGGCCCGTCGCAAGACCACCGTCTCAACCGAGCCGTCGCAAGATCATCACAGGACAGGAAAAACAACACAGGCTTGCTCCAAGCCAGCACACATCTTACAAATATATAGGCTAGGCTATACAACTTCCATTTCATCGGAATAACATTCACCGCCAATTTAATTATCATAAGGATTATATAAATGCAATTCTGATATGAAAAAACAATCGGTAAATAGCATAGCCTAGGCCTAGTCAAAGCTGGGGTTTGTTGTTGTTTCGTGGACAAAATTTAACCAAGCGTACTGTCCCACATTAATTTATTATCAACAATTGGATATACGTTACTGTGGGCTCTTATTACTCTACTTCCTAATAATAGGCAAGTAAATTATAACATAATGTTTGGATAAACAAATATACCGAAATAAATTAGAATGGAGAAACAGTAAGTTGAGTGAGATGTTTCAGCTTGCCGTCAACCCAGCTCCGGAGCTCTCTTGCCGTCGCAAGAGAATATTGGTGTCTCGCTTGCTAAAGGTGGGCTTGCGACGGGACCAGAAAAACAGTTTTTCGGGTAGATCTTGCGACGGTGGTCTTGAGACGGGACCGGAAAAACACCTCTTAGATATCTTTCCTGCAGCTGCCTGACTATGAAGTTATCATACCTTCAAAGACTCTCTCACACTCACAGACCTTCATGACTTGGCCAAGCATTTTCAGGCCTCTTATAGCAGTTGCAAGGGGAGCCTAACTCTGAAATCACTAGATAGTGCCTCCAGAACCATAAAAAAGAGGAGAGGGCTTAATTAACACACTTCCCTGTTGGACTCCGACGCGAACTGAAAACTCATCACTCAGTACCCTCACGTAACACCTAGTATATGTCCCTAGTACCCAGTACTTTGGATACAAAACTAACCTCCACCTAACACCTAGTATATGTCCCTAGTAACCAGTACATGGGATATAAAGCTAACCCTTACCAAATATCTAGTACCGTACTGTATATGTCAATCCAAGGTCCTCCTGCTAACGAAGAAGTTCCTGAGGTTGGCGGGGCGTCTCCGTCGACTGCGGGGCATGGGTGCCCTCCCCTGAAATCTACGATGTCCCCGTCCTCCCTGTGAAACCTCTCCACCCTGGGGTCCTTTCCGCCCGGATAGGGTGACATAAGCTTCACAGCTTCACTACCCTATATCCTCAACAAGAAGTACTGTATATGTCCCTCACTCAGCTGTACACCTTTCACCCTCACTACCGTTCGTGAGTCCTCGTACATCTTCATTATCACATGCACCAGCCACTCCTCAACGCCAAGTTTTCTCCTAGCCTACTGCACAACTTCTCTGGCCACCTTATCAAAGGCCTTCTCCCGGTCTGCAAACACAACATCAGATCCCTATCTTTTAAGTACATACAGTACATACAGTATCTTTCCCTTATCATACCTTCTAAGACTCTCTCACAGACCTTCATGACTTAGTCAAGCATTTTCAGGACCCTTATAGCAGTTCCCAGGGGAGCCCAACTCTGAAATCACCAGATAGTGCCTCCAGAACCATAAAAAAAAAGAGGAAAGGGCTTCATTAACACAGAGCCCTGGTGGACTCCGACGCGAACTGAAAACTCATCACTCAGTACCGGTACATCTTTCACCCTCACTGCCGTTTGTGAGTCCTCATACATCTTCATTATCACACAAATACCTTCATGACTTGGATTGTGCCGTGTCCTAGCATGAAACCAAACTGCATATCGTCAATATCATACCTTCAAAGACTTTCTCACAGACCTTCATGACTTGATCAAGTATTTTCAGGCCCCTATAATTTTCCCTATCCAATGAGTCCCCTTTGCTCGTATACAGTATATAATATACTTTTGTGCCATTCATCAGAGATTACTTCCTCTCTGATGATGAAGTTAATTAGCTCATTGAACACACCTACTCCTTTCTCACCTGAGGCCTTAATCATCTCGGCTAGAATGCCAGAGCATCCTGCAGCTTTTCTGTCCTTCATTAAGTTATTGCACTGCTTACAAAAGCTGGCACAATCACAGGGAGGGGGGAGTATTGGCTTTTCGTTGCTAAGCTTCTCTATTCCATTCAAATTCCATGTTGAATAATCTTTCGTAGTGTATCACAAACTTATTTTACAATGGAAAATAATGCATGAGGAGGGCTGGGTAGGCCTATTAGTATTTTGTGAAATAACTTAAATTAGGTTAGGCTATAGTATACTTCATTAGGTTATTAGGCCTATGAGAAACCAGGCCTAGGCCTAGCTTAATTTTATTTCACTGCTCAACATATTTTTTTTTTTTTTTGCTTTTGAGCTCTGCATAGGGCTATATTCAGGTAGGCTTGGGTTTTAGTAAAATTGCATTAGGCTATGCTACATATTTTTACTTCTATTGGAAAGCACAGGCCTACACAATAGTACACATGTTAAAGAATTTAACCTAGCCTACCACAATTTAGCCTAGACTGAAAGAACAAACAAAAATAGGCTAGGCTAATTGCAGCTAAATAATTTAGCCTAGCCTCACCAATTTAGCCTAGACTGAAAAAACAAAACAAAAATAGGCTAATTGCAGTTTTGGTAAGAGTTGTAGTTGTGGGCATACCAAAAGCTTTGTTTATATAGCCTAGTCGCACGCTCGCAGTTAGGCCTACATTCGCTTCTAATTTAACTGCTGGGGTAAACTTGGTAAAGCCACCCTCAATCCGCCGGCCGGTAACAAAACAATTTACCCAACGCCTGGCCGTGAGATACAATAATGGGTTGAAGGGGCTTTATCCCCCTATGACTTATTGTCATCATCATCTATATCACCAGCAGGGGCAAATAACCACAGTCAAATTAGACGCGAATGTAACTGCGAGCGTGCGACTACGTAAATAAAGGGGACGATAGACCCGCTAACACAACTCTTAACGCATTTTTTCCTAATGTATTAGATTTTTTTATATTTATGACCTCAACAGTTGAAAGATGACAATTTTATGGTTTATTTTAGGCTATACAAAAACATTTGCTTTGTAACTTAGATACTCATATTTATGCTTATAATTGCAGTACGAGTGGGTTTTTTCTTTTTATATGTAGGCCTAGGCTAAACAAATGTTAGTTTTTGTTTTATAGGCTAAACTAGGCTGAATTTATGCTAATAAATATTAATTGGAGGGAGCAAATCTGTCAAGGAATAGCCTAGATGTGGAAATTTACAGCCAATTTGCTCTAGCCCTTTTTGAGATACAGAGGTTAGAGATCGTTGGATACAATAATATGTTGAGGGGGTCAATCGCCCCCCATGACATATTGTCATCATCATATATATTGCCAGCAGGGGGCAAATAGCCTAGGCCTAGCCTAACTACAACAAAAATCGCCGTCAAAATAGACGCGAACTTATATTAACTACGGCGATCGACCATTGCCCGCACCGGCCGTCCCCCGGTTATTGTTGAGGTCCTGAGGAACCGTATGACTTTGACGAGCTCTTCCCTCCGCTGTCTCCGCATCCCATGTATCGTCGTACGGTACCCCTTCCCCTCCACATCCTACATCTGGTCGTTCTACATATGCCTCCTAAGCCTCGCCTCGTCCCGTCACTGAGCATGTGGATGGGCGTCCCTTTCTGGCTTCAAAGATGGATTCCTTCCGACAGCTCCTACTGGATTGTCTGGGGTTGGTTGATAAGGGCACCTCGCTTCAAGACATTGCTCTGGCCCTAGTACCGTGGTTTGTAGGTCTCTGGTTCACCACCTGATGACCTGCTATTGGGTTGTTGCCTTTACAGTGTTACGGTTCTACGAATGACCTAGAATGAAAGTGACACGGTGGTGAATTTTAACCTTAACTATAAACTAATTTAATTGTGACATAGGATCTCCGCGACCGCGAACTTATATTAACTACGGCGATCGACCATTGCCCGCACCGGCCGTCCCCCGGTTATTGTTGAGGTCCTGAGGAACCGTATGACTTTGACAAGCTCTTCCCTCCGCAGTCTCCGCATCCCATGTATCGTCGTACGGTACCTCTTCCCCTCCACATCCTACATCTGGTCGTCCTACATATGCCTCCTAAGCCTCGCCTCGTCCCGTCACTGAGCATGTGGATGGGCGTCCCTTTCTGTCTTCAAAGATGGATTCCTTCCGACAGCTCCTACTGGATTGTCTGGGGTTGGTTGATAAGGGCACCTCGCTTCAAGACATTGCTCTGGCCCTAGTACCGTGGTTTGTAGGTCTCTGGTTCACCACCTGATGACCTGCTATTGGGTTGTTGCCTTTACAGTGTTACGGTTCTACGAATGACCTAGAATGAAAGTGACACGGTGGTGAATTTTAACCTTAACTATAAACTAATTTAATTGTGACATAGGATCTCCGCGACTACGGTAGGGCCGGAGTGGGCGAGTATTCGCCTGAGGTTGCCCCAAGACAAGACAAGACAAAATTCTAGTGCTGGTTTTACTCAGATTTTGTGAGTTTTAATTTAGCCTAGCCTAGGCCTAAGAGTTCAGAAAATTTGCAAAATGCACCCCATACTAGCCTACCCATAGCCTAATAGGCCTAGTGATTCTTTTTTGGCAGACCACCCACAAATTTTCATATAGCCTAGGCCTAGGCTAGCCTAAGTTCTGGAATGCATGTTGGAATAGCCTTCCTATAAACTGTAGGCTAGGCTACTTCCTTTTAATTTAAGTTTGATTCTTTGGAAAAATCTATTAGGCCTAGACCAGGGCAGGAAAGTAACATTTAAAATGACGTGTAAAAAGTCGCCCATAAACGGCGGGCCGCTATGTTATTGTAATTTGGGAGCTTATTTCGTCTGTTGATTGACTTTGTCCTTAATTGGGGATCCTATGAATTAGCACAGATGATGATGACTTACCGTACATCATAATACGTGACGGGCCGACGTGGGGGGGCAGAGCCGCAGAGACCCCCTCAACATATTTGGTGTCCCACAGTAACTTTTAATGGGATGGATGTAGTTACCGGGTGTACGGTCGTCATGTTTACATAGGGCGATCGTCGCGGTTAACTTCGCGTCTATTTTGACGTCGATTTTTTTCGGCATATTTCATTTTATTCACTTCCTTTTATATTTAGGCTATAATCTAGCTTTGGCACGACAATAACCCTAACCTAGTCTTTCTTAAAGATTCTTCTAATCTTCCAGTAGCCTATAGCCTAATTTAGGTCATTTTTAAAGGCACACAATTAAATGGTTGGTATTTTAAACGACACTACTGCAGCATTATGAGAAACAATTTATTAGAGATAATAGGCAACAATAGATTCGCCATATTTTTCTCCATAAGCTATAGTCCGCATGGAGGATTTTCGTTATCGACAAATTGAAAAAATTCCCACTTCACAGACAAAATAGACAAATACACCAAAAATTGGGGTGTGGGGGCAGCAGCCCCCACCCATAATAGCCTACTATAATAGGTTAGGTAAGGTTGTTAGGTTAGACTAGGCTAATGTCCTTTCAAAGGGGTATAGGCCTATTAAACACTAGGATAGCCTATACCTGGTCAAGGGTAAGTCCTGCTGTAGTCAACTTGAATGCTACCTTAAATTGTAATATTAGACTAGGCATAGCCTATAGAAAAAATAGCCTAGCCTACTTATTTATTGTAGCCTATAATATAGGCCTAGCCGGGTAGAATGTAGAGTTCGGGCGTACCGCCACCATTGTTTACACTGCGCAGAGCGGCGACGGAAGCTTGCCATCATGTTCCCGTCTATTTTGACTGCCATTGGATACAATAATATGTTGAGGGGAGGGCTTTGCGGCAATTTTTTTGGTTGTTTGCCCCCTACTGGCAATATATATGATGATGACAACACGTCATGGGGGCAAAGCCCCCCCTCAACATATTATTGTATCCAATGGCATTCAAAATAGACGGGAACATTATCGCAAGTGTCCGACGCCGACACCGCCGCCGTAATGTTTACATATGTCGATCACCGTGGTTAAAGGCTGGTTCACACATAGCCGAGTCGGTGCGCGAGTCCAACACGAGTCACACTCGTCGATTATCGCCGTCGCTGGAGGCTGAGTCGGCCGCGAGTAGCAATTGTTCCCGAGTCAAGGAGAGTGTAACACGAGTTAACTCGATTCAATACGAGTCAACACGTGTTCATGCAAGAGTCTGTACGAGTAACTGAGAGTCAAAACGAGTGTAACACGAACCCAACACGAGTGTCAAAAATTTGAAAAATAATGGCCACATTCCAGGGCACGTAAACAAAGAGTATGGACGAGTCAACGCGATTGTTACACGGATCAACACAATTTTTATACGGATCAACACGAAAGACAACGCGTTGACTCTCGTTGGATCTCTGTTGCACACGTGTTGACTCGTGTTACATCCGTGTAAACTCTCGTTGATTCTTCCTACATTTTTGAAATAACGGTATTTCAAATGACACTTGCTTTTTCGTGTTACACTCGTGTTTTTTTCTCAGTGGATCGTGTTTACTCTTGTTTACTCGTGTTTTCACTTGTGTTTGAATCGTGTAAACTCTGGCATCATGGGGGCACCAAATTTTGGCACTCACATTCGTGCTTTCTACTCTTGTTGATACGTGTTGCATGTGTGTTACATACGTGTTGTTGCGTGTAGACACGTGTTGCTTCGTCAACGTCGAAATGATGACGAAAAGCGACGAATCACCAAAGAGTGTTACACGGGTTTACACGAGTCAACACGAGTTAACACGAATAACGAAGAGTTATTCAGAGTCAAACACGAGTTAACACGTATGTACACGAGTCTACACGTATTTAGGCCACACTCATGGGTACTCGCCACGGGACCCAAAAATTTCATGCATGCATGAAATTTTTGGACCCCGTGGCGAGTACCCACGAGTGTGTCGAGTATACACGAGCGTAGCACGAGTCTATACGAGTGTTGAGGAGTATCGACGAGTCATTGCTGAATAGCAAAATTTCATCACTCGTGTTGGACTCGCGCACCGACTCGGCTATGTGTGAACCAGCCTTTAGTTCGCGTCTATTTTGAAGGCGTTTTTTTCGGTTATTTGCCTCCTGCTGGCAATATATATGATGATGACAATATGTCATGGGGGGGTGACCCCCCTCAACCTATTATTGTATCCAAAAGCAGTCAAATAGACGGGAACATGATGGCCAGCATCCGCCGCCGCTCCGCGTAGTGTAAACAAGGCTGGCGGTACACCCGAACTCTACATTCTACCCCACTAATTTTCCAACTAGCATAACCGATGATTATCAATGATCAATCCCAGTCAGAAACGTCCATGCTTCCCTCCCATAAGTCAATGTCGGGATTACCACACTGTCATGCAAGGACTTCTTTACTTCCATGCTGATCACCCTATTTCTTCTTACTGCTTTCAGAGTTCCTACAACGCTCTTCCCCTGTTACACTTTCTCCCACACTTCTTCATCCATAGGCCTACTCACATCTTTACTCAACACACTGCCCAAATACTTAAATGAGCTGACATTCTTCATAGCCGTTCAACCTCACTTCACACTCTATGGTTGCACCCCTTTCAATGACCATAATATTGCTCTTCCTAGCATTTACCTCCAGATTCCGTTTTTCACACACTGTTCCAAACATATTTACCTGACCCTGCAACTCCCATTCACTATCGCTCATCAGAACTGTGTTGTCAGCAACAGTAGTACCGGTACTGTACTGTTGAGGCAACTTCCACTCGTTTCCTTCCCTTATCAGCGGTACACCAACATCCGCTGCTCTTCCTTGTATTTCTTTCATGACTCCATCCATATACTGTACTGGTATATATTGAACAACCATCGGGACATCACATACACCCTTGCTTTAACCCAACATTCAGATTAAAGAACTCGCTCTGTTAATTATCCACACATACTGACACCTTTGCACCCTCATACATGCTCTTAATTGCTTTCAGCAACTTGCCATCTACTCCGTATATTTTCAGTACCGGTACCGGTACTTTCCACATACCTTCTCTATCAATTCTGTCATAGGCCTTCTCCAACTCCATAAATGCAGCATACAACTTTTGTCGCTTCTCCAGATATTTCTCCACAACACATTTCCGGGCAAAAATCTGAGCTACACATCCTCTTCCCTTCCTAAGATGACTACAGTATGCTAACCGTTTCCCCAGCAATACTGACTGAAAATGCCCAAATATATTGCATGTCCTCTTCAGATTTATCTAAAATATGTAAAATTACACCAAATACCACTACAGTAGCACTGAAATCAATAAAACTCACTAACAGGATAAATAAATGGAAGAAATACTCCAAAAGATTAATATGTTAACCCTTTACCCAGCAATACTGACTGAAAATGCCTAAATAGATTGCATGTGCTCTTCAGATTTATACATACATACGTACATAACATTTTAAGACTGAGTGCTCCACACAGATGTGCAGTTTCAGTCTCTTTTCCTAATGGCGGCGTTCCAGGCAACCCTGTTAAGGGATGCTTTACTTGTCAAGTTTTTGGATTTGAGATCGGCACGTATAGTCCGATCCCAGGTCTTACTCGGTCCACCCCTTGGTGCAGCTCCCTCCACAATCGCAGACCTGCATCTTTTCACCCAATTTTGTTCATCCATTCTCTCCACATGTCCATACCATCCCAGTTTACTTGTACGCATCTCCTCGCTAATACTCTTTATACCTAAACGTCTCTTCAGCTCATCATTTGTTATTCTGTTGACATCCTTTATCTGAAATATGTAAAATTACACCAATTACCAACTACATTACCAACAAATTTAATAAAGTACACTAACAGGATAAAGAAAATGTAAGAAATAGCCCTAAAGATGAATTTATCTATCTATCTATTGACGGACGCCTTGATCCCCGAAGGATTGGCCACGAACGAAACACCCCTATGCACCTCTGTCCCCAGTCAGTCGACGCCCCTCCTCCCATCCAGCACCGCTTTCACGCATATCTTAACTCCATCCTTCCACCTCTCTCTCGGTTTATTTCTCCCTCTGTCCTTCCACCTCACTCGTACACGCTCTTAGTCATTCTCTCGCTTCCCATACGTTCCACATGGCCGAACCATCTCAAGGTGTTCTTTTTCGCACTTTCCAGTACATTCACACCACACCTCTCTCGTACTTCCTCATTCGTCTGTCTATCCCTCCATGTAACTCTGCACACACTTCTCAAGTAACTCATTTCCATCCCTTTCACTCTTGGTTTGAATCTCTCCAACAACGTCCATGCTTCGCTTCCGTAAGTCAGTGTCGGGATTACCACACTGTCATGCAATGACTTCTTCAGTTCCATGCTGACCACCCTATTTCATGTTACTGCTTTCAGCATTCCTACAACCCTCTTCCCCTGTTGCACCCTCTCCCACACTTCTTCATCCATACTCCCATCTTTACTCTGTACACTGCCAAGATACTTAAATGAGCTGACAATCTCCATAGCCTGACCGTTCAACTTCACCTCACACTCTGTGGCTTCACCCCTTTCGAAGACCATAACCTTGCTCTTCCCCGCATTTACCTTCAGATTCCATTTTTCGCACACTGTTCCAAAAATATTTACCAGACCCTGCAACTCCCATTCATATCATCAGCAAACAGCAGTACACAAACATCCACTGCTCTTCCTTGTATTTCTTTTATGACTCCATCCATATACTGTATATATAGAACAACCATCTGGACATCACACACCCTTGCTTTACCAAACATTCAGATCAAAGAACTCCCTCTGTTCATTCTTCACACGTACTGATACCTTTGCACTCTCATACATACTCTTCACTGCTTTCAGCAACTTGCCATCTACTCCATATATTCTCAGTACAGTACTTTCCACATACCTTCTCTATCAACTCTGTCATTCCACTCGTTGCCTTCCCTTATTAGTGGTACACCAACATCCACTGCTCATCCTTGCATTTCTTTTATGACTCCATCCATATACAGTTCAGTATATATTGAACAACCACGGGGACATCACACACCCTTTCTTTAACCCAAAATTCAGATCAAAGAACTCGCTCTGTTCATTCTCAACACATACTGACACCTTTGCACCCTCATACATGCTTTTCACTGCTTTCAGCAACTTGCTATCTGCTCCGTATATTCCAAGTACTTTCTACATACCGGTACCTTCTCTATCAACTCTGTCATAGGCCTTCTCCAAGTCCATGAAGGCAGCATACAACTTTTGTCCCTTCTCAAGATATTTCTCCACAACATATTTCAGGGCAAAGATCTGAGCTACACATCCTATTCCCTTCCTATGATGAATACTGTATGTTAACCGTTTCCCCAGCAATACTAACTGAAAATGCCCAAATATATTGCATGTGCTCTTCTGATTTATCTAAAATATGTAAAATTATACCAAATACCAACTACATTAGCACAAAACTCAATCAATCACAGAAACAGGATAAAAACATAGAATAAATACCCCAAAAGATGAATACGTTAACCCTTTCCCCAGCAATACTTACTGAACATGCACAAATAAATTGCATGTGCTCTCCAGATTTAGCTGAAATATGTGAAATTACACCAAATACTAACTACATTAGCACAAAAATCAATCAAGCACTTTAACAGGATAAATAAAATGGAAGAAATAGCCCAAAAATGAATTTATCTATAGCCTACCGGTATATATTGCCGGACACCTTGATCCCCGAAGGGGTGACCATGAACGAAACGCCTGCGTATTTCAAGCTCGCTTGAGTTATCACTCGATCGTCTTTTAGAGCTTTTTGGCCCGGGGTAATTACCACACCATCGCGTCATAAGGAGTTTGAGGGGGTTAAATTGCTAGATACATAGAGGAAGAGGAATGCCAAGTAAAGCTAAACAAAAATATATAAGATATTTTTAACATCTATCTATCATCTATTGCCTGACGCCGTGATCCCCGAAGGGGTGGCCAAGAACGAACCGCCCCCATGCACCTCTGTCCCCAGTCAGTCGACGCCCCTCCCCCCAACCAGCACCGCCTTCGTTCATGTACTTCCTCACTCCATCCTTCCACCTCTCATTCGGTCTATCTCTCCCTCTCTGTCCCTCCACCTCGCTCTCATACACCCTCTTAGTCATTCTCTCGCTTTCCATACGTTCCATATGGCCGAACCATCTCAAGTTGTTCCTTTTCACACTTTCCAGCACATCTACCTCCACACCACACCTCCTTCTTACTTCCTCATTAGTCTGTCTATCCCTCCATGTAACTCCGCACGCACTCCTTAAGTAATTCATTTCCACTGCTCTCACTCTTGGTCTGAGTCTCTCAACCAACGTCCATGCTTCGCTTCCGTAAGTCAGTGTCGGGATTACCACACTGTCATGCAAGGACTTCTTCACTTCCATACTGACCACCCTATTTCTTGTTACTGCTTTTAGCGTTCCTACAACCCTCTTCCCCTGTTGTACCCTCTCCCGCACTTCTTCATCCATAGTCCCATCTTTACTCAACACACTGCCCAGATACTTAAAAGAGTTGACGATCTCCATAGCCTGACCGTTCAGCTTCACCTCACACTCTGTGACTTCACCCCTTTCGAAGACCATAACCTTGCTCTTCCCCGCATTTACCTTCAAATTCCGTTTTTCGCACACTGTTCCAAACTCATTTACCAGACCCTGCAACTCCCATTCATTATCACTCATCAGAACTGTATCATCCGCAAACAGCAGTATAGGTAGCTTCCACTCAATTCCCTCCCTTTTCAGCGATACACCAACATCCACTGCTCTTGATAGTATTTCTTTTATGACTCCATCCATATATACAGTAAACAACCACGGGGACATCACACACCCCTGTTTCAAACCAACATTCAGGTCAAAGAACTCGCTCTGCTCACTCTCCACACGTACTGCCGCCTTTACACCCTCATACATGCTCTTCACTGCTTTCAGCAACTTGCCCTCTACTCCGTATATTCTAAGTACTTTCCACAAACCTTCTCTATCCACTCTGTCATAGGCCTTCTCCAAGTCCATAAAGGCAACATACACCTTTTGTTTCTTCTCCAGATACTTCTCCACAACACAATTCAGGGTAAAAATCTGATCTACACATCCTCTTCCCTTCCTAAAAACCTCCCTGCTCGTCGCCTATCCATTTCTCCGTTCTCACTCTCACTCTCTCAATCACTACCGGTACCCTACTGTATACCTTCCCTACTACGCTTAGAAGACATATTCCTCGGTGGTTACCACACACTCCTCTTTCCCCTTTGCCCTTATATAGGGGGACTATTATGCCAGTCTTCCAGTCATCGGGTGCACTCCCCTTCTCCCATGCTAGTTTGCACATTTTCCATACCCATTCTATCACTATCTCACCACCATACCTCAACATTTCCCCACACACTCCATCTGTTCCTGGTGCTTTCCCCAACTTCACTCTTTTCATGGCTTCCCACACTTCTGACCTCCTGATCCCCACCTCCTCCTCCACTACTTCTCTTCTTCTCCCTCCCATACCATATCCAGCTATGTTTGCTGGCTCTTCATTCCTTACATTTAGCAACTCACTGAAGTACTCCCTCCATCTTTCGACTCTCTCTTGCTTCTCGGCTAGCATTCTCCCATTCTTATCTTTCACACCCTTACTGTTTCCCTTGCTACCTTCCCTAACTTTCTTGACTTCTTCCCAGAACAGTTTCTTACTCTCCCTCCATTTTACACTCAGGTGCTCGTTTCTGTCTCTCGGAATCTTCATTCCCTCTACTACCCAACCACTCTCTATATGCTTTCTTCTTTTCTTCCACAGCTATTCTTACCTCTTCTGTCCACCATGCTGTACCTTTCACTCCCCTCCCTCTTCTCCTCACTCCACACACCTCCTCACATGCTGCACAGATCTCATCCTTAAACACCTTGCTCATCTCCTCCACTTCCTCCATAACTTCCAGGTCGAACCCACCTAGTCGTCTTTCCACTGCTCTCCTGTACTCCTCCCTGACTTCCTCCTCCTGCAACCTCTCCACCCTCCTCACCATTCCACCCTCCTCTCGCCTCCCTCCAGCTCTCCTCACCCACTTCTTTTGTATCCTAACCTTAGCTACCACTACATAATGATCAGACAGACCCCCTCCAATACCCCTATACACCCTAGCATCCATCACAGATTTCTTCATTCGTTCATCCACACATACATAATCAATCAATGACTTTCGTTCCACCACTGTCTTATCCTTCATCGTCAACATCCGTTTCCACGTGTACCTGTGGATCATTCTGTGTCGGAAGAAGGTGTTGGCTATCCACAGCCTCCTCCCCACACATACGTCCACAAGTGCACTACCATTCCCATTCACCTCTGATGGTACCCCCCACCCTCCCACCACTCCCTCAACTTTCCTATCACCCACCTTACCATTCATATCCCCAATCAGAAATATTCTTTCGTTCTTGTCAAACTTCTCCAGGCACGCCTCCACATTCATCCAGAACTCCTCTTTCTTTCTTTCAAGTATATCCTCTGTCGGGGCATACACGCATACAATCAATACAATATTTTTAACATGAGGTTGCTTATAATAATTTGTACCTCTGCAGTTTCTCCATGGCTAACGAAAAAGGTCACATTCCTAAGAAGCCCCAACCAAAAAGGCCAAGCTTCTGTACAGAACAAATGCCACACCATTACCCTTATGGTGACCCTATCAAATAATCAAAACAACCACACTTCTTAACCCAATTCCCGCGGGGCCCCTCATATGACGGAGACGATTTTCCGGCTATTTTGTAGCCTGTGAGCCAGGCCAGCTTTTGCAAGCAGCACGGATGGACGTCAGCCGGAGCCTACAGGCCCCGCCACGACACTGAGGTTTGTGTGAGAGAGAGTTCACTTATGTGCAGCGTCACACATAGCGAAAACAGAAAATAATTGGTAATTATTAGCGATTTCGCCTAGGCCTATCGGATTTGGTAATTTTTAGCAATTTTGCCCTTCGTTTGCAAGATCCTTACAAGAAAACCAGACGTCGTACAGGGATGATTCAGGAGTAATTTGAAAGCTATTACCGTACTTTCACGAATACATAATTGTATTACGCTCTGGCTTTTGCTTATGCATGAAAATGAGCAGGGAATGAAGGCAATTTCGGGCAATTATGCCTACTCGTACAGGAGTCCTTGGAGCGGCTTCGGTCGCGCCGGGAATTTCCACACCTCACACCACACACACACATCACACAGTTTTTCCTACACCGAGAAATGACTCTCCGGCTGTCATTTCTCGAAGACTTCTTCTAGCCGGAGACATTGAGAGCAACCCAGGACCCACCTACATATGTCCAACTTGCTCAAAACCCATCGCTTCGAGTCGCCACACTAATGGTTCAGTTCTCTGCAATTCATGCAGGAACTGGACCCACTTCACCTGCACAACACTTGCCTCCAAGAAACACTACACGAACACCTGGACCTGTTCCTCATGCCCCTCCCTCTCCCAGTCAAATCCCTCGCCTAAAACCCGTCCACCTCTCCTCCCCAACCCACCTAACCTTCCCATATCATCCACTCCCCCCCCTAAAACCTGTCCACCTCTCCTCCCTAACCCACCTAACCTTCCCATACCATCCACATCCTCAACTCAACATACCACACCCCATCCTAATCCATTCCAACCCCCATCTGCTCCCCAATCCCCACCCCCACCTCACCCATCCCAACCCCCAGCCCCTCCCTCACCCCCACCCCATCCTCGTGCAGCAGCACCCAACATACATCGTGCACATAACATTAACATTCTCCAATTGAACATAGATGGCATCAACACAAAGAAACACGAACTCTCACACTTCATCAAACAACACATACACATTGCCATCTTACAAGAAACAAAACTCCGCACAACACAAAAAACACCCACATTTCATGATTTCACCACCATCAGACAAGACCGGGCTGTCGGCGGAGGCGGTGGACTCATCACCCTGGTACACAAAGAAATATCATGCATAGTTACCAGTGTACAAACCAAATCCCTCCTCCCCCCAAATGATAACACAACAGAAATACAATCAATTAAAATACGCACTGGCAACAACTCCAACATAACCATCATAAACACATACATCCCCTACAGTACCAAATGAATACAGACCACACTTACAACACATCACAAACACCCCACACATCATCCTGGGTGGTGACTTCAACGCCAAGACGTCGGCCTGGTTTGTCGACAACCCCGACACAGACAGAGGGCTGGTACTACAAAACCAAACTGTTAACCTCATCATCCTTAACGACATCCATCAACATACCCATATTCCTCACCAAGCCCTCTATAACCCATCATCTCCAGACATCACCTTTTGCTCCCCAGAACTCGCCCCCACAACATCCTGGAGGGTGGTCAGAACCTTAGGCTCTGACCACCTCCCGATCATTATCACCACCAAAACCAGACTCACCCCAGCTAACCACAAACACACATACACCAATTATAAAAGACCTAACTGGGAAGCATTCACAAATGAGACAGAACAACACTTCACAACTCTAAACAGTACACCCATCACTAACATCAACAATGCTGTACACATACTCAATAAAACTATCCAAAACACTGACAAGAAACACATTCCAAGAGGTAACAGAAAAAGACACAACCCCAACTTCACACCAGAAATTCAAAACCTCATCAGACAACGCAACATACTGAAACACTCCCCAGCACCCCACACACAAGACATCACACAACAAATCCAAGCATTCAACACCCAAACTAACAACAAAATACAAGAACAACAAAAACTAAATTGGAATAACTTCCTACAAACACTTGATCACAAAACAAACCCCAAAAAACTCTACAAAACACTAAACAGCATCACACTTTCCAACAGCAACACAACACAATCACATGCTGCAATCACAACAACAGACTCTACTCCTTCATGTAAACAACAAGCAAACACTCTCATCAATCACTTCTCACATGTCAGTCACCTAAAACCTCACAAAGACGACCGACGTGTCATCCGACGTAAGAGACAATTCCCCACAGACCCTGACTATACACCCTTCACCAATCACCAGACAAAGCATATCATCAACAATCTCAAGCACTCACCCGCTTGTGGCCTAGACAACATAAGCAACATACTCCTCAGACACCTGGGACCACAAGGCATACAAGCACTCACTAACATATCAAACTACAGTTATTCACACAACACAATACCAGACATTTGGAAGCATGGTCTCATCACCACATTTCCCAAACCCAACAAAGACCCCACGCTACCCTCCTCGCACCGCCCCATCACACTTCTTTGCTCCCCCTCTAAAGTCATGGAACGCCTAGTGTTACAACTAATTACACCCGACCTACCCCTAGCTCCAACACAACATGGCTTTAGGCCACTGCACTCCACAAACACTCTTCTCACAGACCTTACACAAAGAGCTTTTGACGGCATCAACTCAGCTAGACCACCACACAGATCACTATTAGCCACACTCGACATTAGTAAAGCCTTCGATGCCATCCCCCGCCACAACCTAACAAACAAAATCTACAACACAAACATGCACAACAACACAAAAAGGTGGCTGGCCAACTTCCTAGCAGGCAGATGTGCACACGTATCTTTTGCCGGTCAGTCATCTAAAATCAGAAACTTTCCAAACGGAGTCCCACAAGGATCCGTCCTATCGCCCGCACTCTTCAATCTGTACATGCACGATATAACTACACCCAATACGCCCCAAATAAACTTAGCCTCCTATGCAGATGACATAACACTCACATGCACACACCATGACCCAAAAAGAGCAACAGATCTCCTTCAACCCTATCTCAACACACTACATGGCTGGTGCACTACAAACAGACTTAATCTACCCCCAGCCAAATCCACCGCAACCCTGCTCACAAGCTGGACAGGAGAACACAAATACATCCCTCAACTCACCATAAACAACACACCCCTAACACATACACACACACACAAAATCCTAGGAGTAACATATGATACTCATATGACATTCAAACAGCACACCACAAACATTAAAAAGAAATGACACCCAGACTTAACGCCCTCAGGTCACTTGCTCACACAAAATTTGGACACAACAAAGAAACTACCACCACAGTATATAAACAATACATAAGATCAGTGATCATGAGAGGCACTCAATTCCTGGCAGTAGCCTCCACGAACCAAGACCACCCACTAAACTACATGGCAACACACCCACAGACACCAAGAAATATCAAAACAACACCCAGCACACGGTATCACACACAATTACTGTCCTCTCTCCCACCCCGAACCACCTTCCAGAAGCACATCCATACTCATATCTCTCGCCGATCCATCCACTGACTCACAGACAACACAGCTGCAAGCACGACCTCCCGAAATCCATCCTTCCGAATCCTCCCTTCCTCGCGAGGACAGAGTCCACCTGGCCAGGCTGAGATGCGGACACCATCCAGCTCTCCTGAGCTATCAGAAGAGACTGGATGACTCCGTTGTCGATGCCTGCCCGGGATGTAACACAGCACCCCATACCATTAAACACATAATAGAAGACTGCATTTCACACAACCACTTACGCCAACAACACAATCTACACTCAATGAGAGCTCTGTGGGAAAGCCCGATCGTGGCCATGGCCTTCCTCAGGGACTCGGGGCTGTTCGGCCAGGCAGCTTAGGGAACAACAACAACAACAACAACTCGTACAGGATTAATAACTTTAACCAAAATGGTCACACTCCTTAATGGTCTAAGTGGCCATAGCCAAAATGGCTACACTATATTCCTTCTGTACTTTCTCCATGCCCGATGAGATACATGATATTTTGATATATGTGGTACAGCCCTTGTATCCAACACAATACCCTGCGTGGAACCCCGCTCGAACCCCGCACAACGTTGCTTGCAACTTTAATTATTATTATCATTATTAGCAGATTTTCCGAGGTATCAGATTTATACATAAAAATGGACCTAAAACACATACAAATTAATAATTAATTAGAATAATTTACAAAAAGCCATATTTCGTTGCCTACCTGTGCAGTGCGGTGAAGTTCCGGTGGTGTAGAGGCAGTGCGGTGAAGTTCCGGTGGTGTATTTATTTATACTTTGGGGGAAAAAAACCTTCCGAGGTATCGGGAATTCCTAGGTTTCAGCCTCCGGATTAGCGGAATTTTACTGTATCTTCATATTAAACGTAAAATAGCCGCATATGAATAAGTAATAACGATATATATGGTAAAATGACGATTTTTGTTGGGAATGAACCAAAATACCTTCGCATGGCGGGACGTTTCAAATACCATAGTCTAGCCTTTGCCGGGTTAATCGCGCAAGTGATTCCGATAAATCGTCTGCTCCTGGAGCGAACAAGATTATATAACTGCATAAAGCACTACGTTGGATAACGTAGAGGCTACTACTAAATTACACTTGTAATAGCTGGACAGTAGATTATATAACTGCATAAAGCACTACGTTGGATAACGTAGAGGCTACTACTAAATTACACTTGTAATAGCTGGACAGTAGATTATATAACTGCATAAAGCACTACGTTGGATAACGTAGAGGCTACTACTAAATTACACTTGTAATAGCTGGACAGTAGAGTTTACTGCATAAAGCACTACGTTGGATAACGTAGAGGCTACTACTAAATTACACTTGTAATAGCTGGACAGTAGATTATATAACTGCATAAAGCACTACGTTGGATAACGTAGAGGCTACTACTAAATTACACTTGTAATAGCTGGACAGTAAATTATATAACTGCATAAAGCACTACGTTGGATAACGTAGAGGCTACTACTAAATTACACTTGTAATAGCTGGACAGTAGATTCGGAGGGACTACTATTGAATCTAATGATAACTACGATTTGTGATCTCTCTCTGTTTCCAGTGCTAGATACGTCACAACATAGAAATGATGCAGGTGATTATTGGATGGCAGGTTATAAATCTCAAATGTATGTAGCTATTATACTAAACCAGAAAATCCATCATTTGGTTTCAAATGTAATATATTGATGTTGTGTAAGTAAGGTAATAATAAAACAAAATATACCTAACACGTAGCCTACAGTCAATTCGGTTACTTTGCAGTGACACAGAAATTGAGTTAAGCAAATATAGGTCTTAGATTGCTGAAGAGAACAGCATTGCATATACAGTATATATTTTGATTCATGATTTTATATTTTTGTATGAAGACTATATATATTTAATGTGAAGTTTCCAATGAACCCAAATAAGATTATGAAACTCTGCCAATTAATCAAGACGATTGTACGGAAATAATGAAGAAATACACTACTCATGCCAACATCATAAGTTTTGTATTGTATATTTTTGTAAATATCATTAAACAAGAATAACCACTGATAGTCGAAGTCAATGTATTATTATTATTATTATTATTATTATTATTTTTATTATTACTCTCTGCTAAAGAGATACCACTATCGTGTCATTCTCCATCTTGATGTTATATTATTTTGTTTTTCTCTCATAAAAATATTAACTGTATGTACTGCATTACATTAGTGTCCCTGTTGGTAGGATCCACAATGCTGAGCTCCTGCCGGTGGAATTGAATGTTGTTGGTGGTGGTGGTAGTGGTGGTGAGAGACTGTTGACTCATCCACACAACCACCATAACACCCCCATAATAGTACCACCACTAACACAGTACCATCACTACCACAACACCAGTAACACCAGCACCACCAACAGTGATTCTTCTGCTAGCTCTATGGTGAGGCAATGTTTCAACTCTTTTTAGTGCTAAGGCTCCACTCTGCGTCTTAGGTTAGCAATTACATAATGTTAGCCCTGTTTCTTAGGTAAGAAATAATAATTTGATGTTAGCTCTGTGTCTTAGGTAAGTAATAATTGGATGTTAGCTCTGTGTCTTAGGTAAGTAATAATTGGATGTCAGCTCTGTGTCTTAGGTAAGTAATAATTGGATGTCAGCTCTGTGTCTTAGGTAAGTAATAATTTTATATTAGCTCTGTGTCTTAGGTAAGTAATAATATGATGTTAGCTCTGTGTCTTAGATAAGTAATAATTGGATGTCAGCTCTGTGTCTTAGGTAAGTAATAATTGGATGTCAGCTCTGTGTCTTAGGTAAGTAATAATTGGATGTCAGCTCTGTGTCTTAGGTAAATGTCTTAGGTAAGTAATAATTGGATTTCAGCTCTGTCTTAGGTAGTAATAATGGATGTCAGCTCTGTGTCTTAGGTAAGTAATAATTTATATTAGCTTGTGTCTAAGTATAATATGTTAGCTCTGTGTCTTAGATAAGTAATAATTGGATGTCAGCTCTGTGTCTTAGGTAAGTAATAATTGGATGTTAGCTCTGTGTCTTGAGTTAGTAATAAGATGGTGTTAGCTCTTTGTCTTGGGTAAGTTATAATTATTAACATGGTGTTAGCTCTGTCTTTTAGGTTAATAATAATTTGATGTGTTTGTTTAAACTAACCCTTTCTGCCTACTACAGTAGTAAAAGGGACCTGGTAGTAGAATACACAGAGGCTGCCCAGTACAAGTATACATGTACTGTACATGTAATAGCAGGCCAGCTGTAGTGCTGAGTTCACACATTGGATGTGTCTGTGGCTGGTTCTGGTGAGGTGCTCCAAGGCCTCTAGATCCTACCCCTTAAATAATATCTTGCATGTGGTTTCTGGTGGTTGCCTTTGGGGAAGTTTAGAGCCAGTGTGACCTGGAGATGTTAATATTTAATTGCTGACTAATTTGCTTAAATACTGCACTTGACTTGTATATTATAATGTAAAACTTGCAAAATAAACAAACCAAAACTGGGAAGACACAAGATAAAGGCAAAGGAACTAATCAAAATCGCTATTTGGAAACAATGCTCAATAAAATAAAATTTGAAATAAAAGAACACAAAACACCACATAGGGTGTACATTACTACATGAACAAGTTAATCAGGTTTCCAAGCAAACTAATCGCACATATAACAATGCACTATCGTCATGTTCAAGGAATTAGTCAGTTTGGGAAGTATAGGACGTTCTGGTAAATATTACTAAATTCTGTATGAATAAAGAAACTACAATTTGTATCAAATTTTATAATAAGATAATCTGCAATTTGACAAGATATCAATAATAGTACAAAAAATATACATCACTCACTAACGATAGTGCTATCGGGTAAGTACCTGTAAGCATAGCATGCCTCAAGTGACCTCTATCAATTAATACCCTACAAATAACCTACATTTATTGTACAAATCAACTATAACGTGATTTTCCCACACATTTTCAGCACACTTGTATTTCTTAATCATGCTTCATTATACTTTCTCTTTAAATATCTTCTTTGGGTTCAGTAACAATATTGTGTCTTTAGTGGCTGCATGATTAGGTTTCTCGGTGTTTGTATACTGTAGTTAGGATGTTACTGTTTAACGTATATTTTTATGTCTTAACATGGGAATGTTGTTACTGTATAGTTTGTTGTTTATGTCTTGACATTGGTATAATGTTACTTTAGCTAATATTTATGTTAAAAGTAGGCAGGTCTTGGGTAGGACATGTAGCGGCATATGTTTTGTGTGTCATTGTGTGTATGTCTGAATTATTTTGCATATATTAACACTTTCAATGCAATGACACCCTTTTTTCACTTTATTTAGGGTAATGGTAGATGTAATGCAGCTTAGGCAGGCCTTGTGGGAGTCTGAAAATTGATCAAGGTAGATTTGATCCCAGAGGTCCTTCTAATTTCGAATAAAATTGTCTAATGTTAGGCAGAATAAAATATAAAAATTTCGTCATTGAATATTGAAGAGATTGATTTGATAATTGTGCAGGAGTGGGGTGTATGATGGATGGGACATAGCTGGTGGACTAACACAAGGACTATTGAATTATTATGAGTTACAGAGTATGACAGAGTTGAGGAAGTGTCTCCTCAGATGTAATTGGTGTTGATGATGGGTGGTTGTGGCATGGCTTGTATTGAGGGAGCTGGGATGTGAACCATTGTAACCTTTGTTGATCTACAGGTGAAGGCAATAGAGGACCGACCACACCACACACACCTCTCACCTAAACCTTATCAACAGACACTTACAGGTATGATAACGCCCAGTTTTTCTATTACTTGAATGAATATTTATACTTAGTAGCGTATATTTATGATTCCTTTAAGAATATTTTTGCAATTAATATTTTCAAATAATGTATGTTATATTAGTTATGGTATACAGTTCTTCAAAAATATGAAATATGTCAAGGCGTTAGAATTAGTAGCCTAATGGGGTGCACTTTTTATGACGTGTTGCTAACTTCACATGTATCACCACAGAAGTATTAGAGAGATTCTGGAAGTGTCCACACATCCAACACAAAGCTGCAACATTTTCTAGTTTCCAAGTGTAATGGAAACAATTTAATACCGTCTTTTCTATGGTTTTGGACGCGAACAAAAAATATGCGTTTTTGACCGAAAATCGTTGTGGCGGGAGGTCAGAGCGTATCTACTTAGCTTTGTGTACATCACCTTTAACAGTTGCATGAAGCCAAATTTATAGGTAAAGTTAACTCTTTTGATTCGCAGTGTTTCAAAATCTTATTTAGGCCTACTAGTAGCTTATAAGTTAATGTATAAAATACATTTGCAATATATAAAATGTAAAAGGGATGAATCAAGAAATATTATTGGTTTGATCCCCGAATGGATGAGAGAAAACCTAAATATTTATAAGTGACCCCAGAATCAATGATGTACAGCCAATATTCATATTTAGTAGTAGGCTCTACGTTTCCAACGTAGTGCTTAAAGATCTCAGCCGCTCCTAAAGCCAGCCAATTTATCGGTACTAGCACGAAGTCCCAATAATCTCTTAGAGTTGCACCTCAATTCTCTACTAGGCACGTTGTACACATTCCGAGACGACTAAAGAAGAAAAAGAAATTAGGATAGCGAAGGAGAGTAAATTTTGTATAGTTACACATTTACTCTAGCTGCTCTCCTCTGACCATGCTCCATTTTCTATGAGTCCACGCCACCCTCTATACAAACCTATCAGTGACTTTGTGCATGCCGTAGCCTGTGCTACATGCCTTTTTTCTTGAGTTCCACGAGTGCCTGTTTTCTGCCCCTTCACTTCAACTAAGTGAGTATGAGCCCTTTCAGAATGTTGAGGCTTTAGAAGGATTTTTAACCCATTGGCTGTGGGGACCGTTCTGGAACGCCATGGCAATTTATAGCAATTTACAGGCTCTTAACCCCTCCACCCCGGAAGGGCTCTTGAACGCCCATAACAACCTCGGCCCCTCGCGCAACCCGGAAGGGCTCTTGAACGCCCATTGCTTGCGTGCGTGCTTTCGAATGCCACGCGTACATTTTTGGTATCATGGGACGGTAGGTGGCGCCACCAGGCGTAAACGACGCCACAGCAACAGTATCTACCCCGACGCCATCATGGAAAGTACGCCAAATAATGATTCCGCTGTGTCCGATACCGTGCTTCCTACGACGCCCTTGCTAGTTCGTCGCGCCTTACCCCGACGCCATCGCCTAAATGTGTTATCTCCCGGAGGTATTGAGACGACATTGAGACTTTATGAGCGAGCTGATGCCAAGCATAATGTTGATGATGAAGTCAGTGACGACTCCAGTAATTATAAGTCGAGTGATTATGGCCATGAGAGTGACAAAGAAGAGCAATTCCTGGGATTTGCGAGAGAACATGACAGTGATGAGAGTGATGAAGGTGATGTACCAGTTGTTGAGGAAGCTGGTTTACCTAAAGACAGTGAACTTGAGAGAGTGAGTGAGTGGGAGAGTTCAAGGTCACTCACCAAATTTCGCATAAGTGACACGACTCCAAGCCCTTCCCCTGGTAAATCGCCTTTCAAGCTACACTTGTATAAGCAGAAAATACTTGAGAAGGCGGCCGCGGCAGCTAGGGAACAAGCAAAAATACTTGGTGAGGATGAGGCTGTGAGTGAGGGTCAGCGTGGTGACCCTTCTCGTCCGCCATTGTCTCCCTTACCTACCCACGCCACCCAAGATGACCCGGATGCCCCGCATTCTTCCCCACCACCCCCACCATTGCCAAGGGTTGAGGACCCCCACTTTCGGCCTATTTGCCTCCTAGGTCCCCCGACAGGAGACATACTGCTGCCGAAAAGGGGAAAGGTAGGAAATATACCCAAAAAATTCAGAAAAGTAAGAGAGTTTTGTTCGAGGCTCCCGCGGCGTCCACCCCGGCCGGCCCCAGCCATAAGTCCCCGCAACTTTCCCCACGGTCCTCCCCACCTCTCCCGCCTTCAACATGTCTTCCTGAAGAAGTCTTTGAGCTCGCATCACCAATACCTGGGCCTAGTGACAGTGAAACATTGCTTTCTGTCAATCGTCGCAGGCCAAGGAGCCCAGGACCTCGGGGGGACACAGCCTCACCTGCCACTCCTTCCCCACCTCGCCCACCCGCACGCCGCCCACGCATCACTGGTTCCCCGCCAGATTATGTGGGGGCCACTGATGATGAAGGGCACCTCTCTGAAGACTCTGACCATGATTACATAGGTCCACCGTCAGGGCAAGATGACCACTCTGACGATGACTATATGGACATCGATGACCCTCGACCCATCCGCTTGGCCCGGCGTCGTGCTGCCCGTCGTGCTGCCCGCCGCCCTGGCCGACGCCCTCGCCGCCCTAGGGCGCGCGCCTCCCGAGTTGGCCGTGGGCGTGCTGGGCCACCAGCTGGAGCTCCTCGTCAGCGTAGACAAGACCCATTCTACGTTTTTCAGTGGCAAGACGTAGTTGATGGGATGGATACAACCCTGATGTGCCAGCTTTTGATGAGGTACTGGATGGTTCAGGCTTTACCCCCAATTTTCCTGCAGGCCCCAATGCTCCACCACACGAACTATTTGAGGCCTTCTTTGATGAGGAGGTGGTAGGCTATGTTGTCAAAGAGACAAATAAGCAGCACCAATTCCAGGTCCACTTTTTGGGCAAGGTGACCAAGGGCCACATGAGGCAGTGGACCCCAGTGACTCATAAAGAGTTCATGGTGTTCCTGGCACTCACCATGCTAATGCCTCATGTCAAGAAGCATAGGTTGCCTGACTATTGGATCACCAATGATCTGATATCCACCCCTGCCTTCGGGAAATATATGTCTCGCGACCGGTACCTTGATATCCTCGCAGCGCTACATCTTGTCACCAACACCGACGTCCACCTCGGTGACAAGCTGTGGAAGATTAGGACGTTGTATGAGATGATGCGAGAACGCTTCACCTCCTACTTCAAGCCCTTCCGCAAGGTCGTCATTGACGAGTCTCTTGTGCTGTTCCGGGGAAAACTCAGCTTCCGGCAGTACATCCCCTCAAAAAGACATCGCTTTGGCATAAAATTCTTTGTGCTGTGCGACTGCCAAACTGGCTATGTCCTGGACTTCCTGGTCTACAGCGGGAAGGAAGGGGACTTGCTTGTGGACCCCCTCATTGGCTTTGGCGGAGCAGTGGTGCAAGCCATGATGGACCGCTACTTTCACAAGAATCACGTCCTCTACACGGACAATTATTACACGTCCCCCACTCTCTCACAGTACCTGCATGAGCGCAAGACGGGGACTGTAGGCACAGTACGAGGGAAAAGGAAGGGCATGCCACCTTTCCCTCCAAAGACCAAAAAAGGTGATGTGTTCAAGAAGAAGTCGGGGCCCATTCTGGCTATCCACTGGCACGACCAGCGGAAGGTCAACCTCCTGACCATCATCCACAAGGGGGAAATGGTGGAGACTGGCAAGGTGGATCGCCGCACCCAGGCCAGGGTGACCAAGCCCGATGCTGTCCTGGACTACAACATCAACATGAGGCTGGTGGACAAGTCCGACATGCAGATAGGCTTCATTGACTGCCTGCATACCTCGTGCAGATGGTACAAAAAGTTCTTTCTGCATATGGTGGACATGTCAGTTCTGAATGCCTACAATATATACAAGCTTCGGAATGTGAACACACCCATGAAGTTCAATAGCCTGCGGAGGTTCCAAAAGCAGGTGTTGACGGAGCTCCTGGAGAAGTATGCTACGCCACAGAGGTCAGTGGCACATCCTGGGCCCGCCGTTATTGACCGCTTGCAGTGTGCTCAATACTTGATTAGGCACAGGCTTGGTTCCCTGCCTCAGAATGAATCAGGAAGAACACAGCAGAAGCGGTGCCATGTCTGCTACAACAGCAGGGTGAGGCCGAGGCCAGGTAAAAAGTCAACCATGGAGTGTGTGGAGTGCAAGGTGGCACTCTGTGCTTTAGAGTGCTTCTTTGATTACCACTCCAAGCTGGAGTTCTAATAATCATACTGAAATTGCCAAATAAAATGACAATATGTACACTATAATTATATATAGGCAAAAAGTGGAAGAAAACCAATTTATTGTAATACAAAAGTCCTGTATTATGAGAAAATTGATACACAAAATGATACAAATACAATTACACCATAATAATATGTGAAAGTGACACATATGTATATACCAAGTGACATTCATATTAGAACCTATATAAATATATAAATCAGTGAAAAAAGACACAATAAATTGTATATAAAACGTTACAAATCATATAACTAAGTGAAAGTGACACAAGACCTAATATTTGATGGCCAAAGTATAATAAACACCTGTGATAACGAATAATCAGTGCCTAATACAACAATAACCTACCTCAATTACTAATAAAATGTACGGTATCGAGTGAAAATGAGCATTATCAGTGACAGTGACACTCTCTAAAGCATATTTGTCAAAGTGAAAGTGACACAAGACCTAATATTGATGGCCAAAGTATAATAAACACCTGTGATAACGAATAATCAGTGCCTAATACAACAATAACCTACCTCAATTACTAATAAAATGTACGGTATCGAGTGAAAATTAGCATTATCAGTGACAGTGACACTCTAAAGCATATTTATCAAAGTGAAAGTGACACAAGACACAATACTTGATGACCAAAGAATAATAAACACCTGTCATAACGAATAATCAGTGCCTAATACAACAATAACCTACCTCAATTACTAATAAAATGTACGGTATCGAGTGAAAATGAGAATTATCAGTGACAGTGATACCCTAATAAACATATTTTATATAATTGGCCTCAAAATAACTAGAAAAATATCAAATAAACATCACATTCTCAATATCAAACACTAAAATCGTCTAAGGGAGATAAATACTTTGGCGCGACGAGCGGCTAGGTGCGTCGTAGCCATGGCCGGGGCGACGCGTCCGAACGCGGGAAGAATTTGCCGCCGAAAAGCACTCGTCCTCCCGCGCTCACCATTATGCAACCAGAGGGGCTAGAGACCTCTACTCAACGCCATTCGACAGAGGAAGGTTTGTGGAACATTATTCTTTTTTATTCACAACATTACATGCCATATTCATTGACTTACAGATTAGTTAACATAGCCCAAAGATCGTCAAAACACCCGGTACCGCAGCACAGTCGCAAGCTATAGCCCCCGGGGCTGGAGGGTTAAAGCCTGTGGAGACGAGTGCGAGTGAACGGGAGCGTGGCAGGCCCCCATCTGCTCTCCAGCCAGGCGGCCGCGGCACTGAGGGATATTAGCCATGTCTCGCTAGACATATGCAGTGCTGCCAAAGGCAAATGTAGCGCGACATTCCTCATTATTAGCAAATATTTGCGAATGTCTATGGTAGCACTGCGGATTAACCCTGTGCGCTACGAAGCTCGTTCTACTGTCATTTTGAAACAATTTTCTTCTAGTTTTTGGCTGAATACATTTAATTTAAATCAAACACTTGCTTAATCATTCAGGAGTGTCTGAATTAACCCTAATATAGCGGAAATATGCCCGCACCGTTAGTGTTAAGTAATTTAGGCACCACTTGTTAGGGCTGTAAGGCGTGTGTTTTGGGTGAACTTAGTGCTAGAGATATTTGAATTTCTTTGTTTACATCGGTGGAGGGTGGTCCTCAGCGCCGCGTAGCGGTTGGTGAGTGCACTATTCCTAAAAAAAAAAATGGGGGGGTGGGGGTTTCCCTTTTTTCTTTTTCCATAACGTACGTTGGGGGGATGTATGCATTTCCGCGTGATGCATTTTTTTTCTTCATTTCCGTGTTTTCATTCTTGGTTTTTCATGTGACTGCGTGTCAATGTTTTACAAGAGTTGGGTATGGGGTTTCTTAGGATTCCTTATTTTTTGTAAGTGCATAGTGCAAACCACCTTTTTTCTCTAACAAATGTGCTGCTTGTGTTCACCACTTGACCATTGTAAGCCCTTCTGACTTGTTTTTAGGACAAGTCCATAGTTGGTACACTCTTGTATGTCATCTTCTTGCTCGCACACTGTTGTCAGTTCCTACTTGCTTTCCCCGGGTCTAAATGGCTCGAGGACACAGGGTTCTGGGAACAGTGTCAGTCATATGGATAGCCTAACTTTTTCATTTGTTGTGGGGGTTTTCTTTCGTTTTTTTCTCAATTAACATAATTGTTGGGTGTTACGGACAGTGTTTAGCTTTATTACCTAGGTTCTTTCACTCGGGGATTAACGCTGACCTAGTTTTTCTCTTTAGTGTATTATTGTAACTAAGCTAGATCAAAAAAATTCCTTGAGATGGATGCCTGCAGACTGGTCAATACCGACCCTTTCTCTGCACCTTCCTCACGTCTATACAGGCTTGTAGGATGTGGTGTTGTTGCTCTTGTTAAATTCTCGCCCTGCTCTTGTATGCACACTGTTTCTGGTCTTCCTCTGCCTGATTTTTACTCAGTTCGGGACGAGGGGAAGTCTGGAAACCGTGTCGGGTTCCCTCTCACAGGGAGGCAAAGGCCTTAAATGACTCTACGGTGTTTACACACGTTTTCTGCCAGACAGGCGTGAGTTTAACTCTTTCAGACTCATATGACGCTACCGCGTCATATGACAGGGTGAACCAAAAACTTTATCTTCATAATTCTAGAATAAGTTATATGACGCCCTAGCGTCATATGGAGCATATGGTAAGTTAGATGAAGATCTGTCGGTTGGTGGCAACCCCAGGTTTCTCCGACAATTCTAACGGTCTGCAGTGTGGTTTTGACAGTTGTGGAGTACAGTGGCAATGATACCGGGCTCCCGCCTCCTCGGACTTACTGGAACATAATATGACTGAAGGAGGTAAAGGTGCCTCTTCATTTGTCACTAGAAAGCCGCTCCATAACTGGGTTTTTTAGTCTTTGATGTACCCTGTGACCTGTGTCTGTAACCAGGACATGGCCACATAGCGTGTTCCCCTGGTTATTGATGTACTTGGTGCCCTACCTTCTTTTTATGTCTGTGCCCCTATATACCTCCATCTGTAGCCAGTAAGCGGCTGCTTGGCTAGTTCTGCTTATTGATGTACCCTGTGTCCTACTTCTATACCGAGACTCCGCTCCATAAGCAACCTCTTGCTAATTATTGAGGTACCCAGGGACCTGCTGAAAATTTCCAGGACTCCGCTCCCATGGCGATTGTCCCGTATATGTTTGGATTCCCCCTCCCTCTCCTAGTATACCAATAGGGTGAGAACGGGAAGCTCACACTCCCTCTACCGGCGTTTTTTGTTCTCCTACAGAGGGCTTTCAGGTATTCCTTTTTTTTGAATGGGTAAAACTTTTCATCAGTGAGGTAGGGCCTGTTTCCTAGGACTGGGTCTTGTTAAAGGGCTAGTCCCAGCTCTGGTGTTTGTGGTTTGCTATCTGAGGGACTTTCTACTTACTATTCCCTGATATATTTGCTACTTGGCGTATTCAGGGATATTATCTTGCTATGGTGTGTCATATGCTATTTTGACTATACTGCCTTGTACTTTTGGCCTGTTTCACCTCCATTGGTGAGTAACGTTCCCCCTTTTTCCAGTACCATCTTCCGTGATGCCGCCTCTCTGCTGCTTCCGTCTGACATGCACTCGGGACGTCATGAGGGGCCATCGAGAGTGCTGCCTCCACACGGCCTGCTACGGCAAGGATGTGTATGACCCCTGCCTTTGTGGAGTTTGCCTCTCTGCCCTCCACATTCTGGAGTCTCGCCTTATATTGGAGGAGGGACGACGGGCTGAGGCGTCTCTTCGGCTCTCTTGGGAGACCGTCTCCCGTTATGTGCAAGTGGTCCTGCACTGAGACCCCTCCTTCCAGGATGATGACATCCAGGTGCTGTTGGGTGTCCGTCCTATCTCCGCGGCTGCACGTCACTCCCGCTCCCCTGCTGCGGCTCCTGGCTCCCCAGCCCAGGGTTCGAGCCGGACCGCTCAGCTCCCTCCCAGGGAGAGGGCCCCTCCACGCCATGAACCTTGGATGCTGTTCACCGGCCTCGCACTGCTTCGCCCCGCCTGCAGGGGGTCTCCCCAAGGAGGACGCCTGGTACCACGACCTTCATGGTGATTAAGTGTCCTGTCCTCCCGCTGTATTTCTCCGCCTCTCCACCGCCCTGGGGGGCTCTCCCTGCCCTCCTCTTCTGACGCTGGCGGGGTGAAGGTCATGACTCTTCCTGCCTCCCAGCCTGTCAGGGGTAAGGGCCTCTTCCCTATGGCGGCGCCTGACCAGGTGGTTCCTGCGGCACCTCACCGTTTCCCACACCTCCGGTGTCTCCCGATGACCTGCCCCTTACCTGTGGCCAGCCCTTTCCTCTCTGATATCCGTCCTGTCTCGATGATGTCCCCGAGGTGGAAGTTGAGGACTTCAACCGGATCGAGGAGGAGGAAGGGTCGACATCGGATGGAGCCTCTGCTTTGGGTCAGGTTGGCTGCGTTATGGACGACCGCTTTTCTCCTTCCCTGGCTTTCTCCCCGCTCTCGGATCCGGGGGACCTGCGACGCAGTGGTGATGTGTCTCTCTCTCCACCTACCCCGTCCATTCATGCTACAGCTGAGATGGAGCTCCGGGCAGAGTTGGCGACCATTCGACAGGAGCTGGCCTCCTATAAGGCGGAGATCATGTCCTCCGTCACGGCGGCGATTGAGGCGGTCATGTCCAAGTTGGCGGTGCCAACCCGGTCCCTCTGCAGGCTGCTGTGTTGTGACTCCTCTTTCACCTGTGTGGAGCCCATGCCCTCCAAGCCAGCTGCCCCTGCTCCGGAACCGTTGCCATCATCCTCGGCGCCTGCTCCTCCACTGAATACCGCTAATGTCTGGCCCATTGTCCTCCCGGGCCACAACCTTGGTTTGGTCTTCCAGCCCCTCTCTATGCTGATGCTCTCCAAGCACGAGTTCCCCAAGATCAAGATGCCATTCTTCTATGGGGATTCTGTGGTTTGGAGGGTTCTGGTCACTTCCAACCCGGAGAGGGCAGTCTGCCTGCAGCACGGGGAGCGGGTGGTGCCAGAGGATGGGGCCATCCAGGTGAACGAGCAGAACGTGTTCCGGGCCATCAACGCCAAAGGTCTTGTTCCGAAGGTTGATGTTTTTTCTACCTCACTTTCATGATCCCAATTTTGTGATAGTAAGTCTATGTCTAGAACTGCATGGTCGCTTTTTCCTAGTGAGCATAGGTACTGAATACTTTGAACCTCCTCCTCCCTTCTTGTGAATAGAAGGTCCAATCTAGCTGGTTGATCACTTCCCCTCTCTTGTTGACTCTTTTACATGTTGGTATATAGAATTTTCCATGGCCATACTTAAAAATTCATAGCCCCAACTTTCCTCTCCTGCTCCGGCTTCAAGATCTTCCCAATTCACTTCCTTGCAGTTAAAGTCCCCACACATGACTATTTCATTCTTTGAAGCCAAGATATTTCCTAGCACACTAATTGTTTCCTTACGCATTAGGCTATGCTCCTCCTTACCCCATGTCTTCGTCTTGGGAGGTACATACGCTACTATCACCACTATTTCGTAATCTCTATTGCTAAACTGCTGTTGAAGTTACCAGTTTTATCTCAGACACAATCAAATCTTTCCTAGTAAGGATGCACACTCCACCTCCATGTCGAAATTTTCTGTCCCTCCTCCAAATCCTGTATTCAGACCATCCTAGTAAATTTATATCGAGGTCTTCTCTTAGTTTTGTCTCAGTGAGACATACTATTTCTGGTTTCTTAGTATTGAGTAAGTCTGTTAGTTCTAGTTTCTAGTTCTAGCCCATCGACATTGCTATATAGAATCCTTATACTTTCTAGTCCCCCAATACCTGTTCCAAGCCCCTTAACTGCGGCGGTCTGTTCCCTACCCTCTTTTACTTTTAGTTTCTTTTTACCGAAAGTTTCATAATCTTCCCCTTTCTTACTCCGTAAAAAAAATTATTCTTTTCATGTTCTGTCCTCTTGCTATTTTCCTCCCTGGCAGTTTTCCTTAGTTCAGCCTCCTTCTTTCTCTCTTCTTCTGGTAAGTCTCGCCTGATGTAGATTTTGTTACCCTCTAACCCTTTTAGCCTCTGCCATGATTTCATCACATGTCCTTCTTGACTAATTCGATTTTACCAGTCTATTGTATTCCTTTGTATATTTTCCCAGCCTAAACATGTCTGATATTTCCTCCTTCCAGGTGTCCTCCTCATCTTATCACTGCCTTTTCTCTCTCCGACTCCAACCTGTTCTTCAACTCACCATTCTCTGTAACAATTTCCTTCTTAACTAACTCCAAGCCGGTCACTCTGTCTTCCAAGTTCTTGATTTTGTTCAACAGCATGAAGCAAAATTTACCTGTGTCCTCAGTCGTCCATGTTGTCATGAAACCGGGGAAATCCGGCTCCACCTTCATTAACCATCTTCCCCACCTATTTCTTGAAGTTGGAACCAAATACATAGGCCATATACTTTTACCCACCATGTGAGGGTGTACCCAAGCCGGCAGGATATGCAGTACTTCTACCGCCCCTCGGTGTCACCCTCCATGGTTGCCAAACCCTGGGCGGACTATTCCCGTCATGACCTCTCGGCAGATGTCCACTCCCTCTCTGCCATCTAAGGTAAGCCGTACTTGAGAAATGTTCGGGATCGGGACGGGGTCCTGATGCTGGAGTTGCAGCACCTCAGTACAGCTACCTGGGGGGAGTTGCTCTGTGAGGCGGTTGAGTTTGGCCAGGCAGCGAAGGAGGGTATGTTGACCATCCCCACTATGGACTCCACCTTTGTCTCGGGCCTGCTGCTCCGCTCCTAGGGATTACCTCCGGCCGCTTGGGAGTGAATTAATGCCCCCAAACTGCCAGTGGGCTCGCTCCCATGAGCCTTTTTCACAGTACCTGAGAAGTCCCAGGAGGACCGGGACTACAAGTTCAGGCAGCGGGTGGGGCACCAGCTCTTGACGCTCCTGGACCAGTTAGAGCTGGTGCGGGTCCACCTGCGCCTGATTGGTGACCTGTAGACCGGAGACCATCGCCGGGGTTTTGAGCATGTCCGCCGGATCAGCCTGCAGCTTGCCCTCAATGCCATCCAGGACATTCACCACTCCCTCCATGAAAGCCACCCATTACCGACAACAGTTACAGGTTGCAAGAAAGCCCCTGCCGACATCCGCAACCGCCTCCTCCTGACGGATCTTCTGACTCCGGGGCTGTTCCCGGAGCAGGCTTGGCAGGAGGTTTTCTTGTTGGCGCAGAGTGCCGCCTACTCTGCGCAGAAGAAGGATGCGGTGAAGCCCTCGTCGTCCTCCTCCACCCGCAGGAGCGGTGGCCAGTCCGTCGCCGGCAATGGGCGCAAGGCCAAAGGCTTGGGAACAGGGATGGACCGCGGGGGGCGTACTGGCATAGTGCACACTCCTCCCATGGCCATCGGTCACCGGATCGCCGTCCCCATCAAGAGGGTGAAAGGTGCTGGCAGGATCCGAGGCCCTCATCCTACGCTTCCAAGCCCAGACAGGAGATGGACAGGCTGGAGTGAGAGGCCCGTCTTCCGTTTCGTCAGGACAGCGGGAAGAAGGGGGGTGGCCGTGGTGGTCCGTCCCTCCACGACAAGTCCAAGGGGGGCTACGCTTCAAAAAATGCATAGTCCCTCTTGGCCAATACCCTTTCCCCTTACCCGATCGTCTCATCGAATCGGTGATTAGCCTCACATTAGGCACCCGCACCGGCTTCATCCACCCCCATTACCTGCACTGGCCACGCTGGACGTGGGCACGTTGGGTGGTGAAGAAGGGTCTGGCCTGAAGGTCGAGGTCCTGGCCTCCTCTCAGGCGCCATTCCCGACATCGACCAGCGTCTCAGGAAGTGGCCCAAGTGATCCAGTCCTTGTACGAGGGAGGTGTCATTAAAGAACCTTTCTTTGAATCAACTGGTTTGAGACTTCCTCCAAAAGACGAAGCTGGTATTATGAAAGCATGTTTCCGGTTGAGGGCCCCTGTTAGACAGCTTCACTGAGCTTCTACCTCAATGGTCACTCAACCGAGTTTTTACCTTATTAAAGTCAAGACCTTGTTCTACTAGTCCCTCTCTAGAGAAATTACTTCATAAATGTGCTTTCCTCATTTCTCTCACTACAGCTCATAGAGTATCTGAGCTAGCGGCCATGGCCAGATCGCCAAATTGCTTACAACTTCACCCTAATAACGGAGCTGTTACTATTGCACCTGCCCCAGATTTTATAACCAAAAATTTACACGAGGAACACATTTTCACCCCATATACTATACCTGCTCTGAAGAGAGGGAAGAATCACCATGCTTTAAGCCCGGTTCTTCCATTATATAAGTATGTTCAGGCTACTTCTCCATTACACCCATCTCATTTGTGGATCTCTCCAACTGATAAGTCAAGACTGACCAAGAGACATCTAGCTTCTATCATTGTGGATGTGATTAAAGCAGCAGAGCCGGGCGCAGTAGCCAGAGCTCATGATGTCCGTAAATGGGCAACAACTGTGCGCTTTCTTAACAATTTTTCCATTGACGATATTGGCCAGACTAATGTTTGAGCATCTCATAATTCCTTTTTGTCCAGATACTTGTCCGTTCATTTGGAGAGACCGACAGTGCCTTGTGTGGCATTGAGACTATTACAAAGGCCTTGATAAACTGTATACGGTAATATAAGATTTCTTCTATTCATATGTCGGCGTACTGTATATATTGAGGATATGAAAACATTCTTGAGTTTTTCTTTATTGTTGAAGTTCACCATATACAATTTCCAATGTGAAAAATTTGTATTGAAAAAGGGGGGGGGGGGAGTCCATGGGCTGAACCTCAACCTGAAATATATAAATGCGTAATTAAGTACAAACATGTATACATATGATATAATACAAGCATGTATAATAAATTATATGCAATGACATTTTTTATTTTTATATGTGAGTATACATGTATGAGGGTGTGCATATTAATACACCAGAATATTAAATTTTTCACTTTTATTTACCCAGGATTATGACAATCTGCACTAATATTTTTACTACTTGCTCTTCTTATCTTTACTATTTCTGCATAAGGCTTACTCAGATACCCTCCTTATTACTTTTGATATTAGTCTCTCATCAAATTCTTATGTCTGCTTTACTTTTATTGGTGTTCTTGTCCTTGATGTTGAGCATATGATGTCCCGGCCACCGGTCGTGGTATTCTAGGTCTCATGTCTTTGACGGAGAGAACCACTAATACATTTTGGGTTTGACAACCCAATGGGAAGGAGGGAAAACCATATATTTAGTAGTGGTTTCGTAGTCAATGACAGCTACTGCCCTCCCACCTTCCCCTTCCCATGCACATGCACAACTTGATATTACATTAGAGAAAGAGATAACACGCCTCACGACGCTTGGTGACTGTGCACGGGAAGCCATCTTGATTAGCAGCGCGAAATTCAAATAACATTATCTATCTATATATTATTATTTTTCGTGTGGTATCTGATTCCATGACGTTCCTTAGGAACTAATTAAGGGGTATCTCCTAGGATGATTATATCTATTATTCGGTTGCGATATAAGCAATCTCCGGGGTCCCATAGGACCCGGAAAAGCCCTAATGATAGATTAGGCTCTCTCGTCATTGACTACGGAACCACTACTAAATATGTGCTTTTCCTTCCATCCCTTCGGGTTGTCAAACCCACAATTTAGCAGTGGTTCCGTATTCAATGACGGCTAGTGCCCTCCCTCCATCCCCTTCCCATACACATGCCCAACTTGATATAACTGTTATGCCCTGATTTTATTCAGGTTTAGCTATTGGGTAAGGTGAGTTCTTTCGAGACTGGAATATCAGAGTTCATACAGTTACATGCAAAGAATACAATAGAGGATACATATAACACCAAAATATAGTTTATAGAACAGTTTATTCGCTTAAGCTCTAAGGACATACATATATTAAAATAAGAATGCACTAAACATGAGAACTATAATAATACAACCACCTATTATTCTTCCAGCACGATCGCGGATCTAGAAGGAGCTCAGTTATATTCAAGCTATTCAGTGAATATTAATTTCACAGTAATCTAATAGTTGTATCGTTAAAGGAAATGATAATATTGAAAATAGTTGAATACTCAAAATTCACTAAATATTTCAGTCAGATTAAGTAGTTATTTTAGACGGGGATAGGTAGAGTTAATAGGGTAGGATGCCCTACACTTTAATCACCTTGCACACTGGTGTATATTGTTAAAACTTAAAAATTGAGAATTGTGGACTCTAACTTATTCCGCTCTTATCGAAATTATGGCAGAGTCGATAGTGGTGAATTTTGGCTTATTTGAATTTTAATTGTAGCTTCTCGTAGAGTCGAGAGTCGTGTACTAATACTTAGTTTAACACTTGTACATTTGTATAATTATCGAGTCTGTATATTTATTAGTGGCCCCTAAATCATTGACGATATGCCTATTAATATAATAGCCTCCATTCAAGCGCCCGCGGTAGCCAGTTTGAATCTACCGCCGCGGGGAAGAACGGAGTATCCGTCATAAGGGTAACGCTTATTCTCTTATGGAATCGTCTTATGATTGGGTACCCGCTACGAAAAAGCTTTCGTAAAAATTAAAAAGTAAAACTTTACTTAATAATTGTTATACTACAGCTTTCCATCTCGTGGATTTCTTGTAAGGACTTCCTTGACGCTGCTTCCCAAGCCGCCATACTTTCTTCCTCTCCCCGCGGGCAACCGGTCTGGACGTGTGACGCCTGCGCTCCGCCACATTCTTCGTTCGCTCGCTTCTAGTGAGTCCTTGCTCATTTGTATATATCTGAGTTGTATTGAACAGGGTTTAGATTAGCTAGCACAGGCTGCCCCATTGGTATGCCCGCAGGGAGTGTTAAAATAGGGTACTATTGTTCAGGCGCCTACGACTCCTCCAGGATCAGCACCTCATGTGTTTTTTGTTTTTGTTTCTATGCGCCTTAGCTGTTGCTCTTACTAACTAGTTAGGAGGCTACTATCTTCGCAAGAAATAATGCTTCAGGCGACTTCATAGCGACTATGAGGTAGTTGCATTTTTTGTTTTTAGCAGACGCTCTAGTCTAAGGGTTGCCACACATGGTGCGGAACCTTCTAGCGTCCGAGTCTGCGTGCGGGCCCCTCTCGTGGGCCTTATCTTCTCGTGCTACGACTGTGGGTCTTCAGGAGTAAGTTTCTACCAAGATGATGATTCTACGAGCCTTGTGGCCAGCCGCAATAGGGTCTCCTGAGTGGGCTAGGGGTAAGTTTCTACCAAGATGATGAGTCTACGAGCCTCGTGGCCAGCCTCAGTAGGGGTCTCCTTAGTGGCTAGGGGTACTATATTATTTTTGTAACTACAAATATATGTGTGTCGCCCCTTGGGCTCCCTCTTTCCCATGTCTCAGTCACATGTTTTGAGGGACGAGTGACGTCCTGTGTTGGGGGTGGACGGTTGGTCGGTCTTATTGTTTAGACGATTTTCCGGGTTTGTTTGTCCCCACCGGCCCTCTTTCTCAGTATCGAGGCCATCGTCCCCGCCGGTCAAGGCGGTCGGATATCTTCCAACTAACCCACTGTAGTGCTTTACTACACCCCTTCCCCGGCGGCCATGCTGAGTCTGGCGGGAAGGATCTCGATACCATCGAGTTTGGACTCACCCTGTATATTCTGTGTATTGCTGCCATCATCTCGTCTTACAGACGAGAAAGGCACCAAATTTCCCAGCGTGGTGTGCTGGACCACGAACCTCTCGGCAGAGATTCTAATTCCCTAGGGAGTAATCTCGGTCTGCCGAGTGAACTCGCCCAGAACGACAGCCTCACGCGGCAGGACTTCAGACGCCCGGCGCAACAGTCTACCGCTGATATACTAGCTAATTCAATTAATCAATACTAGTAGAGGCTAGCACGACTCCAGTCGCCCGGCGCAATAGCCCAACGCGGATATACTATCTATCTAATCCACTTAGTCAAGGATAGTAAAGTGCTAAGGTATTAATGGCCAATGACACTTTGTCACAGGTAAGCAGTTCAAGAATTGAAAAACCTATGTTTTCACTTGCAGGTCCAGCAGGGAGTTAGAGTAGCAGTGGCTATAACTAATTTTCCGGCGAACTTAAGGTAGGATGTGTAAAACCTCTCAGGTTATCCTTATGAGCATTGATTCCTGGAAATTTTTATTTCCAGATCTCTTCACATCGTGAGCAGCACAGCAGAGGAAGGAACCGTCCCTGGCGGGGTGGGGTGGTTTAGTTCCATCTTGCCTGTTTTCACATTTGGGCCACACCTACCCGTTACTCACGTTCCGTTAATTGCACACTGTTTAACATGGATTATGAGCAGGGATGGGTCTAAGTTTCTCTGGACTTCCCAGTAAATGCCCGGTGGGCTTAGATCTTTATGCGGAATGGTTGAGTTTTCAAGATCGTCCGTGCCTAGTGGCCTTGATCGATTAAAACTAAATTTACCTCCTATGCCAGATGAGTGGCGACTGTAGAGTTAATATGCGAGGTCGCAGACCGGTTACAGCTCATTCTGCTTTACTCATTCAATAAGAATTCCCCAGGGTCACAGTCGATGCTTTTCAATACAGCTAATACTCAACATTTAGTTAAGCAGTTAGCCATTAGCAGTGATTCGGAAGCCATTGAGGTAAATCCCCCCACCCCCTCTCCAACACAAGAACTCGCCCGGCATCGCCAGACGCCCAGCCTAGATCGATACCCAGTCGGATCCCAAGGATTGGTCGAAGGTAAGGGTGGTTCAACGAGTATCTCAAACAAAGCTCACTAAAGTTGATTTGCCTTGCCTCAAGGAGGAACGATTAGCTTCACCTTACACAGCCACAGGGCAGGACCGCAGTTCAGCAGCCGTCGGACTTGGCTAGAAAACTCCCGAGTGGGGAATATGTTAAATCAAGCCGGTAAGTAGGCTTATAATTTATCGCAAGGCAAGTCGGGGAGATGACTCAAAATTTTAACTTAAAAGTCAAGCCGGCGAGACGGCTCAGACTTCTATCCTACCCTAAAGTAAAGCCGGTGAGACGGCTCAACATTTTATCTTATTTTTCGATATATATATCATGGTTTCAACTACACGATATTAACACCTAACGAGCGGCCTAGGCGGTAAATAATATGTAGCCACCAGCGGGATGTTTTTACCCAAAATAGGGCTGTTTACGTGATCATTTTCATGCCTAAATAAGATCCAGAGCGTAAAACAAGTATCTATCCCTGAAAGGGCATAAACAGAGCTTTCCAATGACACCACAACGATCCTTGTATGACCGCTAGTTTTCTTGCAACAACCGCGCAACACGAGTGCAAAAACCATGTAATTCGGTACTTTCCCCATATAATTCACTATGTAGCGAGTGTGAGAGGGTGGAGGAGGGTGGGATTCTTGTCAGTTTGTCCACCGCGGTGGTCTGGAGCAGTCATACGCTCGCTACTCTCCTGCCACCACTTGTCTCTCTCTCTCAGCAACATTACGTGCTGAAATTGCCACACACACGACTTATGTTGTGAGCCGCCACATAGTCCAAATTTCTTTCACTCGACATATGATGCGCGCCGCCAGTTAAGGGTTAAGGATAAATGGTACGAAGTAGGATGTGTACAGTTGAAGGTTAAGGACATAAGTCTTAAAACAAGGGTTCAAATTGTATATTAATTATGTTGGCCAGGTAGCAAGGATGTTCTTAGAAACCAATTTCATTGTATCTAATGATTATATTCCTTACACAGGTACCTGGAAGTCTCCAGGTCCAGTTCTACCAGCTGGAAAGGTTCATGTTCACTACCTCGCACGCCCCCCCTAACTACGTTTAAGGCAATCCCATGGGTGACAGTACTATCATTAGATATAACTCGAATTGGATAATCCCTGATAGACCCTCCTCGGCGGACAACCGGGCACTTAAGACCTGTGACAGCACTATGAGTTCAAAATTCTGCGGTTGTAATAACGCTATCCTCCGCCGGTAGTGGGGGCATTTGACCGGAAGACTAGTTGTTTTTCCTACCCCTCGTCAACTTGTGATGGCGGGGTCTAGTAACTAAGTACTTGTCCAACTTCTCAGACATTTAGGTACCAATTTTATGAATAGACGGCATGACCAACGAACTTATCACTCCTTTTTTCCGGCCACCAGACTCCACGGGAGTTCCGTTATTTAAGAGGTCACGTTCCGACAGGGGTGTTCGCTCCCTTTTGGCGGGGTTAAAAAAGTAACATCCCAAAACTTAGTGAGGCAGGCTGATGACTCAGGTCACGGGCACAGGTTTAGCGACTCAGTGTCCTCTAGCTTCAGTTTCTTCCTTTCCCCTGTGGATGGATATGGAACAAGGAAGGTTACATAGACATGGTTGGGAAAACTTAGACTGGATAAAATGTGAGTCTTTTTACCCAAAATATACTCTAGGGAGTTGGCCCACCGGAGTTCACTATCTCCCGGCCGACACACCACGTAAGAATGGGCGAGCTACATCGCACCTATTCCCAGGTTTTCGAATGAAAACTCTTTTCGGAGAGTAGTACAGACGATCAACTGAGGCATTAACCAGACTTTCCTAACCAAGATGTCTCCCCATAATTGACCTACATATGCCGCGTTTTGAGGAATAATAGCTCATAACGCCAGGTTGGATAACCCGAGGATTTTCGCTTTAATGCTAAATTTCGGGTTCATAGAACAGAATTGATATAGCACGGAAGAAGCCGTAAAAAAAAACACCGGCCGAGCGGTCAGGTGAGGTGACTACTATCTGTTTCCAGCTCACGCGCCAAAATAGTACAAGTGCCAGTCGGGACTATTATAATCTTTACTAATTTTCACGCTACAATAGGGTTCGTTCCCCAGTGATAGACGATGAGCTGGCGCGGTCTACACATTTTCTATCTTACCGGCGGATATGGATTTATACCCTGGGGTAGATTAAGTGTAGCCCCGTAGAATCGGACACTGACTGCATCTCCGACACAATAACAATCGCAGATCGTTTCGTTTGTCCCAATCTTACCATCGAATCTCTTAGGTCAGGATTCCAGGTAAACTGGTTATGGTCTAGTAGATTTTAACACTTGACTGTCTCCCCGGTACAGGAGAAGTCATAAACTAACTAAGCCCCCCACTAAAACTTAAAATTTAGTCGTAAGAGTCACCTACGTTGATAATGTGTCCGGTTCATCCAGACTCAATCTCACCGTCCAAAACGTTATTTCGATCCGTGATCCGGTATTGGATGAAATTTGAAATGTTCGTTCCGCCGTACGCACCCTGCTTTATAACGGTGCTCCCTTGGACGTATCACCAGACTTTAGCACAATTAGTGGAAAGTAGTGATGTCCCCTCAGGGTTGACTCTGACATACCAAGTACAAGACCCCTCGTGCCGTAGTGGGTTACTGGTCCACTTAACCCGGGCGTAGTCCAATCTCACCGGGTTCACTCTGTTCACAACACAATCACACACGTACAAGTCAATATGAGATTCAGATCAGATTTACGTATCTGCCACGCAGTGGAAGACGTTTTTCGTCCTGACAGAAGCCTTTTTGGCATATCTCAGTACGGACAAGTTTCAACAAATTGTTGCTAGGACAAGCGAGCTTCGGTACTAGATCTTTTTTTTAGAAAAGTCCTCTTCAACCTAAACATGGCTCCAGGCAGTCCTAACTATTAAGTCCTATAAGTTTTGTTTTCTTCTTTGATTAAAATCACAAAATCACATGAATGGAGTCCCTCGCTGGTTGGCTCATGAGGGGAGGGCACAACTACAGATACTATACCTCAAGTAAGATTATTGATCTGGATTCACCGCCGGGATAACCGGACAGGAGGAAATTCCAGAAGTCGACTCTTGGAGTTAATGAGCGGTTAACGGGAATTATAGCGGAACACTCTTAACGAGTCTTAAATGGATATACCACTCTTTTAAACGCTCTAGGGTTGAACCAGCACCACGGTTGTCTTGAGCGCGTTCTTATCCTCAGCCGTAGGTAGGTTTAATACAATAGCTTCGGAAACGGGTGCTTTTTGCGCGGCGGATTCGGAGTTTTTGTTCCACTCCACGGAGGTTCACTTCAAAGCAATTAAGTACCTATTTTCCACCCATAGACCTTCAAGCTATTGGTGCCACAATTGCACAAACATAAAAAGCGTTTTCTGAGGTCCAGTCTGAATTCAGCTTCTGGTATTCAGATACGTGGGTCAACGAGGTCAAGCGGTGCTGGTCAGTAAAGTTTTTGCAAAGTTGTCAGACTACCTGGTCTGCCGGGCACTTTCAGTGTCTGAGCAATTCCCATCATTCATGGGGGGCTCAGACATTCTGTTTCGATGACCCTAAAAGGAATTTGGTGTTTATAGTTAACACCTGCTTTGGCCGACCCCTCGGGGCTGGCTCGCCGCTTGTCACTAATCCCCGACGGGAATTGGGACATGACGATCTTGTTTACAACTCTACGGTGGGGCCCCGCCAGGTTTCACTATATCCCGGCATCCACCCGTAAAACAGTATGAACAGAACTCTGGCAGTGAACTCAATTTTCACTTTTCCTGGCGTTGGCCTACACATTGGAATGATCGTAACTGTCCCTTCCATCCCGGCCATACCCTACATACACAGTAGCACAGTCACTAGATCCCGGTATTACTGGACCTGTGTGCACGTTAATAGCAGTCACTAAATCCCGGCATTACTGGACCTGTGTGCACGTTATCCCGGCGTTTCGCCTAAACGTGGAATGAACGTATCTGGTTTTTTGCCCTACACCCACAGTAACACACCGGTCAATAGATCCGGGTGTTGACCGAGCCTTAGGCAGGTCCCTGTTTGGATGTAAGTTGGTATCCGGCTCTTCGGTGGCTAATTAAGCTCGGAATGACCCAAGTCCAATTTAAGACCCTGGTAGACTAGACCTCCTCTTAACGGTCAGGCTAGTCTTTTATGGTTATAGAAATAGTGGAAGCCGACTGAACTGAAACCTCAGGATCGTTCACATTCCCTTTTTCTGGATACTATTGCCCTTCAAACTAATTCATTCGTGAATTTACAGAATCACGCGGCAACAATATGAGGCTCCTTCCCCTTTTTGGATCCTCGTTTTTCCGCAGATGAAGTAATTAGTCTTTTGGGTCCAGTTTTTCACTTCACGTTATGACCAGCCTTAGGGCGTCTTTCTGTACCTTCACGGCCACAAACGAGCCGTGTGTTTTCCTAATGTTTTCAGGTTCCCGATGTTCACAAGATCGAGCTAGTCACCGTCATGAATACCCGGTTCCATATCCAAAGCATGTTGATGGGATTTTTTCCCGGCCTAGCCAGCCGGGCCCTATCACGGTTTTAGCTTCCCTCTCTCTCTAGCGAATCCAAGTCAACCCAGTGACACGGAGTGGCAGAGTGTCTGAAGGTATGGTACTTTAGTTGTAAGTTACTTTCACGAGGTATAAAAGAGGGGGGGGCGGGGAGGTACTGGAAGACCAGCCTTCAAACCCGCCGGACAGGTGGGACGTGGGCAAGCAACGGGCACAAGCACAAAAACGAGAAAATTAAAGCAACAATGAAAACAAATTTTTCTGTGTGCTGACTTTTCAGGACTGAATGGAAAGTCCAGGAAGATGATGTGTCCTCTATAGTACATTAGAGACAAATTCATAACCTTCCGATGATCTGGCATGATCTTAAGTTCCTTAGCCAATGGCAAGAAATCAGGTATCCTAATTATTCTTATCTCTTGGATACGTACCCCAGAGGTTGAAATACGCATGTACTTACCTCAACTCGGGGACTGGGCAAAGTTACGAATTGGAGTTTTCTTCCTCTCAGATTTTGGGAAAAATCTTCCATGAATGGCATAGCTAGCACTAAGCTGGGATCTCCCAACCGTTCTTTCTTGACACGAGGCATGTCTATGGCTCTGGATAAACCAAAACACTGCCCGATGTGGCATTGCGGCGGCAGGTCTAGTTAGTCCATGTGCTTCTACACAGTAAAGTTAAATCTTACAAGGAAGAAGGAGGGGGGGGGGGGTTTCCGGTAAGCCCAAAGACTCCTAGAGCCCCTCCGCCGGATATTGTGATAAGATCACGAGCCGTGATACTCAATAAGTCGAGCTGGTTCTACTGCTCAAAAGTTTTGACTTTTAATTTTGAAGATATCTACAACTATTTAGTATAAACAAAATGTAAATTTGTACAAAAAGTACAAATATTGTTAAGGTCAGAATATAATCCAAAGAATTATAATTCAGTAAGCCGTTGGTATGGGAATACAGATATGTCCCCAGACAACAATAGGACGGATCTCAGAGTGTAGACCCGGCCAACTATAAGCAGATATTCTTCGAAGTAACGCACTGCTTTCCTTTTCTATTTTTATAATTATTGTATGCAAGCAATGAAAGCTTAAAGAAATTGTTATACAGATTCTTTGTCTCTACCTAAAGTAGTTTGTTAGTTGTTTTTTATATTGTCACGAATGTCCCCCTCCAGTCTTAAGATATCAGGCATATCGTCAATGATGGAGGGGCCACTAATAAATTATAGGTTTGATTCCCGGAGGGAAGAAAGAAAACCTAATATTTAGTAGGGGCCCCGCAATCATTGACGATGTAGGGCCCTCCCATCCATCCCCTTCCCATTCGCTTGATGTCTTGAGGTTAATCTTAATATGTCAGTGAAGAAAGTATGGTGGCTTGGGGAGCACGTCAAGGAAGTCCTTACAAGAAATCCACGAGATGGAAAGCTGTAGTATAACAATTATTAAGTAAAGTTTTAGCAAGGGTTTAAGAGTCAATATTAACAAAACCAAGGTTATGCATTGCAGATTGAGACGAGGCAATGTGGAAAAGAGCGGTGCATACCCATGTGCAGTGTGTGGAAAGGGAGTGGGCGTTAACTCAATTCAATGTAGCATCTGTCGGTGTTGGGTACACCATGGGAGTAAGCGCTGAAGTAGAATAAAGGGATCCCTGCCGAAGGATAAGTCAGAAATAGAGAAATTTGAGTGCGTAGTGTGCAAAGGCGAGCTTGTGTTAAGTGATGAGCCTGTTGGCTGTGAATTTTGGAAATGAGTCATTGGAGCTGGTGAACAAGTTTTGTTACCTAGGAGATACCATCTCTGCCGGTGGTGGGGCCGAGGCTGCCACTGTTGCTAGAATTAGGTGTGGCTGGGGGAAGTTCAGAGAACTGCTGCCAATCCTGAACATGAAAAGAATGCCTCTCCCCCTGAAGGGAAATGTGTATGCCTCATGTGTTAGAAGTGCAATGATGTATGCCTCAGAAACATGGGCCGTTAAAGTAGAGGATGTCAACAGAATGGAACGTAATGAGATGAGAATGGTGAGATGGATGTGCGGGCCAGGCTACAGGATAAAATAACAAATGTTGAGCTGAGGAGACGTTTAGGTATAAAGAGTACTAGCAGGGGTACCCTGCGTTGCCCGGGTTTAAATTTAATAATAATACTGTACCACCATAATCACCATCACTACTACCACCACTACTGCTACCATAATCACCATCATCAATCACTACTACCACAATCATCACAATACTACTACTACCATGACACCACTACTACTACCATAATCACCATCATCAATCACTACTACCACATCATCACAATACTACTACTACCATAATCACCGGCCTCGACCTCCCTATGCCTCATTAAACGGCGACCTCGATTTCGGCCGCTAAATGACCTCCGATTTTGGATCTGACCTCATCCTTACCCCCATTATGAGGGGCTGCGAACAACTTTCGTTCCATACACCTTTTCGATCGGAGGCCTCCTTCTGCCCCAAACGGCCATTTAAAAAAACAAAAAATCAATTTCGGCCTCGAAACGACCTCCGATCGTGGCCTCGCCCCCTCTATGACCTGACCCAGGTCAATTGACACCCACATGCAAAGTTTCAGCTCCCCAGGTCCAAAACTGCGGCCACCTATTAAGAACACACAGACAAACAGACACACGAACTGATTTAATAATATAGATTAGCGAGGTGATGCGTACAAGTAGACAGGGATGGTATGGACATGTGGAGAGAATGGATGAACAAAATTGGGTGAAAAAATGCAGGTCTGTGATTGTGGAGGGAGCTGCACCAAGGGGTGGGGACCGAGGAAGATCTGGGATCGGACTATACGTGCCGATCTCAAATCCAAGAACTTGACAAGTGAAGCAGCCCTTAACAGGGTTGCCTGGAACGCCGCCATTAGGACAAGAAACTGAAACTGCACGTATGTGTGGAACACTCAGTCTTAACATTTTATGTATGTATGTATGTTTTACGAAAGTTTTTTCGTAGCGGGTACCCAATCATATGACGATTCCATAAGAGAATAAGCGTTACCCTTATGATGACGGATACTCCGTTCTTCCCCGCGGCGGTAGATTCAAACTGGCTACCGCGGGCGCTTGAATGGAGGCTATTATATTAATAGGCATATCGTCAATATCGCCCTACTAAATATTAGGTTTTCTTTCTTCCCTCCGGGAATCAAACCTATACTATGGACTCGAGTAACTTAACCCTCTCCGACATATGATGCAATTTTGAGCCGATTGGGGATACTTTAAAGCCTTTGTTACCATCAGGGGTATTTAGAAACCTTTAGTTTAGTTACTTCAACCTCTGCAGTTGTCTTTGAGTTAGCTGTGGGCAGAAAACTAATTTTGGAGAGGTAATTATAAGAGTGACCGAACTCTATTTCTTATTGCTAATCTGGCAACCTCTGCATCATATGTGCGTGAAAGGGTTAACACTTTTGATGATTTATCTAAAAATAAGGAATTCGAGGGACTCTAACTTATTTCTGGTTAGTAGGAATTTGGTAGAGTCAAGATTTATCTGGACTCTAACTTATTTCTATAGACACCGTGCGCACTGGTGTTTTTCAGTAGGTTAATACTGAGGAACTCTGATTCACTTTTTATCTCGTCATTTGGCATCGACTTAATTCACTTTTCTCAATGTTGATTTATATAGTTACTGAATTCATTTACTACTTGTAGTCTTCTGAGTCTCCGTAGGCCGTCTAGGTTGACCGGTTGTGTGGAGTAGGTTACAGATGGGTTAATGGGCTTGAGGTCTTGAATGTGGCTCCGTAACTATAATTAAATCGTTGGGCACCCCATCGGACTAACGCGAGTATTTTGGTAAGAATACTCGTCTATCCTGACCGTTATATTAACCGTTGATGAAATTCCGTTAAGGTACTGTACTCTTGGAATAAGGTCTTGAATATAGTGCCTCAGTTATGACGAAGTAGCACTATATCGGGCTAACGCGAGAAGACTGGAAGTGTCTTTCTCGTATGCCTCTGACCCTTATAAGAGGTTCAAGGAACTTGGGGTGGTGTTTAAACCTTTTAATTGCAAAGTCTAATGGTATGCTCAGACGAAATGCACCTAGGACTTGTGTGTGCAGAGTGCCTCTGAAGATATCTCGCCAAGCCCTTATTTCACAAGTGACCGTGGTATGCCAAGGTACCTCGTGAAAAGGTGGAGTGCGGTGTTTAAACCTTTTAGTTGCACTAGTCTAATGGATGCCAGTAGACTAAGTACACCTAGGACTTTTATGCAGAGTGCCTGTGAGGGTTTCTCGCAAGCCCTTACCCGCACAGGAGATCGTGGTATGCCAGATCTCTTGCGAGGAGTTAGAGTGTTAACTTTTAATAGTAGAATATTGAAAGGTAGGTATACCTGCGTCCTTCAACTCTCTACTATTAAGAGTAGAACCTATTAAAAGGCGTCTTATCTTAATTACTGGTATGCCAGTAATAACAAAGATCCTTTCAGTAGGACACGGTACCCTAGAAAAGGTTTCTATGTTAATCACTGGTATGCCAGTAATAACAAAGATCCTGTTACTCAGATACAGTTATAGAGTGTTTACTTTTAATAGTAGAATATTGAAGGGTAGGTATGCCTGAGTCCTTCAACTCTCTACTATTAGGACTAGAACCTATAAAAAGGCGTCTATGTTAATTACTGGTATGCCAGTAATAACAAAGATCCTTTCAGTAGGACACAGTAACCTAGAAAAGGTATCTATGTTAATCACTGGTATCACTGGTATCCTGGATACGCCGTGGGACCACCTCCCGGAACTGCCGACCATGGATGGCTGCCGACCCTCCCGTCCGGGGACAAGATCACCGACAGTGGAGGACAGCAGGCTGCCGACCGTGGGGAGCAGTTTCCGGGAGCCAAACCGCCACAACTATCCCCTGCCGGGGCTGTTCGGCCAGGCAGCTTAGGGAACAACAACAACAACATCACTGGTATGCCAGTAGTAACAAAGACCCTATTAATAGGATACAGTTACCGCATCTGCAATAATAAACTTTTGAAGTGTAGGTATGCCTGGATACTTCAACCTTTTACTACAGAAGGTACAGCATATTAGAGGCCTCTATGTTAACTGATGGTATGCCACAATTAACAAAGATCCCTTAATAGGATTTTTAACTCCTCAGACAAGTAGATGTTCGGTATGCCGTCTATCCAACTGAGTGGGAGGGTAATCTTGAGGTTCCTTACTTGGTATGCCAGTAATAAGTAGCCTCAAAATTGCTTACTCCTCTCAGATTTCCCTGGCATAGTGTTGATGATTACTGCGGGGTACTCGTACACCCCTTGAGGGGAGCAAGTGCGAGAGCGTGCACTCTCTGTTGGTATAGAGAGTCTTTCTTGCTCTGTCGGGAGGTTACTTCTACTTTACTTTATTAATATACTCAGTGAGAAGGGAGTACTATACAAGGGTCATATTTTATATAGAAAGGGATTAGGTAAAGGCTTATTCTTCATACTATAGAAAAGAACAGGTTCATGGGGTTCTCAGTATAATATAACCTTTGTACATGGTGAAGTCTTCTGGGGCTTTGAATTCCTGGCGGCGGATCTTGTTGACTGAGAGAACAATGGAATAAGTGAAAGTATGAATGTGCATCAGGGAAGTCAATATAAAGGAGCATTCTAATATAATTACAATCTATATATAGGAATACAGTAATAAAAAAGTGATCATATTTTCAATATATAGGCTATACGAGCAAGTATTTCGAGAGGTTGGTTCTCCCGGCGAGCGTATGTTGGTACTCCTGGCAAGCGTATGTTGATACTCGGAATAAGTGAGGGCTATGATGCGCAACAAATTAACAAGGTATTTGTAGCTTAGTAAATCTCATACATTAAGGAAGGCAATGTGGCTTGTTTATTATTATAATAGCGTAGTTGTTGTTGTTGTTGTTGTTCCCTAATCTGCCTGGCCGAACAGCCCCGAGTCCCTGAGGAAGGCCATGGCCACGATCGGGCTTTCCCACAGAGCTCTCATTGAGTGTAGGTTGTGTTATTGGCGTAAGTGGTTGTGTGAAATGCAGTCTTCTATGATGTGTTTAATGGTATGGGGTGCTGTGTTACATCCCGGGCAGGCATCGACAACGGAGTCATCCAGTCTCTTCTGATAGCTCAGGAGAGCTGGATGGTGTCCGCATCTCAGCCTGGCCAGGTGGACTCTGTCCTCGCGAGGGAGGGAGGATTCGGAAGGATGGATTTCGGGAGGTCGTGCATGCAGCTGCGTGTTGTCTGTGAGTGAGTGGATGGATTGGCGAGAGATATGAGTATGGATGTGCTTCTGGAAGTTGGTTCGGGGTGGGCAGGGAGGGAGAGAGGACAATAATTGTGTGTGATACCGTGTACTGGGTGTTGTTTTGATATTTCTTGGTGTCTGTGGGTGTGTTGCCATGTAGTTTAGTGGGTGGTCTTGGTTCATGGAGGCTGCTGCCAGGAATTGAGTGCCTCTCATGTCCAGATGGTCTTTGACTTTGAGGATTTTGGTTTCTTGATGTAGATGATCTGTGGGTGCAGTAGCTGTGCAGCCTGTAATGATCTTCAGGGCTTTGTTTTGAATAGTCTGTAAGGTCTTATGATGTGTTTCAGCTAGGTTAGAAGCCCAGGCTGGGCTTGCGTATTCCATTACTGATCTTATGTATTGTTTATATACTGTGGTGGTAGTTTCTTTGTTGTGTCCAAATTTTGTGTGAGCAAGTGACCTGAGGGCGTTAAGTCTGGGTGTCAGTTTCTTTTTAATGTTTGTGGTGTGCTGTTTGAATGTCATATGAGTATCATATGTTACTCCTAGGATTTTGGTGTGTGTGTATGTGTTAGGGGTGTGTTGTTTATGGTGAGTTGAGGGATGTATTCGTGTTCACCTGTCCAGCTTGTGAGCAGGGTTGCGGTGGATTTGGCTGGGGCTAGATTAAGTCTGTTTGTAGTGCACCAGCCATGTAGTGTTGAGATAGGGTTGAAGGAGATCTGTTGCTCTTCTTGGGTCATGGTGTGTGCATGTGAGTGTTATGTCATCTGCATAGGAGGCTAAGTTTATTTGGGGAGTATTGGGTGTAGTTATATCGTGCATGTACAGATTGAAGAGTGCGGGCGATAGGACGGATCCTTGTGGGACTCCGTTTGGAAAGTTTCTGATTTTAGATGACTGACCGGCAAAAGATACGTGTGCACATCTGCCTGCTAGGAAGTTGGCCAGCCACCTTTTTGTGTTGTTGTGCATGTTTGTGTTGTATATTTTGTTTGTTAGGTTGTGGCGGGGGATGGCATCGAAGGCTTTACTAATGTCAAGTGTGGCTAATAGTGATCTGTGTGGTGGTCTAGCTGAGTTGATGCCGTCAAAAGCTCTTTGTGTAAGGTCTGTGAGAAGAGTGTTTGTGGAGTGCAGTGGCCTAAAGCCATGTTGTGTTGGAGCTAGGGGTAGGTCGGGTGTAATTAGTTGTAATACTAGGCGTTCCATGACTTTGGAGGGGGAGCAAAGGAGTGTGATGGGGCGGTGCGAGGAGGGTAGCGTGGGGTCTTTGTTGGGTTTGGGGAATGTGATGATGATACCATGCTTCCAAATGTCTGGTATTGTGTTGTGTGAATAGCTGTAGTTTGATATGTTAGTGAGTGTTTGTATGCCTTGTGGTCCCAGGTGTCTGAGGTGTATGTTGCTTATGTTGTCTAGGCCACAGGCGGGTGAGTGCTTGAGATTGTTGATGATATGCTTTGTCTGGTGATTGGTGAAGGGTGTATAGTCAGGGTCTGTGGGGAATTGTCTCTTACGTCGGATGACACGTCGGTCGTCTTTGTGAGGTTTTAGGTGGCTGACATGTGAGAAGTGATTGGTGAGAGTGTTTGCTTGTTGTTTGCATGAAGGAGTAGAGTCTGTTGTTGTGATTGCAGCATGTGATTGTGTTGTGTTGCTGTTGGAAAGTGTGATGCTGTTTAGTGTTTTGTAGAGTTTTTTGGGGTTTGTTTTGTGATCAAGTGTTTGTAGGAAGTTATTCCAATTTAGTTTGTGTTGTTCTTGTATTTTGTTGTTAGTTTGGGTGTTGAGTGCTTGAATTTGTTGTGTGATGTCTTGTGTGTGGGGTGCTGGGGAGTGTTTCAGTGTGTCGCGTTGTCTGATGAGGTTTTGAATTTCTGGTGTGAAGTTGGGGTTGTGTCTTTTTCTGTTACCTCTTGGAATGTGTTTCTTGTCAGCGTTTTGGATAGTTTTATTGAGTATGTGTACAGAATTGTTGATGTTAGTGATGGGTGTACTGTTTAGAGTTGTGAAGTGTTGTTCTGTCTCATTTGTAAATGCTTCCCAGTTAGCTCTTTTATAATTGGTGTATGTGTGTTTGTGGCTAGCTGGGGTGAGTCTGGTTTTGGTGGTGATAATGATCGGGAGGTGGTCAGAGCCTAAGGTTCTGACCACCCTCCAGGATGTTGTGGGGGCGAGTTCTGGGGAGCAAAAGGTGATGTCTGGAGATGATGGGTTATAGAGGGCTTGGTGAGGAATATGGGTATGTTGATGGATGTCGTTAAGGATGATGAGGTTATCTGTTTGGTTTTGTAGTACCAGCCCTCTGTCTGTGTCGGGGTTGTCGACAAACCAGGCCGACATCTTGGCGTTGAAGTCACCACCCAGGATGATGTGTGGGGTGTTTGTGATGTGTTGTAAGTGTGGTCTGTATTCATTTGGTACTGTAGGGGATGTTTGGGGAGGGATGTATGTGTTTATGATGGTTATGTTGGATTTGTTGCCAGTGCGTATTTTAATTGATTGTATTTCTGTTGTGTTATCATTTGGGGGGAGGAGGGATTTGGTTTGTACACTGGTTACTATGTATGATATTTCATTGTGTACCAGGGTGACGAGTCCACCGCCCCCGCCGACAGCCCGGTCTTGTCTGATGGTGGTGAAATTATGAAATGTGGGTGTTTTTTGTGATGTACGGAGTTTTGTTTCTTGTAAGATGGCAATGTGTATGTTGTGTTGTTTGATGAAGTGTGAGAGTTCGTGTTTCTTTGTGTTAATGCCATCTATGTTCAATTGGAGAATGTTAATGTTATGTGCACGATGTATGTTGGGTGCTGCTGCACGAGGATGGGGTGGGGGTGAGGGAGGGGCTGGAGGTTGGGATGGGTGAGGTGGGGGTGGGGATTGGGGAGCAGGAGATGGGGGTTGGAATGGATTAGGATGGGGTGTGGTGTGTTGAGTTGAGGATGTGGATGGTATGGGAAGGTTAGGTGGGTTAGGGAGGAGAGGTGGACGGGTTTTAGGGTGGGGGAGTGGATGATTTGGGAAGGCTAGGTGGGTTGGGGAGGAGAGGTGGATGGGTTTTAGGCGAGGGATTTGACTGGGAGAGGGAGGGGCATGAGGAACAGGTCCAGGTGTTCGTGTAGTGTTTCTTGGAGGCAAGTGTTGTACAGGTGAAGTGGGTCCAGTTCCTGCATGAATTGCAGAGAACTGAACCCTTAGTGTGGCGACTCGAAGTGATGGGTTTTGAGCAAGTTGGACATAGGTATGTGTACGTGGGTCCTGGGTTGCTCTCAATGTCTCAATGTAGTAATGAGAAGGCATGTGAATATATGTCGTGGGAGAAAATAAGAAAGACATATTATCTAATCTGTATTATATTGATTTTACATAAGTAGTTAGTGCTGGTATTATAGTACAATGGTTGTATTTTACATAAGTAGTTAGTGCTGGTATTATAGTACAATGGTTGTATTTTACATAAGTAGTTAGTGCTGGTATTATAGTACAATGGTTGTATTTTACATAAGTAGTTAGTGCTGGTATTATAGTACAATGGTTGTATTTTACATAAGTAGTTAGTGCTGGTATTATAGTACAATGGTTGTATTTTACATAAGTAGTTAGTGCTGGTATTATAGTACAATGGTTGTATTTTACATAAGTAGTTAGTGCTGGTATTATAGTACAATGGTTGTATTTTACATAAGTAGTTAGTGCTGGTATTATAGTACAATGGTTGTATTTTACATAAGTAGTTAGTGCTGGTATTATAGTACAATGGTTGTATTTTACATAAGTAGTTAGTGCTGGTATTATAGTACAATGGTTGTATTTTACATAAGTAGTTAGTGCTGGTATTATAGTACAATGGTTGTATTTTACATAAGTAGTTAGTGCTGGTATTATAGTACAATGGTTGTATTTTACATAAGTAGTTAGTGCTGGTATTATAGTACAATGGTTGTATTTTACATAAGTAGTTAGTGCTGGTATTATAGTACAATGGTTGTATTTTACATAAGTAGTTAGTGCTGGTATTATAGTACAATGGTTGTATTTTACATAAGTAGTTAGTGCTGGTATTATAGTACAATGGTTGTATTTTACATAAGTAGTTAGTGCTGGTATTATAGTACAATGGTTGTATTTTACATAAGTAGTTAGTGCTGGTATTATAGTACAATGGTTGTATTTTTAGTAATCATAATCATGAGAAAGAACAGAAGATTAGGTAGGCCTATAGGTTAAGGGCATTGTAGGTTGGTAACTTAGAGATTAATATTTTTAAGACACTGGGTCTTGATCAACATTAATATCGTACATACAAGATACAATGTACTTGATTACATCTTAATAATATACTTAATATTAGAGGAACTTATTTAACCTCTTAAAGAATGAAAACATAAGGTGATTTAACTAGTTGTTTTAGTCTAGTAGATAAACATGTAGAATGCATGTGAACATAGTATGATAATAGGTAAGTGTTTAATGCATGTGAACATAGTATGATAATAGGTAAGTGTTTAATGCATGTGAACATAGTATGATAATAGGTAAGTGTTTAATGCATGTGAACATAGTATGATAATAGGTAAGTGTTTAATGCATGTGAACATAGTATGATAATAGGTAAGTGTTTAATGCATGTGAACATAGTATGATAATAGGTAAGTGTTTAATGCATGTGAACATAGTATGATAATAGGTAAGTGTTTAATGCATGTGAACATAGTATGATAATAGGTAAGTGTTTTAATCTTAACATCTCTGTTGATAGGAGTCCTTTTCTTGTTGACTGAATACCAGTCTTCCTTTCTGGATGTTGTGTCTTGGGTGTGGTTTTTTAAATCGTCTTTCCTGGTGTCGGGGGACGTTCCATCATAATGGTTGCGACTCGGGCTTTCCTTGGTGTTGCCACGCGTGTTGTTCCTTGGGGCGTGTCTTGGGTGGTTTCGGTCTTCTCTCCTTTCCTTTTGTCTGTTTGGTGATCGCCTGGGTGTTGTATTTGTGGAGGTGACTTCTTGGTGTTGGTCTTTTCTGGTGTTGGTAGGTAGTTCTCTTTCGTTATCCCTTGTTGGTTGGTGTGCCGTTTTCTTTGTTGCTCGTTTCTTTCTTGGCTGATTTGAGGGATGGCTTTTCGTTTTCTGGGTATTTTAATAACATTAGAGGAAGAATTGCGCAAGATGGCACTGCTTGGCAACTGTGTATGGGAATCATATACGAGGACAAAACTGGCCTGATGTTCAAACTGAGTTAATCTTTAATTATATTTTATTTTAGTTTCTAGTGGCTTCCACAACAATGGCATACCTTAAGAATTATTAAAGGATAAAGGGTACCCCTAGGAGAATTATATGGTCCTCGACCTACAGTTATAAGGTTAAACCGGGTACTTAGGGACCTGAAAAAGGTCATATATTATATATAGGCTCTCATGTAATTGACTACTGAGCAACTGCTAAATATTAGGGTTTTCTTCATTCCCTTTGGGTTGTCAAACCCATAATATTGGCTGTACGTCATTGATTTCAGGGTCACTACTAAATATTAAGTTTTCATACATCCCTTCGTGAATCTAACATATAATGTTGGATAACATAGAGGCTATTACTAAATTGATATATTTGGACCTTACCGCACCAGACTCGAGCGGTAAGGACCAATCTGCGCGGGCAGTATCGTCTGAGTAGGGATTGATGTATTTGGACTTTACCGCAGCAGACTAATGCGCGGTAAGATCCAATCTGCATGGGTGGTATCATTTAGTGGGCACGGTATACAGACAGTAAAGTCCATAACTCAGGAGGCCATGACTTCAGCCGCTATAATGCCTTGACATTTGCACCTAATCACGATTCTATTTTGATGTATATCTACTTAATTTCATCTAAATTATATTAACCTAACCTAGTATTATTAGTAGAGGCTACTGCCTCCACCCTCCCGCTGAAAAGCCCATTAGTGCGGGTGCGTGGACGGAAGCCCCCTCTAATAATACTAGGTTAGGTTAAGGTTAGGTTTATCTAGGGTTAGGACAAGTTAATCTAGGTTAAGTTAGGTTAAACTAGGTTCAGTTAGCCTAGGTTAAATAGGTTTGGTTAAATAAGTTAATTTAATTTAATTAGCCATAAGTAAAAATTCATTGATTTTTTTTTTTTTTTTATTAGGCACGTCCGGCTTTTTTTTGGTAGCTTCCACATGTAGACGCACCCAAGCGCGCTTCGACAATAGTTGCCACCAATCATGGAAGAGGTGAAACATCATACTACCACAAACACATGAAATCACAAAACCCAAATACTGTACCTCAACTATTTATGGTAAAATATAAAAAACATAAATCATCATAGTTTTTTGCCGTATCAAGTTTTATATAGTGGCGCTAGGCTCCCTGCCATATACCCTAATTTTATGCATGTCACCTGAAAATATGTGTTGGAATAATGTTATTTTGTGTGTGTCAGGTGAAGCGTTCCGGCCCATTGACCCAGCCAGTGTTACACCTCCACACGACCTGTCCTCTTCTCGGGAACGTCTCCTGCCTGTCGGGATGGGTCAGTACAACTTACTTCACATCCTTAGGGGGCCTTCAGAGGAATCTTATTGGGCACCATGTGTTGGAATTCTTGGAAAAAGAGTTGGATGGGAAGAGTTAGCTACTAGCCTACTGTATTAATCTTATTGTCAAACTAGAACCCTACAGTACAATCTAATTCACAGCCATCAAGGTGTTGCAGATTAATTTTCAGGGGTAATATATTTGCAGGGGTTATTGCCAGAGCTAGAGAGGTTCAGCTAACCTAGGTTAGTAGTAAGATAAGTCAGTGGCTACATTGGATTGGGCTAGAATTGTTTACTTATATACCAGGTTATGCTAAGGTGGCTACATTACAAGTCTAAAACACATGAAAATTAAGAAAGCTATGCAAGGTACTTTCAACATAATGTTACTGAAGCAAGAAAGGTAGCATCTAGAGGCTTTGATCAACACAACATGAACATGGAATAAATGAGAAAATTAGATGAAGGAGTCTAGTTTCTAGTCTCTTCAAATTAAGTTTTCATCAAATTATTCTCCTCTAAGTATGATTTTTTAAATGTAACTAAAGGCTGCCTGTAATCACAAAATCGCAAAAGGACACTACAGCGGATCCCCCAGAGCTCAGTCTCAGAAATGTGATTGTGGGTACAGTCGCGCTAATAAGTGATGTCTCGGCACCATGTATATTTTGATCAATAAGTGGTATCAGCAATATCTAAGCTTCATTTCTTCATATCGAGTGAAATATACAAGCACGTTCCTACACTTAGCTACCCTATTCAACATCTGACAGACATTAATACAGCACAGAGCAAGCCAAACGTAATGACAGCTGGGACATGACTTATTATTGTGACCGTACATTGAGATGAAGAACGGGTGAAATTGCATAAATGAATGGAGAGAAACATAGAGTGGATGTATGTTGTGCCCAGGAGACCCAATGGAGAGGGGCGAGTTTAAGGTGGATAATTGGAAAGAATGAATGCTATAAGGTCTTATGGAAGGGAAATGAATGTGGTACAAGAGGGGCTGGGTTGTCTGGTGGCAGAGAGGTGGGTGGATTGTGTGATTGGAGCTAAAAGGTATAATGAAACACTGATTATGCTAGGACTGAATTATTATGTTCTCTCCACCAACCAACTTTACTCCTAAACTCGATTAATGAAATTAACAAACACATGTGGCAGTCCGGGGATTCGAACCTAGGATGCTCACACCGAAAATCAACACACTTATGCATTGCACCACGAAGACAGAAAGTAGGAGCGAGATATGTTTAATGTTTTGTCAGGATATGCCCTTAATTAGATTTAGGTAGAGTTGAATATATACACCATTCGAGGAGGAGCACTTTATTGACATTTTGGAGGCAGGTTTTCAGATCACTAACATACACTAGGGCCTTAGACGCCTTAAGTATCCGTCATGACAGGTGGGAGCGGCAGTGGGTGAGGTGATGAGGAGGCGGGGACGGGGAGGTCAGGGAGGGGGAAAGAGTAGGAGAGTTTGATATGTACAACTTATAGGTGAGAGCATGATGGTTCGGCCACTTAATACACAAATAATCGTAACAAAAATGTGTATTGGAAGTAGTTTACTTTTGTTGGTGCCACAGTAAAGCCCCCAATCTTGGCTTATTTGTCTGTTACGTTTGAAGCTTAATCTCGGTTGTTATTGAATGGGATTATTACGACCCCACCCCCGACCCCACACACACACACACACACCCTAACAAGTTTGAACCATCCTGACTGGGTGGGATGGTTTGGACACAAGAAAAGGATTGTTTGACCATATATTTCACGTTAATTAATATCACTTTAAAAGATCTGGGATAACTTTGCGCAGTGGCAGTATCATAACCAATGGGGACTTCCGAGTGACGTCTCTGCTGCGCCATAAAACTCAAAACAAAATGTATAGGGAAAAGTTTTCAACACAACATCTCTGGCGATAGTACCACACCTTGGAATTGGGTCTACCTCTCCTAGAGAGGTAACCAAGTTGCACCCAACCTGCCCGTGGTGGCCTCGCAGACACCTCATTAAAATTTAATTTTCTTTCTCATATTTTTGTTTGTCTTTTTTGGACCCTAGGGGTGATACAGACGGAGGCGGCGCTGCATGGGGCTTTTGTCCCAGTGAGTTTCTATTTGTCTGTTTTATCAAGAGTTTCCCCTTATTGTTAATTTTACACCGTATCAGTGAGTTTCTTTTTTCTGTTTCATCAGGAGGTTACCCTTATTGTTAATTTTACACTGTATTCATAATAAATATTGTTTGCATATCGGCCCGAAGTGCGATGCCCGGGTCACTAGTAACTTAGTAAGGGGTTCATGTGTGCCAGATGTAGTTTTTAGTACCACCCCCCATGCTCTGGACTTCCTGATAGTCTTTGTAAAGACTGCATTCTTCCAAAAATAAAATCATCCATTTGGATGGAGGTGGTTCTGTCACAACTGCCTGCCAGATGCCGAGAACGCACTAGTCAACTTGCAAGCTGCAGCAGATCTAAAGGACGCCATAGTGAGTGAAGTCTCTGGCGCCCTTGCTGCTGTGGTAAGTCAGATTGAAAAAATGGGGGACAGAATAACCAACCTTAAAACTAAAGCTGCCACACCAGACATTCCCTCGTTTGCCAAAATTGTCCAGCAAACGTTAAAAGATACTAAAAAGGAACCAACCAATTGCACCACAGAGGTGGTGGATGGTGGGAAGAAAAAAACTGTCTGGGACCATCAGGTCCTAATAATTAAGCCCAACACTAGTACCTCTGAACCTGAAAGACTACCTGATACTATGGCTATTGAGAATGCTCTGGCTGCAATCCCAATTATCAAATGTACTATAACTGGATCAGGTGCTTTAGTAGTACGACTTCCATCAAAGAAAGCCAAAGAGGACGCAGGGAGGGCCATCAACCAGTGTCTTGGGACTGACAGCATCTTCAGTGTGTCAGAACCCAAGTAGATGCTACCAAAAATGACCATGATGGTTAGTATCTCTACCGACACTGACGGCAACGAGATTATCACTAGCATCCTGTACAAGAAAGCAAGAATAAAGTCTCTGATCAATGAGGGCCTAACTCTAAATTTAGCAAAAAAAGAATGCACACACAAAGACAGCAGTAGTAAAATTGTCTCCTGAAATTCGCTCTTCAATTGTAGACGAGGGCAACTCTGTGTATGTTGGACTCACAAGATGTCGTGGCATACGACTGCTTCTGGGTGACGCAATGTTACCATTGTCAGGGCTTGGTCATACTGCTGACAGGTGTACTCTGAAAAATGAAGACCCTAAGTGTAGTTTCTGCGCTGGTACTCACAGTTAAAAAAGCTGCACCAATAAAGCTTACCCTAAATGTATAAATTGTGTAAACTCCTCATCAATCACAGAGCCACCTACTCATTTTGCTTCAAGTAGAAATTGTCCTCTTATGATAGCCCAAAGAAATAGAGTTATTGAAAATACCAATTTTGTAAGTTAAAAAAACTGAATAACTCTCCAAGGAACCGGTTGAAACTGGGCATGCTAAATGTTCATTCCATGCGTAACAAAATGGATTACACCATATTGATGAGGTCTTGGATGAGCTCGGTCTTGATATAGTATGCCTCACTGAGACCTGGTTGTTTGAGTCGGATCTAAATATTATTCAAGCTGCATTGCCTAAAACTCATTCACTAATAAGTGTTCCTAGGTCTCGTAGTGATCATCTGGGTGGTGGAGTAGCGGTTGTATACTCTACGTCACTAGTGAATATCTCTCATATAAGTCATAACCCAGCCCCTCTTTTTATGAACTTTTGGAATTGAAAATAAAAGTTTGTCAACAAATCCTAAGAATAGCAGTTATTTATAGACCTGGCCATAGGGGAACAGATAGAGGTTTTATGGATGAGCTTGGGCAATTTCTTGAGGAATTTTCTGCCAAAACCGGAAGACTCTTGATATGTGGATATTTGAATTACTGGATTGACAACCCTCATCTGAAACCATTTTCCTCTGAGTTCCTTGAATTAACTGACCAGAATAATTTTGTAAATCATGTGTCCAACCCAACTCATAATCTCAGGACACACCCTTGACTTGGTTCTATCTCCTGCCGATTGTAATGGTGTTCTGGATGTTGAAGTTGAGATTCCTGACTCTCTGATTCTGATCACTCTCTGATTACTTTCGGCTTTGATTTCCCTAAGCCACCCATACATGAGAAAATAATCAGGTTTAGAAACTACAGAAATACTGACCAGAATATAGCTTGCAATGATAAAAGACGAACCTTGCAGGTATTGATAATTTCAATCTTTCTTCAAATGAGCTGGTGGAGGTACACAATAGCGCACTTACAGTAAGTCTGTGTTTGATCATCACTATCCAGAGGTAGATAAGAGGATCATAGTGTGAGATGACTCACCATGGTACAGCCCTCGAGTTAAATTTCTTGTAAAAGAACATAGAAGAGCTGAACGTAAATGGCGGAAAAATAAAACTGACTTCACATGGTTGCCATTATGCCATACATGTTAGCCAAAAGAGCCGTAGTCCACACAATCAAAGACGAAAAGAAACGCATTACCAGGTCGTGTGTTGGTGATCAAAGAAAGTTAGCTTCGGTTGTCAATAGTTTACTTGGAAAAAGACACATGAAACTATTCAAATTTTTCAGTCTGCTTATTGGCAGTATCATTTAACTGAGACAGCATTGATCAGAATACACAATGATTTAGATGAGAACATTTGTATTGGCGAGACTTCATTGTTGGTTTTACTTGATCTCTCTGCAGCCTTTAACACAGTGGATCATGAGTTGCTACTGAGTGATCTTTATAATTGTGGTGTGCGTGACTCTGCTCTCTTGCTACTCAGGTTGTACTTGTCAGGTAGATCCCAGAGTGTGAAGGTGAATGAAACAGTCTCGGAATCAGCACCCCTGCTCTATGGTGTTCCACAGGGATCAGTCTTGGGTCCTGTCCTGTTCACGATATACACTAGCAGCTTGTCTCTTCTGCTTCATGCACATGATGTCAGCTATCATTTCTATGCTGATGACACCCAGATTTACATGAAAATCACAAATATAGCTGATACACAGAGGAAGGTGGAAATGCTGATGACCAATATCAAGAACTGGATGAGGACAAGAAAACTTAAATAAATGACAACAAAACTGAAATTCTCATCATCCGAGGAAACAGTAATGCAGTAAATGACCTCTCCATCGATATAGGTGAATCACAACTGCAACCAGCAAACTCTGTTCGAAATGTGGGTGTATATCTGAACTCAAGACTGAATTTTAAGGAGCACATAAATCAGATTGTCAAAAGTTGCTACCTACACATCAGAAATTTCTACTCGGTGAAGCAGTTTATAACTAGACATTGCCTTCTGATGCTGGTCCACTCATTGATATTCTCTTGTGTTGATTATTGCAATGCCTTATTTGTGGGTCCTCCAAATTACATATTTAAGAAAGTTAAATCTGTTCTGAACAGGGCTGCAAGACTCATTTTTGGAGTTCCACCTGGAACCCCTTCCACTTCTTATCACATCGAACTGCACTGGTTACCAATAAAAGTTAGAATAGAATTTAAGTTGTGTCTGGTAACTTTCAAGGTCCTCAAATTTGGTGAGCCCAGGTATCTTGCAGAGCTGCTCAGCCATCCATCATGAAAACGACCCCTTGCGTCTTGATTAGCCACAGGCTTTCCGGCAGTCATCCTTCTTTGACAGGTCATTCTCTTATATGGTGTCCATACTCCAGTTAATGTGAACATATCAATGCTACGTAATCTGGGTTAATGCAGCATTATGTATCCTATCCGTAGAGTTAAGTTGGACGATTCCGTAACCTTCAGTTGAACATTACATATTTCAGGACATTTCCGTAACCTTAAGTTGAACGTTACATATTTCGGGAAGAATATATTATTCTACGGTTAAATATGGACAAGTAGTATTATAGTTCCCATATATTACTTTGTTACTTCTCATTATTTATTGTTCCCATGTATCTCATTATAAAATAATGGGATATATTTACCGCACGCACTGCGTGTGCGCCGATCAACCAAATCACGAGGGACTCCAGGGAGAATCCCTTGGCCCCTTCTCTTACCACCCTCCTTCCCTACAACATCTCACATCAAGAGATGTTAAATGCCGGAATTGCCACCCCCTCCACCAGCCCATGGTCCTCCCCCGTTGTCTTAGTGAAAAAGAAGGATGGGTCGATGCGGTTCTGCGTGGACTATCGTCGTCTGAATGATGCCACCATAAAAGATGCAACACCTCTACCCTGCATCGATGACTCTTTGGACTCCCTTCACGGCTCCAAGTGGTTCACCACCCTTGATTTGCAAGCTGGGTATTGGCAAGTCCCAATCAAAGCAGAACACCAGCAAAAGACAGCGTTTTCTACAAGTGGAGGACACTTATATGAGTTTAACATGTTACCATTTGGGTTATGCAACGGTCCAGTTACTTTCTCTCGACTCCTGGAGTCCGTACTGAGGGGATTAACATGGGAAACCTGCCTCGCTTACCTGGATGACATGATCGTCTACTCGAACACATGGCCTGAGCATTTTCAACGACTTAGACAGGCCCTACAACGCATCCGACAGGCAGGCTTGAAGCTTAAACCCTCCAAGTGCGAAATTGCACGGAAGTCAGTAGATTTCCTGAGCCATGTGATATCCGGAAATGGTATATCTCCGGATCCCCGTAAACTCTCAGCCATTGCCAATAACAACCTCCGACCACCGTAAAAGGCACAAGATCTTTCCTAGGACTAGCCACTTACTACCGACGTTTCGTGCCAAACTTTGCAGCCATTGCTAGACCCCTTCATCAACTAACCCACAAGGACACAGAAATCGAATGGACACCTGAGAGAGATGCAGCTTTCAACGCTCTATAAAGCAAATTAGTACAAGCTCCTACGGTAGCATTTCCAGACTACCAACAACCGTTCCGGCTATACACGAACGTGTCACTCTATGCCATCGGAGCCGTCCTAGCACAAGTCCAGGATGGAAAAGAACATGTCATCGCCTATGCTAGTTCCACCCTCAACACTGCTCAACAGAACTATGCCGCCACAAAAAGGGAATGCCGGGGCGTCATATTACTATTTTCGCTCATTCGTATTAGGGGCTAAACTATTAATCATAACAGACCATCAGTCTTTACAATGGTTAAGAAAATGTGAAACCAACATAGCATTGCTGGTACATTGGCGAGAATCCCTAGAAGAATATGATTTTGAGATACAGTATAAACCAGGAAAACTCCACACCAATGCCGATGCTCTCTCCTGCCTACCAGTACCAGAATATACCCCAAACAACCTAGCAGCTTTTCAACATTCTTCGCCAGTCGTCTTACCAAAACCAGACTCAGAGACCCCACTAGAACCAACTTTCATACAATCCTGGGAGAAAAAGTGCAAACCCACCTGGATACCAAGAAACATATTCCAGAGATTAATTCGCTGGGGGAATCAACTGGAGGTATGGAAATGGAGGTAAAACAGAGAGTGTGTGAAGAAAGGAAGGTTTTCGGAGCAATGGGAAGTATGTGGAAGACGAGAAATCTCGGAATGAAAGTAAAAAGTGCACTGTATCAAGGAATTGTTGTGCCAACAGTGATGTATGGGGCTGAGACATGGGCTCTGAAGAAAAAGGAGAAAAGAAAGCTGGATGTGATGGAGATGAGCTGCTTGAGGAGTATGTGTGGAGTTACTCGTAGAGACGGATTGAGGAATGAAGAGATACGTAGGAGAGTGGGGCAGCAGGAACATTTGTCTGCCAGAGTGGACAGAAGGGTGCTGAGCTGGTATGGTCATGCTGAACGAATGGGAGATGAAAGGCTTACAAAGAGAATATGTGAGTTAGATACAAGGGGAGATAGAAGGGCAGGAAGACCCCTATTGAGATGGAGAGACTGTGTAAGAAAAGCTGTGGATGATAGAAGAATGATTATAGATCAGGCAGGGGAAGTGGTGGTGGACAGGAGTGAATGGAGAATGCTTGTGAATAGTTGAGTGAACACGTGGTCATTTGGGGGAAGGGGTCGGGCGCGAATTGGACTAGATAATAGTCCATCAGGCGCCTGTCCCGGGAAGACGATTAATATGAAGGGTGCACCTGGAAGTGTGGTGGGCGGGCTTGTGGCTTCGGCTGCGCTGCATGCCTGCCTGCCGAGATCGGAACCTCTCCGGGTGGTTGGGGGCCGGGGGAGTGCTGGAGCGACCTTGGTGTCCCTGGTCTCTGGGTCTTCTCCTGGGTGACCTAGATGTGTGTGAATTTGTGTTTTTATCTATGTGTGTTCGTTTTTTTATATTGTTTTTGTGTTTTCCCTGTTCTTGCTCTGTCTTGAGTCGGCCACCCTCAAGAAAAAAGGAAAACAAAATAATAAAATAGAATGAAATAGAAAATAAAAATAAAAATTGGAAAAATGGGGATTGGGCCTGAGCATATAGATAGACTAGATAGATAGATAGAACAACTGAACACATAATCTGGACATATTGTCTTAGAACCTAGAATAGCTCAGGAATACATGATCTCAATTCACAAAGATAACGGCATCCATTTAGGACAGAAAAATATGTTGAAAATTTTCCAAGATCGATATTGGACCATCAACCCTTCCGGAATTGCCAAACGAATCACAGAAGCCTGCAAACCGTGCACTTTAGGTAAAGACAGATGCAAAACTGCCGGACCCGCTGGAACGCTCTCATCCAACAAACCTTGGCAAACCTTGTCATTAGACGTCATGGGTCCATTTACAGCAAGTCATAGAAAAAGATTTTTCGTCACGTTTGTAGATGTCTACTCGAAGTTCCTGATAGCCTGCCCCGCTAAAGATCACAGCGCTTTAACCATAGCTGAACTACTAGCCACCGAGATTTTTCCTGTGTTGGGACTTCCCATCTCACTATTAACTGACAATGCTCCCGAATTCACCAGCCAAATATGGGAAGCTTTCACCAAGAAGTGCAGAATTAAAGTTAAATACTCCTTTCCATATTGGCCTCAAGGGAATGTCATCTGTGAAAGAAGCCATCGCACAATCAACAATCAGTTGCGAACCCGCATGACCGCTCTAAACACCACAGACTGGCCGGCACAAATTAAAATGATCCAGTGGGGGATGAATTCTCACCCACGGGAAGACGGTATTTCACCCCATGAGAGAGTGTATGGCGTTGCACCTCTACTACTCCCTTTCCGCCATCTGGGCCAGCCGTCCAAGTCTCAACTTACTATCGACCCCTTACAGCACCTCAGAAACACACTACACACTGCTCAAACCTGCCAAGACAGTAAACAAGATGTCACTCACCACAAAAACCTGTTCGCTATAGGTGACAATGTAATGGTGGCCAAACTACCCATCACCAACAAGTTAGGCCCCTGATACATCGGGCCATATAAGATTGCACAAATCCCAAACCCTTATCAGATAATCATAAATTATCATGGCGAAACACGAACATATAGAAACAGGTTCGTCAGGATTTATCAACCCTTCCCAACAGATGACAGCAGTTCACCACCTCGAAACCATCCAGACAAACCTGACACCCCTGAAAAGGTATCTTACCTCAGCTAAATACTCCCCCACCAGCTTATATACAACCTCCAACTCCAACAAGTACTACCGTCACCTGCAATAAAAACAAGTTGCCCGAATTCACACTTCATACACCACACACTACCCCTTCATCTCCATGCTCGAAAACCCCTCCACAACCAACAGACACCGACACCACAACCAGAAAAACTACAAAAGACAAGCCTGCGAGGTTTCACTACAAACTTTGACCTCGGGCAAAGCTCAAAGCAACCAACAAAAATCAACGCCGCCCAAAAAATCTCCCAAAAAGACTTCCTTACCACAACTCTACCAAACAAAAATCCACGATAAAACAACATCGCCAAATAACCCCATCTACTTCTTCCACCTCACCTCTTCCTAAGCGACAAAGACTTCAAACTCCTCATTCAACCCCCCAACCCGTGTCCACTCTCCCTTCTCATAAATCTAAGTCATCCTCATCCTCCCCTTCCTCTTCAAACCCCGAACTTTTGCCATAATCCCTATTTACTAGAAAGAACTCTCAGCCTTTTCTTTCCACTAAAGAAAAAACTTCACAAAAATCCATTATCAAACCATTTCCCGAAATAAAAAAAAAACACTTCATACAAAGAAAACCTGCATCAGCACCACCCTCCATCACTCTATCACCCCAGCCTTCATCCTCTACCGCACAACCTCATTTCGCCCCTCCTCAACTCTCACCTTTTCCTTCATCCATTTCACCCAAATCTCGCACAACACCTACGAAAAGTAGCTCCCAACCTACTCTATCTGCTCCCCCCATCACCCCCAACCTTAGCCCCCACAAAACACCTCTTCCTCACTCATCGTCTTCATCAGAATCCAGCCCAGAACCCCCTGCAAGAACACAAATTCGCACTAGTAAAGGTCGCCTTGTCAAACGCCCCATTCAATTTTCTCTCATTCTTATTTCAGACCCAACTCTGACTTCTCAACTTTCTCCCAATACCGAAAAAACCCCACACAACACACATGAACACCTCTCAAACTCTAAGGATCTCTTCACTAACAAACACAAAATTCCCAGAATCAGTCACGCTCCGCAAACCAAAGTTAATACATGGTACCTTTGCGTCCGCAAAAGGTAATAACCACCCCGGGGTCACCCATCATCAGTCACCACTCGCCTTCACACCTCAGTGCCACCAACACCTACCAGCTCCAGCAAAACCTCACTACCTGAAGAAACCATGGCGGACATTCCACCTTACGTGAAACGAGTCAAGTGGACTGCTGACGAAGGGCGAGTTTTTCGCATTAGAACCATCGCGGAAGCCATCACAGCCGCTATCATGGCAGAAAAAACAGCAATTTTAACTGTGGTAATAGACACCAACAAACCTACTGATTTGTGATCCCTCGAATGGTGGAAATTCCTACAGACCCTACCTGCTTTCACCCGCCAAGGCAATGTTTTTACGTACCCACTTGAGGCGCGGGGACGTGCCTTTCATGGGGGAGAGGGAAGTAAAATACCACAGAAAAGGATACCTACAAGACCTCAACCAGGGAAGCCTACATCTGCAGGGCCTAGACAGAAGAAGCCTATACAAGTCAGGTACAGGGAAACATCTTCTGTCACCACGCCACACAGAAAACCAGGAATCTCAGGGGAAACAAAAACAAACCACGATGGAAGCCGACTCGCTGGACAACCACCACAAGAGCGACCAAATTAAACACCACACACGCCGACAACTAAAACTGCAGTCCATCACCCAGCCCAGAGACCTCCAACCAAAAGAGCCGCACCACATAGGACTACAAATACACATCTTCAGACGAAGGAAAATGGATGTCGCATAGCAGAGATGACCACCAAGTGTCCGACGAAATCAGAGGAAGAGAAGCTCCAACAATTTTCACCATCACCAACTCATAAGAAGCGGAAAGTCATTTTTTCGTAAAGAGAGGAAAATGCGTACCGGTTCAGAAACAAATAAATAATTTACATTGCCCTGATGACCCTACTGAAACCATGCATTAATTTCCCAACATGTACTATGTAAAATTACTATGAATATGTGCTGTATCTATAAGGCTAATTTTTAAATGAATACCGTGATATGTTCTGAACATGTTATAATATTATTTCAACTATACTTCCCCCTAACTATTATCAAAATCAGTAACAACGAGTGAGTTTAAGTTAGTGCGCATCACCACCTTCATGTATGTCTCCGCACAGATGTTTTCCTTTATGAACTAATTAATACACAATTTTTATTATTATCTTTGAGGCCACTAGCCACTATGTATTTTGCTATGATGTTCTCTACATCAGTTCACTTCTTATTATCAGACACAAATTATTCATATAACCATATTAGTCACTGGGCAAATGTGCCGTGTGCAAAAGAAGTGTGCAAAAGACTCAACCTATAATTGTTTCCTTGTCTTATGTTAGGAATATTATTTACAAATTAATTGCGAAATATTATCTCTGACCAATGCTATTACTGTCGTCATGAATAATTGAACTATCCTTGTATATGATATTGACCGTGCGCATGTCAACGTTCGTGTGTTCACTCCGCTCCTTGTGAATTGCTACCCACGAAAGTATCAGATAAACAATGCTCATTACTATCATCATATACTGAGAACCACATGTCTTTATTCTATTATTTTTATGTTAAAATAAGCCCACTGTTATCACCTTTAAGTTTCCACTGTGATAACAATTTATTGAACTCAGATAGACCTGTAATATGCAAATGATTAGGCCATTCACACTACTGCCAGAGCAAGAAAGACTTTATCCACCACTATGAGGTAGACTCTTCTGCCCCTATACCACTCAAACAGGGAGCGAATCCATCTCAGTCAACGTCATCACTAGGCGGGAAAGATTTGAACAACTTAAGCACTTCCAAAGCTTTATTGGATTTTGGCCACAGCCACGTTTAATCAAAGCCTTGAAATTAACCTGCCCAGCAGCAAGGTTTACGGCCAGAGCCGAGTACCAATTTTACTGAGAGGAAAAAGTATTATGACCTTGCTTTCGGCATCCCGAAGTTCTGCATAAGCATTAACTTTATTCTAAGGAGGTATTACGTCCAGAGCCGAGTTACTTCTTTAAGTCTAATGAGTGTACAAGTCTTATGACTGGGTTTCCAACACCTCGAAATCCTGCATAAGCTAGAATCCTATTCTAAGTAGGTATTACGGGCAGAGCCGACTTACTTCTTTAAGTCTAAAGGATACTAGAAGTCTTATGACTTGGCTTTCGGCACCCCGAAGTCCTGCATAAGCAAACACTCTATTCTAGAGATGTATTACGGCCATGTCCGACCACCTTAACGGAAAAGATTGGTAAAGTCTTATGACTTGGCTTTCGACATCCCGAAGTCTGTCTAAGCAAAACACTCTATTCTAGAGGTATTACGGCCATGTCCGACCAGCTTAACAGAAAAGACTGTTAAGACTTATGACTTTGCTTTCGGCATCCCGTAGTTCTGCATAAGCAATAACTCTATCCTAGATAGGAACTACGGCCACTCACAGAGTCTCTATGATCTTGGCTTTCGGCATTCCGAAGCCCTGCCTTAGACTACGCTCCAATTCCAGTGAAGGATTGTACCGCCATATCCTGGTAGAGTTACTGTTTCGGTGGAGGAACCAGTGTACTGTTTCGGTGGAGGAACCAGTGTTCATCTGTGCACTGTCACGAACAACGAACGGGTGTTTTGAACCTCTTATAACGGTCAGAGACAGACGAGTTAGGTAATATTGGCCCACACCATATTACTATTCTCGCGTTAGTCCCATCTATTGCCCATCCGTCACAAGAGAGGTATTAGATTTAAGACCTTAAACCAAGAGTATCTGGACAACACTTTACCAACGACTAAAGGTCAGAACAGACGAGAATCTTTAAACCACTATAGGATTTACTCGCTTTAGTTCGATGAAGTACATAACACATGAGTCCTAACTGTGTAACTACATTCAAAATCCAAGTTCATTAGTCCATCTTTAAACGTACCACTTCACACGACAGGCCAACCTAGACAGCCCACGGAGACCCAGAAGACTACAAGATACCAGACACCAGCTACTATTCCCAGTGCAACCGTTATAGGAAAATACTTGAAAATCTACAGAAACAAGCCAGTGAAAAGGCTAAGAAAATCCGAGTTAAAATAATACCAACGCCCTCGGTTCGCTCAGTGTAAGAGTATTACCCTATATAGGAGAGTCCATAATAACGACTCTGTGCAATCCATACCAGTGTTAAATGATAGAGTCCACAATAACGACTCTGTTCCAAATCCAAAAAGTGTTAGATAGGAGAGTCTATAATAACGACTCTGTGCCAAGTTCTACAAGTATTATATCCAAGAGTTTTATACATATTAATGCAGGTAGATACCATCATTGTGTTAAAACTCATTACTTAAAGTTCACTATCTAGTAATATTTATTTGTGCATAAATATAATTTAGTTTAAAGCACTTCTTAGTAAGTGTTACGGTTATAATCTTCTACACCAGTGCGCCCGGTGACAGTGATCATACCTGGAATAGGAGCCACACTAGACACTTGTTACCTCTGTAGTAAAGTTTAAATCCTATAATTACCTGAAAGTAAGCGGTTGATCTGATCTGATTTTAATACCTGAGCTCCATATACTGTAGATCCTCGATCGTTCTCGAAGATTGGTTAAACTATTGTGTCCATCTCAATTTCTATGTTCTCAGTATTAACACCTATATACAGTATGTTCGTAGAGTTTAAGCCAAATAAACTGTTCGTAAATATTATTTCGGTGTTATATGTATCCTCTATTGTTTTCTTGCATGTAATGTATGAACTCTGACGTCCCAGTCTTGAAAGAACTCGCCTTTACCAATAATTATGTTAAACCTGAATAAAATCAGCGCATAATAATAACTCATTAAAGATTTTACCGGGCATAATTTATGGTGAGAATCTCCTCTCCTGAGCGCCGTAACCTCAAATTCTGTAAAAACTTGTTCATGGTGCTCGTTTATGCGATAAAGGTAGGTGACGGCGCAATTTGCACACTGATATTGCGCCGGGTAAACCTCAGACAATTAGGTTCGTTGCTCATCGCCGCCAGCTCAGATACCCGGTTTCCTGTAGCCAAGGCCATAAGGAACACAGTCTTCTTTAATATAAAATTAGAAGCAGGTTTGTGACTATATTTCTGAGAATTTAGTAACGACAATTTCGACAAAGCTTTGTCAAGTGACCAGGTAGGCATGAGCTGGCGTGATGGTGGACGAAGCTTGAAACATGCACGCATGAAACCCTTCTCCTCCGCTTGCGGTACTGAGAGTCCAGTTAAATACAAAAATGGCATTCTGATAGTGGTCATGTGATTCTTTAGTGTAACTACTGACAAGCCTTTATGTTCAAATAGATAATCAAGGTATTTGAAAATTAAAGACACTGATGCATCAGTCTGGTCAGTTTCCACAATCCAAGTAGTAAACGCTTTCCAGTGTGATTGGTACTGACGTCTGGTGAAAAGAGTGTACTGACTAATCAATTTATGTGTCACGCTTTCCCCATAGAGGGTTAACCATTTGGCCCTTTGAATGTCCACAAGGCAAAAGTCAGCGAGGTCTTTATGTTGCCTAAGTGGAAGTATGAGATCGGGAGTGACATCGGGTTCTCGCACCACATCTTCAACTGGGAGTACCACACCTGAGCCGGCCACAGGGGCACGATCATCGAGACTATGCCCCGATAATCCTGTAGTTTGTGAACTACTTGACACATGAGTGAAGCGTCTGGTGGTGGAAACAGATAGATAGAATTCCACCTGTTCCAGTCCGTCAGCAATGAGTCTGGTCCTCCCGCCGGGGTTGCTTCTCGGCGAGTGAGGAAGAGAGGGAGTTTGTGGTTCTCCTCTGACATGAAAAAATCCACTTGTGGACGGTATGGCTCTGCAATCAACTTCTGAAAGACGGTTTGCTTGAGCGCCCATTCTACTGTTGTGCTCTGTCGCCGTGACAGAGCATCCGCCTATACGTTGGCCACGCCTAGCAGATAAGATGCATGAAAATAAATGTTTAGCTTGTTTGCCAATACAAATATCCTTTCTGACAACTTTAGCAACACTCGAGACCTCGTTGACCCTTGCTTCTGAATGCATGTTACAGCATTCAGATTGTCCATTCGAAAGGCTATTGATTTTCCCACTAGAGTTGAACCGTGAGCCTGAAGGAAAAATAAGGGAACTAGTAACTCTTTTGCATTGATGTGAAACTCCTTGTATCGGGACCTAAGACCCTGACCTTGGTGAACGAGGTTTGACTGATAACCCCACCCCAGTGTCCCTGACACATCAGTATCTACCCAGACCGTAGGCGGAGGAGAAGTCCACATCATAATTGAATGCAATGTTTCTGGCCTTGCCCAGACCGCTAGTAAGTTGTGGATTAACTTCGGGATTTGCCATGACCTTTCCCCCGGCAAAAGCGGAAAATGTCTGTTTCCCTCCAAGACCAACCTCTTTACTTTCAACCGGCCCAACTGTACAGTAAGAGTAAGTTGAATCCAGTTGAGAGAGCCGACGAGAGACTCCCACACCTTCCTTGTGGTAGTCAGACTGTGAAGAAAAAGAAACAGTTTCCTGCGGAACCTTTTCCGATTGTCCACACTCTGACTGAGGGTTAGGTGTGTTGAGTCCCACAGCAGCCCTATCCACTGAATTAATCTTGTCGGGACAAGATTCGACTTTGCCAAGTTGATATTGAACCCCAGAGATTTGACATAGTGTAGAATGGTGTTTACATAATTGAGGCATTATATCTCGGATTCTGCTACCACCAGCCAGTCGTCTAGGTACCATATCACCGTGATTCCTTGCCGTAATAGTGGTAAAAGAGCCTGTCGGACTAATTTGGTGAAAACTCTCGGTGCCAGGTTCAGGCCGAAAGGCATCCGTTAAAAGACATAAGTCTGATGCCTGATCCTCATGGCGAGGAATTTTTGGAACCTTTTGTTGGCCGGGACATGCCAGTAGGCTTCTGTCAGGTCCAATGAACACATCCAACCTTGCGGCGGAAGTGTTAACCTGATCTGATTCACAGTGAGCATCCTGAACGATGGGTTGTGAATATAGCGATTCAGGTGAGACAAGTCTACGACCGGCCTCATCTGAGCGCTGTCCCTTTTCGGCACGAGAAAAAGTCTGGACGTGTAAACAGGGCAAGTTGGATTGACCGGGACAATGATATGCTTGGTTATCATTTCTTGGACTAGTGACTCCACCTCTAAAGAAACATTGTTGACTTCTAAAGGTTTACGTAAACGAGGTGGCCGGAGCCACCGCCAAGTGATGCCCTTGCGTACCACTCTCCGTGCCCAAGTTCGCCGGGGCCAAGCCCGATAACACGTCCGGAATGATCCAGTCATGCAACTGGACTTGTCCGGCAGAACTACACTCAAATCCAACTCGCCCTGCTGGGGCCCTGGGAGTGAGAGAGTTTTGTGGTTGACTATTTTTTTTATTGTGAAGTGGTGGGTGTAGACGGCTGGCTGGAGGTAGGGGGTTGTGACTCCTGTCCTGACTTACCTTTGGACTGACCTTTATACCACTTACCCGATCCTTTACCTTGTGGCTTACTCTTGGTTGAGCTCTGCTTCCCGGCGCGGAAGGGGTCTTAAAGGAAAAAACTTAGTCCCACTTGGGTGACTCTTCTGACTAAATTTGGGCTTATGAAATTTACTCGACTCCTTCTGTGGCGCAGAGCCAGTCGGTCGTGAAGAGTCCAAGAGGCTAAAAACAGTCCTCCAAGTATCATGACACACTAAGTTCGGGGTTAATACTGGGGAAAGGACTACTCGGCACCCAATATCCTCCGGCAACTTTTTCACCAGATATACTCGCAAGTCTTGAGGTGCACGGACCGCCTTACAGAAGGCGACCCTGATGTCACCAAGCGATTGGACAAAGTTCTCGAGAATAAGCCGCCTAGTAAGAGATAGGGCCGTTTAAGCTTGTGTATCAGTGACCGCCTCAATCATCCTGATCATTGACTCTGCAATCTGGCGACTGAGGAGAAACTGAGACAGTAGCCTTAAATATTTTTGCCGCAATTTATAGTCTTTATCAAGCTAAGCTTGAATTTCCCACAATGACAACTTTGGAGCAGTAATTAAATCAAGTACAGATTGAGGAATGCCCCCGGCGATAGCTACGGGCAGGGAAAACCAACTGTGTTGCTCTTGGGGTATTTGATGGGACGACTTATTAGTTATTGTACCAGCAAAATTCTGCGCCTCTGCCTCCCATTCGTGCCACGGTCCCATGCCTACCTGCTAAATCTGCAGCAATGGATTACCGGATTGATCTCTAGTTGGAACAATATCTAACTCAGGTGTTAGATTAGCAAGTGACTTGAAATCAGTGAATCCGTCTAATTTGGACCAATCCGAATACAGACGTGCAGACGAGGCTGGTGGCAAAGCTGGGGAAGATGTATAAACAAAGTAATCAGGGGCATACAAATTTGGAATGGCCTTAATTGTTACATCTAAAAGTTCTCCTGACATGTTCTTTGCACGCAATTTCGTGCTCTCACTAACCTGAATGCACCAGTGCTGAGGTACCGGAGTCTCCCGGTTTAATGCAACAATGTCAACCCAAGACCTATCCGGCCCATATAAGAGAGACATAGGGCCTTTTCTAAGAGGGACTTTCTCAAGGGGTGTAGGAATTACGTCCATGACGACGCGGACATTTGAGGTCGTCAAAGTTGACGTCAAAGGAGTCAGACTAGAAGTGACAGGGGAGGGAACATGATTTTGTTTAGTTGACACCTGTAGGGAACCCAGACGCCGAGCAACCGGAGGTGGCGTGGGAGACTCCGACACCACCCTAGTCACATTAAATTTGTCCATCATTTTATCAAAAAAATATTGTAAATCCCCCCTGGTTATAAAATCTCTAGAATTGTCCATGGAAACAAACAAGAGTCAACATCAGAATGGCCTGAAGACGCTATTTTCTCTCCAGATTCCAATTGTTCTGAAGCATCATCAGGAATGGATTAGCACTCCATAGACTCATCCGACCTCGCCTCCAACGACCGGTCTGAGTTGAGTCGAACCCCTCAGACCGGACGGCGGGTTCCAGTACGTCACATTCGAATTCTTCCCAATCTAAGTTCGAGATAGAAGAAGGTACCTGAGCCTCAACGGGTTGATGCACATAGTCTTTATCTGGGTCTTCTGAGATAGCAGACACCTGGCTTTGAGGTCTATCTTGGTACTCACTTGTGACGTTAGGGCAACCTCGGTACTGTTCAGTCAAAACCCATGCTGACACATGATAACGTGGCACACCGAAACCTTGAGGCACATTGGTTCTGGGAATCACATAACTTGGCCTTTGAGACTGCGACAATTGTTCGATCTGTTGGCTTAAGTCACTAACACTTTCTCTAGGCGGCATCTCTGCTACCTCAGTTACCGCCTCAGACTGGCCAGATTGGACCTTAGGCCTAGTCGAGACAGGTTTGGGGAGAGCAGGTGCCGGCGCAAGCGTTTGCCTGGGCCGAGCACTCTACGTCGCTGTCCGGGACGATGAAACCCGTTTACTACCCAAAGTCTTCTCTTCCGGCATCACCTTTTCTGGCGTGACCCTCCTCTTCTTGGCAGCCGGCGGACCTGGCTGATCCGAAGATTGACGAGGGAAAGGGCGACCGCGATCTGGATCGAGTCCTGCCCTCAGTGTAAGACGAATCCGGCGTTGGCCGTTTCGCCTGCCGGCGGGGGGGGGTTTAACACTCTTAGCTCTGTCATCACCAGTGGACTCTTCTTCGCTACTAATTGTTTCTTTGGAAGTCACTTTAGATACTTTAGACGCCCCAGAACGAATAGTTTTAGAAGATTTAACAACTAGAGATTTTATCACTAAATGATCCCACATAGCCTGATCATCGCATTGCAGCACTTTAGGAGCTACTTCCTATGTATAGTTATTGAAATTACCCTTAACCCGGCAAGTGCGGGAAGACTCTTAAGAGTTTTCCCGGGCGACTGCGGGAAGACTCTTAAGATCCTGGGCCTAAAAAAATCCATTTAAAACACCAAAAAAAAAAAAAAAAAAAAATATTTTTGCCCCAGGGCCATGCCAAATATCACTCCTCCACTTCCCCTCCTTCCCCACTTCCCTCCCCTCCTTCAGTTATCACCTATTTTCCCTGTTATTCCCTTATTCTGTGGTCTATTTTCGTGCTAACATTAGCGAGTTGTTAGCAGGGCGTTGTCATCACTGTTACCAAGCGTGGGAAAGAGCGAGAGAGAGACTATTGCCTAACAGTGTCTCTCCAGACAAGGGGAGGGAGGTTGCCTCAGCCATACATTATGTAAGTCCCGGCCTGTATCGCCGATTTTGACCATCCAAACGCTGTTTCCACTTGTTTTATTGCTGTAACAGGTTAATACCTTTATAATCAACCTAAAATAGGCGCATATGGATAAGTATTAATGCCATTTATGGTAAAATAACGATGTTAGTGATGGGAACAGCTCAAATACGTGCGCACAGGCGTGTGGTGTCTCATACCCCCATGCGCACGTCTTAGGTTAATTTCCAATAGTACCACTTGACATCCAGCCTCCTTATGATTTAGCAAACCGTTACGGAGTTTAGTGCACACAGCACATTTCTTAGTTAACCACTGACCGCGGGAGCGATCAAGACATGACACACATCGAACGCAAAGCTTGTGTCCAATGATAGGAATGTTCATACAGAGCGGTGTATCACAAAGAGTTATGTATTCCATGATGAAAGTAACCCCCCCGCCGGTTATCGGCTCCCAGTCCGGAGGTCGTTGTCGAGGAGAACATGCGGGTTCTGGAAAAGAAATTTCCAAGAATCAATGCTCATAAGGATAACCCAAGATATTTACACACATTTTTACCTCGAATACGCAAGAAAAATAGAAGTAGCGATCACCACCATTATAAGTTTCCTGTGTACCCTTCTGGAAAAACCTCACTGTGGTTTCTTCCATTGAAGGTATTAGAACTACTTATCTATGATAATGCTTATCACCGGCCTATACTTTAGTTACCATTCCACCGGAATGTTTATGTTAATAAATGACCCTTCCGCCGCGATGACGGATTAGAAGTCTTCCCCGCCGCGTGAGGAATAATTAATAGTATACAGGCGAGTCTTTCCGGCTCTGCCGGAACCCCTTTTGGAAGCCTTCCCCCTTCCGCCGGGAATTCGTTCTGGGAATGAACGGGTTACTTGGATCTGAGTTACACTAGACCGCCGCTAGTGGGCGTCCGACCGAACTATAGTAAGTTTCCCGCAATAAAAATTGAGAAAGAGAAGTGAGAGGAATCATATATAAAAAAAAAATAATGAAATTGGTGATTAAATCATTTAAAAGTGAATGGCGATAAAGGAGTAGCAATATTTTGCAAAATAGACTGTAGGGGAACTCCAGTGATCTCGAAGGAAGGCACCCCCCCCCCCCCCCCATATAAAAGAAAATGTTTGTGAACATTATATTTAGAGAGAGCTCGAGAAGGAGGTCGTCATGTTAAAAATACGTCCCTCGAAACCCTCAGATCTGAACAAAAAAGAAATCGGCGTTTAGGAACGCAGAGTTGAACTTTCAATCATAGTATGTTAAAAACATAGATATATGAGCAATGTGGATTAAAAAAGTAATAAGTAGTAAAAAGATAAATAATTGGCAAAATTAAGGTTACGTTACTTTAAGTCAAAATTATTCTTGAAAATACACAATACTTCAAGGATAATCATAGCTAAAAGGCTAAATGGAGATACAATAATTGCTATAGGTAAAGCAACGTACATAATATCTGATAAACAAGAAATTCAGAATAGTAAGGAGCGGAGCTCCCTACGTGGACATGAATAATTGGCGAAAAAACGAGTACTGCATATCCAAAACACACTAGCATGTAAAATTGACATCACGCAGATTGAAAAACACATATATAAGCTGGAAAAGAGTTTGGTTAGAAAGAAGTAAGAAATATATCATTGGTCCGCCAAGATGGCGTCGGCATCCCTACACATGGATGCGCGTGATATATCACCCACCAGGCTTCTTAAACCACACAGAGCTCGCACAAAAAAAAAAATCCTGGTTCATAGCACTATTAATTATGCAACTCACTGTAATGACGTGGAGAGGAAAACCAAGAGAACAGACACTGAGCGCAAGAGCGACTGGGGGATACAAAGGAGTACAAAGGGAGTACAATGGAAATCAAGCAACAACAGATCACCTAGAAGGTGACCCTTCTAGGCTGCTTGTCCTCCTAAACACTGAGGATCAATTGTCCAAACAGTGGTTTAGAGTGGGTAAGGGAACATTGGAAAGGGAACTACTGCCCTGGAACTAATGTCTGTGGCAGGATTAGGAAGTTAGTAGGGGCAAGATGGGTTAGTAACTGAGGGGGGGATAAACTAAAGTTATTCATTTACAAACGCAGTCAGTCGCGGGTTTAATGCAAGATATTTGTCTTGGCGAAGTTTAAATGAATCAACGGTGCTGCGTCTCGGGGAAGCCCATTCCACAAGTTGACAACTCGATTAAAGAAGAAATTTTTAGATTCGTGCGAGTTAAAAGATTTACCGATAATTTTGCAACCGTTTCCCCGCGTGTAATTAGATTGGTCGATAGTGAAGTACTTACTACAGTTCATATTGTCGATGCCTTTGATGATTTTGAACACTTGAATTAAGTCGCCTCTTAATCTGCGCTGGGTTAAAGGAAATAGATTTAATTCTCTAAGATGCTCCTCGTATGGTTTGTTCTTTAGGCTAGGTATCATTTTGGTAACTCTACGTTGAACTCGTTCTAGCTTGTCTATATATTTTTGGTAATAAGGGCACCAGGATTGAATGCAGTATTCCAGAAGAGGGCGGACTAAGGAATTGTAAAGGGTTAGGATAACTTCTTTGGATTTATGCTCAAATAACCTGCCTATAAAGCCAATTATTTTGTTTGCTTTCTTAACAACTTCTGAACATTGTTGACTCGGTTTTAGGTTACTGATATTGTTACTCCCAGATCGGTTTCTCTGTTTACATTTTTAAGCTGAGTGCCATTCATCGAATAGTTTGCTTTCTCATTTTGGTATCAGATATGTAGTACTTTACATTGATCCGCATTGAAACTTATTTGCCAAATTTGGGCCCAATGTGACAACTTATCTAGATTGTGTTGCATATCGTCAACTTGTTCTTTTGAGAGTACGCTATTTGCCATTTTTGTATCGTCAGCAAATTTTGAGATTGTACAGGTGAGACCCTCATTTATGTCGTTGATGTAAATTAGAAAGAGAATTGGTCCTAGTACCGATCCCTGGGGTACCCCGCTACTTACATTGGTCCATTTAGATGCCTTACTGTTTATGACTACTCTTTGCTTTCTGTCGCGGAGCCAATTTTCTATCCATTTCAACACACCGTCTAATATTCCATGCACTTTTAGTTTTAGCAGTAAACATTTGTGGGGAGCTTTGTCAAAGGCCTTTTGAAAATCAAGGTATATAATATCTACAGCTTTACTCTCATCATAGAGGTTGAGGATATCGTGGAAGAAGTCTAAGAGGTTTGTTAAACAGGAACGTTTGCTACGAAAGCCATGTTGAGTATCTTTAAGTATGTTATTTTCCTCTAAGTGATTTATGAGTCTGTCTCTTATGAGCGTTTCTAGCATTTTACATACAACTGAGGTTAAGCTAATTGGACGATAGTTAATGGGTAGGGATTTGCTGCCTTTTTTTAAAATCGGTGTTACGTTAGCTAGTTTCCACTGATCAGGCATAGTTCCAGAATGCAAGGATTAATTGAATAGCAATGTCAGTGGTTTAGAGAGTTCATCCTTAGCTTCCTTTAGAACTCTAGGTGAGATTGTATCAGGTCCGGGCATTTTATTTACCTTGAGTTTATCTAAACATTTCAATACTTCTCTCTCAGTAATGGTGATATTGCTTAGAACATCAGAATTATCTATCTAAATCGGCGATGCTGTAGGGATATCAGTGAGGTCTTTTGTTGTAAAAACTGATGCAAAGAAGGTATGGAGGGCATTACTCATTTGTACTTCGTCTTTGGTATATTCTCCATTTTCATCGACTAACGGTCCTACAGTTGAAGTAACTACAGTACTCTCTTTTTTCTGATATAACTATAGAATTCTTTTGGGTTTGTTTTACTTTGATTTGCAACATGTAACTCCAGGGTCTTTTTACTTTGCTTAATTAACATTTTGGCTTTGCGTCGTAGTTCTACAAATTTCACCCGTTCTTCGTCATTTTGTGAAGATTTTAATCTATCATTAGCAAACTTTTTAGCAAGCAGACAGTTTGAAATATCTTTATTCCACCATTTGGGCTTATCATTATGGCCTGTACGCCGTATTTTCGATGGTATGCAGTCTTGCACTGCTTTTAGGTAAGTGTTTGTGAATGATTCCCAAGATGTATTTATGTCGTTATTATTAATTAAAAAGGTCCAGTCAGTTTCTTTAAACATTGCTATAAGTTTACGAAAGTTTGCTTGCTTAAAATTAGGGACTTTGTCGATGCTACTATTTGGTTCGTTACTGGTAAACTTTAAACTGAAAGTTATCGTACGATGGTTGCTATTACTGAATTCATCACCGACATTCAATTTCTCTATCAGTTCTTCTTTTGTTGAAAGTACAAGGTCAAGGACATTATTTCCACGGGTTGGAGATCTAACAAATTGATATAGCGAACTCTCTTGCAAGTTTGCATACAGGTCTTGTCCAGAGTGTGAAGTAATACTATCTCCCCACTTGGTCACAGTAAATTGAAGTCGCCAAAAATTACGGTATCTTGCGAGTTACTTAACCCTACAGCCCCGGCTATGTATTATATATATATTCCTCGAAACCCGGGTGTTTTGGCCGAAAAACGTCTAGGCTAGGCTACCGTATATTCGTTAATCAGACTGCTTCCCGCATTCCCGCGCATCCCCAAGCGTAGCTGTGTTATTTACCTGTAGAATGGCATTAAGTAGAGCTCTCTAAGTCAACTGGTTGAGCTGTGATGATGATTTCATTGGAGATAACTTTATGGCCAAAACAGCCACTTTACACCACTTTTCGATACTTAGCAACAACATACAGGCACACACGAACAAGCGACGCTCTCCTTCTTGTGGCCGGAGATGCGGGGCGTCGGTCCAGCCGGCTGTTGTTTACATGCGTCGGACCGACGCCTCGCACACGAAGCTCACAGGCTTTCAACCACTGGGCGTTCAAGAGGCCTTCCGGGTACCTGTTATATGCTTTTTTATGGGCGTTCAAGAGCCCTTCTGTGGTGAGAGGGTTAAGTCTGCAATTTGCTCATAAATTTCTCGGTCAGTTTGCACTGATTGAGCTGGAGGTCTGTATATTAGTGCAAGTATTATTTTTGAACCTTTATTATTCTTTATTAGCACAAAGGATGTGTCGACATTCACAATTTGAGGTGTTGACAAGAGGGTCGGGTTAAGACTTTCTTTGATAAAAAATAAAACTCCACCTCCATTTCTATTAATTCGGCTTTTCTCAAACATTACATAACCGGGAAGTGAATACTCTGCTAAAAAGTCTCTGTCTTCCGTATTGAGCCAAGATTCTGTTATGCCAATAACATCCTAATTTTCCGTAAACACTAGTTCCTCTAAATCTGAAAATTTATTGCGTATGCTACGAGCGTTTGCATAGAAAACATTCAAAGTTTTGGGTTTGGAATTCACGGAATGCTCTTTATTCTTATTATTATTTTATTATTATTATTTTATTATTATTTTATTATTTACCGGTATATGTTTGTACTGTTTCACGCAATAACCAAGAGAGAACGATATAGCGTCTGGCAATGGTGCTTAGGGAAGCGAGTAAGTGATAGCGTAACAGACCGCAAGATTCAAACACATAGGTATCTTTGTAGGTAGTAGGGGTAGGCAGCCCCGCCCAGGGAAGTACTACCGCCAAGGTTTCGGGAGACTCAGGGAATAGCCTGAATTCCATTTTCTCTCCCAGGCCTTGGTAGCTAGATACATATCTTTCTGCCTCACACATCAGGGGTATCAGGAAAACCCTCTTTATATAACATACACATCCAACTTCACGACATTGCCCTACATCGCTATCCTCTATCCATAAAACACTACTCTTCCCACTACATATCATACATGTAACACCATTATAGGTTTGACTCCTGCAAGGAGATAAAGAAAACCTAATATTTAGTAGTGGCCCCGTAATCATTGACGATTATGCCTATTACATAAGGCACCCTCTTCAAACACTCATCCGCCGTAGTTTGAATCTACCGCGCAGAGCATAAAAAATTGAGGAGCCTTCATCATGAGCGCACGCAACCTCACTCATGGTTCAGTCATTATGAAATTGGGTTCTCACTACGAAAAAACTTCGTAACAAATAAAAAAGAAAAAGAAAATAAGAATAACTATTCATAAGCTTTCCATATAATCGTGGATGTACTTGTGTGGATCTTTGACCAGACGCTGACTCAGGCGTTATTCTTCCTTCACTGACATATCAAGTAAACCAAAATCCTTAAAACATCAACGAATGGGAAGGGGATGGTCGGGAGGGCCCCAGTCGTCAATGATTACGGGGCCACTACTAAATATTAGGTTTTCTTTATCTCCTTGCAGGAGTCAAACCTATAATTTATTAGTGGCCCCTCCATCATTGACGATTATTCCTGATATCTAAGACTGGAGGGGGACATTCATAATCATATCATAACTCTAGCAAAAGCAGATAATCAAACAACCACATAGTATTCTTACTTCGAAAAGATATATATTTTTGGCGCAGCACATATATACAAAAAGGGGTACAAGCAGGAGCGTGCTTCAAAGAAGCCTGCTTGATAAAAAAGGGTTAACTCTGAGATTCTGAGTACAGAACCGCCAGTTAAAAAGGCACCCCACTTAAATTAAGTGGTGAAAAAATAAAAACTTATAAGTTTACATGTGCACATATAAACCCCATAAAACTAGTGGATATATCTTGCAAAATATATCCAATGCTTAAAATTAGATTGCTTCACAGCCCAAAAACTACTTACAACAACACTGTTGTTTGTACTACAATTGTACTAGCACAATTTCCTGTAATGAATAGTACAGAGAAATTTACATATCACAACACCCATAAACAGTATCACAGCTCATATACTCCGGCGGGGTCTAGGGTGTCCTATGTTACACTGACTGCACCCCCCCCCCCCCCTTTTCTTGAAATTAAACAATAAGTGACTTAGGGGCCACCTAGACCCTCTGCCTTAAAGCTATACATGGCAAGGAAGGTTTGTCTAGAGCTACTGAAAGGTATCGAGTCAAAAACGTATGATTAGAGGCCCACAACTGTGTGGACGTAATATCTTCAACAGAAATTGTTTTAAGGAAACGTAAAGAAGCTGCCCACTTGCGTAAATCGTGGGCCCTACCCACAACGCCGGGATTACTCTCTTTAATAACCTCGACCAAGAGAGAAGCCAGTTTACGTTTCATCAAGCGTTTACCCGTACTTGCTACCCATAAAGCACCCTGGTGATTTAGAGGTGCCACTCTCAAATATTTGGTTAGAGCTTGCACTGGACATATATTATGGTGCACCTTTCCTCTTTTCAACGCCGGCACCGTGAACTCTGAAAACACATGTTCACTGTGCTCATTCTTGGCTATGAACCCTGGGGAAGGTGCAATCTGAATACACTCATTAAGCCTACCAAACCTGAGGCAATTAGGTGTGTTGCTCATCGCCGCCAGCTCAGATACTCTGTTCCCGGTAGCCAAAGCCATAAGGAATACTGCCTTTTTTAAAAGTAATGTAAAATCTGCAGTATGTTGGTACAGACGGGAATGAAGTAACGACAATGCTTTGTCCAGAGACCAGGTAGGCATGAGCTGACGGGGAGGTGGGCGGAGTTTAAAACATGCCCTCATAAAACCTGTTTCCTCCGCGACTGGTATGGTGAGACCGGTAAGGTCCAAAAATGGCATCTTAATCGCTGTTAAGTGATTTTTTAACGTTACTACAGATAAACGTTTCTGCTCGAACAGATAATTTAAGTAATTAAAAACCAAAGCCACCGAGGGCACAGTCTGTTCTAAGAATCCAAAAAGTAAAGGCTTGCCAATGCGATTGATACTGTCGCTTTGTAGACTGGGTATATTGATTCATGAATTTATTGGTCACGTCTCTACCATATGGTGCTAGCCACTTGGCCTCCTGAATGTCCATAATGCAAAAGTCAGCGAGGTCTCTAGGTTGCCAATTGTGTCTAAGTGGAAAAACCCGACCGGGAGTGACACCGGGTGCGGGCACCACGTTTTCAATTGCTCGTACCACAACTGCGCCGGCCACAGGGGCGCGATTAGCGAGACTACGCCCCGATTATCCTGTAGTTTGTTTACTACGTGGCACATTAGAGACGCGTCTGGTGGCGGAAACAGATAAATGGAACTCCACCTGTTCCAGTCTGTCACCAGTGCGTCTGGCCCGCCTGCCGGCGTTATCGTCTGGCGGGTGAGGTACAGTGGGAGTTTGTGAGTCTCCTCTGACGCAAACAAATCCACTTGTGGATGGTAAGGCTCCGCAATCATTTGGTCGAAAATTGTTTGCTTTAGCGCCCATTCTACTGTTGTGCTCTGTCTCCGAGACAGAGCGTCTGCCGAGACGTTTGCTACGCCTGGGAGATAAGATGCGTGAAGATGAATGTCCAGCCTGTTGGCTAGAATAAAAATCTTTTCTGACACGTTTAGCAACTTCCGAGATCTCGTTGACCCTTGTTTCTGAATACAGTGAACCGCATTCAGATTGTCCATTCTGAAGGCCACCGACTTGCCCCGTAAAGTAGAGCCGTGAGCCTGAAGGAAATATAAGGGGACTAGTAATTCTTTGACATTGATGTGGGAGATTTCTAAATGGGACCAAAGCCCTTGACCCTGGTGCCCTTGGTTTGACTGAAAGCCCCAACCTATCATTCCTGACGCATCCGTGTCTACCCATACCGTCGGTGGAGGAGAGGTCCATGACATTACTGAGTGTAACGTTTCCCTCTTCGCCCAGACCGCTAGTAAGTTGTGGATTAATTTTGGTATGGGCCATAATTTTTCCGCCGGCAATAGTGGAAAACATTTGTTGCCCTCCAATATTAATCGTTTTACTTTCAACCGGCCCAACTTTACAGTTAGTTGAATCCAGTTGAGAGAGCCGACCAGATACTCCCAGATTCTCTGTGTCGTAGTCAGACTGTGAAAAAACAGGAACAATTTCCTGCGAAATCTGTTTCGATTGTCCACACTCTGACTCAGAGTGAGAGTAGCTGTGTCCCAAACCAGCCCTATCCACTGAACTACTCGTGAGGGAACAAGGTTTGACTTTACCAGGTTTACCTTGAATCCTAGAGATTTGACATGATTTAATGTTATGTTGACATGATTTATGCATACTTGTTCCGTCTCTGCCACCACTAGCCAGTCGTCTAGATACCACAAAATCCTGATCCCTTGCTCTAACAAGGGCATCAGGGCTTGCCGGACTAATTTCGTGAATAAGCGAGGTGCCAGGTTCAATCCAAACGGCATCCTCTGAAAGACATAAGTCTGATGCATTATATGTAAGGCCAGAAACCGTTGAAATCTTTTGTTTACCGAGACGTGCCAATACGCGTCTGTCAGCTCTAAAGAACACATCCATCCTCCCGGCGGAAGTGTTAGCCTGATTTGATTCACTGTCAGCATCCTGAATGACACGTTGTGAATATGGAGGTTCAGATAAGACAGGTCTACGACGGGTCTCATCTGAACACTGTCCCTTTTGGGCACTAGAAATAGTTTGGATGTAAAGACTGGGTAATTTTGAGGGACCGGGATGATGACATTCTTGGCGATCATTTCTCGGATCAGTGACTCCACCTCTAATGAAACTAAATTTGCCTTTGTCGGCTGACGTAAACGAGGTCGCCGGAGCCACTGCCAGGTGATGCCTTTGCGTGCCACCATCCTCGCCCAAGTATTTAATGGCCATGCGTGGTGACACGTCCGGAACGACCCAGTTAGCAGACAAGGGTTCGCCGGCTGTACTACCCTCTGATCCACCCGCCGTGAGACCGGCCCTGGGAGTGAGAGAGACTTTAGTTTTTTTATGTTGGTGGTGGTGGTGGTGGTGGATGCTTAGCCGACTGGCCGGCGTTGGCAGAAGACGGGCCCTGGCCTGGTCTGTTATAGTTTCGTCCTTTATGACCTGCAAACTTTCCTTGTTTATACCTGTACTGACCTTGGGGGGAAGAGGACTTAGGTAGATGAAAGGGCTTTGACCCACCCGGCTGAGCTTTGGCGACTGGCTTGGGTTTGGGAAAGTTAAAAGCAGGTTTCTTAGAAGGGGCGGGACTGTGCTTAAAGGCCTGAGCCATGTTATATACAGTTCTCCACACATCAGGGGACATTAAAGAGGGAGTTAGCACCGGCGACATGACCACCTGGTTCGCAATTCTATCTGGAAGTTTCCTCACCAGGGACATCCTAAGATCCTGTCTCGCCCGCACCGCCTCGAGCAAGGGTGTACGGATATCCCCCAACGACTGAATAGAAGTCTGAAGGAGTAAACGTCGAGATAGTTCAATTGATCTTCTGACATCCGCGTCCGCGATTGCCTGAGTAGATCTTAGCATAGACTTCGCCACCTGGTGCGTAACAATGTATTGGGAAAAAAGTCTATACGCCTTCCCCCGTAGCCTAAACTCTCGGTCTAGGTGAGCTGGGGAAGGTGTAGTGAAAGGATCTTTAAGTTCGCATAGATTGATTTTAGGGGCAGCTAAGAAAGCAAACAGAGCAGATGGAACTCTGCCGGCCGAGAAGACTGGCAGAGAGAACCAAGAATGGCTGTCCTGAGGAATTTGGTGCGAAGATTTTGAGGTGAAGGTGGTCGCAAAGTTCTGAGCCTCTACCTCCCATTCCACCCAAGGTCCCGGACCCAACTGCCCCACCTTCAACACTGGATTAGCGGCTGTGTCTGTGACCGTTTGTAAATCTAATTCTGGAGTGAGAGCTGACAGTGCTTTTATATCATTAAAACCGTCATGCTTGGTCCAGTCAGAAAACAGTTTTGAAGCTGATGCAGGGGGTAGTGCAGGCGTAGCTGTATACACAAAATAGTCATGTTGATAATAGTTAGGAATGGCCTTAATATTAACATCAAGTACATTACCCAGAATATCTAAAGCTCGTAACTTTCTAGATTTATTTCCTTGGATTACCCACTCTCGTGGCACTGGAAGTTCCCCTGACAAAGTGGGCTGTGCTACCTCTGGCTTAGTTGGGACCATTTGTACCCATGAATCATCTGGACTGTATAAAAGGGGCATAGCTACCTTTCTTAACAGTGCTTTATCTAAAGGGGGAGGATTCACATCCGCTACTACCCTTACACTAGAAGTAGTCAGTGCCGCCGAAGCAGGCCTAGTGACCATAGTAGGTGATATAGAAGGAGGGAGCGGAATCTTAGTTAAAGCAATGGAAGTAGTCAGAAGCCGAACACTTGAAATTGTCATGGGAGCTCCCAGATCCACTGTAGGAGTCTACGGCTGTTGGCCAATTTTTTTTGTTAGAGCAGTAACTAATAACCCATCTATTTCTTCTGCCGTGACAAATTTAGAAGATGAAGAACTAAGAGGTGAATCATTCCTATCCTGTGAGTCGTCTAAAACTGAACCCGACTCCTGCACCTCCATGTCAGAGATTATAGACACCTCATCCTTGTCATCTGGCTCATCATGAGAGGATTCCGCCGAAGCCGGAATCCCGTCATGTTGCCATGTTAAGTCTGGTATGGATGAAGGGATCGCAGCGTCCCGGTGGACGTCCGCCATTACCTGTGTTTCCTGAACCAGACGTGGGCCTTCATTTCCTGGTTGGGAATATCGCCACACACCCAGGCCTTGGCCCAAACTCCCTTGGGAGTCAGTTACCCCATCAACCACTGAGCCCCCACTAGACCCTTCTAGAGGGCGATCACTGCCCACAGAACTCTCTAATTCTAAGTCTATAATATCCATTGGTAACTTGTCCGCCGGTAACGCCCCCACCACAGTCTCTGACTCCACTCCCGCCCCATCAGATTGGACACTAGATGCGCCGGGGGTAGAGGCAGAAAGTGAGGCACGAGGCTCCGGCGAACGCCGGGAGGCTTTTCGTTCATGAGAATCTTTCCTGGAAGATTTGTGGCTCCGGTGTGACTTAGATCTATCACTAGAACTGCTCTTGGACTTCTCAGATTTATCACTAGAACTGCTCTTGGACTTCTCCTCTTTGCTCTTCTTACTCGCCGGTGAAGAAGAGTGACTAAGCGGCTGTTGTCTGATGGGCGACCTGGACCTGGACCGCGCCCGTGACGTGGAGGCTGACACCGGGGGCGTAGGTTCACGAGGTCTCTTAGATGTGCCGGGGGCTGGAGTAAGTGCTAAACCCTGCCCAGTCTCTGCCGACTTTCGTACAATTACTCTAGAGGGACGTTTAATAGGGGGGGTGCTCAATAAGTAATTTATCCCAAAGAATTACGTTATCATATTGAAGGGCCTTATGAGCCACTGTGGTAGCATAAGTGGATAACAGCTGCCTGACCTCCCGTAAAGCGACCGCCGTGGGTCTATCATTGTCTCGCAATACTTTATGACTCAATTGAGTACAGAAGGTACAGTTCTGCGTAACCCACAAACCCCTTGAGCGATCTAAACATTTAACACATCTAATGCAAAGAGTGTGTGCAAAGAGAGGGATACCTGAACAGGAGGGTGAAACACACAAAGCAAAAATAGGGTCTAGGGCAGCCATGACAGAGACTGGTGGAAAACTAACCCACCCCCGGGTTTACTCCAGGTTCTCTAAAGACCCGCCGGAACTCCGCCCTGGAAAAAAGAAAATTTCCAGGAATTAATGCTCATAAGGTTACCCCAACATGTTCGAACACAAGTGTTAAATAACCCGCCGGGTAACGAGACGTAATACACAACCATTACAGCTCGCTACGCGGGAGGTTCAAAAGTAAAGATTTCAGAATATCTTAACCTGTCCAAAAGATTTATGAATATCCTCTGACATGATATAAAGACCAGCATGGCTTTCATAAATGACGCAGTCTTCCCAGTGGTGTTTGGTAAGTTTTACTGGAAAACCCATAAAAAGACGCCGGCCCCCGTATTATCTCGCAGATCAAAAACTGGGGAGCCTGTCTTAAATGCTAGATCTGACTTCTCCCGAAGCGTCCTAGATCGCCGTATGTCGAAGGCGGCGATACATTAACGTATCCCTCAATTGTCTGGTCAACTATACTGAATTGCAAATCCGTTAATCCCACCCTCCCAAGGTGCAACCGCCGGGTGTGAATTTAAGTTTATAACGTTAACCCCAATTGTTCCTATCCCCACTTCTTTGCAAAAGATCGCCGGGGAGGAAAGACCAATCAACAAACAGCCTAGTTTTACTGGCTTTGCAAAACCGGGAAAAACTAAACTCAACAAGTGTCCGCATGAACACTTAGTTAAATGGGTAAAGCCATCCCGCCGGGAATCACAGTAAGCCTGAACACAGGCTCCACCACAGAGACGCAGTCCTGGAGAGCCTCAAGCCACCACTCACCGGGGAAAACAAGCCTTTTTTAACCACGCGTGATTAAAACTCGGCAACCCGCCGGGAAAGGCAACCCACCCCGCCCAGATTCAATCTGAACACACCAAATAGACCGTGGAATTAGCCAAAGCACAACTAGCCCAGGGCACACAATTAGTCCGTGGAAATAGCCAATACACAACTAATCCAGGACACACAAATAGTCCGTGGAATTAGCCAATACACAACTAACCCAGGACACACATGACACAGTAGTACATATTTATAACATAAATCAATAACACTTGTACATGTGGCAAAGCTACGAGAGGCTGGCTAGGCCTAAGCAGACGGAAATATGTAATCATGTCGTAATAAAAACAAAAAGCACTGAATTATATCACAACAGGAACCACCGTCAACACACCACTGTAGCACAAAATTCCCGGAAAAGGGAAGAACTGACTCAGGACCCAGAAAAAACTTCACTAAGTGAAGAAAAATACGCTGGGAACGCCAGAGAAAAGAAAAAACTACTTCATCAGAAAGATAAGAAGAAGCTTAATAACGCGTAATGAAAGCCGCCTACATCACGAAGCTAGCTAACCGCGCAAACGTTTCACGCGTCCACCACGGGACCACGAGGGTACACCCGAAATAGATGTCCCAAACACACGAACCAAAATACACTGCACTGCGGGCAACCCGCCCAGGACACTCCTACTACGCATATCCTAACCTTACTCGATACATCCCGGAGAAAAAACTCACTAGGGACGCAGCAAATGCGGAACCAGCGGAGCGTGGGGAGGCACGTCCGGGTAGGTTGAGCGCAGAGCAGAGAAGGAAGAATGACGCCTGAGTCAGCGTCTGGTCAAAGATCCACACAAGTACATCCACGATTATACGGAAAGCTTATGAATAGTTATTCTTATATTCTTTTTGTTTTTTATTTGTTACAAAGTTTTTTCGTAGTGAGAACCCAATTTCATAATGACTGAACCATGAGTGAGGTTGCGTGTGCTCATGATGAAGGCTCCTCAATTTGTTATGCTCTGCGCGGTAGATTCAAACTACGGCGGATGAGTGTTTGAAGAGGGTGCCTTATGTAATAGGCATAATCGTCAATGATGGAGGGGCCACTAATAAATACACCTTTACCAAATAAATATGGCAGTACAATTGTTAAGAGCAAACCTGGTGGTCCCTCGGATATCCACCCCCGGCAGGGTTGGGTCATTGACACAGGGCCCTCCCGGTCGTCATCATGCGACTGTGTCAAGAGCATTGCAACGTCCCAAAGCTGCTCGTCAGTGCAGCTTTTTCTTTAGCAATATAAGGGGACTTCACTCTAACATCAATTCTGTACATCAATTTCTTCAAGCAGAATCCCCTACTCTCCTTTTTTTGACAGAGACTCAAGTATCATCCACATCTGACACGTCTAGATTTAATTCTCCAGGTTATCAACTGCTCCAAAAATTTCAGACCTAAAGGAGGTGTATGTTGCTTCGCAAAATCTGAAATTGCCCTGGAGGAGGTTACTAGTTTCAATTGTCCCTATTTTGATTATTCTATTTACAAATTAATTTCTGCTGGTAAATTTAAATACATATGTTGCATCTACCGTTTCCCAAATACTCCTCCAGAGCAAAGACTTTTTGATTCTCTGTCCTCACAACTCAGTGTCCTCAACTTAAATGCTTCTTCTGAAATCACTGTGTTGGGTCATTTTAATGTCCATAATGTTGAATGGCTCACTCATTCAGCCAGGACTGATGATGCTGGTCTTGAATGTGAGCTATTTGCAGACTCATTTAATCTCACTCAACTAGTCAACCAACCCACCCGTGTACCAGATAATCCTAATCATAATTCCCACCTACTGGACTTATTTTTAACAACCAATTCAGAAAATTATGATGTTACAGTGAGGTCCCCGCTTGGATCTTCTGATCACTGTCTGATACAGGCCACCTGTCTATCACCTACCACACCTCCCACTCTGAACCTGTTTTGGTGACTAAATGGCATTACGATAGGGCAGACTGGGAGGGTCTTCAAGGTTTCTTTATTGATATTCCCTGGACCTCTTTCTTTTCTAATGATGCACACACCACCTTGAGCCACATACAAGATTTTGTAAAAATTGGAATGGAAACTTTTATTCCTCATCAAAAGTACAGTAAAAGATCTAATTCACCTAAATGGTTTGACCATAATTGTGCTAGAGTAACTGAACAAAAAGCAATAGCCTACAATGCATACACAAGATCAAAAACACATGAAGCCTTTAATTACTTTAGAAACATCAGAAATCATGCCAAAACTGTATTAAACCTAACTAAATCAAACTTTCTCCACAAGCAGGCAAATAAACTTCTAAATAATCCAAATGATAACAAAATATTTTGGTCTACTCTTAACTCATTCAAATCCAACTTCACTACTGCTTCATCCATTCCACCATTAAAATCTCCGACTGGCAATCTTGTAAGTGACCCACAAGGTAAAGCTAACCTTCTTGCGGATATTTTCTCCACCAACTCAACCTTAGATGAAATAAATCAAGATGTCCCTGTACTTAATTTTAATTCGCCTGAAATTCCCTCACTTAAGATCCACACCAGACATGTCAAAACTATTTTGCAGAATCTCTCAGTAGATAATGCTCCTGGTCCAGATGAAATTCCTCCAATAGTACTGAAGAATTGCTCCTTGGTGCTCGCTCCTGTATTGGCAAAATTTGTCCGTCTGTGAACTCATACCTCATGCTTCCCAGTACCCTGGAAAGAAGCAAACATCCATCCAGTTCCTAAAAAAGGTGCCTCTTCAGATCCATCAAACTACAGACCAATAGCTATAACTTCCACTCTTGGTAAAGTCTTCGAAATTATATTAAATAATCACATAATTAAGCATCTTGAGAATAATAAATTAATCAGTGATAGGCAATATGGTTTTAGACGATGTCGGTCAACTGCAGACATTCTTTGCCTTCTTACGCATCAAATCAACCAAGCTACAGACCAACATGGTGAAACACATACAATAGCACTGGATATATCAAAGGCATTTGATAGAGTCTGGCATCAATCCTTATTGTCGAAGATGTCACACTACGGCCTTGCATCATTAGTTCCACTAATTTCTTCTTATCTTCATAACAGAAAAATATGTGTAATGGTAGATGGCCTTTATTCTCAATTTCACTCAATAAATGCTGGTGTTCCCCAGGGATCAGTTTTGGCCCCAACTCTGTTCCTCAATCATATCAATGATCTCATATCTACCACTCATAATCCAATACATTCCTACACAGATGACTCAACACTCCACAGTTCCTTCACATTTACCAATTCTTTCACCCAACCCGATTTTATAAATTCAAAAATAAACACTGCAATTTCTCTGAACCAGGACCTTTCTAGAATTAATGAATGGGGACAAAAGAATCTAGTTTCCTTTAATGCACAGAAAACCAAGTACTGTACATTCAATTTTCTAACCGACAGAATCTCACTGACTCCCATATATTTTTTAATGATGTAAATATTCCCACTTCCCCTAGTATTGACATTCTCGGTGTAACATTAACTACTAACTTGAGCTGGACACATTATGTTAGAAGCATTGCTAAGAATGCCTCTAAAAACTGGGACTCCTGTACAGAGTTCGAGAATTCTTCACTGACGAGCAGTTGGCCATAATATATAAAAGTCATGTGCGTTCTCAGATGGATTACTGTTCACCTCTGTGGAGTGGAAGTGGAGTGGTTGCATTGAGGCAGTTGGACAAAATTCAAAATAAAGCTATTAGATTAATCAATAACCCTGCAATCACACAGGACTTTCCTACATTATCCATACGAAGAAACGTTGCATCTACAGTAAAAGTCCGTTAATCCGACGACCGATGATTCGAATCTCCCAATAGTCCGAATTTTTCAATTTGAGGCCAAATCCGAATTCACCCGATGGTCCGAATTTCAAGAAGTCCCAAAGTCCCCTTTTTGAGGCATTAGGCCACTCAAATGACACATAATGGAGCACACACATATCATATGTTCATGAATTCACTTTAAAAGTTTACCATTGTCATTGTAGCCTATTATCTACTTCAAAACATTCAGATTAATGGTCAAAGGAAGCTACTGATATAATCGTAAACACCTTCGTCATCTTCTTCTTCCACATCGTCTGCTAGAGAGTTTGTTTTGCTCTTGAACGCATCCTTGGGACGCTCCGATGCGCTACTGGCTTGCACCGCATTTTCTGCAAGCGCATTCAGTCTTGAGCTTGAAAACGCACCTTTCAAGAAGTCCCAAAGTCCCCTTTTTGAGGCATTAGGCCACTCAAATGACACATAATGGAGCACACACATATCATATGTTCATGAATTCACTTTAAAAGTTTACCATTGTCATTGTAGCCTATTATCTACTTCAAAACATTCAGATTAATGGTCAAAGGAAGCTACTGATATAATCGTAAACACCTTCGTCTTCTTCTTCTTCCACATCGTCTGCTAGAGAGTTTGTTTTGCTCTTGAACGCATCCTTGGGACGCTCCGATGCGCTACTGGCTTGCACCGCATTTTCTGCAAGCGCATTCAGTCTTGAGCTTGAAAACGCACCTTTGGACGTATTAGTCTTGAGCTTGAAAACGCACCTTTGGATGTTCCGATACGCTACTATTTATAGTTCAGTGATCGGAGCATCCCAAGGGTGCTTTCAAGACAACAATACAAGGGTGCTTTCAATACAATATAATATAACAGAGCACGTCACAAAAGGAAAATCACAAAAGGAAAATTACAAGAACCTCTCAGGGAAGTGCCGTTGTTAAGGCATTACTTCCCGAACCACATCTGATCTTCAAGAGCAAGAAAAACTCGCTAGTAGACGGAAGAAGAAGAAGACGTTTATATCAGCAGATTCCTTTGACCATTAATCTGAATGTTTTGAAGTAGTTAATAGGCTACAATGACAATGGTAAACTTTTGAAGTGATTTCATGAACATATGATATGTGTGTGTGCACCATTGTGTCATTTGGGTGGCCTAATGTCTCAATGTTTTCGTCATACACAGGTTCATAGGGGTAAAGTCCGATAATCCGAAAAATCCACTAATCCGAACGAGAGCCGGTCCGCTGCCCTTCGGATTAACGGAAGTTTACTGTATCTATCTATCTATTGCCTGACGCCGTGATCCCCGAAGGGGTGGCCACGAACGAACCGCCCCCATGCACCTCTGTCCCCAGTCAGTCGACGCCCCTCCCCCCAACCAGCACCGCCTTCGTTCATGTAGTTCCTTACTCCATCCTTCCACCTCATATTCGGTCTACCTCTCCCCCTCTGTCCCTCCACCTCGCTCTCGTACACCCTCTTAGTCATTCTCTCGCTTTCCATACGTTCCATATGGCCGAACCATCTCAAGTTGTTCCTTTTCACACTTTCAGCACATCTACCTCCACACCACACCTCCTTCTTACTTCCTCATTAGTCTGTCTATCCCTCCATGTAACTCCGCACGCACTCCTTAAGTAATTCATTTCCACTGCTCTCACTCTTGGTCTGAGTCTCTCAACCAACGTCCATGCTTCGCTTCCGTAAGTCAGTGTCGGGATTACCACACTGTCATGCAAGGACTTCTTCACTTCCATACTGACCACCCTATTTCTTGTTACTGCTTTTAGCGTTCCTACAACCCTCTTCCCCTGTTGTACCCTCTCCCGCACCTCTTCATCCATAGTCCCTTTACTCAACACACTGCCCAGATACTTAAAAGAGTTGACGATCTCCATAGCCTGACCGTTCAGCTTCACCTCACACTCTGTGACTTCACCCCTTTCGAAGACCATAACCTTGCTCTTCCCCGTATTTACCTTCAAATTCCGTTTTTCGCACACTGTTCCAAACTCATTTACCAGACCCTGCAACTCCCATTCATTATCACTCATCAGAACTGTATCATCCGCAAACAGCAGTATAGGTAGCTTCCACTCAATTCCCTCCCTTTTCAGCGATACACCAACATCCACTGCTCTTGATAGTATTTCTTTCATAACTCCATCCATATATACAGTAAACACCACGGGGACATCACACACCCCTGTTCAAACCAACATTCAGGTCAAAGAACTCGCTCTGCTCACTCTCCACACTGCCGCCTTTGCACCCTCATACATGCTCTTCACTGCTTTCAGCAACTTGCCCTCTACTCCGTATATTCTAAGTACTTTCCACAAACCTTCTCTATCCACTCTGTCATAGCCTTCTCTGAGTCCATAAAGGCAACATACACCTTTTGTTTCTTCTCCAGATACTTCTCCACAACACAATTCAGGGTAAAAATCTGATCTACACATCCTCTTCCCTTCCTAAAACCTCCCTGCTCGTCGCCTATCCATTTCTCCGTTCTCACTCTCACTCTCAATCACTACCCTACTGTATACCTTCCCTACTACGCTTAGAAGACATATTCCTCGGTGGTTACCACACTCCTCTTTCCCCTTTGCCCTTATATAGGGGGACTATTATGCCAGTCTTCCAGTCATCGGGTGCACTCCCCTTCTCCCATGCTAGTTTGCACATTTTCCATACCCATTCTATCACTATCTCACCACCATACCTCAACATTTCCCCACACACTCCATCTTGCAAACGTTGCATCCCTTGCATTATTCTACAGATATTTTCACAGCAATTGTTCCGAGGAACTTGCTTCAATTGTGCCGCCTCTCCACATCTTTCCCCGTAGAACTAGGGCAGCTGAGAGCGCCCATGAATTTACACTTTCTCCTCCACAATGCAGAACTTCTGCTTATCAAAATTCATTTATCCCTAGAACTACTACTCTTTGGAATTCACTTCCCTCGAGTTGCTTTCCACAAACTTACAATCTACAAAAGTTTAAATCCAGTTGTTACAAACATTTTATGAATGGAGGATGCCTTTAGGCACATGGACCTTTTGTTTTATCTGTGTTTTTCCTTCCTCGTTCATTGTCTCTTAAAAAAAAAAAAAAAAAAACATACATTTTCTTCTACTTTCTATTTTTCCTAGTGGCGTCCGCAACAATGACGTTCCTTAGGAGTATCTCCTAGGATGATTTTTCGGTCTTGGTTCGCGAGTTAAGCATTTACTGGGCTTCCTGGGACCCGGACCAAGACCCAAATACTAATTAGGGTCTATATCATTGACGGAGAGAACCACTAATATATCTAATAAATTGGTTGTCTAACTGCTGGAAATACATTCCTAGCACGGCTATATAAGTTAAATTATGTAATATTGACTCACTGTGTAGAAACACGTAGCCAGAGAGATACAGACGGGAGACACCAAGCCCACATGTCCATACCCTGGGAGTACTCGTGGAATAAGGACGAGAAACACGTTTCAAAGCTGCACCAAAGACCTTTAGGTCGGCCGACAGATGAAGAATGGAAGTGCATTATAACTTAATATCTTATCTTCTTGATTTCATTTTTCTAAGTAGCATCCGATTCATGATGTACCCTAGGTAAATTAATCATGCCCCCTAGGATGTTGTATGGTTGATTATTGTTGAGGGGTTGAATGCTCCTTATGAAAGGCTTCCTAAGCAGACAAGGCGCGAAATTAAAATATTGGCATGACGCCATTGGTTTGGAGCCACTGTTAAATAATTATTTTTGAAGAAATAGTCCTGCGAGCCAATCAGAAGGCAGGATTTCCTCAGGTGTGTCAGGAAGATTTGCAACAGATTTGCTACCCTGGCTGCCCGGGCCTCTCAGCCAATCACAGGCCTCCCGCATCGCTCTTTACCTCCCGTATCTCGCCACTTCCTAAACGCCCGGCTTATACAATAACTCGCCCTCAGTTCACTCTCGTATCTTCTATCACGGTAAAAAGTGTTCTAATGTCACGGTGCCATCCTCCTACTCTTATCAGCCACTTAAAGACGTCGTGAACACTTTGCCGGGAAGGTATTACGACGAAGTAAATACAGAGAAGAGAGGGCGCCCAGTTCAAAGAAGCTGCGAGGACCCTGACGACACACAGCGTGCCCCTCAGCTAATCACAGGCTAGTGTTGCGAGAGGGGTGGGTATAAAGGGAGGTGGGCAGAGCCAGTAGAGTCACATGGAGTGAGAGGACAGCCTGAGCAACACTTGCTCTCCAAAAGAAATTCCCACCCACTTATTTTACCCAACCATTATGGGCGGATAAAACAAGAGTGTGAGCCGGGCCAGCAGCAGATATTAGAGGCAGCCTACCAAGAGAGCAAAGACCAGTTAAACCGCTCAGCTGCAGCACAGATACACCTAAAATATCCAGTTGCATGTGGCCATATTGCACACTTACATATGGTTTCCCAAGCAATCCAGAACAGAAACCAGGTGGTGGACGGCACAAAGAAGTTCCATCACACATACTGGCCGGCTATGAGGTGGTGATGGTGAAGACTTAAGTTTAGAAGAAGAAGAACCAGCATTATATTAATGGACCCTTATTGGCCCGAACAGACTTAAAGAAAGAGAAATGTTGACAGACTGTCCAAAGCTCCTTTAACCCTTCCAGCCCGGGCTGCCTTACAAAAGGACAGAGGTCGTATCCGGGCGATCTGGCCAAAAAACGTCTAGACCTAGGCTACTGTATCTTTGTTATTTTAACTGCTAGAAATGTTCCATGCATCTCTAAACGTAGTGCGGTTTCCAATCTGTAGACTGGCATTGAGTAGAGCTCTCTAAGTCAACTGGATCAGTTGTGATGACGATTTCTGTGGAGCAAATTTTTCTGCGATGTTGACAATATTGGAGCTTTTCAGACATTAATTTCGTCATACCATACAACAACAACATTGATCCGACGTCTCCTTGTTTTCGGAGGTGCGGTGATGCAATGACCGGCTTTGTTTACATACGTCGGATGCACGGCGTTCAGACCAAGCTGAACAGGCTTTCAAGCTTACTGCCTGTTATAAGGACACCCGGGGTCCTGCCCATCTGCCGCGGTGTCCTTATAAAAGGACACCCGGGCTGGAAGGGTTAATAAATTGATGTGTCCTAGGACAAACTAAAAAGAAAAATGTGTAGACAATTGATGCAATAAACTACAAAAAGTTGGAGTATAGGTTTTCTTGGTTAGTATAGCGCAAGCTATTCAGTTTATAAATAGAGGTAGTCATTTATAGGAGATATCAAAAGATAGTTAAATGTAGGTTGAGATTTCCTAAAAGTGTTTGCATAGATAACAGCGACACACTTTAGACAGGGTGATGTAAGAGAGAATTAGGGTCCTATGCAACCAACTCTCAGCGTCTAGGCTCAATAGTTATAGGGTCCTTATGCAACCAACTATTGAGATAGAATTCTGTAACAGATGGTTAGGGTTATATGCAACCAACTATCTCATTTGTCTAAGCTAATTGGACAAGTAAACTGTACAATTTAACTCGGTCTGCGAATCAGGAATTAACGTAATTATACGTACAATCTACAGTATGTAGGCTAGAAGTACAGGGTTTGAGATAGAGGAGTTTTAGTGTGAGTAATAGTTAGGATTGGCAATCAGGCGTCCCTCGTTAGGAAATCTTTTTATTATACGTAAACTATATTCTTACTATAGATATCACCTCGTCGAAAGCATGCTATCAATCGCGCTTAATATTTATTAACATACTAAAGGATACATTACTTCACTATAGTTTCTGTTATCGAAGATAAATAGTTATTGTGCCTTGGGACCGAAATCGAAGTAGGTCAAATTATGAATAGTGATCATACAGATAGGTTGCAATGGGAACTTATAATTCCGAGGTGCAATGTACTGTATAGTATATTGTCGTAAGTATTCAACTCTTCAGTTTGAACGTATTTCGACCTGGATCGAGAAGCAATAGCTATGAGGAATGTTGATTACCTTTAAGTTTGCTAAATATAGTACAAACTACCGAACAACTGTCAAATTATTCTAACCCTATTAGTATAAGTATTTTCAAAATATAACTACAATTTTAATTGATTTTCAATTATTTTACTGCCAATATTTGATTGTGGTGGTACTGTGGCCAACAGGAGAGAAGTGCGCAGCATCAGAGGCTGGGTGTGTGAAAGGTGCGGTGGCGGTGACGGATAGTAGTAGACGGGACAACTCAGTGGCAGACAGTGGCAGATGGGACAAGACGGTGGCAGTGACGGTGGCAGACAGTGGCAGACAGGATGAAAACACAGTGATGGCAAACATAGCCTTCCAGAGGTCTCCACAGTCTCCACTCTCAATGATGGACCTTATGACTCTAGGTATTTCATCTACTGTTGGACCTTGGGATACTTGGTATTAATTATAATAGTCATAAACATGTAAGAGGGCTCACTCTCTCCTTAAGCTGGCCTCACACGAGGGTTTGTATCAGGTTCTAGGCTTGGAGCCACTTTATAAGATTCCAAATATACTAATGAAACCAGTTTGTGGCTTGCGTTTATGTAAATGATGCTACGAGCACAGAATAAATCATTAATGTGGTAATGGGCAAGTAACAAGAGCCTAAATCAAGTGAATAGGTACCACCAGAGAATACTGTGTCATGGAATGGAGCTATGAGTACCATTTCAAGTGTTTGGTGTTGGGAGTGAAATACATAAATTAGATTATTCCTATAGTTTCAGGAACATTTTATAGCGAGGCCGGTCCTTAGAGATCTGTGCCCCATAAAATGTCCTTTCCTTTCACATAAACATTAGGCTACTCAGTCTGCAGTTGGGTTTGAGTACATAATTAGATTGATATCCAGTATTTGATAAATGGATATAAAATCGTAGTCATGTACTTAACTTTTAACTGTCTTGATGGTATAATGCTTAGAGTGTTTAAGATATGTATGTGGTAACCCAAATTCGAATCCTGCTAAGATCACATGCTTTCATTAATTTCATTGGGAAGTGTTTGGTGTTGGGAGTGAAATTAATAAATTCATTTTATTCCTATAGGTTCAGGAACATTTTATAGCGAGGCCGGTCCTTAGAGATCTGTGCCCCATAAAATGTCCTTTCCTTTCACTTAACCTCTGAAGTGCGCATGGTGGTAATTAGACACCTCTCCCTGTGCGCATGTATTTGAGGTGTTTCCGTCACTAAAATATTCATTGTACCATTAATAGCATTAATACTTATCCATATGCGCCTATTATGGGTTGATTATAAAGGTATTAACCTGAAACAACAATAAAACGAGTGAAAACAGCGTTTGGATGGTCAAAATCGGAGATATAGCCCGCGAGTTGTATAATGTATGGGTGAGGCAAGCTGCTTTCCCGCCAATTTCCCCCAAGGCCACTGAGACACAGTCGATCGATATTCTCTCTCTCTCTCTTGCATTCGCTTGCTATCAGTGATGACCACACCCTGCAACCGGATTTCTAATGTTAGCACGAAAATATACCTCAGAATAAGGGAATAACAGGGAAAATAGGTGATAACTGAAGGAGAGGAGGAAAGTGGGGAAGGAGGGGAGGTAGAGGACTGAGATTTTGCATGGCCCAGGAGCCAAAAAAAAAACAAAAAAAAAAGTTTTTCGATGTCAAAAGTTTTTTTTTTTTTTTCTCTGACTCTTAAGGGTCTCCCCGCAGTCCGCCGGGGAAACTCTTAAGAGTCTCCCCGCAGTTCCCGGGTTAAGCATTAGGCTATTCAGTGTGCAGTTGGGTTTGAGTACATGATTAGATTGATATCCAGTATACGATACATTTATATAAAATCGTAGTCATGTACTTAACCTTTAACTGTCTTGATGGTGTAATGCTTAGAGTGTTTAAGATCTGTATCTGGTAACCCAGGTTCGAATCCTGATAGGATCACATGTTTTCATTAATTTCATTGGTAATTGATTGGTACAGAACATAGACAAAAAAAATCATTCGCCGTCGCAAATTCGCCTAGTGGGATTCCGCCTTCCTAAAAACTACAGAGACCAAAATCTAGCACCACACAACAAATAATGCTGGTTCTTCAGATAAGAGATACCCTCCTCACTGAAAGGTACAATGGCATCATGCATTATTAAGGTATAAACATATATTTAGTAATAGCCTCTCCGTATCTAACATACAGTGCTTATACAATAGTATATCTCATCCGCTCAATGAACGTTGATGATTATTGGTACCACATGCGCGGTTAAGCCAATATCTTCCAGAGAATGCACCTTAAGTATCTACTAGGCACGTTTTACACACCCCGAAACCACTATTTAAAATGAAAAAAAAGAGAAAATATGTTGTAGGTTAGGAATAGAAAACGACAATTTACCCATCTTGTTCAGGACCCTAATTATTTTGTGCCTCGTTTTGCCGTCTGACACTCCTTTCGATTTGTCACTATAAGAATTGTGGGCCTCATTATGGCTTCTGAAGTTATTAGAGATATGATGTGTGATGTAGCAATGCATGAAATGAGCTCTAGCACTTGCTATGAAGTTGTGTTGGGCTGGTGACATCTATTGTTTTGATTTGTTTGACACCGGGGATCACCGCCATTTGCAGGGCGATCAGGTTAGCTCACCTTTTTCCTAGCCTAACTTTTTGTTATAATAATAATAATAATAATTAAAGTTGCAAGCAAGCTTGTCTGGGGCTCAAGTGGTTTTGCAAGCAAGGTATTGTGTTGGATACAAGAGCTGTGTCACAGATATCAAAAGATAATTTAATTTATCGGGCATGAAGAAACTACAGAAGGAATAGATTGAAGCCATTTAGGCTGTGGCCATTTAGGAGTGTATATAGCTCTTTTGATTATGGCCGTTTATGAGTGTGGCTGTTTTATGATTGTGGCCATGAATGTTGTGATTATTTTATCATTCTGACTTTTGTTTCAGCCTTTGTAGCATTGTCCTTATATAATGAAGTTATTACTTCAGCATTACTGAATACAATAATTATGCCACGTTTTTCAAGTAAACGTGATATATTTTGATTGCGATTTCCAACTTAGGGATCAACAGTTATATTCAACTTGGGTACCTGTCCGCTGGGCGAGGACTGACCTTAGCTCTCTTAACCAACACACAAGTAATAAACAATGGACACAAAACACAAGTATAGGAAACACAAGTTTTATTTCTTAACCACTAACACTAAGGTACAGTATCAACAGGTCTCTGGGAAAATTAGAAAATTAAATATATAACAATTATAATAATAATACACAGAGCAGAGATAATAAGTCTCAAAATCACAATGAATAATGTCCTTAACCCGTGGAGCCCCGGCTAGTTTTGTAATGTTTGCGCACCAGAACCCGGCCGGTTTTCAAAAAATGGTTTTATTCCAGAAACAATAGCGAATGGGTTAGGAATGAAGGAAAAACCACGAAAAACCGCTCAAAAAGCTTAAAAAATGGTCCTACAGAGCCCCCGAAAACGGATTTTATAAGAATAAAAAATTGAAGGCAATTATCCCAAAAAAACAGGTTATTGCGCGCTCGCGCGCACGCACGTGGACTTTGAGTGTTTTCAACCATCGGCACGGTTGCGTGGGATACGTACACAGTTCCCATACAAATCTGAGCCCTCTTGAGTGGCTACACCTGAGGTTACGGTCGGCGCAATTAGGGTGACGCGCCAGGCGCGTCTCTGGGGCTGTGCGTTACATACATCGCCGACGCGTCAGGCGCGTCGCTGGGGCTGTACGGGTTAACCTAAGAAGTGCGCATGGGGGTAATTAGAAACGTCTGCCTGTGCTGACGTATTTGAGCTGTTTCCATCACTAAAATATTAATTTTACCATATATAGCATTAATACTTATCCATACGCGCCTATTATGGGTTGATTATAAAGGTATTAACCTGAAACAACAATAAAACGAGTGAAAACAGCGTTTGGATGGTCAAAATCGGAGATACAGGCCGCGAGTTATATAATGTATGGGTGAGGCAACCTGCTTTCCCGCCAATTTCCCCCAAGGCCACTGAGACACAGTCGATCGATACTCTCTCTCTCTCTCTCTTGCACTCGCTTGCTAACAGTGATGACAAGGCCCTGCTTGCAACTCTCTAATGTTAGCACGAAAATATACCTCAGAATAAGGGAATAACAGGGAAAATAGGTGATAACTGAAGGAGGGGAGGAAAGTGGGGAAGGAGGGGAGGTAGAGGAGTGATATTTTGCATGGCCCAGGGGCAAAAAAATAAAATAAAAATAAAAAAATATAAATGTATTTTTTTTTTTCGATGTTTAAAGTTGATTTTTGTTTTCTCTGACTCTTAACCCTCCAGCCCCGGGGGCTATAGCTTGCGACTGTGCTGCGGTACCGGGTGTTTTGACGATCTTTGGGCTATGTTAACTACTCTGTAAGTCAATGAATATAGCATGTAATGTTGTGAATAAAAAAGAATAATGTTCCACAAACCTTCCTCTGTCGAATGGCGTTGAGTAGAGGTCTCTAGCCCCTCTGGTTGCATAATGGTGAGCGCGGGAAGACGTGTGCTTTTCGGCGGAAAATTCTTCCCGCGTTCGGACGCGTCGCCCCGACCATGGCTACGACGCACCTAGCCGCTCGTCGCGCCAAAGTATTTATCTCCCTTAGACGATTTTAGTGTTTGATATTGAGAATGTGATGTTTATTTGATATTTTTCTAGTTATTTTGAGGCCAATTATATAAAATATGTTTATTAGGGTATCACTGTCACTGATATTGCTAATTTTCACTCGATACCGTACATTTTATTAGTAATTGAGGTAGGTTATTGTTGTATTAGGCACTGATTATTCGTTATCACAGGTGTTTATTATACTTTGGCCATCAAATATTAGGTCTTGTGTCACTTTCACTTTGACAAATATGCTTTAGAGAGTGTCACTGTCACTGATAATGCTCATTTTCACTCGATACCGTACATTTTATTAGTAATTGAGGTAGGTTATTGTTGTATTAGGCACTGATTATTCGTTATCACAGGTGTTTATTATACTTTGGCCATCAAATATTAGGTCTTGTGTCACTTTCACTTAGTTATATGATTTGTAAACGTTTTATATACAATTTATTGTGTCTTTTTTCACTGATTTATATATTTCTATAGGTTCTAATCATATGAATGTCACTTGGTATATACATATGTGTCACTTTCACATATTATTATGGTGTAATTGTATTTGTATAAATGTTTTCATAATACATGACTTTTGTATAACAATAAATTGGTTTACTTCCACTTTTTGCCTATATATATACTGTACATATTGTCATTATCTTTGGCACTTTCACTATGATTATTAGAACTCCAGCTTGGAGTGGTAATCAAAGAAGCACTCTAAAGCACAGAGTGCCACCTTGCACTCCACACACTCCATGGTTGACTTTTTACCTGGCCTCGGCCTCACCCTGCTGTTGTAGCAGACATGGCACCGCTTCTGCTGTGTTCTTCCTGATTCATTCTGAGGCAGGGAACCAAGCCTGTGCCTAATCAAGTATTGAGCACACTGCAAGCGGTCAATAACGGCGGGCCCAGGATGTGCCACTGCCCTCTGTGGCGTAGCATACTTCTCCAGGAGCTCCGTCAAAACCTGCTTTTGGAACCTCCGCAGGCTATTGAACTTCATGGGTGTGTTCACATTCCGAAGCTTGTATATATTGTAGGCATTCAGAAATGACATGTCCACCATATGCAGAAAGAACTTTCTGTACCATCTGCACGAGGTACGCAGGCAGTCAATGAAGCCTATCTGCATGTCGGACTTGTCCACCAGCCTCATGTTGATGTTGTAGTCCAGGACAGCATCGGGCTTGGTCACCCTGGCCTGGGTGCGGCGATCCACCTTGCCAGTCTCCACCATTTCCCCCTTGTGGATGGTGGTCAGGAGGTTGACCTTCCGCTGGTCGTGCCAGTGGATAGCCAGAATGGGCCCCGACTTCTTCTTGAACACATCACCTTTTTTGGTCTTTGGAGGGAAAGGTGGCATGCCCTTCCTTTTCCCTCGTACTGTGCCTACAGTCCCCGTCTTGCGCTCATGCAGGTACTGTGAGAGAGTGGGGGACGTGTAATAATTGTCCGTGTAGAGGACGTGATTCTTGTGAAAGTAGCGGTCCATCATGGCTTGCACCACTGCTCCGCCAAAGCCAATGAGGGGGTCCACAAGCAAGTCCCCTTCCTTCCCGCTGTAGACCAGGAAGTCCAGGACATAGCCAGTTTGGCAGTCGCACAGCACAAAGAATTTTATGCCAAAGCGATGTCTTTTTGAGGGGATGTACTGCCGGAAGCTGAGTTTTCCCCGGAACAGCACAAGAGACTCGTCAATGACGACCTTGCGGAAGGGCTTGAAGTAGGAGGTGAAGCGTTCTCGCATCATCTCATACAACGTCCTAATCTTCCACAGCTTGTCACCGAGGTGGACGTCGGGGTTGGTGACAAGATGGAGCGCTGCAAGGATATCAAGGTACCGGTCGCGAGACATATATTTCCCGAAGGCAGGGGTGGATATCAGATCATTGGTGATCCAATAGTCAGGCAACCTATGCTTCTTGACATGAGGCATTAGCATGGTGAGTGCCAGGAACACCATGAACTCTTTATGAGTCACTGGGGTCCACTGCCTCATGTGGCCCTTGGTCACCTTGCCCAAAAAGTGGACCTGGAATTGGTGCTGCTTATTTGTCTCTTTGACAACATAGCCTACCACCTCCTCATCAAAGAAGGCCTCAAATAGTTCGTGTGGTGGAGCATTGGGGCCTGCAGGAAAATTGGGGGTAATGCCTGAACCCTCCAGTACCTCATCAAAAGCTGGCACATCAGGGTTGTATCCATCCTCATCAACTACGTCTTGCCACTGAAAAACGTAGAATGGGTCTTGTCTACGCTGACGAGGAGCTCCAGCTGGTGGCCCAGCACGCCCACGGCCAACTCGGGAGGCGCGCGCCCTAGGGCGGCGAGGGCGGCGAGGGCGTCGGCCAGGGCGGCGGGCAGCACGACGGGCAGCACGACGCCGGGCCAAGCGGATGGGTCGAGGGTCGTCGATGTCCATATAGTCATCGTCAGAGTGGTCATCTTGCCCTGACGGTGGACCTATGTAATCATGGCCAGAGTCTTCAGAGAGGTGCCCTTCATCATCAGTGGCCCCCACATAATCTGGCGGGGAACCAGTGATGCGTGGGCGGCGTGCGGGTGGGCGAGGTGGGGAAGGAGTGGCAGGTGAGGCTGTGTCCCCCCGAGGTCCTGGGCTCCTTGGCCTGCGACGAGTGACAGAAAGCAATGTTTCACTGTCACTAGGCCCAGGTATTGGTGATGCGAGCTCAAAGACTTCTTCAGGAAGACATGTTGAAGGCGGGAGAGGTGGGGAGGACCGTGGGGAAAGTTGCGGGGACGTATGGCTGGGGCCAGCCGGGGTGGACGCCGCGGGAGCCTCGAACAAAACTCTCTTACTTTTCTTAATTTTTTTGGTATATTTCCTACCTTTCCCCTTTTCGGCAGCAGTATGTCTCCTGTCGGGGGACCTAGGAGGCAAATAGGCCGAAAGTGGGGGGGTCCTCAACCCTTGGCAATGGTGGGGGTGGTGGGGAAGAATGCGGGGCATCCGGGTCATCTTGGGTGGCGTGGGTAGATAAGGGAGACAATGGCGGACGAGAGGGGTCACCACGCTGACCCTCACTCACAGCCTCATCCTCACCAAGTATTTTTGCTTGTTCCCTAGCTGCCGCGGCCGCCTTCTCAAGTATTTTCTGCTTATACAAATGTAGCTTGAAAGGCGATTTACCTGGGGAAGGGCTTGGAGTCGTGTCACTTATGCGAAATTTGGTGAGTGACCTTGAACTCTCCCACTCACTCACTCTCTCAAGTTCACTGTCTTTAGGTAAACCAGCTTCCTCAACAACTGGTACATCACCTTCATCACTCTCATCACTGTCATGTTCTCTCGCAAATCCCAGGAATTGCTCTTCTTTGTCACTCTCATGGCCATAATCACTCGACTTATAATTACTGGAGTCGTCACTGACTTCATCATCAACATTATGCTTGGCATCAGCTCGCTCATAAAGTCTCAATGTCGTCTCAATACCTCCGGGAGATAACACATTTAGGCGATGGCGTCGGGGTAAGGCACGACGAACTAGCAAGGGCGTCGTAGGAAGCACGGTATCGGACACAGCGGAATCACTATTTGGCGTACTGTCCATGATGGCGTCGGGGTAGATACTATTGCTGTGGCGTCGTTTACGCCTGGTGGCGCCACCTACCGTCCCATGATACCAAAAATGTACGCGCGGCATTCGAAAGCACGCACGCAAGCAATGGGCGTTAAAGAGCCCTTCCGGGTTGCGCGGGCCGAGGTTGTTATGGGCGTTCAAGAGCCCCTCCGGGTTGGAGGGGTTAAGAGTCTTCCCGCAGTCCGCCGGGGGAACTCTTAAGAGTCTTCCTGCAGTTCCCGGGTTAAGTAAACTAAACAGAGTAAATACTCAAATTAAGATAGATAACAAGTTACTGCGACAATAGAGCCGTGGCTCTGACTTTATGTACAGGAAGGACAATATTAAGTTCAAAACGAATAACTATATAATGCAAATCGATTAACAAAATAAATGCAAAATAAATTAAAAATTGACAAGGATGGAAACAAACTCCATCAAGTTTAATTAAACAATAATTCAATTATAAGTGACTGAAAAGCATTTAACTCTGCGACGGGACTTTCACTATTTGATCTGTACCCAAAATGATAATGAACGAAGAGACTCAGGTCTGCGCGAAGTATTCCAAATGTATGTGTAAGGTGCATGTGTTTATAACAGGAAATATTATATATATATTTCCACACGAGGAATTTGGGAGTCCGAATTTGAGGAAATATGTATATAATTTCCTAGGTGGTAGAGTGTGGAATGTTTCCCTACAATCGGGATAGCAAAAATTAAATATAGAAGAGAAAAGAGAAAAGCTCTACGATATTACGTTAAGTTCAAATAAAATCTTGGCATACCTGGATCTAAACCCTCACGATAATCATTGTTACCATTACGAAACTTAGAAAGGCACTTAAAGGAGTTAGAGGTTTAGAGAAGCACTGGTCGAGCGAATCTAGGCGTAGACGGGTATGTAGTCACAGGGCGGTATCCTTCCAAGCTGTAGGGCCGCAACGTCGAACTTAGACTCCTTGGCCCTCAGGTAACTTTTCACATGTCAGGGCTAGGTTCGGGCCCAAACAATTCCAATAACCGCTTGGCAAGATTCCTTTGCTGCTTCAACTTAGTGCGACTTCGGTTACACCTATTCACACTGGACCAATGGGATAAATCTAAAGTATCCCCTGCACTTGGATGGAAGAAATCCCTCCCAGGCGTAGGAAGACAATTAACCCCCTCTCACCCATCGGTGAGACTTTTTCTATTGCACTAGACATATCGAAAGCCTTCGATAGAGTCTGGCATAAATCTTTAATTTCTAAACTACCCTCCTTCGGTTTCTATCCCTCCATCTGTGCCTTTGTCTCTAATTTCCTTTCCGGCCGTTCCATAGCCGCGGTTGTGGACGGCCATTTTTCACTTCCTCACCCTATAAACTCCGGTGTTCCTCAGGGCTCTGTCCTATCTCCTATTCTCTTTCTAATTTTTATAAATGATCTCCTTAACTGTACCTTAATTCCCATCCATTCATATGCAGACGACTCAACCTTGCACTACTCCATTAGTTTTTCAGAACGCCCCAGCCAGCAATCCCTCAACGACAAACGTAATGAAGCCATAGAACTCTTAAATTCTGATCTAAATACTATTTCCAATTGGGGCAGAGAAAACCTTGTTAACTTTAATGCTTCCAAAACCCAATTTCTCCATCTATCTACCCGTCAGGATCTCTCAGCGGACTATCCCTTATTCTTCAACAATACAAAAATCAACCCTTCATCTTCTCTCAATATTCTTGGTGTCTCTTTTTCTTCTGCTCTCATTTGGAAGGACCATATTACCAGTCTTGCTAAGGCAGCCTCCCAGAAGCTGGGTGTGCTCAACCGCCTTAGGGGGTTCTTTTCCCCTGCACAGCTTCTTTCTCTGTACAGGGGCATAGTGCGCCCTTGTATTGAGTATTGTTCACATGTGTGGGGAGGTTCCTCTCACACTGCTCTCCTAGACAAAGTTGAAAGGAAGGCCTTTCGTATCATTAACTCCCGTCCACTCACCAACTCTCTGCAATCTCTATCTCTCCGCCGCAATGTTGCATCTCTCTCGCTATTCTATCGCTACTATAATAATCAGTGTTCCTCAGAGCTATCCCAGTGCATACCACCTCCTTTACGTAGGGCACGTGGTACCCGTCTTGCAACTCAATCCCACCCCTACTCTGTGCAACTCTCCAACCCAAGAGTGAAACGTTACTCTCAAACTTTCTTCTACTCAACAGCTGAGCTCTGGAACTCTCTCCCAGAATCAGTCTTTCCCTCTTCCTATGACTTAAATTGCTTCAAACTCCGTGTGTCCAGGCATTTTGGCTCAAACGTCCCTTGATTTTGGCCCTGTCACTCTTTCAACTATGGGGGAGGCACTCGCTATAGGCAGTTATGCCTTTTGCCTCCCTCAATCACATAGAAAAAAAAAAAAAAAAAATATGACGCTAGAGCGTCATATGACAGTTCCGCCCAAAACTATCAAATGACGCTACCGCGTCATATGAACTTACTGTAATATCTCAATAATAAGTTATATGATGCTCTAGTGTCATTTTGGCCTCAGTAAGTTAGGTAAGTTAGATCAGAATCTGTCGATTGATGGCAACCCCAAATTTCTCCGACTCCTAACAGTCCCTCAGTGTAAGATTAACTATTGTGGGGATAATACCGGGTGGTCCGCCTCCTCGTCAGTAAGTTAACTATTCCTGTCTGAGGGGGTTAACATAAAAAATATCCTGAATCTTAACAGAGTGTGGTAGTGCAAAGTCAGGCTAAGTGGTTTTTGACAGAATTGTTTGCACAGCACTAAATTTACATAGAGCGGTCAATGGACTGGTAGATCGAGGTCTGTTAGCACCATGACAACTCTGGAACTCATCAGTTACTTTCAACTTTGCTAGCGACTCAATCTCGGGCCCACATAAGGAAGTGTCGCCACAGACTGTCCGATTCCCGATACAACGAAGTCGTTGGTAAGGAATGGATGCCGAGATGCAAGTTTTCTCACTTAGCACAGAATCAGTAACTCTCCTTTCTATCCTAGGAGTATTGAGAACAGATTAAAAAATTGAGCTCAAGCCAGTAGGCTGAATGCTTGACTCTGATTTGGTCAGTGTGGATAGTGTTTCTTTAGTCTGTGTTGTCCTGGATAGGTGCTTCCAGGGCAACAAGGGCACGCTAGGTATTTCGGCTTTGTTTTCAACCTCTTAGCTGCGCAGCTATGGTATTTGAATGTGCCCGCGGTGCGAAGGTATTCTGATTCATTCCTCACTAAAATTGTTAATTTACCATATATATAATTAATACTTATCCATATGCGCCTATTTTACTTTTAATATGAACATATGAACATGGGAAAGCATTAAAGCAAGTGGTAACAGCAATTGGCTGGTGAAAATTGTATATTTTAACCCTGCGGTCGTAATCTGGCCTTGAGCAGTGAGAGACTAACACCCTCACTCTCTCGTGTCTCGCTTGGGACTGAGAGACCAGGGGAGCTTTCAGACTGGCTTGGAGGGTCGGAGTTACACTCGTCCACCCTCCTCCCTCTCTCCTACCCGTCCTCCCACGAAAATACTCGATAAATATCGGGAATAATAGAGAAAATACCTGATAATTGAGGAGGGGGGGAAAAGAGGGGGGAGGGGGGGGGGATACATATGTAGGAGTGGTAGCAAGTAATGAAGGGAAATTATCTTACCTAAACACAAATTTTTTTTTTTTTAGTCAAGATGCCACCTTTGATAACGCCCAACATGCCACTGGGGTTCATCCATCTTTCCCTGGGGGACCCAACTCAACACCTGCCGAGCTTTTCAAATGTTTTAAATGTTTTTTTTTTAGGCCTAGGACCTTAAGAGTCTTCCCGCAGCCGCCCAGTAGGACCTCTTAAGAATCTTCCCGTAGCTGCCGGGTCAATAAGGGAGCAAGGTACACTGGTGGTAGTTTTTATGTTAGGTGCATTTATCAGTTGTGCATTCGGGGACCCCGATTTGATATTTGAATTGGTGGAAAAGGGGTAGATATTAAGGTTAGAACTTAGGGACAATTTCTCCACTTTTGGCCTGTTCGTTACACTTGGCTGTTTTGGTATACGAGTGGTTGGAATTGGTTTTAGGTAATTTTCTACTGTGCACTGGTTTGGATCACTGATGGTGTTGAAGTTTGGTGATGCAGGGTGTTGTGGTTCCTGTTGGCTTTTCTTGCGAAGTGTGGGGTTCTTTTCAATGGGCAACTCCACTTGTTTGCTACCGTACCTTTTTCTACTTTCGGTCGTGTTGCAGGTTGCAGATCGAGTGTAGGATAGTTGCTACTGGTGCACTGGTTGGAGGCGGTTGTGTTGTGAGAAGTTGGTTGTTCAGGCATTGTTGGTTGCTGTGGAAAGTCTATTTGAAGTGGTGTGGGGGGGGGGGGGGGAAAGATCTTTTGGGAGTTTAAAATAGTTCCCCCTCAAGGACGCATTTTCTTTGGTGCTGGGCTTTGACTCGGTTCCTGTGCTGGAATGTGGCTGAGTTGGATTGCAGAGGCGCTTATGCTAGCATTCCTAACTGGTTGTTTCTCTGGGTTTCTGAATGCCGGAATTAGTTGGGGAAATCTCTGCTTAAATATTTCCTCTCCTGGCATCTTAATAATGTACTGTACTTTATTATATGTTTTGAGCACTTTTTACCTAAAGAAACCTAGATATTGTTTGATTATCCAGGAGAAGTTTTTGAAATAAGCTGATATGGAGGTATGGAGGTAGATATATTATTGGGCTAGGAATAGCTTTATTGTGGCCTAGATGTAGAAATATGATCATGTATTTATAAAAAGTTGTATAATTTGAGCATTACTACATATTGAAAAGCACTTAAATTTATGTAAAGTATATAACGTAAATAATGTATAATTATATGGAGGTGACAAATCCGTGTAAATATTGTATGGCGTAGGTGTAGATAAATAGGGCAAATTAACGATTAAAAATGAATATGAAATATGTGGCCGTTTTAGTTATGGCTGGTTTATGAGTGTGGCCATTTTGGTCATTAAGAAATGTGACCCCTTTGGTTGTCGTCGTTAAAGAGTGTGACTGTTTTAGAGTGTGGACGTTAAGGAGTGTAGCTGTTTTGATTGTGACCGATAAGGTGTATGGCCTTTTAAAAGTGACAATTTTGGTGGTGACCATTAAGGAGTGTAGGCATTTTAGAATGTGACCGGGTTGGATTTGGCCATGGATGTTTAAGAGACTGGCCGTTATGGAGTGTAGCCATTTTGTTTGTGAATTTTAAGCTGTGTGGCCATTTAGAAGTGTGGCCTTTTTGGTTGTGACCGTTAAGGAGTGTAGGCTTTTAAGAGTGTGGCCATTTTGGTAGTCCTTAATTTAAGCTAGCCTAGTTTTAAAGAAATGGGCAGTTAGGATATGACAGGGAATGAAAAACCTGTTCATTCATGGGTGTGTTATGACTTTCTCCCTCGCCGTAACTAAAGCCATTCAGTACCGGTGACGTCCTTTTCATATATTCCAGCAATTATTAATATGATTGTATAAAGCTTAGGAAGGGCAGCTACCATTTATAAGGCGACAGATTATCTGAATTTATCCTTTTAGCTACGATATATCCCTCCCAAGCTTCATAACTCTGCTATGGATGTTTGATGAAATTCCACACACTTGTCAACTACTGAGCATGACAGTGGTAGTTTGACATGTGTGGTGCCTCTATGTAAGGCAGGGCATTTTCCTGCCTTACCACCTTGGAACATTGGGTTGGAATTAGAATGGGAGACTAGGAAAACTGCCCATCATTGCCAACAAAACCCCTATATCGATGATTCTTCTGGCATTGTATTACCCACAGTGCTGAGATAAGTTGACACTCCACACGTAACATAGTTACCAGTGAAAATTAATAGTTCCAGGCTGTAGGGATTTCGGTTGTCAATGGATAGCTGTACATTTTTAGATGAGGTTGTCAATGCGTAGCAATGACAACCTCGTGAGTGGTGGGTATATATGAAAACATTGGTGCATGGTAGGTATTGTAAGTAACAAATACCATTTATGAGATGGGTTGGGTGTGAAAGGGATCTTCCTTGTGTGCGTCACTTGACTCTGCAGAACCCCATTTTATTATGTTCTTATTTCTTAAAATTGTATCTTGATTGTAGGTATACAATAACATGGGTGTATAGTAAGTAGTGTAAGTAACCGATAACGTTTATGAAATAGGTTGAGTGTGAAAGGGATCTGCTGTATGTGGGCCACTTGGCTCTCTGCAGACTCCCATTTCATCTTGCTTGCAAGTTTAAGGGATCTGCCTCATTTACATAAGAACATAAGAAAATGGGAGTCTGCAGAAAGCCAATTGGCCTAAGCAAGGCAGATCCCTGTCCCACACAACCCCAATTACAAAGCCCAATTATAGGCTCAACACTCTAATACCCTGAGGATCATCTTACCAAAATGGTTAGAGATTAACGCAGGATTACGGGGTCTGCAGAGCGCTGATTGGCCCAACCCGGCTGATCCCGCTTCACACCCAACCCTTCTCGTCCATATGCTTATCCAATTTTATCTTAAAGTTCCCTACCGTTTTTGATCCCACTATAGCACTTGGTAGTCCATTCCACCCATCTACAACTCTGTTACCAAACCAATATTTGCCTATATCTTTTCTGAAACGAAATTTATCTAATTTGAAACCATTGGTACGAGTTCTTTCGCTATCACTGAGCTTTAGTACATTTGTCATGTCCCCTTTGTTAATCCCACTTGAACACCTCTATCATATCCCCTCTAACTCTGCGTCTCTCTAACGAATGTAAACCTAATTTCTTCAACCTTTCTTCATACGGAAGATTTCTAATATTATGGATAATTTTTGTCATTCTACGCTGTACTCTCTCCAATGAATCTATGTCCATTCTGTAATAAGGACACCAAAATTGGACAGCATAATCCATATGTGGTCTCACTAATGACAAGTCAAGTTTTAAGATAACATCAGCAGTTCTGTTACTCACACTCCTAGAGATGAACCCGAGAATCCTGTTTTCCTTATTACGAACGCTTATACACTGTTTTCTAGGCTTAAAATCATTGCTAACAAACACACCTAGATCTTTCTCGCAGTCTGAATTTTCTAATTCTAAATTAGCTAGTTTATATTTAACATTTGTTTGCATCTTCCCTATCTTTAATACCTTGCATTTGTCAATGTTAAACTTCATCTGCCAATTTACTGACCATTCATTTAAGGTATCTAGATCCCTTTGGAGGCACTCTATATCGCTATCTGAATCAATTGATCTCCCCATTTTAGTATCGTCTGCGAATTTACTTATCCTACTAGTTATACCTAAATCTAGGTCATTTATGTATATAAGAAACAACAGGGGACCTAATACCGATCCCTGGGGGACACCACTTTTGACTACTCCCCACTCTGACTTGGTACCATTTATGCTGACTCTCTGTTTCCTACCAATTAGCCATGACCTAATCCATCCCAACAATGACCCTCCTATTCCATGTGCCTCAACCTTTCTCATCAATCTCTCATGAGGGACTCTGTCGAAAGCTTTACTGAAATCTAAATATATAATATCATATGACTTGCCACTATCTACTGCTTCATATACCTCTGAATAAAAGCTAAGCAAATTAGTAAGGCAAGAACGTCCCTGAGTGAATCCATGCTGAGAATTTATTAAGTTAAATTTGTCTAAGTGGCTTCTAATTTTCCTAGCAATAATAGACTCTAGCAACTTTCCTATGATTGATGTGAGACTAATGGGACGGTAATTGGGTGCTATCGATTATCACCTTTTTTGAAGATCGGAACTACATTTGCAAGCTTTCAAGCTTCTGGAACTAAACCTGTTTCTAATGACTTGTTAAATAAAAATGATAATGGGCTACTTAACTCATCTCTGCATTCTTTTAATACTCCAGCATATACCTCGTCAGGACCAAGCGATTTTTGAGGTTTCAGTCTGTCAATTTCCTTAAGCACATCATTTCTACTTATACTAACTGTACTTAACATATTTTCTATACTATCACTATATACCATATTGACTTCTGGAATCTGTGCCAAATTTTCATTAGTGAAAACGGAAAGAAACTGACTATTTAATGTACTGCACATTTCTAAATCATTTTCTGTTATTTCTCCTATTGAAGTTTTTAGGGGGCCTATTACATCTCTAACTTTAGATTTATATAGTTGGTAAAAAGCTTTAGGGTTATTTTTTGAGTCACTGGCTATCCTTATTTCATAATTTCTTTTTGCTTTCCTGATTTCCTTTTTGACCTGTCTTGATAGAGTCTGATAGTATATATGTAGATGATTTTCGCCTTTCTTTATTTTTCTATATATTCCTTTCTTTTTTCCTATAAGATCTATTAGCTTATTAGTCATCCATTTTGGTTGGTTCTGCGTCGATCTAAATCTTCTTTTAGGGATATATTTATTTTGAGCATTGTGGAGTGAAGCAATAAACTGGTTATATGTAGGTGGCAAGTTTAACTCTGGTATATCCTGACTTAATTGCTTAACAATAGGGTCCACCCTTAAGTCTCTTCTTAGCCCACCATAATCGGCTTTTCTGAAATCTGGGATAAGTATCGTATTCTCTTTAGCATTCCCTGTCCATTGTATATTAAAATAAATAGATTTATGATCGCTATTTCCTAGGTGGTCACCAATCTCTACATTATTTATCATATGTTCATTGTTACTGAAAACTAAATCAAGCATATTAATACCTCTAGTCGGCGTATCTATGAATTGAAATAAAAACTCTCTTGTACTACCTCAATAAACTCTACTGAATCGGAGTCGCCTATTTGGTGCTGCCAATCAATGTTCGGATAATTAAAATCCCCATAATGCACACATTGCTAAACCTTGATGCTATTTTAATGTCCTCCCATAACGATGTTCCGCCATTTCTACTCATATTAGGCGGTCTATATATAACTCCAATAACTATGGTCTCACTACCTTCGTTAACCTCTACCCAAACACTTTCATTATAATTATTTAGTCTAATATATACCTGATTTAATACATCTTTTTAATGTACTCCTGACAAACACTGCTATACCCCCGCCCCTCCTACTTGTTCGGTCATATTTAAACAAACTATATCCTGGAATATTAAATTCTTCTAAAAAATGCCTAGATTCTGTATTAATTCACGTTTCAGTTAGCGCTATTATGTCTATATTTTCTGTGCTAACGAGTGCTCTAAGTTCGTTCATTTTGTTACATAAACTCCTACAATTTGTATAATATACCCTCAACCTATTACTTTTATTTGCAACTAATTTTCTATTGTGTTTAGCTAACTTATTATTTCCTGTTGAACTACTAGCTCTAGACGGAAATTCTACTCTATCAGTATTCTCATCTTTACTATCAGTTACATGTGTAGTGTTATCGATACTACTATTACACATCACTATATCCGCACTATCTTTGACTGATTATTTCTATTTTACTCACTGGTTTGTCACATGAAGTACCTGCTCCATATGGAGACAGTATTTTACTTACACACCCAGGTTTTTTTAACGAAACCCCAAAACAATCTTGTCCAGTGAGCTGGCTAAGGTCGAAACTCCTAGTCGAGAAAGATGTACTCCATCCTGGGCATACAGTTCATCCTTACCATAGAAGTGGGTCCAGTTTCTAGGAATGGTATTGACTTTGCCTTGCAATACTTCTCCAGCCGGCTATTTACACCAATAGCCCTGGAGGACCATTCCTTCCGTACCCCTCTTCTTGGCAGGATACTGTGTACCACAGGAAATCCACCCTTCTACTTGATCCTCTCCAGCATTTCCTGGTACTTGGTCAGCAACTCCTCAGTCCTGCATCTCCATATGTCATTGGACCCCGCGTTGATGAAGATGATGGGGTCCTCCCCACCCACTTCTAGGACACCATCCATCTTCTCTGCCACCCTCCCGACTCCGGCGCCAGGTAGGCAGACAACTTTACTAACATGAGTGTTAGTAGCCCCGTCAAGGTACCTAACCATTGAATCACCGACAATGAACTTAGCTTTTTTCCGTTGTCGGCGTGTAGCAGTTGTAGCAGCAGTTGTTGCAGCAACAGCAGCAGACTCCCCCCCCCCCCCCTCTCACTGCCTCGATGATCGCCACTTCCTCGCCATCACTCTCATCAGCCAAAGAGCTGAAGTTGTTGTGGGTCTTAAGTGGCTGCCTTTTCAGCTTGCAGGCCATTGCACTTGTAGACACCACTTTCCAGGGGGCTTCACGACCCCTAGGAACACTTCCGGTAGCCTCACACTTCTTCTCCGCCATAGCTAGTCTCAAGGCCAAATTTTCATCTCTGAGACACTGAATCTCCTGCTCCACACTCTCCAGTCTTTCTTGCAAAGCAAGACAAAGCTGGAGAGTATGGGAGGAGACAGCAGACTCATCAACACCAGCCATCACTAAGAAAGTTTACTAGGACCCCACTAAGGGTAAACAGGTACACTAGCGGTCACTGGGGACGTCCGCACTGGTCAAGGGTCAGAGGGCAACTGAGGGCAATTTGTACCGGTGTGCAAACAAGAGAGAGAGATTGGCTGTGTAAGGGCTCTGTCTCTCTCGTAACAGAGTTGTAGATATGTGAAATAGGCTACCGAGTGCTATAGTGGGATCAAGAACAATAGAGAGCTTTGAGATAAAATCAGATAGGCATATGAATGAGATGGGTTGAGTGAGAAAGGGATCTGCCTTGTGTAGGCCTCTTGTTTCTCTGCAGTTTCCCATTGTCATCTTAGTTGCATGTGTAAGGGATCTGCCAAATTTGTATTGGTGTGCAAACAAACAAGAGCGAGAGAGATTGGCTGTGTAAGGGATATGACTCTATTCGTTTGGTAACAGAGTTGTAGATATGTGAAATAGGCTACCAAGTGCTATACTGTAGTGGGATCAAAAACAATAGAGCTTCAACATAAAATTAGATAGGATGAGATGGGTTGGATGTGAAAGGGATATGCCATGTGTGGGCCAATCGTCTCTCTGCAGACTCCCATTTTCTTATGTTCTAATGTTCTCATTTGTGAAAGAGAAAGAGAGAGAGAGCATGGAGAGAGACACTAGGATGTCGTAAATGTAAGGAAGACGGAGAGAGAGAGAATAATAATAATAATACAGTAAACTTCCGTTAATCCAAAGGGCAGCGGACCGGCCCTCGTTCGGATTAGTGGATTTTTCGGATTATCGGACTTTACCCCTATGAACCTGTGTATGACGAAAACATTGAGGCATTAGGCCACCCAAATGGCACAATGGTGCACACACACATATCATATGTTCATGAAATCACTTCAAAAGTTTACCATTGTCATTGTAGCCTATTACCTACTTCAAAACATTCAGATTAATGGTCAAAGGAATCTGCTGCTATAAACGTCTTCTTCTTCTTCCGTCTACTAGCGAGTTTGTCTTGCTCTTGAAGATCAGATCAGATGTGGTTCGGGAAGTAATGCCTTAACAACGGCACTTCCCTGAGAGGTTCTTGTAATTTTCATTTTGTGACGTGCTCTGTTATATTATATTGTATTGAAAGCACCCTTGTCTTGTTGTCTTGAAAGCACCCTTGGGACGCTCCGATCACTGAACTGTAAATAGTAGCGTATCGGAACGTCCAAAGGTGCGTTTTCAAGCTCAAGACTAATACGTCCAAAGGTGCGTTTTCAAGCTCAAGACTGAATGCGCTTGCAGAAAATGCGGTGCAAGCCAGTAGCGCATCGGAGCGTCCCAAGGATGCGTTCAAGAGCAAAACAAACTCTCTAGCAGAGGATGTGGAAGAAGAAGAAGAAGAAGGTGTTTACGTTTATATCAGTAGCTTCCTTTGACCATTAATCTGAATGTTTTGAAGTAGGTAATAGGCTACAATGACGATGGTAAACTTTTAAAGTGAATTCATGAACATATGATATGTGTGTGCTCCATTATGTGTCATTTGAGTGGCCTAATGCCTCAAAAAGGGGACTTTGGGACTTCTTGAAATTCGGACCATCGGGTGAATTCGGATTTGGCCTCAAATTGAAAAATTCGGACTATTGGGAGATTCGAATCATCGGTCGTCGGATTAACGGACTTTTACTGTAATAATAATAATATTTATTCAGTTAGCATTTTACAATGTTGGTACCACATAATATGTTACAAATATGACATGTACCAGCCTTGCATAATTCCAACTAAGGATAGCCCAATTAGGCCGTTAGGCGTATTTCCATTGGGGTCCTTGTGGGATTAGGTTAGCTGGGGAAAAAGGGGAGGATAAAAAAAAGTAGATACTTTTGAAAAAGTATTTCTAGGGGGTTATTTTAAGATACCTTACATCCTATAGTAATTATCAGTAATCAGTAATCAGTAATAATTTCAGTTTGTTTTGCCTATCTCTTATGTCGTATTTAGTAGTAGACATAAGCTTGGTGCTCCCTTCTCGCAGCTGTCCGGTTCAGGTGCTCCTTCAAGCTACGTCTGAAGGAATAGTGTTCTTTTTTCACGGACTGACTGGGGTAGGTCGTTCCAGTCTTTGATGGCAGTGAAGAAGAATGTTAGCTTACCCTGTCCTTGGTTTCTCGGGACCGTTAAATTAAACCTCCTATTTCTTGTATTATGTCCACTCCTCTCATTTGCTTTAACAAAATTACTCTTTTAATACTCTGGAGCTCTGTCATAGAATATCTTGAAGGCATTAGTGAGCCTGATTTGTTTGGCCCTGTCAGAGACATTGAGCATACCAAGTGATTGAAGTTGTTCCTGGCCAACATGCGATCTGGGTCCTAGGTTCAGCATAAACCTAACCATTTTCTTTTGAGTGACCTGAAGTTTGTGCTGTGCTGATTTAGATGATGCAGAGTACCAGGATGACACAGAATAGTCAAAATTACATTGAACAAGCGCTTGGCATAGGGTCTTTTTGGTCGCCGCTGGCAAGCATCCCACCTGTCTATATAGGTATTTTATACATGCTCTACATTTACTCAGGATAGATTCCAAAATTGTTTCACCTGACAGAGTCGAGTCCAGTTTTAGTCCGAGATATTTCACTTGTGACACTGTTGTTATAGGAATATCATTACAGTTGACCGAGAAGCCCACAATGCCTTTCAGTTTGCGTTTTGTCCCACATAAGATGGCTTCCGTCTTGCCCAGGTGAAGAGATAGTCTATTGTCCACTAGCCAATCACTACACGATTCTAGTTCTTTGGAAAGTGAAGCGGCAATACTTATTGGGTCTTTTCCTGAAACCAGAAGCACGCTGTCGTCAGCATACAGTAATAATTTACACGAGACGCTCAGTTCCATGTCGTTCACATCGCAGAGAAAGAGTAAGGGACCAAGGATGCTTCCCTGCGGGACCCCACAGTTAATTGGCATAGGATCAGATATATTATCATCAATTTTGACTCTGTGTTCTACCACTAAGATAAGATTTAAACCAGTTCACTGACCCAATGCCCATTGCTTGTAGTTTATTACAGAGGATATCATGGTCTACTGTATCAAACGCTTTTTGTAGATCAAGAAGAACCATACCGGTGTAGTTACCTTTAGACATTTCTTTACGAATGTGATCTGTTAAGTGGATGAGACAGGAGTCTGTCGAGTACATGCATCTGAAACCTGATTGAAACTTATAGAATAGATCATTTTCTTTGAGGTAGCGTAAGGAAACAGCGATAAATAAGAGATAGAGGAGAAACTATATAGAGAACTACATATGGCAACAACAGTTTCGGCCAGCCCAGAGAGAAAGAAAGAAAGAGAGACGAAATACTTATGACAAATAAATGTGAAGAAATACCTATAAATCATATATTTGTTAGTAGTCTTGGCAAATCCAACGTCAAGGCTATTAACATAATTGCAATGACGACTTGTCTATTTTGACTGCTACGTCGTCATTCCAACCGCGGTTAAAAAGAAAACGTCTAGAGTCTACTCCTTATCTTGCTCTAGGAGACGTTGTACATTAACCAAAACTACCACCGAAGGTGAAAAAAGCATAGAAGAGAAGAAAAAGGGGTTTACCTTAGTTACCGCTTAAGGCCCATCCCGTGTTCCGTCATGTGCAGATCCCTGTCGAACGTGCGCATGAGCGACCCTCTCTTGTCATAATTTTTTCACGCGCTCCATTGAATGAAGTCGCTTTTGTTGTGCTCTTTTAATTCACCCTGTTTAGGTTCGTTTCGGCTTATCTGGCCTTCTTTTTTGTTAGACAGATGTTACGTGATCTAGGGCACACGTAAATGGGCTCCTAAGTGTGTATAATGGAGACGCGTGTGGAAATAGCCTACCGAAGGTACGGGGGCGCCTGGCGTTCCTCGTATATGTTTTTCATTCTTTCTCTTCATATTCTTTTTTCCTGTTAGTCTGGGCATAGTTTAGCTTTTAGCTTATTTTAGCCTAGCTAGTTTTCTCATTCAGGAATTGCTATGCCCCTATGAGTTTTCATTTTTTCATAGCCTAGGTGTACAGTTGGTAAACAATCTGAGATTTAGTTGGTGGCGGTGCTGTTTGTAGAGTTTGTGTCGGCCGCATTATTAGCGTTATTCCCGAGTCCCCCCTTTCGAGCCTTCACTGTGTCTCAAGGGCCTGGGCGACAGGTGGTTCGTGATATCCAGGGGTACCCCACGGGGGCCCCTCCTTCACACCACAGGGTTTTTCGCCCCTGACACATTCTCTGCTCACGGCTAGGCCACCCTTTTTCTCGCCAGTTTCATTTACTGGTTTTTGTTTTATCTTCCTGTTTCACCTCCATCCTTTCATAGTCTTTTTGCCCAATCCAGGGGTACCCCACGGGGGCCCCTGTTTGTGCCAAACCACCCTCCCTGCCACTTCTCCTCATGGGCTTTGCTCTATCTCTGTGGGTTGGGTGGTTCCTGGGGGATGTGCCTCCTCTCCCCTGGTGTGTCTTCCTTGCCTCTCCCTTGACCGGTTGAGTCAGGATATAATCAAGGAAGACACTGCTCAGCTTGATGGCCATCATCGCTTGGAGTTCATAAGGAGATGACGCATTTTTGTGGCCCTTTTTTGGTATTCCCTAGACGCTCCTCTCGCTTTTTCGGCGCCGGACCATCTCGGCCGGTCCCGCAAATTTGCGGGAGCTCGATTCGGTCCTCTGGGACGTTTCGGCTCCCCGCAAATTTGCGGAGATCGCTGGGGGGTCCCGCGAAATTGCGGGAGGGTGGTGTCGGTATGGTTATGCCTCCATTGGCCCGCAAATTTGCGGTGATAGTTGGCTTTCACTATTGACCTTTTTTATGTCATCTTGTTGCCTGATACTATTTGGTGGGTGCACTTTACTGGTGTTATAGGCCCTGCATGTAAGATGCTGAGTGGTGGTTAACACTTTCTCCATCTTTGCAGGTTCTGCTAGTGCTCTTCCCCCTCGCCCGCCCTACTCACCTGCCTCTGTGCTCCCAGTTTAGGGTGAGTACGGATACCTGTTTGCATGTGTGTTCCTGTTTCCCCATGCTCCTTCCCTGGTTCTTCTTGGACATTCTCTCCACTTACTCCTTCGACGTGCTGATTATGGTGTGTGTTCTTCCAGTGCAGGTAGGCAGCCTTGCTTTCGCCATGGTTGTTGCTCCCCGTGCTTGGTGAGCCACAAGTCCTGCTTGCGCCACTCGCACTGTGTGTCCTCTACGGCCTACCTCCCTGCTCTGTGTGGCCCGTGTCTGGCCCTGGTGGATGTGGTGCTCCATAGCCCTGGTTCCTCGGCGGCGGCGGTGGCCTCTGCTTCCATTCAGTCGGTGTGGGCGATAGTCTCCCGCCACTTTTGGACTGTGGGCCACCGTTCCCCGGCCTTTGTTGCCGCCCGGATCCGCGTCGCCCTGGGTATCCCTGACCCGACTGAAGGCCGTTCGCCTGGCCCTCTCCCTGCTCGGGCCCTCTCCCCTGGGTCCCGCAGCCGGTCGTCACGTCGTCGGGGGTTCCCCTGCTCCATCCACGCTCTCGCTCGCCTCGTCGCCCGTCCTCTCCTGCCCCTCGTTGTCCTCCTGATCGCCTTGACGGCGCCCATCGCCCTCGTCATGGTGCTCGCCCTGAGGCCGGGGTTAGCGGCTCTGCCCCTGTGCGCCCTCCCCTGGCCTCTCCGGGTCGGGGCTCTACTACCTTCCGCCCGCTTCCCCTGCTCGTACGACGTCCTCTTCCTTTGTCCTCTACGCGCGCGGAGGTTCAGGCTGTCGCTGGCCCTCTGCTCCCTCCTCCTACACTGTCCAGGAGGGTCCGCCAGGATGTAGTTGCTTCTCCTCCTACTTCACCTGCTTCGGTGCCTATTCTTCCTTCACGGTCTCGTCCCACGGTGGCGGTCCCTCCCTCCTCCGCCTCGGTGTCGGGCCGCCCTGTTATCTCTGCCCCGGGGATCCTTGCTCTGTTTCCCCCCGCGGCTACTTCTGACCTCTTTTCAGCCAACGGCCGTACCACGTTGAATGCACCGCTTCTCGTCCGATCAGCGAAGTTAAGCACCGTAGGGTCTGGTTCGTACTTGGATGGGTGACCTTCTGGGAACACCAGATGCTGTCTTTTCACCCGGCCAGCCTTCCCACTCCCGTCGTCCTGCTCCTCCTCCTTCTTCTCTCCCTGACCTTCACTTACCGTCTCGCCACGGGGGTGCCCCTCCTCTTTGCTCGGTGGGGTATCGCGTGGTTTCGGGGTCCCCTTTCTCAGGGGCTGACGTGTCGCTGGAAGAGGGGGATCGTGCTGTTTCCCCCTCGGGTGTTCGTGTTCAGGGCCGAGTCCCTCTGCGGCGACACAACCGTGGTCGCTCGCCTTCCTTGGGCCGCGACTCTGCTGGTTCGTGTCGTGGATCTCGCTCCCGCTCGCGCTCACCCCTGCGGGCCGACCATTCTTGGGGGGGGGGGGGTCGCCTCTCTCGGATCGATTGTCGGCTATGCAGGGGTGGCTTGTGTCACGCATCGACGGGCGCTTGGAGTCGATGCAAGACTCCCTCTTATCGCGGTTCTTGGTGGTGACACACCCTCAGCGCCTCACCATACCTACCCCTGCTACGGTCCCCCTCCCTTCTGCAGGCCTATGCTCTGGTCAGACTTCAGCCGCCGGGACATCCTTCAGGATGTTCAGTCCCTGGCTGTGTTGACGGGCCTGTCCTCCTATGGGCCGGGTTTGTGCGACGACGGTACGCCTGGCTTCGCCATCTTACTCGATCACCCTCTCCCGTTGGGGGCATGGTTTGCTGAGGCCTTCGTCTTCGCCGGCCGTTCCGTCGCCGGCTCTCCTTCAGTCCCTCCCCCGGAGTCATCACTGCTTTTGCCTCCTCTTGTGTCTGTTGGCGGGTTGGACGGTTCTGGTCCTGGTTCAGCGCGCCCGTTCTTGAACTTTGTTCTATTGCTACCCCATTCTTCTCTCACCCAGTTCGGTCCTCTGTCGACAGGGTTTTTCCCTTTGCGGCGGTGGGTGCCGAACTTCTTCTCTTGTCTTTTGGTTCCCTCCAGACTTCTGTTCACCACCTGCGGCTTCTCGCGGCGTCTGCACCAGGCGCTCTTCGCGAGGGTTTGGGCCGCGTTCGGCGGGTCCCCCTTCGGCTCGCGGTGTCTTTGGTTCCCGAGCTGACGGCGGTTGTGTGCGTGGCACCTCGGCAACGCCGGACGGTACGGTCCTCGTTCTGCCGGACAGCCCCCTTGGATATTCGTCAGGGTTTGTTGTACTCTGCGCTATATACGTCGGGGTTTTTTGAGCAGGATGCTTGGGAATGCTACGCTTCTCTGTCGGCGGCCCCTGCTTCCGACACGCGACGACGCGCTGTGTCGTTGCGGACCCTGCTTACGACACGCACCGACGTGCTGTGTCGCGCGCGGGGTCTTCTCAGTCCCGTCCTTCTGCCGGTCCTCTTCGGGGTGCTGCCGCCTTGCACAGGCGCAGGACTGGGACGTTGCAGGACAGTGCGTCGGTTCCGCCTCGCACTTCTGTTCTTGCCCCCTTTCATCCCCGCCATGTCGGGGCTGGCCGGCCTTCCACTTCCGGCCGGCCTTCGACGGGGTCAGCCCCGCGACGGCCAGGGGTTGGGGTAGCCCGCCCTTTTCGACGAGGTTGGGCGGGGGTAGAGGAGGTCAACGTGGCGCTCATGCCCGCCCGGCCCATACCGGGGGTACCTCCACGTCAACACAATGTGTAGGTTCTCTGGGTCGGCCTCCTTGTTCTCCTTCTCGCCTGGCCGACCGGGTCGCTCCCCTCCTCTCGGGTGCTCCCTCGGGTTGTTTTCGCCCTTGCGCCCCTCGGTGGCCGCGAGGGACGTTGGGGGCGGCGGGTTGCGCGGAAGGGTCTCACCTGGAGGTGGACGTCCAGACCCCCTCTCCGCTCTTGTCACCGACGCCGGCCCATCTCTTCTGAGGTGGCCCACGTGTTCACTTCCATGCCCGAGCTGGGTAGCGTCGAGGGAGTTGACCGCCGGTCACCCGGTTTTCCTCTCCCGTGTCTTTCTGGTACCGTAGACGAACTGCGACGCGATGCGACCGGTGGTGGATCTGTCGGCCCTCAACGGGCACATCGTACACACACGGTTTCGGATGCTGCCGGTACCCCAGGTACGCCTGGCCCTGCGCCCTCTGTCGTGGGTAGTGTCGCTGGCCCTCCAGGATGCGTCTTGGCTCGTTCCTCTCCATCCTCGCTTCCAGCGATTCTTGGCCGTTCGGACTTCCGATCGTGTGTTCCTGTTCGACGGCATTCCCTTCGGTCTCCACATCACGCCGCAGATCTTCTCCGCACTGGTGGGGCAGGCTCTGGGTCCTCTCCTCCGGAGCGGGCTCCAGATCCTGTTTTCCTTGGCCGATTGGTTGGTAGTTTCCGAAGCCCTAGGACTGTGCGTAGGCGACGCCCTCACAGTCGTTCGCCACGTCGCACGGTTAGGGTTCCCCTTCGATGTTTTCAAGTCACGCTTGACCCCGTCGCGTGTCGTGCCATGGGTCGGTCTCGCAGGGGTTTTGTCCGGCGCTACGGTGACCCGGGGTCTGCCGGCCGCGGTGCACCTTCGGTGGAAGGTCTTCGCCGTGTTGCACTCGGTCTCCCTGCTGGGGTGGCTCTGGGACTCGTTCGTGGGTTCGCTGCATTGGGCCGCTCTGCCCCTTCCCTTAGGGAGCCTCTGGATACGCCGCCTCCTCCTCATGGGCACCGCGGTGTTTCCGTTGCCCCTATGGATCGGCTCCTGCCGCTCCCGCGTGCCATTCGCAGACTCTTCGGTCGCTGGGTTGCTCGGGGCACGCTCTCTGCGGCTGTGCCCTGGAGCGCCCCCCCCCGCCGACGGTCTGGGTAGACACAGATACGTCGAGCGAGGTTGGGTGAGGTTCCCGATCGAACCTGGGACGTCCACTTCCCTGAGGTGTTCCGGAGGTCGCCTTGTTCGCATCGGGGGTGCCGCGCCAGTTGCCTCTGGACCTCTCCCTCCGGCCTCACGCTCCGGGGGGGGTCCGGACGCTTTCATGGTAGCCTGGTACAGGTGGCGGTCGATATACATCTTTCCGCCACCAGACGCGCTGTTGATGTGCCCAGTCCTCGCGAGGCTGTGGCTGTACCACGGCTGCGTCTGGCTCCTGGCGCCTCTGTGGCCGGCACGGGCTTGGTACGCCCGGTTGCCGCGGTGGTGCCCGAGTCCGGTCCCTCTACCTGTCTCCGGCTTCCACTTGGGCTAGGATGGGGACCTGCGGACCTCGTTGGCCTTCGCATCGTGCTTGTTCATGAGGCTCCCGGTCCCCGGCCGGGCCCTGACTGACTTCCTGCAGCGTTCCTGGCCGTCTTCTCCTTGGGGGACTTACGGGTCCTGCTGAAGGTCTTTTACTAGGTGGCTACAGGACACTCGCCTGCCAGTTGGCTCTCCTTCCCTCGTCCTACGCTCCTTGTTTCACCTCTTCCGTACACGTCACTTTCAAGTCGACGCTATACGTACCCACTTGTCTGCCATCCGGGGGATCTTTGGGTCCGTCGCTGGGCTGGTCGTTCCGCCGCAGGAGCTGGATTCCTTCCTGACGGCTGCCTTCCGGGATCGACCGCCTCCGCGCCAGGTCCCTCCACAGTGGGATCTGGGGCGGGCTCTGGTCCTTCTGGCTTCACCCACGTATACAAGGGCTGCTACGCCAGTTCCGTTGCTCGGGCGTCCACTCTTCCTTGTCGCTCTGGCCACTGGGGATTGGGTGTCTGCACTAGCGGCATTGTCACGGCCCCGGGACTGCGTGCGATTCTCCCCGTCCTTGCATGACGTCTCGTTCGCCTCCTCCCCTCCTTTTGTTACCACGCATTTTGTTACCCCGTTTTCCAGCCTTTCACCGTCCAGGCTTTACGGCGTGGGCATCCTCGCCATGTGTTGTGCCCGGTGTCAGCCTTGCACTCCTCTGTTGCGTCTGTGGCGCCGCCTTCGGGTACTGTTGTGTGGGTGTCTCCTCGGACAGGTGGGAGGCTCTCGCAGGTGCAGATGGGCCGCCACGTTTGTCGGACCGTTCGTGCCCGTCACCCTGTTTGTAGGGGTTCTGCGCACGATGTCTGATCCTTTGCTGCCTCCTTCCGGTTCCTGCCACGTCGATCCTTACCTGCCATCGCCTCGGCGGTTTTGTGGTCTTCTATCAATTCCTTCCTCTCCTCCTACCTCTCCGTGTCCAATGTTCGACCCCCTAGGCCGGTGATTGCTCTCGGGGGTCGTGTTTCCTGGTGCTCTGGCGAAGATCCCTGGTCTTCCCCCCCTTGTCCCTCGTTCTTTTCCTTTGTTTTCTTTGGCAAAGGGGGGGGGGGGGGTGTACGGGTTTGCAACACTGGATTGCAAGTTTGGGATTATGTATTGTTCCAGTACATAAATGTTTTTGCCACATTGAAAATTGTGTTTTGTTCTTGTGTTCAGTGTTTTTGTTGGTTTTGGAAGAAAAAGGGATTTTGGGTACAGTACCTTTTTGGTTTAAGAGAAGTCTATGTTTTTGCATTACTATGAATGACGGGCATGTGTTAAAACTGTTCTTTTTAGCTACTCCTCAGTTTTTCACTCTTTTATTAAACTCTCTTGTTTAAATTGTGTCTTTGTCATTCATAATTTTGTTTTCTGCATTGGTTTTGTTGGAGGGTTGGGCTTGGATGTCCTCCTCCTATTTGTTATGCAGCCTTGACGTTGCATTTGCCAAGACTACTAACAAATTGGGAGGTTTGACGTACCTCCCAACCTACCAAATAGGAAAACCTACTATTTGGTAGTAGTCTTGGAAAATCCAACGTACATAATACCCTCCCTCACGCCGGACCCCTGCCCATCCGCGTTCTTCTGCTGACGTGAGATGTAATGACAAGAGAGGGTCGCTCATGCGCACGTTCGACAGGGATCTGCACATGACGGAACACGGGATGGGCCTTAAGCGGTAACTAAGGTAAACCCCTTTTTCTTCTCTTCTATTCTTTTTTCACCTTCGGTGGTAGTTTTGGTTAATGTACAACGTCTCCTAGAGCAAGATAAGGAGTAGACTCTAGACGTTTTCTTTTTAACCGCGGTTGGAATGACGACATAGCAGTCAAAATAGACAAGTCGTCATTGCAGTTAGGTTAATAGTCTTGACGTTAGATTTTCCAAGACTAGTACCAAATAGTAGGTTTTCCTATTTGGTAGGTTGGGATGTACGTCAAACCTCCCAATAAAAGATAAATTAATAAATAATATCCCATTGCCTGGGGGAAATGTAGTACTATGTTTTGGCAAGTTACAGCAATTTACAGGCTTTAAAAGCCTGTAAAAGCCGTAGAAATCGAGTGTCAGTGGGCGGGACCATGAGGAGCCCACCTCCAACCGTCAGCACGTCCGTCCGTGCACTGAGGCAAACTCGGATCCCAGACCCGGGTCTCAGCAGTGCTGCCAAAGGCAAAAAAGCGCTACATTGCTAATAAATAGCGAGTTTTCCCCAATGTCTATGGTAGCGCTGCAGGTGAACCCGGCGAGCTATGAAGCTCATTCTAGTATAATTTTGAAGCTATTTTCGTCTAGTTTTCGGCAGAATACATTTCATTTCATGCAGACATTTGATTAATCATTCAGGAGTGCCTGAATATGCCCTAAATAGCCCAATATGCCCACAGAGAAAGGGATATATATGCGTGGTAAATAATATGTGAGAAAATAATAGACATGCAGAGATAATAATAGACATGCAGAGCGTGAAGTCATGGCTGGCCTCATGACTCCGAACACAACCGAGGGAACCTCTCCTTTCTTCCCTCTCTCACGTGACGAGTTTGACGTCTATGGGGAGAATTCGGCCAGTTCTTTTCATTGCTCATTATTTTACTTCGTATTCATTTAATATTTTTCCCGGTAGAGCGTGTTATAAAGAGCGCAAATATGTGTAATATGCCCAAAGAGAAGGAGAGAGAGAGAGAGATAGGGGGTGGGGGGTGAAGAGAGAGAGGGGAGGGAGGGAGATACATTAGTGACATGTTGTATTTACCTACAGTAATTTACCTAATTGTAATTTTACAGGAGTGAGCCTAGGCTCGTGTATGCCAGACTGGGAGGTTTGACGACCTCCCTTATAACCAAATAAGGAAAACCTCTTATTTGGTAGCAGTCTCGGAGTATCCAACGTAGGTCTTAAGATCTCAGCCGCTACCACAGCGGGCCGATTTATCGGTACTAACGCGAAGTACTAAGAATGTCTAGAGTTGCATTTCAATTCACTACTAGGCACGTTGTACACACTCCGAGACGACTAAAGAAGGAAAAGAAATTAGGATAGCGAAGGAGAGAAAATAAAAAGTTATAGTCACCCATTTAATCTAGCTGCTCTCCTCTTAGCCATGCTCCATTTTCTATGAGCCTGCACCAGTACATATAACAGTATCTAGGTATCAAGTAATCAGTTTAGATTGGATGGGCAGGGGATCGGCATGAGTGCGGGAAACTCTGTCATTGGATACTCCGAGACTGCTACCAAATTATAGGTTTGATTCCCGGAGGGAAGAAAGAAAACCTAATATTTAGTAGGGGCCCCTCCATCATTGACGATATGCCTATTAATATAATAGCCTCCATTCAAGCGCCCGCGGTAGCCAGTTTGAATCTACCTCCGCGGGGAAGAACGGAGTATCCGTCATAAGGGTAACGCTTATTCTCTTATGGAATCGTCTTATGATTGGCTACGAAAAAACTTTCATAAAACAATAAAAAGTAAAACTTTACTTAATAATTGTTATACTACAGCTTTCCATCTCGTGGATTTCTTGTAAAGACTTCCTTGACGCTGCTCCCAAAGCCGCCATAATTTCTTCACTGGCATATTAAGATTAACCTCAAGACATCAATCGAATGGGAAGGGGATGGATGGGAGGGCCTACATCATCAATGATTGCGGGGCCCCTACTAAATATTAGGTTTTCTTTCTTCCCTCCGGGAATCAAACCTATAATTTATTAGTGGCCCCTCCATCATTGACGATATGCCTGATATCTTAAGACTGGAGGGGGACATTCGTGACAATATAAAAACCACTAACAAACTACTTTAGGTAGAGACAAAGAATCCGTACAACAATTTCTTAAAGCTTTTATTGCTTGCATGCAATAATTATAAAAATAGAAAAGGAAAGCAGTGCATTACTTCGAAGAATTTCTGATTATAGTTGGCCGGGTCTACACTTTGAATTCCATCCTATTGTTGTCTGGGGACATATCAGTATTCCCATACCAACGGCTTACTGAACTATAATTCTTTGGATTATACTCTGGCCTTAACAATATTTGTACTTTTTGTACAAATTGTACATTTTGTTTATACTAAATAGTTGTAACTATGATAGATATCTTCAAAATTAAAAGTCAAAACTTTTGATCTGTAGAATCAGCTCGACTTATTGAGTATCACGGCTCTTGATCTTATCACAATATCCGGCGGAGGTGCTCTAGGGGTCTTTGGGCTTACCGGAACCTCCCGCCCCCTCCTTCTTCCTTGTAAGATTTAACTTTACTGTGTAGAAGCACATGGACTAACTAGACCTGCCGCCGCAATGCCACATCGGGCAGTGTTTTGGTTTATCCAGAGCCATAGACATGCCTCGTGTCAAGAAAGAACGGTTGGGAGCTCCCAGCTTAGTGCTAGCTATGCCATTCATGGAAGATTTTTTCCCAAAATCTGAGAGGAAGAAAACTCCAACTCGTGACTTTTCCCAGTCCCCGAGCTGAGGTAAGTAGATGCGTATTTCAACCTCTGGGGTACGTATCCAAGAGATAAGAATAATTAGGATACCTGATTCCTTGCCATTGGCTAAGGAACTTAAGATCGTGCCAGATCATCGGAAGGTTATGAATTTGTCTCTAATGTACTATAGAAGGCACATCATCTTCCATCAGTCCTGAAAAATCAGCAAAGAAAAATTTGTTTTCGTTGTTGCTTCAATTTTCTGATTTTTGAGCTTGTGCCCGTTGCTTGCCCACGTCCCACCTGTCCGGCGGGTTTGAAGGCTGGTCTTCCAGTACCCTCCCCTCCCCCCTCTTTTATACCTCGTGAAAGTAACTTACAACTAAAGTACCATACCTTCAGACCCTCTGCCACTACAGGTCACTGGGTTGACTTGGATTCGCTAGAAAGAGAGGGAAGCTAAAACCGTGATAGGGCCCGGCTGGCTAGGCCGGGAAAAAATCCCATCAACTTGCTTTGAATATGGACGCGGGTATTCACGACGGTAACTAGCTCGATCTTGTGAACATCGGGAACCTGAAAACTTTAGGCAAACACACGGCTCGTTTGTGGCTGTGAAGGTAGAGAAAGACGCCCTAAGGCTGGTCGTAACGTGAAGTGAAAAACTGGACCCAAAAGACTTAATTACTTCATCTGCGGAAAAACGAGGATCCAAAAAGGGGAAGGAGCCTTATATTGTTGCTGCGTGATTCTGTAAATTCATGAATGAATTAGTTTGAAGGGGAATAGTATCCAGAGAAAGGGAATGTGAACGATCCTGAGGTTTCAGTTCGGTCGGTTCCACTATTTCTATAACCATAAAAGACTAGCCTGACCGCTAAGAGGAGGTCTAGTCTACCAGGGTCTTAAATTGGACTTGGGTCATTCCGAGCTTAATTAGCCACCGAAGAGCCGGCTACCAACTTACATCCAAAGAGGGACCTGCCTAAGGCTCGGTCAACACCCGGATCTATTGACCGGTGTGTTACTGTGGGTGTAGGGAAAAAAACGGGGTGGAACAGCCGGAGATACGTTCATTCCACGTTTAGGCGAAACGCCGGGATAACGTGCACACAGGTCCAGTAATGCCGGGATTTAGTGACTGCTATTAACGTGCACACAGGTCCAGTAACGCCGGGATCTAGTGACTGCTACTGTGGATGTAGGGTAGGGCCGGGATGGAAGGGACTAAGTTACGATCATTCCAATGTGTAGGCCAATGCTGGGAAAAGTGAAAATTGAGTTCACTGCCAGAGTTCTGTTCGTACTGTTTTAAGGGTGGATGCCGTGATATAGTGAAACCTGGCGGGGCCCCACCGTAGAGTTGTAAACAAGATCGCTATGTCCCAATTCCCGTCGGGGATAGTGACAAGCGGCGAGCCAGCCCCGAGGGGTCGGCCAAAGCAGGTGTTAATTATCAGCACCAAATTCCTTTTAGGGTCATCGACACAGAATGTCTGAGCCCCCCATGAATGATGGGAATTGTTCAGACACTGAAAGTGCCCGGCAGACCAGGTAGTCTGACAACTTTGCAAAAACTTTACCGACCAGCACCGCTAGACCTCGTTGACCCACGTATCTGAATACCAGAAGCTGAATTCAGAGTGGACCTCAGAAAACGCTATTTATGTTTGTGCGATTGTGGCACCAATAGCTCGAAGATCTATTGGTGGAAAATAGGAACTTAATTGTTTTGAAGTGAACCTTCGTGGAGTGGAACAAAAACTCCGAATCCGGGTCTAAATAACCCCCCAAAAACACCTGTTTCCGAAGCCATGGTATTAAACCTACCTACGGCTGAGGATAAGAACGCGCTCGAGACAACCGTGGTGCCGGTTCAACCCTAGAGCGTTTAAAAGAGTGGTATATCCATTTCAGACTCGTTAAGAGTGTTCCGCTACAATTAGCGGTAACCGCTCATTAACTCCAAGAGTCGACTTCTGGAATTTCCACCTGTCCGGTTATCCCGGCGGTGAATCCAGATCAATAATCTTACTTGAGGTATAGTATCTCTATTTGTACCCCCCCTCATGAGCCAACCGGCGAGGGACTCCACTCATGTGATTTTGTGATTTTAGTCAAAGAAGAAAAACAAAACCTATAGGACTGAATAGTTAGGACTGCCTGGAGCCGTGTTTAGGTGTAAGAGGACTTTTCTAAGAAAAAGACCTAGTACCGAAGCTCGCTTGTCCTAGCAACAATTTTTGAAACTTGTTCATACTGAGATATGCCAAAAAGGCTTCTGTCAGGACGAAAAACGTCTTTCACTACATGGCAGATACGTAAATCTGATCTGAATCCCATATTGACTTGTACGTGTGTGTTGTGAACGGAGTGAACCCAGTGAGATTGGACTACGCCCGGGTTAAGTGGACCAGTAACCCACTACGGCACGAGGGGTCTTGTACTTGGTATGTCAGAGTCAACCCTGAAGGGACGTCACTACTTTCCACTAATTGTGCTAAAGTCTGGTGATACGTCCAAGGGAGCACCGTTATAAAGCAGGGTGCGTACGGCGGAACGAACATTTCGAATTTCATCCAATACCGGATCACGGATCGAAATAATGTTTTGGACGGTGAGATTGAGTCTGGATGAACCGGACACATTATCAACGTAGGTAACTCTTATGACTAAATCTTAAGTTTTAGTGGGGGGGCTTAGTAAGTTTATGACTTCTCCTGTACCGGGGAGACAGTCAAGTGTTAAAATATACTAGACCATAACCAGTTTACCTGGAATCCTGACTTAAGAGATTTGATGGTAAGATTGGGACAAACGAAACCATCTGCGATTGTTATTGTGTCAGAGATGCAGTCAGTGTCCGATTCTACGGGGCTACACTTAATCTACCCCAGGGTATAAATCCATATCCGCCGGTAAGATAGAAAATTTGTAGACTGCGCCAGCTCATCGTCTATCACTGGGGAACGAACCATATTGTAGCGTGAAAATTAGTAAAGATTATAATAGTCCCGACTGGCACTTGTACTATTATAATAGTCCCGACTGGCACTTGTACTATTATAATAGTCCCGACTGGCACTTTTACTATTATAATAGTCCCGACTGGCACTTGTACTATTATAATAGTCCCGACTGGCACTTGTACTATTATAATAGTCCCGACTGGCACTTGTACTATTTTGGCGCGTGAGCTGGAAACAGATAGTAGTCACCTACTAGTAGTAGTCACCTAAGTTGACGATATGCAACACAATCTAGATAAATTGTCATGTTGGGCCCAAATTTGGCAAATGAGTTTCAATGCGGATAAATGTAAAGTACTACATGTCGGATACCTAAATGAGAAAGCAAACTATTCGATGAATGGCACTCAGCTTAAGAATGTAAACAGAGAAACTGATCTGGGAGTAACAATATCGAGTAACCTAAAACCGAGTCAACAATGTTCAGAAGTTGTTAAGAAGGCAAACAAAATAATTGGCTTTATAGGCAGGTCATTTGAGCATAAATCCAAAGAAGTTATCCTAACCCTTTACAATTCCTTAGTCCGCCCTCTTCTGGAATACTGCGTTCAATCCTGGTGCCCTTATTACCAAAAAGATATAAACAAGCTAGAACGAGTTCAACGTAGAGTTACCAAAATGATACCTAGCCTAAAGAACAAACCATACGAAGAGCGTCTTAGAGAATTAAATCTATTTCCTTTAACCCAGCGCAGATTAAGAGGCGACTTAATTCAAGTGTTCAAAATCATCAAAGGCATCGACAATATGAACTGTAGTAAGTACTTCACTATCGACCAATCTAATTACACGCGGGGAAACGGTTGCAAAATTATTGGTAAATCTTTTAACTCGCACGAATCTAAGAATTTCTTCTTCAATCGAGTTGTCAACTTGTGGAATGGGCTTCCCCGAGACGTTATAGACTGCAGCACCGTTGATTCATTTAAATTCCGCCTAGACAAATATCTCGCATCAAACCCGCGACTGACTGCGTTTGTAAATGAATAACTTTATCCTCCCCTCAGTTACTAACCCATATGTCCCCTACTAACTTCCTAGTCCTGCCACGTTAGTGGCAGGGCAGTAGTTCCCTTTCCAATGTTCCCTTACCCACTCTAAACCACTGTTTGGACACTTGATCCTCAGTGTTTTGGAGGACAAGCAACCTAGAAGGGTCACTAGACCTGTTGTTGCTTGATTTCCTTTGTACCTCACCTGACCGCTCGGCCGGTGTTTTTTTTTTTTTTTACGGCTTATGCCGTGCTATATCCATTCTGTTCTATGAACCCGAAATTTAGCCTTAAAGCGAAAATTCCTCGGGTTATCCAACCCGGCGTTATGAGCTATTATTCCTCAAAACGCGGCGTATGTAGGTCAATTATAGGGAGACATCTTGGTTAGGAAAGTCTGGTTAATGCCTCAGTTGTTCGTCTGTACTACTCTCCGAAAAGAGTTTTCATTCGAAAACCTGGGAGTAGATGCGATGTAGCTCGCCCATTCTTACATGGTGTGTCGGCCGGGAGATAGTGAACTCCGGCGGGCCACCTCCCTAGAGTTTATTTGGGGTAAAAAGACCCACATTTTATCCAGTCTAAGTTTTCCCAACCATGTCTATGTAACCATCCTTGTTCCATATCCATCCACATGGGAAAGGAAGAACCTGAAGCTAGAGGACACTGAGTCGCTAAACCTGTGCCCGTGACCTGAGTCATCAGCCTGCCTCACTAAGTTTTAGGATGTTACTTTTTTAACCCCGCCAAAAGGGAGCGAACGCCCCTGTCGGAACGTGACCTCTTAAATAACGGAACTCCCGTGGAGTCTGGTGGCGGTAAAAAGGAGTGATAAGTTCGTTGGTCATGCCGTCTGTTCACAAAATTGGTACCTAAATGTCTGAGAAGTTAGACAAGTACTTAGTTACTAGACCCCGCCGTCACGAGTTGACGAGGGGTAGGAAAAACAACTAGTCTGCCGGTCATATGCCCCCTCTACCGGCGCAGGATAGCGTTATTACAACCGCAGAATTTTGAACTCCTAGTGCTGTCACGTGTCTTAAGTGCCCGGTTGTCCGCCGAGGAGGGTCTATCAGGGATTATCCAATCCGAGTTATATCTAATTATAGTACTGTCACCCATGGGATTGCCTTAAACGTAGTTAGGGGGGGGGGGGGGGGCGTGCGAGGTAGTGAACACGAACCTTCCCAGCTGGTAGAACTGGACCTGGAGACTTCCAGGTACTGTACCTGTGTAAGGAATATAATCATTAGATACAATGAAATTGGTTTATAAGAACATCCTTGCTACCTGGCCAACATAATTAATATACAATTTGAACCCTTGTTTTAAGACTTATGTCCTTAACCTTCAACTGTACACATCCTACTTCGTACCATTTATCCTTATTATCGTATAGTTGAAACTATGATAGATATCGAAAAATAAGATATAATGTTGAGCCGTCTCACCGGCTTTACTTTAGGGTAGGATAGAAGTCTGAGCCGTCTCGCCGGCTTGACTTTTAAGTTAAAATTTTGAGTCGTCTCCTCGACTTGCCTTGCGATAAATTATAAGCCTACTTACCGGCTTGATTTAACATATTCCCCACTCGGGAGTTTCTAGCCAAGTCCGACGGCCGCTGAACTGTGGTCCTGCCCTGTGGCTGTGTGAGGTGAAGCTAATCGTTCCTCCTTGAGGCAAGGCAAATCAACTTTAGTGAGCTTTGTTTGAGATACTCGTTGAACCACCCTTACCTTCGACCAATCCTAGGGAGCCGCCTGGTTAACGATCTAGGCTGGGCGTCTGGCGATGCCGGGCGAGTTCTTGTGTTGGGGAGGGGGGGGGGGGGATTTACTTCAATGGATTCCGAATCACTACTAATGGCTAATTGTTTAACTAAATGTTGAGTATTAGCTGTATTGAAAAGCATCGACTGTGACCCTGGGGAATTCTTATTGAATGAGTAAAGCAGAATGAGCTGTAACCGGTCTGCGACCTCGTATATTAACTCTACAATCGCCACTCATCTGGCATATATAAATTCATAAATAAACACTGCAATTTCTCTGAACCAGGACCTTTCTAGAATTAATGGATGGGGACAAAAGAATCTAGTTTCCTTTAATGCACAGAAAACCAAGTACATTCAATTTTCTAACCGACAGAATCTCACTGACTCCCATATATTTTTTAATGATGTAAATATTCCCACTTCCCCTAGTATTGACATTCTCGGTGTAACATTAACTACTAACTTGAGCTGGACACATTATGTTAGAAGCATTGCTAAGAATGCCTCTAAAAAACTGGGACTCCTGTACAGAGTTCGAGAATTCTTCACTGACGAGCAGTTGGCCGTGATATATAAAAGTCATGTGCGTTCTCAGATGGATTACTGTTCACCTCTGTGGGGTGGATGTGGAGTGGTTGCATTGAGGCAGTTGGACAAAATTCAAAATAAAGCTATTAGATTAATCAATAACCCTGCAATCACACAGGACCTTCCTACATTATCCATACGAAGAAACGTTGCATCCCTTGCATTATTCTACAGATATTTTCACAGCAATTGTTCCAAGGAACTTGCTTCAATTGTGCCGCCTCTCCACATCTTTCCCCGTAGAACTAGGGCAGCTGAGAGCGCCCATGAATTTACACTTTCTCCTCCACAATGCAGAACTTCTGCTTATCAGAATTCATTTATCGCCAGAGCTACTACTCTTTGGAATTCACTTCCCTCGAATTGCTTTCCACAAACTTACAATCTACAAATGTTTAAATCCAGTTGTTACAAACATTTTATGAATGGAGGATGCCTTTAGGCACATGGACCTTTTTGTTTTATCTGTGTTTTTCCTTCCTCCGTTCATTGTCTCTAAAAAAAAAAAAAAAAAATAAAAAAATAGGAGGTAAATTTAGTTGTAATCGATAAAGGCCACTATGCACGGACGATCTTGAAAACTCAACCATTCCGCATAAAGATCTAAGCCCAACGGGCATTTACTGGGAAGTCCAGAGAAACTTAGACCCATCCCTGCACATAATCCACGTTAAACAGGGTGCAATTAACGGAACGCGAGTAACGGGTAGGTGTAGGTCAAATGTGAAAACAGGCAAGATGGAACTAAAAAAAAACCCACCCCGCCGGGGACGGTTCCTTCCTCTGCTGTGCTGCTCACGATGTGAAGAGATCTGGAAATTAACATTTCCAGGAATCAATGCTCATAAGGATAACCTGAGAGGTTTTACACATCCTACCTCAAGTCCGCCGGAAAATTAGTTATAGCCACTGCTACTCTAACTCTCCGCTGGACCTGCAAGTGAAAAACATAGCTTTTTCAATTCTTGAACTGCTTACCTGTGACAAAGTGTCACTGGCCCATTAATACCTTAGCACTTTACTATCCTTGGCTAAGTGGATTAGATAAATAGTATATCCGCGTTGGGCTGTTGCGCCGGGCGACTGGACTCGTGCTAGCCTCTACTAGTATTGATTAATTGAATTAGCTAGTATATCAGCGGTAGACTGTTGCGCCGGGCGTCTGAAGTCCTGCCGCGTGAGGCTATCGGTCGGGGCGAGTTCACTCGGCGGACCGAGATTACTCCCTAGGGAATTAGAATCTCTGCCGAGAGGTTCGTGGTACAGCACACCACGCTGGGAAATGTGGTGCCTTTCTCGTCTGCAAGATGAGATGATGGCAGCAATACACAGAATATACAGGGTGAGTCCAAACTCGATGGTATCGAGATCCTTCCCGCCGGACTCAGCATGGCCGCCAGGGAAGGGGTGTAGTAAAGCACTACAGTGGGTTAGTTGGAAGATATCCGACCGCCTTTGACCGGCGGGGACGATGGCCTTCATGCTGAGAAAGAGGGCCGGCGGGGGAAAAACCAACCAAGAAAATCGTCTAAATAATAAGACCGACCAACCGTCCACCCACAACGCAGGACGTCACTCGTCCCTCAAACATGTGACTGAGACATGGGAAGGAGGAAGCCCAAGGGGCGACACACATATAATTGTAATTACAAAAATAATATAGTACCCCTAGCCACTAAGGAGACCCCTACTGAGGCTGGCCACTAGGCTCGTAGAATCATCATCTTGGTAGAAACTTACCCCTAGCCCACTCAGGAGACCCTATTGAGGCTGGCCACGAGGCTCGTAGAATCATCATCTTGGTAGAAACTTACCCCTGAAGACCCACAGTCATAGCACGGGGAGATTAGGCCCATGAGAGGGGCCCGCACGCAGACTCGGACGCTAGAAGGTTCCGCACCACGTGTAGCAACCCTTAGACTAGAGCGTCTGCTAAAAAACAAAAATGCAACTACCTCATAGCGACGGCCTGAAACATTATTTCTTGCGTAGATAGTAGCCTCCTAACTAGTTAGTAAGAGCAACAGCTAAGGCGCATAGAAAAAGAAAAAAAACACATGAGGCGCTGATCCTGGAGGACTCGTAGGCGCCTGAACAATAGTACCCTATTTTAACACTCCCTGCGGGCATACCAATGGGGCAGCCTGTGCTAGCTAATCTAAACCCTGTTCAATACAACTCAGATATATACAAATGAGTAAGGACTCACTAGAAGCGAGCGAACGAAGAATGTGGCGGAGCGCAGGCGGCACACGTCCAGACCGGTTGCCCGCGGGGAGAGGAAGAAAGTATGGCGGCTTGAGGAGCAGCGTCAAGGAAGTCCTTACAAGAAATCCACGAGATGGAAAGCTGTAGTATAACAATTATTAAGTAAAGTTTTACTTTTTATTTTTTACGAAAGTTTTTTCGTAGCGGGTACCCAATCATAAGAAGATTCCATAAGAGAATAAGCGTTTATTACATTTCACGATTGTATTATTTTACTATGCAATCATTATAACCATCTCTCACATAATTTTAAGAAAGTATACTTACTATGAATGATCTAATGCAGGTAGCTATTCATTCTGAGGGGGTATTCATTGTAACTCTTTGTAACTTTCCCCTTCTAAAACTCATAAGTCAGGATGCGTTCCCATGCCATTTAAGCAATCGTGTATTTGTCTCTCTCTCTCATGCCCTCATCCTATGACCGGAAGGTGTGAGGGAAATTTCCTTCACCTCTGGGAGGTAGGGAGGAGGTGTGTGTTTAGGCTAGATAGGTAGGTGAACTGACATAGATTCAGGCCTCAGTCACATCAAGGTCTAGGAGATATTCTCTCTTGGTAGAATATATTCTCCCATATATTATTATTTAGTACTTCTGTACACTATATTCAGTTGTTATTTGAATAAATATCAAAGTTGGTTTTTGGATACCAAACATTCTATACTTTACCCTTTTACCTATAAGTATCAATATTATATTTATTAGGTTTAAAAGGACGTAACGGTGGCAGCATTACTATTAATATATATCTATCATAATTAATATAATCTATCAAACTACAAGAGCAGTGAACGAGAGCTGAGATCAACCTACACTACAACTTCTACAATCAACCTATAACTAAAACATAATATATTAACTCCTAAGGACATCGACACCTTAAGTCATCCTTACTAAGAGTTCATAACTTAACCCTTAAAAGATAGGAGCGTATCTCAAAACGTCTTCCTAATCTTAACCCATACTTACAGTGACTGTCAAAAGTCATTCGTAACACGTTACCCTTATGACGGATACTCCGTTCTTCCGCGCAGCGGTAGATTCAAACTGGCTACCGCGGGCACTTGAATGGAGGCTATTATATTAATAGGCATATCGTCAATGATGAAGGGGCCACTAATAAATAAGAGGTATTCCTTATTTGGTTATAAGGGAGATCGTCAAACCTCCCAATTTAGTAGCAGAGTCTACGTTTCCAACGTAGGGCTCGAGTCCCACATTGGACGCGGACATCCAATAAACCACAGAATACCCAAGCCTTAGCAAAAGTAGAGGACCAAGAAAAGACACAAATAAACCTTTTAGTTTATTGGGAAAAAAGAGCATAACAGTATGGTGTATATTAAGAAAGTACAGTTACTAGCGTATCAGTCTAGGGTCTAAAATGCACAGGCAGGTAAAGGAATTGGTCATGTCGACCTTGGAATGGCCCACCGACATGGGAAAGGTGAAGTCAATTGTAAAGTATTACAATAACAAAAGCACGGCACATCAGGTGGATAATCTCCGAAGACACTCTTTAACCTGACAAGCGCGATATAGACGTAGGTGCTAGGGTAGTTATTTGTGCATTTCTAGCCCTGGATTCTGACAGAATTCGTTATATTTACAATATAAACCATTATTTGTTTTCGGTATGCTTTTATTTTACATATATGATGTATATATGAACCTTCAAGAGTGCTAAAATAAGTGGGAAAAGCATTTGGGTGGTGAAAAACGAAGATATTGGCCACCCGGTCATAATCTCAGGCGAGAGAGAGAGACAGGCAGCCTTCCCCTCTCGCTGTCTGGGAGTCAACTGAGAAGAGCGGGGCGGTGTGTGCCGGTGTCTGGGTGTTGCATAACGATCTTTTATGCAACCCACTTGTGCTACATTATCGCGGGAGAGAAAAATAACCGATAAATGATGATAATAAGAGGAAAAATAGGTGATAATTGAGGAGGGGAGGGAGGGGGGAATAAGGTGGGGAAGGAGGGGAGGGGGGTGGGTGAGATTTACATGGATGAGTACTGGAGGGGAATTATCTCACCTAGAGACAAATTCCTTTGTTTTGATAGGCCCTTTTTTTTTATGGAAGGCTTTTTTTATGGTCCTGCTTCCGTGAGGCCTATCGCGTTCCCTATAGGAAGCCTTCCGTGAGGCCTATCGCGCTTGCCGGGTTAATTACAAGACATGGGTATGAGGCATAAGCATGCCAATACAAAAACCCGTAGACAGTGTAGTCCAAATGTAAAAACCTTAAGAGTTACATCCTTAACACTAAACAGACAGTAGCCTACTGTTCATACATGTATTGAAAGAGAAAGTCTTTGTACAAGCATACAAAAAAGAATCCCCCCCCCCCTGTTTAGGGAAAGGAAGAAAATACAGGATGGGATGAAGAGACACAGGAGATGGTGGACGTCATCATATGACACTCTGTAGTTACATGCCATGGGTAGGAAGCATAAGCATACCAACACAAAAACCGGAGACAGTGGAGTCAGAATGTAAAAACTGTAAGAGCGAAATCCTTAAGCAAAGCCCAGTGTAAAGTATGAACAAAAACACAAGGCATGGCATAGCTGGCGGACGTCATTAGAGGACACTCTGTAGTTACATGACACGGGTAGGAGGCATAAGCATACCAACACAAAAACCCGGAGACAGTGGAGTCATAATGTAAAAACTGTAAGAGCGAAATCCTTAATTGAAGTCAGGTGTAAAGTATTAACTTACAAAAACAAAATGGAATAGCATAGCCGGCTGATGACATCATATGACACTCTTTATTTACATGACATGGGTATGAGGCATAAGCATACCAAGGCAAAACCCGTAGACAGTGTAGTCATAATGTAAAAACCGTAAGAGCTACATCCTCAATGCTAAACAGACAGGACATACATGTATTGAAAGAAAGGCTTTGTACAAGCATATAAAAATACCTCCCCCCCCCCATCCCTGTTAGGGAAAGGAAGAAAATACAGTATGGGACGAATACAGTATGAATAGAATTAGGAAGGATGACGAAGCAGGCGACACATAGGTTCAACGCAACCCAAAACATACCCAGCCTGGCCGTGGTCATGGAGAGGTATGATGAGACAAATGCACTGCGGGGGTACCATAACCCTGTCTCGGTTATGGCAGTGAGATAGCAAGACTGTAAAAGCGGATGGTTGCCGCACATGAGCAGATACCATGAGCTGAGCCCTCTGTAAGAGGGTTACCGTCTCCAAGAACATTACGTAAATGTAGACCCACAGCATACATACCTAGCCCATCCCGGCACAGCGGAGCGCACAGAAGCATACAGGGCGTAACAGTCACCCACTCCAGTCCGTGCCGAAGGCATCAGCGGATCTGATGTCCAACCGAAAGGCCACCGACATGCCCGCTAGGACTAGACAGTGATCCCGCAGGAAGAAGAACGGTACCAACAGGACCAGGGCACAGAAGTGTAAGTGTAAGAGCCCTGACCACTTACCGTGGCGTCGATGACCCATGTTAGATTGGGAGCCGCACCCCACCTCACACGACGCATCTGTGTCCAACCAGATGGCCGCTGCGGGAGAAGTCCAGGGCACCGCTGCAGCGAGCGAGCACCGAGCAACCCAGTGTGACAGTCTCATATGTAGCAAGCGCGGTACCGGCCACAGCCAGTAAGGGGGGCGATACAGGGAAGTGTTAGGGGCCCAGCAGAACAATGTAGTCGAGTCCGAGCTGGCCTAAAGGCACGGTCAGTGCCGCCCAAGGTAAAGATCCAAGTAGGGAAAAACCAGAACACGTTTGTGAACGAGAACGGGCTGTGAAGGCGGGAGGCCCGACTTGGGAATAGCGATTGTGAACCCCAGGTTCGCGACACAGACGACTACAGCGAGTGTGTTCAGTACACAATGTGTGTAGAAGATAATATCGCGACGGCACCTCCCCCATACATAGACCGGATTACCTGGGCCACCTCCTGAGACACTGCGTCTATGTCAGTGAGGGCGCCCAAGAGGCGGCTGGGACCTCTACCTCCAGGCCAGACCCTTCTGTACCACCAACTTGCCCACGTCCGGTGTGGCTAGTGCTGGAAGTGGGGGCGGGAGAAACCGGAGCGGACGCTATGTGTCAGGCCCACCACCAAGTCAAGGAGACGGCCGAGTGAGGGGAGAGGGCATAGGCCAGGAGGAGCTACGCATTATGCGGACCATAGCCTCCTGTAAACTTGTCATGGAGAAAGGAATGACCATGGCCTCCCCCCATCGTCCCGGCCGTCCCGACGAAAACGGAGTGTGGGCCTCGCGCCCCGGCCTCTCAGAGCATGGGAGCGTAGGATGAGGGCCCCGGAACCTGCAAGCATAGTCCACCCACAGGTCGGGACGGCGAACCGGGCACCGACGGCCACAGGAGGAGCGTACACCACGCCCCCTGCGGCCCGTCCCATAGCCAAAGCCCCAGGTCAGGGGCTCCATGCCGGCGACGGACCTCCACGCATGTGGGTGGAGGAGGACGACGAGGACTTTGCCACGACCTCCCATTGCGCGGAGCATGTATCGCTCAGTGCAAGCAAGAAAGCCTCCGGCCAAGCCACCCCAAGGAACAGTCCCGGACCTAAAAGGCCCGTCAGGAGGAGGTGGCTGCGGATTTCGGCAGGGGCTGACGTGCAGAAAAACCACCCGAACCTGTCGACGGAAATGGGTGGCGAATGTCCTGGGGTGGTAAGGAAAAAGCAATGTCAATGTAGGGCTTAAGATCCCAGGTAAGCCTGAGGAGCGGAGCAGCAGGCCAGACACAAAAGTGGAGGCCACGGTGGGGCAACCACCTCACGGATCTACTCTCCCCAGGGACCAGTATGGAGGGGCGGTAGCTCCAGCCTCAGGACCCTGTGTGCTTCAGAGAGGTCAGAGAAGGAGCAGACATCCGTCAAGAAGGCTCGGCGGGAGGAATCCGCCCAGGGTTAGGCGACAGCGGAGGACGACACCGAGGGCCCGGTAGGAAAAGTACTGCACATCCTGCAGGAGGAGAACCAGAGCGGGAACAGTGCCGCTCCCGTCTGCCAGTCGCTGCAGATACCACAGACTGGGCAGACGCCGGCACCAGAGGAACACGGTGCCGAGAGGGTTATGCATCCCCTGGTAGGGGCCTAGCGGCCGGACTCGAACCCCGGGCCAGGGAGCCACGAGTCGCAGCAGGGAAGCAGGAACGGGGAGCAGCAGCAGAGGTAGGGCGTTCCCCAAACAGGACCCGGATGGCATCATCTCGAAGGAAGGGGCTCTGAGTAGGGCAACTGACTCGTAACGGGCCATGGTCGCTCATGAGTGTCAGAGACAGCGTAGCCCACAGACTCCACCGACGTAGGGCGAGAGCCCAGGAGGTGAAGGGCAGAGAGGCAAATTCCACCACGGCAGGGATTGGAGACGTCCATGCCACAGCAGGCCGCGTGGAGGCAGCACCCCCGAAGGCCCAGCATGACGATCCGAAAGCACGCCGGGCGGAGGCAGTGAAGAGGCCGTATCATGGGACTGCTAAAAAAGGGGGAACGGTACTCACCAGTGGAGGTGAGACAGGTCAAAAGTATGAGGTAGTGTAGCCTAAACTGCAGATGACACACCATATGTAAGACAATATCCAAGAATACGCCAAGTAGCAGATATAACAAGGAAAATACCCATACATAGGAGACCACAAACTGGCTGGGACAAGCCCCTTAGCAAGGCCCAACCCTAGGGAACAGGTCCAATCCTGTCGGGGAAAAGAGAACCCCACCCATTAGAAATACCTGAAAGCCGACTGGAGGAGCGTAGGGAGGAAGTGGCGCAGCGGCGCCGGGTCAGGGAGGGTCGGCGGTAGAGCAAGCACAAACTGTAAGTAAAGAAGTCGAGTGTGAGCTTCCCAACGACACCCTATTGGTATAATTAGGAAGGGGAACCCAATACACACAGGACAAACTCCACGTGAGCGGAGGCCTGGGATTTTCAGCAGGTCTCTGTGTCGATCTAGTAGCAAGAGGCCGCCTGTGGAGCGGATTCGAGGCACAGAAGGACACAGAGGATATTAACAAGGGGGAAACCCAGCTAAGCAGCCATTCCCTGGGTGCAGATGAATGCAAAGGGCATAAATAACCAGAGGAAAAAGCTATGTGGCCGATTCCTGGTTACAGATGCAGGTCACAGGGTACATCCAAAAGTAGAAAATCCACCTGTGGAGTGGATTTCGAGAGATAAAGAAAGAGGCAGAGGACACCCCGCCTGTTTGGCGGAAAACATGTGTAAACACAACGTGGAGTCAAGGCCGAACCTCCCTGTCAGTAAAAAAGTCAAGTGTGAGCTTCCCAACAACACCCTATTGGTATAAATAGGAGGGGAAACCAAGACACACAGGACAATTTCCATGTGAGCAGAGTCCTGAGACTTTTCAACAGACCCTTGAGTCCACCTAATATACTAGAAGGCCGCCTGTAGGGCGAAAACTAGGCACAAAAGGAGGACACACAGAGGATAGGAAATTAGCCAAGCAGCCATTTCCAGGATTGTACATACATTCAGAAATTAGACAGGGCACCAACAATATCAATAACCAAGGAAAAAGGCTATGTGGCCGAGTCCCTAATACAGATACATGGCACAGGGCACATAAAAAGTAGAAAATCCGCTTGTAGAGCGAAATTCTAGAAAAGATGAAGGAGCCGAGGACACCTGAAGACCCCCGTCTGTGTGGCAAAAAAACGTGTGTAAACACGAATGTCGAGTCAACTTGTCCAGGCCTATCCTCCCTGTGAGCGGGGCCCTTACACAGATTCCAGACATCCCCCTCCCACTATGATCAAGTAAACACAGGCAGGGGAAGAACAGAAACAGAGAAAATTGTAAGAAAAGCGAGAATTTTAACAAGAGCGATAAGACCGAGACCTCCAAGTCAGTTGAGACAAGAGGAAAAAGAAGGAAAGGAACTGTATGGACCAACCCGACTGTGGTCAGTTCAAGGTAAAAAAACAGGCCTAGCTTAAGTACACAATACAAATAAAAAGATAAAACACTAGGGCAGCGTCAATCCCTGAGTGAAAGAACCTAGTAACAAATCTTAAACATTGCCCGAAAAACCCCACAATTACGTTAAAGGAAGAAAAATAAAAGTTAGGGTAAGCGAGCGACCAACACTGTTACCAGAACCACGTATCCGCGAGGCAAGGAGGCCCGGGTAAACGAAAAGGAACTGACAAGAGTGTGAACCAGGTGACGAATTACAAGACCACCAACTACGGCCATGTCGAAAAACAAGTCAGAAGGGCTTATAGGTCAAGTGGAGACCAAAGCAGCACGTTTGAAAGAGAATAAAGGCTGTATGCCCTATGCTCTCACAAAAGCAGAATCCGGAGAAACTTCATGCTCAAGCCTTGTAAAACTTTGACACTTAGTCATACGAAAAACAATTAAAAGAAAAAACACGAAAAAGGGAACAGAAACACAATGCATCACACGGAAAGCATACATCCCCCCCAATTTACGTTAAGGGCGACTAAAAAGTTACTATAACCCCGAAAAGCGAGGGTAGAATAGTACACTCAACGACCGCTACGCGGCGCTGAGGACCAACCACCCTCGAAGTAAACAATATTATTCAACACGTCTCCAGCACTGCGCGCTCACCTAAAAACCTGCCATAAATCCGAAAAAGTGATGCCTACATCACTGAAACATCCTTCTAAAACCTCAACAGCCTGAAAAAGCTCACACTCACTTAGTTGAAGCGAAGGGGCAGCCAAAATCAGGCACTTGCGAAACACAGACAAGAAAGGCATGTGTCATCGACGGTGGGCGCGAAGAGACTGATACTGTTATATGTACTGGTGCAGGCTCATAGAAAATGGAGCATGGCTAAGAGGAGAGCAGCTAGATTAAATGGGTAACTATAACTTTTTTTTTCTCTCCTTCGCTATCCTAATTTCTTTTCCTTCTTTAGTCGTCTCGGAGTGTGTACAACGTGCGTAGTAGTGAATTGAGGTGCAACTATAGAGATTATTAGTACTTCGCGTTAGTACCGATAAAACGGCCCGCTGTGGTAGCGGCTGAGATCTTAAGCCCTACATTGGAAACGTAGAGACTGCTACTAAATTCCTTGGTCAAGTTTCTCTTTTTCTCTCTCTTACTTGCGCATATATAACCTACGATTTGCATAAATTATATTTCAGCTTTCCGAAGACAAATAAATACTTCCGATGAATATCTATCCTTGTATTTAAATCATGAATCCTGTTAGATGTCATTACTTAACCCATACTGTACCAGAGGGTATTACCATAAATGTACCCTCCAGTACCAGGCAGTATGGCCAAAATGGCTTCAGAGGCAAGAGAGAACACCCTCCCACCTCAAAAGTTGGAGAAGCACTGTCTCAGCTAGCCTGTGGAAACTTACAATCAAGCTGAGAAATTTTGCCAATACCTCAGAGTAGTGGCCTACAAGTCATGGTAGCAGCTACCGCTCGATACTGGCAGTTACAAGGACCGCATGTTACGGACGTTCGTCCGTCGCTGTTATTGGCAAGTGACTTTTTTACGGACGGCCAACACGCGTCGCTGGTACATTAAGGTTTAATAGAGACACGTGGAAGGGTTACAATTTTTCACAGGATAATATAAGCAAATACAAACTTCAGACCATAATTATTCGGCGAGGTGAGGAAGGGACGTGGGTTACTGCCTTTGACAGTCTGGGGAGGGGAGGAGGTGGATTACTTTGCAGTGCTGCCAATTTTACTGCTACATGATTACTGCTAGATCTAGAGGTATTTACTTCAATCTAGTAGCCATTATTTTATATCTAGAGACATTTACTAAAGATAATTTGAAAATTTCAGACATTATAGTAATTTTACATTGTAAAACTTGCAAAACAAACAAACCAAAACTCTTTAAAGATTGCGGCATTATTCTAGCATTTTTTACTATGTAGGCGACATGCAAGCGACTTTTGAGAACGGATCTAGCGATATTTTGTGATAACACTTGGCTTAGGGCTGAGTGAGGAGCGTAAAAATATGAGTCACACGGAAAATTGTCAAATTGATTGAACGTCCATATCAATCTTATTAAAGTAAGCATTTGGCAAAGGAAGAAATTGTTAACCCCCTGGACCCCAAGCAATTGTTAACCCCCTGGACCCCAAGCAATTGTTAACCCCCTGGACCCCAAGCAATTGTTAACCCCCTGGACCCCAAGCAATTGTTAACCCCCTGGACCCCAAGCAATTGTTAACCCCCTGGACCCCAAGCAATTGTTAACCCCCTGGACCCCAAGCAATTGTTAACCCCCTGGACCCCAAGCAATTGTTAACCCCCTGGACCCCAAGCAATTTAATAAAAAGGTACACTCCAGGACCAGCCACTTGTCAATTCTTTGTTTTCCTGAAAACACATGGGATGGGTTAGTAATGAAGAAAAAACAAAATAAAACCGCTCACCTAGGTCATTTGGGGGCCCTTGGGGCGGGGGAAAGTTACAATTAACATGGGTGATGGAGGAAAAAAAGAATATGCCCAACGCATCCTACTGCGTGTCGTACAAGGTGACTAATAGGGGGGATGGCGGTAGACTTGCAGACCAACAGCCATTACTATACAGTGAAGCTTTGTTATTGGCGCTGGCATAATTTTCATATGGCAGAGCTGTTACAGGGCTTCATTGTTCTAGTCCAAGTTGCCTAATGGCGGCACACTGGCGGTGGATGTCGCTCCCTCCGGACCAGGACCTGGCGCCTTGGGCCCAAACTGGACGAAATGGATCGAGAGGGTGTGATCGAGTGTGTAGTGTTTCTCAGGACTGGCACTCTCCACCCAACAGTACAGGGGCCCGAACCTGGTGGTAACGCTCCAGGAGGCTGCCCTGTCATTGGGTGAAAAAATACCAGACCAGTCGTAGTGCCGTGTACGTGCATGGGGTGCGTCCCTGCGGCTGGTTCTGGTGGAGCTCACCGAGGGCACTGGATCCTACCCACTTACCACCACTTACCTAAAAGCAGTGCAAGACTGCATACCATCGAAAATAAGGCGTCCAGGCCATAATAATAAGCCCAAATGGTGGAATAAAGATATTTCAAACTGCCTGCTTGCTAAAAAATTTGCTAATGATAGATTAAAATCCTCACAAAATGACGAAGAACGGGTGAAATTTGTAGAGCTACGACGCAAAGCCAAAAAGTTAATTAAGCAAAGTAAAAAGACCCTAGAGTTACATATTGCGAATCAAAGTAAAACAAACCCGAAAGAATTCTATAGTTATATCAGAAAGAAAAAGTAGTTACTTCAACTGTTGGACCGTTAGTCGATGAAAATGGAGAATACACCAAAGACGAAGTACAAATGAGTAATGCCCTCAATACCTTCTTTGCATCAGTTTTTACAACAGAAGACCTCCGTGATATCCCTACACCATCGCCGATTCAGATTGATAATTCAGATGTTCTAAGCAATATCACCGTTACAGAGAGAGAAGTATTGAATTGTTTAGATAAACTCAAGGTAAATAAAACGCCTGGACCTGATACAATCTCGCCTAGAGTTCTGAAGGAAGCTAAGGATGAGCTCTCCAAACCACTGACATTACTATTCAATAAATCCTTGCAGTCTGGAACTATGCCTGATCAGTGGAAGCTAGCCAACGTAACACCGATATTCAAAAAAGACAGCAAATCCCTACCCAGTAACTATCGTCCAATTAGCTTAACCTCAGTTGTATGTAAAATGCTAGAAACGGTCATACGAGACAGACTCGTAAATCACTTAGAGGAAAATAACATACTTAAAGATACTCAACACGGCTTTCGTAAAAAACGTTCCTGTTTAACAAACCTCTTAGACTTCTTCCACGATATCCTCAACCTCTACGATGAGAGTAAAGCTGTAGATATTATATACCTTGATTTTCAAAAGGCCTTTGACAAAGTTCCCCACAAACGTTTACTGCTAAAACTAAAAGCGCATGGAATACAAGACGGTGTGTTGAAATGGATAGAAAATTGGCTCAGCGACAGAAAGCAAAGAGTAGTCATAAACGGTAAGGCATCTAAATGGACCAATGTAAGTAGCGGGGTACCCCAGGGATCGGTACTACGACCAATTCTCTTTCTAATTTACATCAACGACATAGATGAGGGCCTCACCTGTACAATCTCAAAATTTGCTGACGATACAAAAATTGCAAATAGCGTACTCTCAAAAGAACAAGTTGACGATATGCAACACAATCTAGATAAATTGTCATGTTGGGCCCAAATTTGGCAAATGAGTTTCAATGCGGATAAATGTAAAGTACTACATTTCGGATACCTAAATGAGAAAGCAAACTATTCGATGAATGGCACTCAGCTTAAGAATGTAAACAGAGAAACCGATCTGGGAGTAACAATATCGAGTAACCTAAAACCGAGTCAACAATGTTCAGAAGTTGTTAAGAAGGCAAACAAAATAATTGGCTTTATAGGCAGGTCATTTGAGCATAAATCCAAAGAAGTTATCCTAACCCTTTACAATTCCTTAGTCCGCCCTCTTCTGGAATACTGCGTTCAATCCTGGTGCCCTTATTACCAAAAAGATATAAACAAGCTAGAACGAGTTCAACGTAGAGTTACCAAAATGATACCTAGCCTAAAGAACAAACCATACGAAGAGCGTCTTAGAGAATTAAATCTATTTCCTTTAACCCAGCGCAGATTAAGAGGTGACTTAATTCAAGTGTTCAAATCATCAAAGGCATCGACAATATGAACTGTAGTAAGTACTTCATTATCGACCAATCTAATTACACGCGGGGAAACGGTTGCAAAATTATTGGTAAATCTTTTAACTCACACGAATCTAAGAATTTCTTCTTCAATCGAGTTGTCAACTTGTGGAATGGGCTTCCCCGAAACGTTATAGACTGCATCACCGTTGATTCATTTAAACTCCGCCTAGACAAATATCTCGCTTCAAACCCGCGACTGACTGCGTTTGTAAATGAATAACTTTATTTTATCCCCCCCTCAGTTACTAACCCATCTGTCCCCTACTAACTTCCTAATCCTGCCACGGACATTAGTTCCAGGGCAGTAATTCCCTTTCCAATGTTCCCTTACCCACTCTAAACCACTGTTTGGACACTTGATCCTCAGTGTTTTGGAGGACAAGCAACCTAGAAGGGTCACTAGATCTGTTGTTGCTTGATTTCCTTTGTACCTTTGTACTTTGTACCCCCTTGTAATCTCTTGGGGGAAGGTGCTGGGAATGGTCCCCGGGGTAGGCTGGAGCCGGAGTTCTGAGGGGGGGGGTGATACCCATTTGCCAGCTTAATCACCAATTATGACTAAACCTAAAGAGAAACAATGTAAGTCCGATGATCCAAAACCGCACACGATACGGACAAATGCCCCCCACAGTCTCAGACTTGCTAGTGTGAATGTTGGTAGTTTGAATCTGTGTGCAAATTAAGTGGCTGATATGTGTGAAACGAGGCAAGTGGACGTCTACTGTGCCCAGGAAACGCTCTGGAAAGGGTATGGGGCACAGTGGATTGTTGGAAGAAAGAAAAGATATAGGATCTACTGGAAGGGGGTTGAGACTGATAAAGCGAAAGGAGGAGTGGGTGCTCTGGTGGCTGAAGACTGGGTGGAAAGTGTGCTTCAGATTATGAGAGTTAGTGAAAGGCTGATTGTTTTGAAGTTGAAAGTTGGTGATGAAAGAATTCTGAATATGATATCTGCATACGCCCCACAGGCTGGCTTACAGAAAGAGATAAAAGAGGACTTCTGGAATGACACCGTCAGTGTCAGTTCAGGCCTCTCGGAGAATGAAATAATAATCCTGGGAGGGGACCTGAATAGTCACATTGGAGCATCTGCAGATGGATACGAGGGAGTACATGGAGGGAATGGTTATGGAAGGAGGAATCTGGAAGGCGAATATATACTGGAGTTCTGCGTTGCACTCAACATGGTTGTGTGTAACACGAAGTTCAAGAATTGACAGAGCTATCTGGTCACATATAACTCTGGGGTTTCCAGTAGCCAGATAGATTGCTTCTTGGTTAACAGGAAAGACTGGAAACTGGTTTGGGATGTAAAGGTCATCCCGAGCGAAGAATGTATCCCCCAGCATAAGCTACTTGTGTGCCGCAGTGTGACATGAGCTTATACAGAGATCCTGAGTGCAAGAAGGTATACATGCCCAAAAGGAGAGTGTGGCTGCTAAAGAACAATGAAGTTAGGGATAGGTTTCATCGTGAAACGAGTAGAAATATGGAAGCTAGGCCTAGCGATGTAAATAGTCAATGGAATTCTCTTAAGCAGAGCCTTCTCGTTGCCACTGACAAAGTCTGTGGGAAAACAAAGGGCACCCCAGGTATAAGACCTCCTGTGGTGGAACGATGAGGTAGAACATGCTGTGAAAGAGAAAAGGAGATGATTCAAAGCATGGAAGAAGGGAGGCAGTATGGAGGAAATACCAGGCAGCTAAATGAACTGCCAGAAGAGTTATTTACAATGCTAAAAAAGGCATTAAGGACCTGGTCCTCGAACAAGTGTGTAACACAGACAATCCCAATGGGATCTTCAACCTAGCTAGGCGAGTTAAAAATGACAGTAGGGATATTATAGGTGAACAGTGTGTTAGAAACGATAATGGGAAGATTGTGTATGCAGAAGATGAAATCAGAGAAGCATGGCAGGCACACTATGAATGATTGCTAAATGTAGAGTTTGAATGGGATAAGGAACAGCTTAGTATCGAAAAACCAATATCTGGATCCCCTCCTTTTATAGCACCAGCTGTAGTGAGCGACGCAAGCAATAAAATGAAGGACAGTAAAGCTCCAGGGTGTTCTGACATTGTTGGTGAGATGATAAAAGCCTCAGGGGAGACTGGTGTCAGCCATTATTAAGGATGAGAAAATCCCTAAGGATTGGCACAAAAGTGTAATAGTAAAGACAGGTATATACAAAGGAAAAGGGGATGCGCTAGATAGAGGTAATTATAGGGGCCTGAAAATGCTTGACCAAATCATGAAGATATGTGAGAGAGTTTTTGAGGGTTTGATCAGGCAAAGCATCTCCATTGATGATATGCAGTTTGGTTTTATGCCAGGACGTGGTCAGGCAGATACAGGATAGATACTTACTAAAAGGCAGGGATCTTTACTTTGTGTTTGTAGACCTGGAGAAGGCCTTTGACAAGGTGCCTAAAGATGTTGTGCAGTGGGCTATGAGGAAACTTGGTGTGGAAGAGTGGCTGGTGCATGTGATAATGAAGATGTATGAGGATTCGCGAACTGCGGCGAGGGTGAAAGGTGTACTGAGTGAGGAGTTCACAGTCCGTGTTGGAGTTCATCAGGGTTCAGTGTTAAGCCCCCTCCTTTTTATTATGGTCCTGGAGGCACTGTCTAGAGGTTAGATCCGGATTCCCATGAGAACTGTTTTATGTAAATGATATAGTCCTAATAGCTAACAATGTGCAAGATGCTGAGGCTAAATTCAGAAGATGCGTACAAGTAGACTGGGATGGTATGGGCATGTGGAGAGAATGGATGAACGAAATCGGGTGAAAAGATGCAGGTCTGTGATTGTGGAGGGAGCTGCACCAAGGGGTGGACCGAGGAAGACCTGGGATCGGACTATATACGTGCCAATCTCGAATCCAAAAACTTGACAAGTGAATCAGCCCTTAACCCCTACTGTACCATAGGATACTACCATAAATGTACCCCCCAGTCCCAAGTAATGTGGCCAAAATGGCTTCAGAGGCAAGATATAACAACCTCCCACCTCAAAAGATAAAGGAATACTGCCTCTCCTAGCCTGTGGGGGCATGGATATAAGCTGCGAAGTGTTGCCAACGTCGTGTTACCAGGCACTGCCTGATACTGGCAGTTACAAGGATCGTATATTACTGACGGCTGGCAGCTGTCGCTGGGACTGGGGAATGATTTTTCTGCTGACGGCTCTCTGACGTCGCTGGGATTGTACGGGTTAACAGGGTTGCCTGGAATGCCGCCGTTGGGACAAGAGACTGAAACTGCACGTATGTGTGGAGCACTCAGTCTTAAAATTTTATATATGTATGTATGTATGGGGTGATGGGTAGGCAATATACTGGCATTTCACTCCCACGCACACGGCTGGACTTGGGGGGTTGCCATCCATCGGTATTGTTCCGTGGGAATCTAAAGTAGTTCCCATACAAATCTGAACCCTTTAGGTGCCATAGGACAAGAGTAATTAAGGTGGACGCAAGCGTTGCGTCGCTGGCACTGTGGGTTACATAACATAGGCGATGCATAACGTGCGATCCTTGGGGTCGAAGGGGTTAAAAACCTTAGCCAATACTCTGCTATTGACATGAAATATATCTGAATTATTATGATTATTTGGTAGGGTAGGTATGTATAGGAGGTTAAATAAATAATTGGTGGAATTCGTAGGGAATCGAACGTTTTGAGAGAGTTAAAGCAAAGAAATGCATGGATCTGAATGATGAGGCCAAGGATTATTAAGTAAAACTATGGGATTCGGGGAAGCCGAGACTGAAGATTGAAAACGTTGTGTGCGATACAGAGTATGTTTTTAACTCATTTCTGAATAGACAGTTTTTCAATGTTGCGGCCATACTATTCCACCAATTTCTATTCTTTTGGTACCAAAATGTTCGGAATTGCGAGCCTCACCCAACTTTTAAAGATAAGAATGTTTAAGTGAATTCAAGGTTTTTCAAGATTGCCGAAAAAAATAACCATGTGTAGGGCAAAACCTTTTCTATTACATTTGTGGAGCATTAGTAGTGAAGTCCATATACCAAAGCACAATCATTTCTTATGAGTGGGAGAGACGGTATTGACGTCTGATTTTTTTGGGAAACTGGCTGCCACTAAAGTGTCTGGGTGTCATTTTGGATGTTGCCCAATACAAAAATGCATCTTGTGTCAAAGTTTGGTCCCAATCCGACAGGCGGTTCCGGAGTTATTGCATAAAAACCTGTGTACAAGAATAATTTGGAACAATAATAATAATAATAATAATAATCTTAATGATTACAATAGGGGTTCCCCGCCAGGGCTTGAACCCCTAAAAATAATAATAATAATAATAATAATAAAAATACTTATATAAGTTAGTATTTTAGAATGTTGGTTCAACATGTTTCAAATATGACATGTACCAGCTTTGCATAATTCCAACTAAGGATGGCAGTTGTGTTCATCATTATCTAAAGTAATGGTTTCATTGGAGAAGGCATTGTATTCAGCATAGTATATTTATTTATTTTTATTATTTTGTGTTTTTAATTTAATTATGGTCATTCAGTGCTCCCCCACAAAATGTGGGAATATGGGCTGCACAAATCCTCGCATTATGCGATTCCACATATTGTGAGGTAAATGATCAATGCGAAAATATGCTTATAGTCAGATACCCTCCCAAAGTAACCCCATTATAGCCTATCAGACACCCGATAACATACACAATAACCTATTCTGAAAGAAAGATACATTACAAATATGAATTAATACAACAAATACCTTAGGTAAAGAACTGCTGGGCTTGCTGGAATGGCAGAGGATGGATATCCGAGGCGCAGGGCGTCTATGTTAGCCCCGCGGGACGGCTTGTAGCCCCAGCGTCTTCATCTCCACAAAAGCCAATCATCACTATGCAGGGGACAGGATGGACTTAGTGGACAATCAACAGCAATGCTAGGGACTGGTGGGGTGGAGGGGGATGGCTGGGGCGGTAGGGATGGCTGGGAAAATGGGTGCTGGCTGAGGAAACGGGGCTGGCGGGGTGTCGAAGGAATGATGTGATAAAAGTTTGTTTCCTTTGGTTCACACCCTCTTGATGTTTTTCGCTGTAGTGTTGCAGTCTTTCAAGCCCCTGGCACATCTCCTCAGCTAAAAAATTATCATCCTCATTGTTTTGTAGGAGTTTCTTGAGGTTGTCCATTCCCATCAACATTTTGGAGATTTATCTCATTGTGGTGGCTATATCTGGTAACGGCATCTCTTCAGGCTTTTCATTCTCCTGCTGTTGCCTGACTAGCTCATCTTCGTTGTCTACTTTAATCATTGCACTGTCTGTTGTTTCTTCTTGTCCAGCCGTTCTAACTTCATTAACCTTTCCAGCGGTTACATCAGCAAATCCAGCCACTGACTGTGCCGCTACCAATGCTGCCTGATCCGACTTAGCTACCTGTTGCACCTCGCTCCCTGGCGTTTCTGGGCACATGTGTGGGATAAGACTGCGCCAGGCATGATGAATTGTTGCAGCATTTATTTTGTCTCATGACTCTAGTAGAAAGTCAATGCTATAAGGGATGGTAAATTGCTTCCAAAATCCAGCCAGGGGTCGTGTCCTCGATAACTGGCTGTGGGTCTGGGAGTTCTAGCATTGGGTCGTCTAGGTCCATGTCGTTGAAAAGGTCCTCTGCTTCAATCTGCTTCAATTCCGCATTAGTTGTAGACATGGGTGTAATAGGGGAGGTATGGTGGAGTGGTCTTGCCACTGGACTGGTAATCCAATGGACCCGGGTTCGAGCCCCGATATGTCAATTGGAAGATATTATTGGGATGGAATTTGTGCTGTTCCTAGTATCAGTGCATTACCACAAAGCCCACCGAAATGCCAATTAAATACCCTCATTGTTCCCTGATGAATATTCCCATATTCAAAATATGCTACAGGGGGCAATGCCTCAATAGGTGGCGTTCTGAGAGTGAGGGTCCGAGTCTAGGAGATGAGACAGTGAAACACTCGAGCGAAGCAGCTTCAAAGTTGGAGCTGCTTCGAGCCATGAGTGGGCAACTAAGCCCCATGCATCCTGCGAAGGCAAGATGGCAGGGGCTGGTTGCAGCTGAAACTGCTTCACATGTCTCACTCCCTAGACTGGAACGAGACCTCATGGGCTTTGCTGTTCAATGTGTAATGGTTGAATGTACAGGCTCTCAGCCTATGCCCGAGAAGGAGTAGTTGGAATATAGAAAACAAAATAAAAAATCCTGATATTACGGATCACTTCCTGGTCAAGTGAGGCCAAATTCGTAGTGTTTGAGGCCAAAAACATGGCTCTGCTAGAGCCGGGAGATATTAGTGAGATCACTATCCCCGGATCTCCGCTAAGCAAGCTAGGGAAAGGTATCTGGACTACTCACCTGAGTAGTTGGAGAATATATACATAAAAGAATAGAAGGTGGAGGATCCGAAGATACGCCCAGATAGTCGGAAGAAGGTTGTGAAATGAAGGGACTTATTCAAAGCCCAGCAGGGGCTCACAGCTCAAACCTCAGGTCCTTAACCGACAAGACACCCCACAAGACACGGTAGACCCGGAGCCCAGCTGGGGCAACGAAAGAGGGTCGACGAGATAGAGAGAAGAAGGAGAAGAAAGAGAGAAAAGATATAATAATTACGAGCAAGGCAAAAAATTACAACTAAAACCCCCTAAAAAGAAGATAATTAACTGCAAAGATATACAAGTAACTGCCCGAAGGTCTAGTGTTGATATATATCTTGTCTGGACTGTGGGGACAAGAGCTATATATATGAAACAGGAAATAATCACCTTGAAAATGATGATGTAAAACATAAATTTAAGCACTCATAAAATAATATGGGTCCCAGTGATTATAGAAAAGGCTTATCTGAATGTAGAGCGAAGTATTGAAGAAGTTGAGTGGAGTATGTAGTAGATTATTGATGATCACTAATATTGGATGTTCGCAGATGGACTTCTATACAGCAAGTGAGGTCTCCTTTGTTTACATACGGGACCTCGGTTACGAATCTTAAGTCTTAACTAAGGGGTTACATCTTTTATATCTATCTTATACCCAAGGTACACTCATACATTCGCATATACTGTACATTGATCAATACCAGTAAATTAAATTGGATACTATAATGTATGAATGTATTATTCAAACTACTTATTAATGAAAGAACTTATATTATTGTTACCAAAGAAAACGTATTGGAGAATAAATCAAGGTAGACTTAATTAATGTCAAGTTATGACACACTGCCACCACAAAGGTGGAATATCCAAATCTTATCCCGGCTGATGAAGGGCCTAAATACTAAACTTAAAGGTACTAAAATATCAGTCTTAATCCAGGCTACGAGCAATATCAATATTTACAATTACTTAAAATTAATTCTTAATCCAGGCTAGGAGAGATCAATACTTATATACTCTTAATTTTAATCCAGGCTAGGGTACATATACAGTATATACAATTTATAGGTTACAGTTGGCCAGAAGCTATTTTATTCCGCCATAAAGAAGCAGCGCCTAACGCAGCTTGACGGGAGGGACGTAACTCAATATCGCTCACCTCCCGATCAACGCCTAACGCGTTAAGAGGGAGATCATGAGTCGACGGTTCATCGGAAGGGGCCACGCACTGACTTACTGCCTGTTCTAAGGGGTACAACCTAACAATGGGGCGAGTGGTGACACCTGTACTCGTCTTAAGATGTGTTACCCGACTTATTCCATCCATGCCCGCCTCTAGGCCAGTGATTTTCCCTAATTTCCACATTAGCCGAGGACCGTCGTCATGTATTAGGACAACATCCCCTATCTTCGGCCATGATTTACCTTCAGTCCTCAAGTGACACTGATGCATCTCTCTCAATGCCAAGAGGTAGTCAGACTGCCAACGTTTCCAGATATCTTTTGACAATTTATTCATATAGTGATAACTGGCAGTCATAACATTATCCCCGCGGAATGACAGATCTGTCAATTCCTCATCGGCTATTGCTTCTTTCGGGAATGATTTTAATCGTCTGCCCCTTAGCATGTGAGATGGCATAATAGCATTCACATTGTTTAGTTCACCCGAGACATAACCAAAAGGTTGGTCATTTACACAGGCTTCAATTTCACATAGAATTGTTTGCAGCTCTTCTAACGTTACCGATGCTCTACCGAGAACCTTTTTTAATCCGGCTTTCACTATCCCGATTGCCCTTTCCCAAATGGCACCGAACCAAAGAGCTCTGGCGGGGATACAACGCCACTCACAATGGTGTTCTAGCATAAATTTCTGAATTACCGGATCTTTAGATATCTCGGCCAGCTGTTTGGCTGCACACAGGGGAGGTGTGGCAGAGTGGTCTAGCCACTGGACTGGTAATCCAATGGACCCGGGTTCGAATCCCAATATGTCAATGGGAAGATATTATTGGGATGGAATTTGTGCTGTACCTAGTTTCAGTGCATTACCACAGCACACCGAAATGCCAAAACAAAATACCCTCATTGTTCCCTGATTAAATAGCACTGTATGAATATTCCCATATTCAAAATATGCTACAGGGGGGCAATGCCTAGTGAGTTACTTGCTCAATAGGAGGCATTCTGAGAGTGAGGGTCCAAGCCTGGGGAGTGAGACTGTGAAGCGCAGAGGCGAGGCAGTTTCAGAGATGGAGTTGGGTTCGGGCTGTGAAATAGGTGCTTCGCATGTCTCACTCCCTAGGCTGGAACAAGACCTCACAGGCCTCACCGTGTTCAGCGGTAGAGTGTAAAGGCTATCAGCCTATTCCCGAGAGGGAGTAGTTGGAATATAGAAAAAAAAAAAAAAAAAAAAAAAAAAAGTTGTCGCGTTATCGCTTAGAATTATTTGAGGAAAGCCCTGCCTACTAACAAACCGGCGGAACATGTGCACAAAGCTTTCGCAAGACATGTTAGTTACTACTTCTAGGTGAATCGCCCTGGTGATGGCACAGGTGAATAATACAATGTAAGCCTTAATAGCGGGATTACCCTTTACTAATAATGCGCCAGAATAATCTATACCGGTGACTGAGAAAGGATCTTGAGGCTGTACGCTAATACTAAGCAAGGTAAGTGCATTCTTTGATGAGTAGGATTTACCCTGAAGTCTCTTACATACTATACACTTTCGTTGTACCATTTTTACCGTCGGTCTCATGTGTGGGATCCACCATTTTTGGCGTACATAAGCTACCACATGACCCACACCATAATGAGAACATACTATATGACTTTTAAGTATAAACAAACGCGTAATTGTATGGTTAGATGGTAGGAGGATAGGATATTTACTGTCATCGCTGATAGTGGTCAACTATACATTTGATCACCCCACTGTCCACGAATAGTCCTAGTTGTCTCATGACATTAGTACCCGGTAAATTATGGTCGGTATTGGTAAAGATGCTCCATTCACTCATATAAGACTCCCTTTGCACTGTCATAATCATTAATTTTTCAGCGGCTCGCATTTCACAAACTAGCAAGGAAGGGGTGTCAGTTAAGAGCTCTCCCTTTACCTTTCGCCGCATATTACATACATAACGGTTAACCCATGTAAGGACCCGTACTGCCTTATCATAGCTACTATATCTGTCCCAAGCAATTGTGATGCCATCAATATCCTGAGTGACTACTGCTGCGGCCATTAATTCTACGGGAAAGTCTACCTGAACTGGTACTGCCGTTGCTCGATCCTCTGGCCACTCTGTTGTGGAACTTAGCCACGAAGGCCCCTGCCACCACAACGGAGAATCGAACAACTGTTTGGCGGTAATGCCCCTCGTCAACAGGTCGCTCGGGTTATCCTTAGTGCACACATATCTTATAGTAGCATTGGGAAGTAGTCCATGGATCTCGTTCACTCTATTACTGACATACACGGGCAACACTTTCTGACTGCGCAACCATGCAATCGCAATCTGACTATCGGACCACAAATATACATTATTGAATTCATGATGATCCTTGAGTGCCTCTGTAATAAATTGAACAAGACGTGCGGCTAGCAAAACCGCAGTTAACTCTAATTTAGGTACTGTCACAGTCTTGATGGGTGCCACTCGAGCCTTGGCAGCGACTAAAGCACTTTGGTTTCCATCAGACAGGTACACTACAGCACCATACGCGGAGTTACTCGCGTCACTAAACGCGTGTAATTCCACCCGTTTACTCGAGATGATTTGACGCGGGAAACTTATACTCAGACAATTGTCCAAATCTGCCACCAGCGCTTGCCAGGTCGATTGTAAATCAGAAGTGAAAGTCTCGTCCCACCCAATTTTGGTACGGCATAGAATTTGGAGGAATAACCGCAACCTGATGCTAACTGGTAATAGGATGCCAAGAGGATCAAACAACTGGGCAGCTAGGCTAAGACATGTTCGCTTGGTAGGTAAAGCCTCACATGTATAATCCCAATGCCCAAAGGAAATTCTATCTGTATCCGGTTGCCACTGCATGCCTAAATACTTATGACACGACTGATCGACAGCCATCCCATCATACGGTTCCAAAAATGGACTTCAACTGCGGACTATTGGTCACCCACTCCCGTAAGTATAAGTGGGCTGACTAGAATGCAAGCTGGAATTGCCAATAATCAGAGATAAGACTGTCCTCTGTGTCCGCGGTACCTTGTATGTTATCGATGTACAGGCCATTTTTTATTCGGCTGACGAGATTCACATAATTGAACTGCTATAAGTGTTTTAAGTTGGTGGTATTCAATAGAAATGGTGAACAGGTAGCACCGAACAATACAACTTTGAAACGAAAAACATCACATGGCGAATCTACGTTAAAGGGGTCTCTAGGCCACAGAAAGCGTGTACTGTCTCTATCGCGTTTGTCCAACTGGAGCATGAGGAACGCCTTCTCAATATCACTTATAAAGCCGTACGGCTTGCATCTAAACCTCAACATCACCTTCGCCAAATCTGGAACCAAAGAGGGTCCCGTATACAGGCAATCATTGAGGCTTAAGGCCGAAGGTGATAATTTGGCCGAACAGTCAAACACGACGCGTATGGGAGTACAGTAGTTTTGCTGTCGCGTTCAACGCCGTAGTGGGCAAGATAATGTGTAGGCGAATCGGTGATAATTTCCTCATCAGTGGACTCTATGAACCCGTGATTTAGCTGATCTTTAACAATATTACAGTACTGCTGACAATACGCTGGATTCGTGATACATTTCTTCTGTAGGCCCCGTAACCTTCCTATCGCCAGACCGTAATTGTTCGGCAAGTCGCCTCTGTTTCTGCGCCACGGTAAACGGACACAATACTGGTTTTCCTCGGGTAAATAGGTTACAGCTTCATCATACAATTTAAGTGTATCCCTATTCCTCTGCATCTATCTCTCCTGACTTGATACCTAAATTGTCCATATCCCATAATTTATTCAAATCTTGACTACATGGTTCATCGTCTGTCTGTAGATACTCACTAATTGAACTGACCGCAAATTTTAACATTGTCACGACTTCAACATTGGTATTGGCTACATGATCCTTGCATGACCCACCAATCGCGTACCCAAACTTGGTGGGCAACAACACTAGATTGCCCTCCCTTTTATATCCTGGTAGCACTAAGTCATAGTAATAATCGGCACCGATCAACATGTCTAGCTTAACATTACTGCCTATCAATGAATCGGCTAGCCTATACCCTGAATCCTGCAATTTGCCTACCACACCTTTGATGCCTGTTGATACCTTGTATTCTGGTAAGGAGTCTACTACTACCACAATTAACCCGGGAACGGCGAGGGGGGGTTAATGAACTAGCTCCCCATGGGCAAGCATATGGGCTCCATTCAGGCCTATAATCGTCATTTTACGATAAATATCGTTATTACCTATTCATATGAGCCTATTTTACCTTCACTATGAAGATAGTAACCTGTAACAACAATCAAACCAGTGAAAATATAATTTTTCTGGTCAAAATCGCGAATATAGATGGACCAGCCCATTCATGAATTATGGAGAAAATTGAGGCAACCCCTCCCTCCACGAGGTCTCAAGCCACACTGAGCCTACTCATACACACACTCGCTTGTGTAACACACCTGCTAGGCACGTAAGCACATCCCCCACACAGTTTGCTAATGTTAGCACAAAAATATACCAACAAATTAGGGAATAACAGGGAAAATAGGTGATAATTGAAGGGGGAGGGGAAAGGGAGGAAGGAGGGGATGTGGAGGAGTGATATGAGGTATAGGGATATGAGGTATAGGCAGCTTTGCTGCCGTTTACGGGTTAAGGATGAATTCCTATCCCTATCCTTGTACTGCAGAGTGACTACCTCATACACCTGTTCGCGCTGAGCTCCCGTAAACCCTTGCAGCTTCAATGTCTCTCTTCCCGATGCAACATACTGTACTGACGGTAGAGAGGACCGCAGAACAAAAGTGCGCTGGGAACACTGGTCTAGCAAATCACGATAATGGTAATAACCTTCATTGTTAACAACTGGCATCATTATTGTGGGCAAAACTACTGTCTCTCTCTCTGACGCTACAGACAACGTTGTGGAGGTTGGAGCAGGATCAGTTGTCGCAACTGTAGTTCGACTTGCTACCTCTCTAGCAGATTGGGGACATAATGCGCAGAAGTGCCTGCTATTGCATACTCGGCAGGGACTTGATTTAGCATTTGTGCAACCGCGCCCCACATGCTCCCGGGAGAGGCATCCCTGACACAACTTCAGAATTTTAGCTCTATTTATCCTAGCCTCACTACTTTGATATTTTGGGCACTTGTACCACGAATGTTTCGGACTACTACACAAATAGCAAGCGAATTTCCTGGGCTCGGCTTGCATTTTTACTTTACCGGTACTTTTATTAACGGTGGAAAATGTAGAAGCTGTGGCATTATACTGTACTGGTTCACTGGTGACTCCCTCCATATTGAACACCTCTGCCTGGTAATTTTCTATAAAAGACTGCAATTCGAGTTGGGTAGATTTCATCGCTCTTTTTACGTTTTCACGAAGTGGTGCTGGTAACTTATTCATTAGGATGATGGTACATATCCCATCGACGCTGACATCTAACGTATTGAGGGATCGAATGGTACTCTCGAAAGCGGCATAGAACTTCTTGAGCGCGCCTACCTCATAAACTGGAGCAGACAACTCACACAAGTTCGTAATGTGTGCGGATTTTATTCGGTATTTTTGTCCGTATGTCGTCTCAAGTAGTGCTATTGCGGTGGCGTAGCTACTGGCGATTAGGCTAAATCCCCCCAACAACTTCTGTGCTTCCCCCTCCAGCTACCCATGCAAATATGTGAAACGCTGAACATCTGACAACTCTTTGTGGTCATGCGCGGTGCAGCGGAAGAGGTCCCAGAATTCTGTCCACGTTGCCGGGTCGCCACTAAATTTGGGAAGATGAAGTGTAGGTAGCTTAACCCCTGCTACCTTTGCCGTGGCACTACTGTTTGTCAGAGTAGGGGATTTTTTGTAGATTGCCTCGAGTTTAGCCACAATCGCTTCCATGGTCTCAGAGTATTCATCATCGTCACCAGCTATAGTCACAATGTCAACGGTCTCGTCATATAGTTCATAAAGATGGTCATTGACTGACTCCAGCTCATTGAGGCGCTTGCGAATCAGGGTAACTTTGCCCTTCACCTCGGACGCATCTGCCCGATCAATGAAGGTGTCTAAGTCCCTAGTTAGCCTAGTCGGTAGCATTCAAGGAGACTACTGCAGGACTCTTCTTCTTCTTACCTCTGACCGGGTATAGGCTATCCTAGTGTTTACTAGCCTATACCCCTTTGAAAGGACATTAGCCCTAACCTAACAACCTTACCTAACCTATCCTAGTATTATAGGTGGGGGCTGCTGCCCCCACACCCCCGCTTTGACTTAGATTTTTGGTGTGTTTGCCTGTGAAGTGGGTATTTTTCAAGTTGTTGATAACGAAAATCCTCCATGCGGACAATATGGAGAAAAATATGGCGAATCTATTGGTGCCTATTTTCCTTAACCTAAGACGTGCGCATGGGGGGTATGAGACACCACACTCCTGTGCGCACGTATTTGAGCTGTTCCCATCACTAACATCGTTATTTTACCATAAATAGCATTAATACTTATCCATATGCACCTATTATAGGTTGATTATAAAGGTATTAATCTGTTACAGCAATAAAACAAGTGGAAACAGCGTTTGGATGGTCAAAATCGGCGATACAGGCCGGGAGTTACATAATGTATGGCTGAGGCAACCTCCCTCCCCTCCTACCCTCCCCTTGTCTGGAGAGACACTGTTCCGCAATACTGTAGTCTCTCTCTCGCTCTTTCCCACGCTTGGTAACAGTGATGACAACGCCCTGCTACCAACTCGCTAAGGTTAGCACGAAAATAGACCACAGAATAAGGGAATAACAGGGAAAATAGGTGATAACTGAAGAAGGTGAGGAAAGTGGGGAAGGAGGGGATGTGGAGGAGCGATATTTGGCATGGATCAGGGGCAAAAAAAAAAAAAAAAAAAAAAAAAAAAAAAAGGGGGGGGGGGGGATTTTAAATGGATTTTTTTTTCTCCAGGATCTTAAGAGTCTTCCCGCAGTCGCCCGGGGAAACTCTTAAGAGTCTTCCAGCACTTGCAGGGTTAATAAATTGTTTCTCATAACGCTGCACTAGTGTCGTTGAATAAAACCGCCTAGTCAAACAGCCCCTCGCTATCCCTCTCTTTTTCTTAAGTTCTGACAGGGTGGCAGGCATGTTGAAATAATTCTAAGCTAGGCTAGGCCAAGTGCACCGAAAGTCAAGTCAAGTTATCACCACCAACCCCAATACAATGAAAAGCAGTAAATAATAGGTGCCTAATGTGTAGTGGCGAAAATGCCCCTCGCGATGGTCAGAAGGAGCTGGAAGAGTCTGTCTTGGCCCTCAGGGGTTAAATGCACACCGTCGTAGCCGATTTCTGCGTCTTGCACTTCCATGCTATGGTACCGAGTATTTGTGTAGGGATTACGTCTTTTCATCTGGTAATTGATATTACACCTTTTCACATAATATTAGATCAGACAGTTTAACATAATTCAAAGACAGTTCACCTATGGCATTGACACTTTATTTCATCTTTTGACATTCCCATATACGAAATTGACTCTGTAACAAAATAGTTTGACACATATGATTTGATCACATAATAATTGACTAAGTACTAAGACAATTGACAGTGACAATAAAAGATTGGATAGATTGATGCATTTATTTGACAATTAACAAAAGTACTGAATGGCTTATAGACCAACATATTTGTATAAATTTATATACAGAAAAACAAACTTTAATAAACAAAGTACCAGTGCATAAATATTATACCCAAATTATTTTATAATACATAACTGCATTAATTACCCAGTATATACCCAATTTCCTTTTCAATACCAAAGTTCCAGTATAGAATAGTTAATAGCTGTGATGAATTCAGTCCCAGATGTCCTCTCGTGCAATACACCTCCGTAGGTATGTGTCAGAATGCCGGTAGTTTGCCGAGCAAAGATTAGCATCGACACTGGCTGTTGATGTCCTCAGTACCTCTTGCAGAAGTTGCTCTCGGTACATCCTTAAAGTGATCCCATGTCGACGTGCAGCACGTACATCACAACGACCAACTATGTCATTTAGTTGTCGTTTCACAGTGGCTTTAAGTACTGAGAAGCAATTCTAAATAGGATTTAGGAAAGGTGAGTGTGGAGGAAGCTTCTTAATGGCACGACCTTCAAATTGTTGATCAGTTCCAAGATGACATGGTGCATTGTCCATTAATATCATAGCACCATAAAGACCTAGCACAGCATCAAGTGAAGTCATGAAATTTGTGAATACTTCTATCGTATAAATACGATAGAATATGACTCTTTTGTGATCTCGTATGTTTCTGTGACGTCACGATCGCTCCTACAGCACGACGTAGGACGAGTAGATCGTATATTATAAGATTGTAAATAAGTTAAGTTATAAAAGGCCTAATATGCTATTAAGCAATATTGCCATGGTCTTATGTAGTATATATGAATTTATCGTATACAATAAACTTCCGTTAATCCGAAGGGCAGCGGACCGGCTCTCGTTCGGATTAGTGGATTTTTCGGATTATCGGACTTTACCCCTATGAACCTGAGTATGACGAAAACATTGAGACATTAGGCCACCCAAATGACACAATGGTGCACACACACATATCATATGTTCATGAAATCACTTCAAAAGTTTACCATTGTCATTGTAGCCTATTAACTACTTCAAAACATTCAGATTAATGGCCAAAGGAATCTGCTGATATAAACGTCTTCTTCTTCTTCCGTCTACTAGCGAGTTTGTCTTGCTCTTGAAGATCAGATGTGGTTCGGGAAGTAATGCCTTAACAACGGCACTTCCCTGAGAGGTTCTTGTAATTTTCCTTTTGTGATTTTCCTTTTGTGACGTGCTCTGTTATATTATATTGTATTGAAAGCACCCTTGTCTTGTTGTCTTGAAAGCACCCTTGGGATGCTCCGATCACTGAACTATAAATAGTAGCGTATCGGAACATCCAAAGGTGCGTTTTCAAGCTCAAGACTAATACGTCCAAAGGTGCATTTTCAAGCTCAAGACTGAATGCGCTTGCCGAAAATGCGGTGCAAGCCAGTAGCGCATCGGAGCGTCCCAAGGATGCGTTCAAGAGCAAAACAAACTCTCTAGCAGACGATGTGGAAGAAGAAGAAGACGAAGGTGTTTACGATTATATCAGTAGCTTCCTTTGACCATTAATCTGAATGTTTTGAAGTAGATAATAGGCTACAATGACAATGGTAAACTTTTAAAGTGAATTCATGAACATATGATATGTGTGTGCTCCATTATGTGTCATTTGAGTGGCCTAATGCCTCAAAAAGGGGACTTTGGGACTTCTTGAAAGGTGCGTTTTCAAGCTCAAGACTGAATGCGCTTGCAGAAAATGCGGTGCAAGCCAGTAGCGCATCGGAGCGTCCCAAGGATGCGTTCAAGAGCAAAACAAACTCTCTAGCAGACGATGTGGAAGAAGAAGAAGACGAAGGGTGTTTACGATTATATCAGTAGCTTCCTTTGACCATTAATCTGAATGTTTTGAAGTAGATAATAGGCTACAATGACAATGGTAAACTTTTAAAGTGAATTCATGAACATATGATATGTGTGTGCTCCATTATGTGTCATTTGAGTGGCCTAATGCCTCAAAAAGGGGACTTTGGGACTTCTTGAAATTCGGACCATCGGGTGAATTCGGATTTGGCCTCAAATTGAAAAATTCGGACTATTGGGAGATTCGAATCATCGGTCGTCGGATTAACGGACTTTTACTGTATATTAATATAATTTATCGTATAGAGCAACCTAAAGTAGATGCGGTACGATAATTTGGGCTCCTGGCGTTTTGCCAAGGCAGCAAGGTGTGCCTTCGAGGAACACCAGAGCCTTCACGAACACCAACCAGTTAACATATAATTTTCCGCCCTCAGTTGATCGTGCTTTTGTGCCTCTAATCACAATACACACAGCTATACCATCACGACACTCTCATCGACACCATGACTGACTGACAGATAAGCATAATAATCATGTCCATTCCCATGTAATCATTTATTCTTTCTTTAACTTGACTCGTGTCTCGGGACCGAAGTCTCGATCCCCATTGTCCACCGCTATATTGGGTAAAACGTTCTCCCTTGCCTCATTGCCACGTGGAACTATTGGTGAGTTAATTCCTGGCTAATATTAACCCTTATAACCTTACCCTATATATAAATTTATTATGTGAGACCTTTGGATATAAATTAGCTTGTTTCAGATTGAATTCAATTTAGATATGGAGTAGTTTTCATTTAGATTGATTTATTTGATTCATTATAGCTTAGTAATATTTAACTTCCATTGATAGTTTACCACATTGGTGCCCAGACCCAGGAATTAGCTACCAGTAAGGGATTTTAAGGCAACGAACAAGGGGACATATAACGATGCAGGAACAACTCTATGATAAACTGGCAAGGCTAGCCAAGCGATGGTTAGAGCCGGAATGCAGGGTCACATCGTTGCACCTGCCCAAATCCTGCATCCCACCCATCATCTTTCCCCAATAAATTTTCTTTTCCATTTCAGACTTCCTGTGACATAAGACCTGACCTAAAAAAAAATCTTGTTCAATATGATCCTTTAGTAGGTATTGCTATTTTGTGTACTATTTTTTCTCCATAACATAGAAGTCCGCCGGTCGGCGTCTCTTAACTAGACTACTATTTTTGCCGTTGTTTTTGTAACTTAACATTTAGATACATAGCCTATAGGCTCACATGCAAAATGAATAAAGACAATAAACAGACACCGTCTAGTGGGGTGCTGATCAAAGCCCCTAAAAATCAAAGGGCGGGACTTCGGGGAGTATTAAATAGGCTAATTGTGGACGTCAACGCTTTCATCACGACTGCTGAACTAGAGGAATTGGAGGCTAGATTAGAAAACGTCCAAGCTACACACGGTCGTATTATGGCTCTGAGTGAAGTGATTGTGGCAGGCATGACAGAGGAGGAAGAGATAGTTACAGAGTGTGATAATCGCGCCCTCTATGATGAACCTGTCTTTAGAGCGAAGTACCTATTACAACGTGCTGTCGCGAGTAAGAAGGGAGGCGATAATAAGGCCCATAGAAGGGCTGACCCAAAATATACTGTACACCTCCCAAAGCTCAATCTTCCTACATTTGGGGGCAAGTTAACTGAGTGGTTAGCTTTTTGGGACGTATTTCGATCTACGGTTCATGAATCCTCTTTGGATAATGTCCGCAAGTTTCACTATCTGAAGGGACAAATGGAAGGAGAGGCCTTACATTTAATAGAGGGTTTTGCAGTAGTGGGTGGTAGTTATCTTGAAGCGGTACACTTATTAGAGTCCACATACGGGGATAAAGAGCAGTTGAAGATGGCCCATGTCGTTGCCTTGTTGGGGCTCGCAGAACCACAGTATAAGGTTGATGAGTTGACAAACTTCAGGGCAAATATGGAGTGCCATACTCGATCGCTAGACACCCTAGGGCTTACCACGCAGGAAATGATAGTCATCATCTTGCGTCAGAAGCTTCCTATGGCAATACTTGATAAGGTAAGATCATTTGAGCTGGGGGAGTTCAAAACTCAGTTCAGTAAGGAGATCAATAATCTACAGTTGAACAAAGGGAGAATGTATGTGTCGGGAGGGAGTGAGAATGTGGAGAAGAGGGGAACAGTAAGCATGACAGTGGGGACTAAAGCAAAGAAAGAGGGTGCGTATAAGAAACCTGCTCAGATTCTATGTAAGCTATGTAACAACAAACATAAATGGAGTTTCTGCGTAAAATACCCAACAAATGAGACAAAACTAGCACAGGCGAAAAGATTGAAGCTATGTGTAGGTTGTCTAAGTAAGGAACATGGTAAGCAGGGACAATGTACTGCTACATACTTAAGGCCCTGTCGCCACTGCAAAGGACATCACTTTGATAAGTTGTGTCCTACAGCAGATAAAGTCAAAGACGTCAAAACAGAGGGTACTACAACTGTGACACTAGGTAGCACGCAAGACACCACTATATTGCCCACAATACAGATTCCCATGGAAGGTAATGACAGTAACAAAGTTTGACGGGTACTTCTAGATCAAGGGTCTCAACGTTCCTTTATAAAGAGGTCCGTACTAGTGGGACTGAAGCACCGAATCGTAGGGGCTGAGACTCTTCGATTACAGGGCTTCACAGGGGTTACTGATAAGCAAGACTACGAGACAGCGGAGATTTCATATTTCTACCGTAAAAACCGGTACTTTATGACTTAAGGGGGTTAACTTGTCAGATCCCATGGGAAATCAGAGTGAGGTGCATGTTCTACTTGGTGTGGATCATTATTATGATGTAGTATACCCTGGATTTAAAAAGATGTGTGGTGTAATTTTAATCCCCACTAAATTTGGATGATGCATGAGTGGAAAGGTGCATACTACACAGTCAAAGGTCCTGGTCGACACGGTCTCGATATATAGAGTCAATGTAACCGCGGCAGAGGAGTTGGGAAGGGAGGATTCCCAACCTAGTGACCCTAAGATGGCTGCCGAGTTCGACCTGGAACGACTGTGGAGATTGGATCACATAGGCATTAATCCTATGGAGACTGATTATGACTCGGAAGTTGCGCTACAAAGGTTTGACGAGTCTGTGTGCTACTGTGCCTCAGACAAGCAATATAAAGTTAGTTTACCCTGGAAGAACAGTGAGATAAGCCTGCCTACCAACTATGGTTTGGCATTAGGTCGCTTGCACGCATTACAGCGTAAATTGTCTAACGAACCGAGCACGCGCCAGGCGTATGACGATGTATTTCGGAGTTATGAAGATAGGGGCTTTATTGAGAGAGTCGATGTCAAGGAACCGTTTAAGAAGGGTAGGGTTCACTATCTGGCCCATCATGGGGTAAGGAAAGACAGCGTCACCACACCAATACGGGTGGTGTATGACTGTTCTGCCCACCAAGGTCAACAACCCAGTCTAAATGACTGCCTGTTGACAGGTCCGTCCATGGTGTCGGACCTGTCCCAACATCTATTGCGGTTTAGGCTGGGGAAGTATGCCTATACCAGTGACATCGAGAAAGCATTCTTGATGGTCAAGCTAAAGGAGGAAGATAGAGATGTTACCCGCTTTCTTTGGTTCAGCGACTTTAGCGACTCTGAAAGTCCAATCATAATATACCGTTTTCGGGTTATACTCTTTGGGGCCACGTGCTCACAGTTTTTGTTAAATGCCACAATCAGAAAACATCTAGCTGACACTCATGAGGACACAAGTAAACTATCTCGCGGATTATATATTGACAATTTGCAGGGTTCTAGCGATAGTCAGGATGATTTGTTATATGCATACTGGCAAGCACGCAGATTGTTTGCGGATGCACATCTATTTCTACATCTATGATCTGGCAACCTAAACATGACATACTAACTTTTCAAATAAGGTCTTTTGCTCAGCAGACAGGAGCGCACACCAAAAGAAGTCTGTTGAGCAAAGTTGCGCAATTTGTTGATCCTTTGGGTCTAGCATTACCTGTTACCATAAGAGCTAGGATTCTAATGCAGGAAGTTTGGAGACGTAAAATAGGATGGGATGACAGTTTGCCCGAGGACCTGAATGACCAAGGGACATTGTTGTTGAATGAATATGCCATCCTATGTACTAAACCTATACCTCGTAAAGTGGCGGCGTTCGGTGACGTTACGTTACACACGTTTTGCGATGCTAGCGCCACGGCATACGGGGTAGCCATATATGTTGTTACTTCATTTGGGGCACATTTAGTTACAGCCCGGGCCAAGGTAGCCCCGGTTAAAAAGGTAACTATCCCTAAAATGGAATTGCCTGCCATGCTGCTATTAGCACGTCTGGTGCAACATGTACGCGCAGCATACGAGAGCGAATTAAATATTTAAATCGTTCACGTATGGTGCGATAGTCAGGTCGCACTCAACTGGATACATAGCAAGAAGTCTCTGCCAGTTTATGTGCGGAATAGGGTAGATGACATTAGAGCCCTTTTGCCAGACGTTGCTTATCATTATGTAAATACAAAAGAAAACCCTAGTGATCTCATAACTAGGGGTATAACGGCTAGCCAGCTAGTGAAGTCCGAATTGTGGTGGCATGGTCCAAAGTGGCTGCTCCATGAAAGTGAATGGACGATATGGCATGCTGTTGGTGAGGGACTTCTGCCACTGGAAACAGTGGCAGTTACAGCCCAACCAAATGAGCCACCGGGTCCTATCATAAAGTGGGCAAGATTCGGTGACTATAATAAACTAGTCAGAGTTGTAGCTTGGGTATTGCGATATGTATCCAATCTCAAGCTTAAAGTAATGGGCCAACTCTGCAACAGGGGTCACAACATTGATGCTCGTGAATTTAAAGCAGCTGAAGTAACTTTGATCAAATGGGTTCAAATAGAAACCTTTTCCAATGAATTAGAATCCTTGAAAAGCTCGAATAAGACATTAATGCCTAATATAGTGCATCAACTAAGGTTGCACCTAGACAATGGCCTCATCAGGTGTGAGGGTCGCCTGAAGTGGTCGGGTGTACCAGACGGCACAAACCGCCCTATACTTATGCCAACAAGACATCACGTTACTGATCTATTGATCATACGTGCACATAGGGAAGTAAAACACTACGGGGTATGTCATATTATATCAAATTTACGTCTCACATGGTGGATACCCAGAGTTCGACAAGTAGCTCGACGCGTAGTAAGAAAGTGTGTGATATGCCAGAGACTAAAAGGTAAACCATATGCAACTGGACCAGCTCCACCTCTACCTGAATGCCGTGTAAAGCACGTAGAACCTTTCCAAGCGGTAGGATTAGATTACACAGGGGCATTGAAGACGAGGGAGCATGAGAAGGTTTATATATTATTGTTTACCTGTGCGACGTCTCGAGCGGTACACCTAGAACTATGTGATAATATGTCTAGCGAAGAATTTATGCTGGCGTTTAGACGGTTTTGTGCCCGTTGTTCATTCCCTCAACTCATTCTTAGCGACAATGCTCCCACTTATGTCCAAGCATCAAAATATCTAAAGGATGTGAGTAGTGATCCTACTATCATCACTTATTTAGGGAAGAAGAAGTGCGAATGGAGGTTCATTCCAGTTAAGGCACCTTGGTTTGGTGGCATGTGGGAACGGTGTGTCGGCATAGTAAAGTCGGGACTCAGAGCGGTTGTAGGACGTGCTCTATTAAAGAAGAGTGAGTTGACGACAGTCCTCACAGAGATAGAGGCAGTTGTGAATGATCGCCCGCTTACATATGTGTACACCGACCTGCAGGAACCACTACCATTAACGCCAGCTCACTTGCTATATGGAAAACCATCGACTGCGTTTCCATCTGATTTCCAATCCATAGTAGAGTTAGAGGATCCCTCGTTGTACTCTGAGGTAGCGGTGTCTAAGAGATACCAGTATATATCCAGGATAATCGAGGATTTTAGGAAACGGTGGATTAGTGAATATTATCTGCTAGCATTGAGGGAAAGGGAGTGTTCCTCCCTCTGGTAGACCAACGGCACCTACAGTTGGTGTAATTGTTTTAATTAAAGAAGATAGTCCTCGTTTATACTGGAAATTGGGCCGCGTGTTGGAGCTATACAAAGGGGCAGACTCTGTAGAGCGGGTGGCGCTATTGAAGACAGCCACTGGAACTACTGTTCGTCCTATCGCTCGTTTGTACGCTTTGGATCTCGATTCCGCATTGCAATCTGATGCTCCACCTGTTATTGCTGGGTCTGAGGATTCTCAAAGGAACGACTCACCTCTTACTGATGGTGATCATTCTCGGACCGGGACGCGTCCCAGACGCGCTGCTGCTGGCGCCATCGACTTGTGGCATCAGAAGATAGCCTCTGGGCAACTTTAGGTTTAAGGTGGGGTTCAGGTCTATTTTTGTGGGGGGAGTGTATCGTATAAATACGATAGAATATGACTCTTTTGTGATCTCGTATGTCTCTGTGACATCACGATCGCTCCTACAACACGACGTAGGACGAGTAGATCGTATATTATAAGATTGTAAATAGTTAAGTTATAAAAGGCCTAATATGCTATTAAGCAATATTGCCATGGTCTTATGTAGTATATATGAATTTATCGTATATATTAATATAATTTATCGTATAGAGCAACCTAGATGCGGTACGATAATTTGGGCTCCTGGCGTTTTGTCAAGGCAGCAAGGTGTGCCTTCGAGGAACACCAGAGCCTTCACGAACACCAACCAGTTAACATATAATTTTCCGCCCTCAGTTGATCGTGCTTTTGTGCCTCTAATCACAATACACACAGCTATACCATCACGACGCTCTCATCGACACCATGACTGACTGACAGATAAGCATAATAATCATGTCCATTCCCATGTAATCATTTATTCTTTCTTTAACTTGACTCGTGTCTCGGGACCGAAGTCTCGATCCCCATTGTCCACCGCCATATTGGGTAAAACGTTCTCCCTTGCCTCATTGCCACGTGGAACTATTGGTGAGTTAATTCCTGGCTAATATTAACCCTTATAACCTTACCCTATATATAAATTTATTATGTGAGACCTTTGGATATAAATTAGCTTGTTTCAGATTGAATTCAATTTAGATATGGAGTAGTTTTCATTTAGATTGATTTATTTGATTCATTATAGCTTAGTAATATTTAACTTCCATTGATAGTTTACCACAACTTCTTTGGTCACAGATGTTACGTGAATTTCGTAGTAGAACAGGCCTGCCAGATTGGAGATAGCTGCCATCAAGGTCACGTTATTCCCACGCTGTCCTGCAACTATCCTGTTGACTCGTTGTCCACGTGGAGCTCGGCCATAGGTCCTACATGTGTACAAGTTGTAGCCGGTTTCATCTACATACACACAGTGTTGATGAATGCCCTCTTCATACATATACTGAGCAAACTGTACACGAGCACTTTTGATGTCATCCGAGTTGTGGTTGGCTGGCACATTGTGAACCTGTTTCAGGGATACTCGTTCCCCATCCAAAGCCCTAGAAACAGTCATGTTACATACATGTCGTTTGCGTGGAAATGTTTGCCGAAGTGTATGGTTAAGTTCTCTAATGGTTATTGTTGGTGTAGCTTCAACAAGCATCACTAGAAAGTCCTTTGCCTCGTCATCAAGCACAGGTGGTCGTCCTCCTCCTCCATGTCGACCACGTCTTTCGCCAGTCTCCACAAACTTGCGAATTATTTCATAAGCTGTGGTTCTAGGAATGCGTAGCTCGGCAGCAGTGTTCAAAAAATCTTCTCCAGCTTCATATTGAGTAATTATTCTATCACGATCTTCATCTGACACTCGGCGATAGCGTCTGCGAGGCATAGTCTCCTTGGCTGGGTGTAATGGATGGGAGTGATAGCGATCTACCGATGCTACACTAATCACCTCGGTAATGTTTATAGTGGTGCTAAATTCCGTACCACTGTATCGAAGGTAATGTTTCGTGCATTGAGTGCTTCACGATTTTATGGTATCGAGTAGTCACCCCCTTTTTACTGCAATCCTCTGTGTAACATGAGCTTCTGTTGTGTAAAATGCATCACAGGATATGATAGTAGTTATTTTGTTGTTTGTCAATGTATTATTTGTTTGTCAAAATGTTATACTACTGTGTAATTTTCCAAATGATACAATCTCAAATATTATGCAGACTGTCGGTTTGTTGTTCAAGTCTGTCAATCTTATAAATTATGTCAATTAATTATGTTAGAGTGGTCAACAGGATATGTTAACAGTGTCACTCGATATGTGTTCTGTCAAACGGTTATGAATTATGGCATACAGGTATGTAACAATGTCTTAACTCTTATGTTAAGAGGTGTATTCCTAATTTTATTGTACTCGGCCCTGTGGATGTATCGAGGTGCAATCCGCTTCTCGATTCCGATGATGTGACATTTACCCCCGGTCCTTAACTCCACCACCCGTGCCAATTCTTCCAACGAGAGGGCCACTTCCTTTGGTATGACACCAGGCACTATATCGTTACCCCCCAGTACAAGCAGTGTTACCTCTGGCCGTCTCCTCAATAAATCCCTCCAAGCTTGTGTATTTTTTTATAGTAGAAACCCTAGCTCCTGGCACTGCAAATTTACGCACACCAAATGAGTCTTCATAAATGGGTTGATCAATGTAAATGCGATCTACGAAACTGTGTCCCAAGAGCGCTAAGGTCTTAAGAGGGTGAGGGTATACTGCTAGATCGGGCTGGCATCCACTACCTATACCGCCTGCAGCCGCCGAACATTTGTTATCACCCTGCCACATAAGCAAGAATAGGCAAAAAAGTGCCAAAAAAATAAGGCAAGAGAACATGAGGACTCCCTGCACAAATATGGCCTAGTGCGGCAACACTCCCGGCCACGTGAAAGAAAGCCAGGCTAAAGACCGGCGGCACCAGTGAAAAGCATTGCAGGGGTAGCCTAGGCCTCGCCGAAAATATTGGCCTATGCGGGGGAAAGGCTAATAATATCAATGAGACAGGGAGAAAGGCAAGTAGGAGGAAGTAAGAAAAGTTCGAAGGACCATATCTTGTCTGGACTGTGGGGACAAGAGCTATATATATGAAACAGGAAATAATCACCTTGAAAATAATGATGTAAAACATAAATTTAAACACTCATAAATTAATCTGGGTCCCAGTGATTATAGAAAAGGCTTATCTGAATGTAGAGCGAAGTATTGAAGAAGTTGAGTGGAGTATGTAGTAGATTATTGATGATCACTAATATTGGATGTTCGCAGATGGACTTCTATACAGCAAGTGAGGTCTCCTTTGTTTACATACGGGACCTCGGTTACGAATCTTAAGTCTTAACTAAGGGGTTACATCTTTTATATCTATCTTATACCCAAGGTACACTCATACATTCGCATATACTGTACATTGATCAATACCAGTAAATTAAATTGGATACTATAATGTATGAATGTATTATTCAAACTACATATTAACGAAAGAACTTATATTATTGTTACCAAAGAAAACATATTGGAGAATAAATCAAGATAGACTTAATTAATGTCAAGTTATGACAATATAAAAAAGTTATATGAAAGTTAGTTATAATATCAGAATTAGAATTTTGAAAGAAGGAGCAAGGAAAAAAAGCTTTATAAAAAAAAAAAATTGATTGAATTATATCGAAAGGCTATACTCTCCCCACGTTTAAAACTGAAATTTTGGAAAATAAATTATTTAGGCAAGGGCGAGACAGCGACCACCATCTTGTCAGTGTGGCGCCAAGGCAAAAACAATAAGAGACGCCTCGTGGACCATGACGGCGAGCTATAAAATAAAGTGAGCACATTATCTGGTACATATTTTCAATAAAAATAAGTAATTATACAAATATTTATATCTATGTAATAGTGTTATATATAAAAGTTACAGGTACATAAGACTAGACTAGTTGACGGTATTGAAGGAGTGCTGCTAAACGGTGCCCTAAGTTTCTCAAGTCGATGTTGGTGACTATTACTGCGCTGTAGGAATACTCAAGCCAAAACATGAACCAAACTAAATTGTAGAACAAGATATAAATAATCTATATAACAGAGGTCAGAAAAAACACTGACGAAATGCAATAAATACGCTCGACAGAGTCATGGCGCTGTACACAATTTTATACATAATAAATAGTAAAAGCAATGTAACTAAATAACCTAGTCACAATTTATACAAAGAACAGACCTAGGCTATAATTAAAGAACACAATAGTCAATAGGCTGCAAGAAAGTCATTGATAAATGGTTACATCATCGAAAATAAATATATACAGCCAACATGGCGTCGGATATCCTGGAAGGTGTCTGAAGCTGCAATGCAAACAACTCGTCACTCACTCTGCGAAAATATCCCGTCCTCTATTAACCCTCTCCGACATATGACGCGATTTTGAGCCTATTAGGGATACTTTAAAGCCTTTGTTACCATCAGGGGTATTTAGAAACATTTAGTTTAGTTACTTCAACCTCTGCAGTTGTCTTTGAGTTAGCTGTGGGCAGAAAACTATTTTGGAGAGGTAATTATAAGAGTGAGATAACTCTATTTCTTATTGCTAATCTGGCAACCTCTGCGTCATATGAGTCTGAAAGGGTTAAAACATTAGCGACCATCACAGTTAATTTGCAACATTGACTCACTAATAAGGAAAGCAGGTGGGGTCAAACGTAGAGACACGGGAGAAAAGCAGGGAGATACGTAAAACACGTCTGGTTGGAGCAGTCGCAGCCCGATAGAGAACGGGATACGGCGTCTGGCGACGCGCGGCAACTGTGCATGGGAAGCCATATTGGATGGCGCCAGATTCGAATAACCTTAACTATCTTTTTATTTTTATTTTTCAAGTGGTATCCGATTCAGTGACGTTCCTTAGGAACTATTTAAGGGGTATCTCCTAAGATGTTTTTGTATCTATTATCGGGTTGCGATATCAGCAATCTCCGGGTTCCTAGAGGATTCGGGAAGTTCTAATAATGGATTAGGCTCTCACGTCATTAACGGAGAGAACCACTACTAAATTGTTTTGCCTTCTTGATCCACGTGGCGGCCCTGGCAGGAAGCATACGAAACACAGGAATGTTCTCAAGATAGGAACCAGTGGTCCACTGCTACAGAAGCTGATTGCACCACCAAAGTGGTGGGCGGTGGGTTTGCCGCATCCCTACCTCATCACCGCCTAACTATAGTGTACTCGCATTAATTTAATTTTATTATAATTAAGCCAGGAATCATGACCTATCTACCCTCATATAACTAATAAGGGACTTGAGCAATCAAGCAAGCATTTCTATCATATAGCAAGAATCAACCAGGAAATGGGTGTTAATGTGCATCCTATTTACTCTTTCCCTTTTTAAGTGTAAAGGAGTTACGGGTTAAGATGTCTGGCCTGTTGTAGTGAAGAGACTAGATATATTTGACTTTTAAAACTCCTTCAGACATATTATGTTCCAGTAAGTCCACGGAGGCGGGCGCCCGGTATCATTGCCACTGCACCACACAACTGTCAAAACCACACTGCTGGCCGTTAGAATAGTCGGAGGAACCTGGGGTTGCCACCAACCGACAGATCTTCATCTAACTTACCGGACTTACTGAGCTCCATATGACGCTAGTGCGTCATATGGACTTATTGGAGAGGCATGTAGATAAGTCCATATGACGCGATCACGTCATATGAGTTTTTGGTCATAAGTTCCATATGACGCGATTGCGTCATATATGTCGCAAGGAGTTAATGGCAGCTGAGCCTGGGAAACTTACTATTCAAATACATCTTCCCAAACATAGACCAATATCATCTTTCTGGTTTCCTTTCCATTGTAAGAGTTAAAGGGCATAGCACATGGGGTCAGCTATAATCATTATCATAAATGTTAGTGTACAGTATACCTCTTATGTGCAATAATATACTGTTGTCCTAGTTCCTTATAAATGTAAATATAAATAAATTAGTGTTTTGAACGGTGGTGACGAGAGGCATTTCCGAGCCCCTCGTGACGTGTATTAGGGCATTGGGGTACCCATAGAATAACACAATTCGTCAAAGAGTTTCGGGAGTCAGGTCACTGGCCACCATTTTGATTCACAGCATCTCTGTTAAGTACTCCAAGCTGTGAAAGCAGTACAAAGAGGGGTACGAGCAGCATAAGTTTAATAATGAAATGTAGAAATAATGGCAAGCTATCGAATAATGCACTGTGAAAGTGAAAATAATATTTTGACATTTTGGCCGTACGCTGTTGTAGTAGGAAAGTACATCTCTACCGTTAGAATAAACACTAGTGTTGCCATATGGATAGAGCTGCCAATACGTATTTATTTATGCTTAACGAGACCAAAATATGAATAATTGTATTGATAGATACTTTAGGATAGACACAATTTTCACTCATGTGATATACTGTATATATATCAAATACTGCCTTCACTTTCCTTCATTTTGTACGAAATACATCATGGTAAGCTAAATATAGGCAATATCAAAGCAGATTTAATTCCCGCGGTCAAGTTTCTCTCTCACAAACAGAAGAGAGAGGAGACAGAGTTTGCCATCAAGCTCCTATAGCTTGAAATATCTTACACGGCTTTGTTCACTATTTTAAAGCAAAATTAAAGGCAAACAAAGACAACTGTGCAGTATCAATCATGCTTTAACATGCTTTAGACAGTGATACAATGGAATGGAATTTTGTATGAGCTATGCCCTTTAAGTAGGCCTAAATACAGTAACTAATATTTTAATGGTTATTTTTGTTTTCATAGGGTCACCAATTGAGGTTGATGGAGGGTCAGGTGGTGCGGTGGACTCCCCCCCGGAGGCCCCACTGGAACTGCCAACACCAGAGAGACTCCTTCCTGTTGGGGGAGAGAAGGTGAGAGAGAGTGAGTGAGTGTGTAAGTGTTTGGTAATAAAGAGAAAGTGTGAGAAAATGAGTGAGTGTTAGTGGAGAAAGGAGAGAGATAGAAATGGGATGAGTAAGTGTATTTATGCCTGTCAGTGGAGAAGTAATAGACAGAGGGAGAGGTCGGATGAATCAGTGTGTGTGTGTGTGTGTGTATATATATATATATATATGTGGTAACGAATAAAACATCGTGGCGGTTACAAGCCGTTTATTCCGCTCCAAAGGTACAGCGTCTCTCCTCCTGTAGTTCCACGATCCAATGAACCCTAACATAGTGTAATTCAATTATCAATTCCTTCTCACATGGTGTATTACAAATCAGGATATACAGTACTTACATATAATATACAACACTTCTCCTTCCCAGAATTTGGAAAATATTATAGCCCGAATAAAATAAGAACAACAAAATAAAAACAATTAAGAAAATATATTAAAAAAATAATAAGTGGATAACCTAAAATAGGCCTACCAGCAATAGAACTCCAAAGACAAAATAATTGTTGTTTTCTTAATGTACAAAATACAGTACAGTACAGTACGGTATATTAAATGCTAGTAACATTTACAGTGATATCATATATGCAATTATAAAAATAATCAACAATTCTTCCTATATTTGCTTAGGCCTTACTATAAATTAAGTCTCTCCGGAGGCTTAACACTCCTAGTGGAGCGTCTTAGTTCAGGGGTCCTTGGACACCCAGTGGTCTCATTTGTATTCTCCTGCTCCGGTGAATCATTAACCACCAATGGCTCTTGGCCGGAATCAGTACAAGTTGGAGAAGTAGCTGACCCTACTTGCTCCACAAAACTTGGCCCCATTAGACCCTCCTTAGGCTTTATACTACAAGAAGCTTGAGGTGAAGGAGATACAAGAAATCTGTGCATGATTTGATCGGCATGCCTTTTCCATATAATATTTCCAAAATCTTGAACCTGGACTTTATAATTTCTCAATCCCAATACCTCCACAACTTTTCCCCTTACCCAAGAATCTCCCTTGCCAAAAATTTTAACAAAGACAGCATCCCCAAACTTGAAGAGTATTTCTCCTTCACTAAAGACCCTGTCTCCTATTTTGGTCAACTCCCTGTCTTTTGGAGGTTCACGTTTGACGGACTCCACCGTTACTTTGAAATTTCTGTTAAACATCAATTCAGCGGGAGGCTTACTTGTTGTAGCATGGCTGGTTTTTCTCTGATTATACAAGAATCTACAGAGCTTGGTATTCAAACTACCTTGCACAAATTTCTTTAATCCTTTCTTCAAGGTTCTCACGGCCCTTTCGGCCAAGCCATTAGAAGAAGGATTGTAAGGAGCTGGGGTTATATGCTTTATGCCATTTTTGTTCAAAAATTGCTGCATCTCCTCAGACACAAAGTAAGGGGCATTATCTGAAACAAGGGTATCAGGCAATCCAAAATTACAAAAGGATTTTCTGAGCAACTCAATGGTAGCAGCAGAGGTCATGGAATTAGTTACATGGACATCTAGAAATTTGGTGTGTGCATCTAGAATAACCAGAAAATACTTGTTTTCCAAGGGCCCTGCATAATCTATATGTAATCTAGACCATGGTGATCCAGCATCTGGCCAGGAAAGGACTGGAGTGGTGGGTGGTTTCATATTCTTAAAGCAAATGTTGCAACATCTTGTTAGTTCTGATATATCTTGGTCAATCTTTGGCCACCACACCCAGTTCCTTGCCTCCGCCTTCATAGCTGAAATACCATTATGCCCAACATGCAAGTGCTCCAAGACCTTACAGCGCAGATCCCTTGGAACTACCACTCTGTTTCTGTACAGAATTACATTATCATGAAGGCTTAAGTAATTTTTCACCCTGGCATACTCAGCTAACTGCGGGCTGATATCATTACTCCATCCATACTTCAGACAGTTCAACAACTGACAGAGAATTACATCCTTCTTGGTTAGTCCTCTGATAGTGGCAAAGGAAATCTCCTCAAAATCTAATGATTCTACCAATTTAATGTACTCAGCCGGGGTTCCTGACACAATATCATCATTAACTGGTAGCCTACTGAGCGCATCTGCCACTACATTATCTTTTCCTGATTTGTGAACCAAGTCATAATCATATTGGGACAGCAACAAAGCCCATCTTTGGATTCTGGCATTTGCATTAGAAGGAATTGGCTTCCCTTTGCCAAACAATCCAAGTAAAGGCCTGTGATCTGTCCTAGCTACAAAAGGCCTTCCAAGCAAAAAATATCTAAACCTCTTGACCGCTTAAACTAAAGCCAGGCCTTCTCTGTCAATTTGGGCGTAATTCTTTTCCGCCGCGGTCAGTTTTTTGCTTGCAAAGTACACTGGTTTCTCTTCACCCTCCTGGACCTGCAACAAAACACAACCCACCCCAGTAGGAGATGCATCTACTTCCACAATCAGAGGAGATTGACCATCAAAATTAGTTAGCAAGGTTGAGTTTTTAAAATCCCTTTTGATGGCTTCAAATGCCTTGTGCTCAGGGCTGTCCACTGAAATTTTGCACCTTTCTTCAACAGATCATACAAAGGTGAAAGCTTGGTTGAAAAGTTCTTAATAAATTTACAGTAATAAGTAATCATTCCCAAGAAGGAGTGTACTTCTGCAGTTGACTGAGGGGAAGGTGCCTCTAGTATAGCCTGAAGTTTGCTTGGAGAAGGCTTAATGCCATGACCAGATATATGATACCCTAAATATTCCATGTCACCTACATGCAACTTAGACTTCTTCTTGTTAATCTGAACATTATGAGCTTGTAAAATGTTGAGTACCCTCTTCAGCCTCTCATCATGTTCAACCTTTGTGTCACCTGCAATGATTATGTCATCTAGATAGGCTGCTACACCTACTTGAGCAATTAATTGGGATATAAACCTTTGAAAGATAGCTGGAGATGATGAGAGACCAAAAGGTAACCTCCTATACTTGAACAGTCCTTTCTGAGTGTTGATCACTAAGAGTTCTTGGCTCTTCTCATCTACTGGAATTTGCAAATAAGCATTCTGCAGGTCAATCTTAGAAAATACCTTACCGTTACCAATTCCTGATAATAACTCGTCAATCTTAGGAAGAGGGTACTTATCACACCTAATTTGCTTATTTAGTTCTTTAAAATCACCACATATTCTCATTGATTTCTGGTCAGCCTTCAGAACTGGTACAATTGGTGCTGCCCACTCACTACAAGAAATTGGTTCCAAAATACCTTCCTTAACCTCTCGGCTGCGCATGGGGGGTATGAGACACCACACGCCTGTGCGCACGTATTTGAGCTGTTCCCATCACTAACATCATTATTTTACCATAAATATCGTTAATACTTATTCATATGCGCCTATTTTACCATTAATATGAAGATATTAACCAGTTACAACAATAAAACAAGTGGAAACATTGTTTGGCTGGTCAAAATCGCGAAATGAAAGCGAGAGTGTGTGTGAGTGAGTGTGAGCCAACCTTCCACTCACAAAGCTTTGAGAGACACTGGAGGTACCTCTCAATTCTCTTCCTGAGTCTCCCCTAATTCCCACGCTTAGTAACACTGATGACAACGCCCTGCTAGCAACTCGCTAATGTTAGCATGAAAATAGACCACAGAATAAGGGAATAACAGGGAAAATAGGTGATAATTGAAGGAGGGGGGGGGGGGGAAGTGGGGAAGGAGGGGATGTGGAGGAGTGATATTTGGCATGGCCCAGGGGCAAAAAAAAAAAAGGGTTCAATTTTTTTTGGGGTGTTATAAATGGATTTTTTTAGGCCGAGGATCTTAACCCTTTATTAGCGGCTCACCACATAAGTCGTATTTAATAAAGCTGGACTATGTGGCGGCGCTCGACATAGGTCGAGTGGCAATTTCAGCACGTAATGTTGCTGAGAGAGAGAGACAAGTGGTGGCAGGAGAGTAGCGAGCGTATGACTGCTCCAGACCACCGCGGCGAACATACTGACACGAATCCCAGCTCCCTCCTCCCTCTCTCACTCGCTATATAAGGAATTGTATCGGGAAAGTGGCTAATTACATGCTTTTTGCACTCGCGTTGCACGGTTATTGCAAGAAAACTAGCCATCATAAAAGGATCGTTATGGTGTCATTCGAAAGCTCTGTTTATGCCCTTTCAGGGATAGGTACTTGTTTTATGTTCTGGGTCTTATTTAGGCATGAAAATGATCACGTAAACAGCCCTATTTTGGCTAAAAACACCCCGCTGGGCGGTACATATAAATAAACTGCATAGGCCGCTCGTAAGGTGTTAAGAGTCTTCCCGCAGTCGCCCGGGGAAACTCTTAAGAGTCTTCCTGCAGCTCCTGGGTTAACAAGCTTATCTAAAGCATCTTCAACCATTGGTTTATGATAAAAAGGAACTGTGCGAGCCTTCATAAATTTTGGAGAAACATCATTCTTAACCTGTACCTTGGCTACTATGCTTGAGATAGGCTTGCTAGGGTTAACACAGTACTGGTCTAATAAATGGCTTGCCTCTTGAACCTGCTGAATTTTGGAATTTTGGTCTAATCCATCCAAATGAATCCCCACTTTGGCCATGAGATCCTTCCCACATAAATTGTTATTTGAGGAATCAACTATATAAAAGGGCTGACTCACCTCCTTACCATTGTATTTGACCAGTGCCTGCAATTTACCTATCACCTGTACAGTAGAATTATCATAAGCCACTAATCTCTTCGTTGAAGGCTCGACCTCCAGCTTCAATAACCTAGCCCAATCCGATGTCAAGGTAGAGACTGATGCGCCACTATCAATCTCCAAGGGTACCTGCTTTTCATTTATTACAAAATTGAAAATCTCTGCCTTCACCGCACATACAGACTCCTTCACCGTCAACAGTTGTCCCTCTCCATCCTCTTCCGAACTGTCCTGTGCCTCTGGGTCATTAAGTACCCTCATTGGTCTTGTACCTCTAGCATATTTCTTGGGCTTCCTGAGGCTTTGCCAGTAGTCCCCGTACTGTTCTTTGTCCTTAGTTTTGGATTGTTCTGATACTCCTCCCCATAGTCATGCTTCATAGAACCACACACTCTTTTTAAATGTCCCTTCTTTTTACACTTATGGCATGTGAAATCCTTGAAACGGCACATGCTGCTCTCGTGAGGGAATTCGCAATGATGACAAAGTGGTTTTCCTAGTCTAGGTCCAACATTCACAGCTCTTACTTGCTGCCACTCACTCCTTTCTCCAACAAATGCCTTTTCCATGTTTAACATCCTCTCAAAAATTCCAGTGGATGTCATTGACTGCAAGTCCAAATTTTCAGCTACTAAATTTGGAAAATATACTTCCTGCTCTACCGCCATAAACAACTGATCTCGCACTCTTGGATCAAATTGTTCTCCAAAATTACAGTCTTTAGCTAAGGCCTTCAGTTCTGCATACAATTCATTTAAATGTTCTCCCGTCTTCTTCTTTCTTTGCTGGAAGGCTAGCAAACTACGGTGATATGAGGGTTTGACAATAAAATGTTTCTTCAGAGAAGCCACTAGCTCACTGTAAGATTTAGTATGAGACAAATCTGGAGCACAAAGGTTGCCTAACACACTGTAAATCTCGGTACCAACAGACACTAGCAACACATTTTTCTTTTTATCTGCCTCTGTTATGGCCAAGTGAGCAAAATTAGCTTCTAATAAACTCAGCCATAGTTCTAAAGAAATCTTTGTTGGGTCAAAACGTTCAATTTTAAACTGTGATGCTGTTCCCGCCATGACGAACAAGACTCCCAGGCCCCAAGCCGTCAACGTTCCAACTGCCCAGCATACAACTTAACCTTGAGTCTGGGTCCCCGGGAATAGCTTCTCGTTAATCTTGGGTGCCTAATCCATTTGACTACTGCAGTCCAGGTACTCCATGGTCCTCGTCGCCAATTGTGGTAACCAATAAAACATCGTGGCGGTTACAAGCCATTTATTCCGCTCCAAAGGTACAGCGTCTCTCCTCTGTAGTCCCACGATCCAATCAACCCTAACATAAAGCAATTGAATTCCTTCTCACATGGTGTATTACAAATCAGGATATACAGTACTTACATATAATATACAACAATATATATATATATATTTATATAATTAGTGGTTCTCTTGTCTATTACATAAAGCCTATATAATGAAATGGCTCCACCTTGTCTCTGAGCAAGGAGATTTACCGACCCCACTCGTCAGTAATAATAACCATAACTCTTAGGGGATGCTATAAAAATAGGAACGGCATTAAAATTGGATACAACAAAGAAGTAAAAATATAATATTAATCTTTAAATTGCGCTGTTTCATTATCCTGTGCGCTTCCCATTCCTCAACTGTTACTCAGCGTATCCTCAGGTGGCAAAGGATTAGGCGTCCTTCACTGACGAGTGGCTCTCGGTGTTGGACGCGTGTTCCCTGCGCTACCACATTCGGTCATTCTCCTGGATTTTCTGGACGTGTTCTACCACCATACTGAGTTTTTGTTATACAAGGATAGTGTACATAGTGCTAGAAATGTATTTATGCCTAATATGTGTTCTTTATAGGAAACTAGAATATGACCCCAAGCCACTGTGTTATACTCGAGGATACCATGATCTGGGCTGCCTACGAAGCATTCAGCAGCCTATTATTATTTATTTTGAAAACATTTATTACACTGTTGTTCTTGTAATATGTCTATAGTCAATTTTGGGGAATTTCAATTAAATATAGGGCCTTTGGCGTCTCAGTTATCTCCTCTTGTAGGTGCCATGTGGATATTCTTTTGTGTTAGCCTAGGCTTCCTTTGGGTGGTGAGCTTGCCATGTTTGTTGACTACTATGTCATATAGTTTAGGCCTAATATTTGTTTTTGTTTTATGTGAGTGAGGGAGAAAAAAGGCAGAACTGCCTGTGATGAGTGTCTCCCCCAGAGTTGAAAGAGTGACAGGGCCAAAATCAAGGGACGTTCTAGCCAAAATGCCTTGACACACGGAGTTTGAAGCAATGTAAGTCATAGGAAGAGGGAAAGACTGATTCTGGGAGAGAGTTTCCAAAGCTCAGCTGTTGAATAGAAGAAAGATAGAGAATAACATTTCACTCTTGGGTTGGAGAGTTGCACAGAGTAGGGGGAGATTTTGTTGCAAGACAGGTGATACGTGCTCTATGAAGAGGGGGTGGTATACACTGAAAGAGCTCTGAGGAACACTGATTATTGTAATAGCCGTAGAATAGTGAGAGAGATGCAACATTGCGGCAAAGAAAGAGAGACTGCAGAGAATTGGTGAGTGGACGCCAGGACGTGAGTTAATGAGACGGAAGGCTTTCTTTTCTACTTTGTCTAGAAGTGCTGTGTGAGAGAATCCTCCCCACACGTGTGAACAATGCTCAATACATAAACGCACTGTGCCCCTGTACAGAGCATGAAGCTGCGCAGGGGTAAAGAACCCCCTGAGGCGGTTGAGCACACCCAGCTTCTGGGAAGCTGTTTTAGCACGAGTGGTAAAATTATCTTTCCAAGATAGATCAGAAGAAAAAGAGACACCAAGAATATTTGAAGAAGATAAAGGGTTGATTTGTATGTTGTTGAAGATTAAGTTATAGTTTTCTGGAAGGGGACGACGAGTAGACATATGGAGAAATTGAATTTTGGAAGCATTGAAAGTAACAAGGTTTTCTGTGCCTCAATTAGAGATATTAGGGAGGTAGGAAGATAGGTGCTTTATGGCCTCATTATGTGAGTTTTGAAGTTCCTGATGTGAATTATGTTGTGGAAGGCTAGTTAAATAGTGTATTGTAGAGTCATCATCATATGAGTAAAAGGGGCTGGAGGTGCAGTTGAGAAGGGCATTAATGAATAATAAGAAGTGAATTGGACATATGACAGAACCCTGAGGAACACCGGAGTTGATAGGATGAGGAAGTGAATGGTTGCCGTCCACAACCGCAGCTATGGAACGGCCGGAAAGGAAATTAGAGACAAAGGCACAGATGGAGGGATAGAAACCGAAGGTGGGTAGTTTGGAAATGAGGGATTTGTGCCAGACTCTATCGAAGGCCTTCGATATGTCTAGCCCAACATAAAAAGTCTCAACGAAGTCCCGAATGGAGGATGACCAAGAGTTAGTAAGAAAGCAAGAAAATCACCAGTAGAGCGGCCCTTAAGGAAGCCATACTGGCGGTCTGAGAGTAGGATATGGGAAGAAAAATGCTTTAGAAATGTTGAGGTAAGAACAGTTTTAAAAACTTTAGACACGCAAGAAATGAGAGCTATTGGATGATAGTTGGAGGGTTGAGAGCAGTCACCCTTCTTTGGGACAGGTTGAATGAGAACGAACTTCCAACAAGAAGGGAATACGTTAGAGGAGAGACAAAGACGGAAGAGTTTGTCAGCACGGAAGCACAGTTTTTGAGTACAACAGGAGGAACACCATCCGGTCCGTGCGCCTTCTTAGTATTAAGCCCAGAGAGGGTGGAAAGTACATCCTTAGAAGAGATTATGATGTTAGGTATAAGTAGGAGAGAGGCGGGTGGAGAGGGAGGAATAGCACCGGAATCATCCAAAGTGGAATTTGTAGCGAAAGTTTTAGCAAAGAGTTCAGCTTTGTCAGAGGAAGAAGTGATGGGAGTGCTTTCAGAGTGGAAAAGGGGAGAGAAAGATGGAGAAGAAAAATTGTTGGAGAGGTTTTTGGCTAGATGCCAGAAAGCTTGGGAAGAGGTAGAATTGGATAGTTCAGTGCATTCATAATTGATGAAAGAATGTTTGACGATTTGAAGTACAGATTTGGCTTGATTCCGGGAAGAAACGTAACAAGTATATCTTGAGTTTGAAGGCGACGGTACTGTTGGAATGCTTCCTCCTTATTGCGGACAGCAGTAGAACAAGCCCGAGTAAACCAAGATTTTTTTTGCATTAGACTTGGAGAAAAAAAATGTAATGTATGCTTCCATGCCCGAGAGGATTACCTCGGTAATTCATTCAGCACTCTCCGAGGGCCCCGGCCACGGAAGCAAAAGTCATTCTACTGAAGAGCCTCCCAGTCTGCCTCGCCAAAGTGCCACTAGCGCAGCATAAACAGAAGGGTTAGAGGTTAGAAATAAATCAAGAATATTGAACCGATACCCGAAGCGATCCGAGATACGGGTGGGTTGCTGGACTAACTGCTGTAGGTCATTTAAGATAGAAAAGATGTAGGCTTGTTTACCAGGTTGGTCAGTGGAAAGAGAGGAGAGCCATTGGCGGTGGTGAATATATTGAAATCTCCTAAGATGGAGATTTCTGCAAAACAAGAGATGGATAGAATGTGTTACACTTTAGAAGTTAGATAGTAATAGAATTTTGGATAGTCAGTAGAATTTGGGGTTCGACCAGTTGTCAACAATCATAATAGAAGACGCCAGACGGTATGGGCAGCAGCTGCAACTAAGGTAAATTCCTTTTTCTTCTTTTCTATGCTCTTTTCACCTTCGGTGGTGGTCTTGGTTAATGTACAATGTCTCCTAGAGTAATTTAACCCGTACTGTACCGTAGGATACAGTAATAAAGGTCCCCAGCAGTCCCAAGCAATGTGGCCAAAATGGCAGGAGAGACCACCTTTCCATCTCCAGAGATGAGGCAACACTGGCCCTCCCACCCTTCAGTGGGTCTCATATATGCTGAGAAGTGTTGCAATAACAGGAGCAGTGCTCAAGCGGTCGTGGTAACTGGTACAGCCTTGTACAGGCAGTTACAAGGAAAGTACATTACTGACGACTATATCCGTCGCTGGGACTGGGGAGTTACTTATCTACTGACGACTATAGTCGTCTCTGGGATTGGAGGGGTTAAGGAGTAAACTCTGGACGTTTTCTTATTTGGAGTCACTTGATGACTAGTTACCACTGCAATTAGGTTAATAGCCTTGACGTTGGAGTTTCCAAGATTACTACCAAATAGTAGGTTTTCCTATTTGGTATGTTGGGAGGTACGTCAAACCTCCCATTTTATCTCTTCAGTCCACCATGCTGTACCCTTCACGCCCCTCCCTCTTCTCCATACTCCACATACCTCTTCACATGCTGCACATATCTCTTCCTTAAACAATTTGCTCACCTCTTCCATTTCCTCAATACCCTCCAGGTCAAACCTACCTAGTCCTCTCTTTACTGTTCTCTTGAACTCTTCTCTGATCTCCTCCTCCTGTAACCTCTCCACCTTCTTCGCCATTTCACCTTCCTCTCGCCTCTCTCCAGCTCTCCTTCTTCTGTATCCTAATTTTAGCTACTACTACATAATGGTCAGACAACCCCCCCCACCCCACCCCATACCACTATACACCCTAGCATCCATCACAGAATTCTTCAGTCATTCATCATCACATGCATAATCAATCAGTGCCTTTTGTTCCACCTGTGTCTCACTCTCCATCCTCCACTCCACTTTCCATGTGTACCTGTGTATCATTCTGTGTCGGAAGAAGGTGTTGGCTATTCACAGTCTCCTCCCCACACATCCGTCCACATTTTCCCATTTTCCTCTGACGGTATACCTCACCCTCCCACCACTCCATCAACTTTCCTATCACCTACCTTCCCATTCATATCCCCAATCATAAATATTTTTTCCGCTCTTACCAAACGTATCCAAACATGCCTCAACATTCACCCAGAACTCCTCTTTCTCTCTTACATGATTGTCCTCAGTCGGTGCATACACACACACAACCACCCATGTTTGTATTCCTACTTTCATTCTTACCCCCACAATCCTTGCACCCACTGATCCATAGTCCCTTATATGCTCCTTCCATCTGTTACTTGCAAACAAACATGCACCTTCTTTTGCTCCCTCATTCTCATTCACTCCAGCACACACACCTATTCCACATTCCCATTCTCTCACACATGTAGCCTACCCTTCCATTTGGTCTCAGTCATTCCGCATACATCCAGCCTGGCCTTCACTGACACTTCCAGAACCTCTCTCTCGTTTGTGTCCTTATTCATACCTCTTACATTCCAAGTCGAAATCCATAAGTAGTCCGTGTTTGGTCGAACTTCGTCAACAGTAGGTCTGTCCGATTCCGAGGCCATTTCGTTTTCTGTTGCTGTTGAATTTTTTACGAGTGGAGGGTCGCTAGCTCAACCGACTTAACCTCTTTAGTCGCTTTTTACGACACGCAGGAGGCACGTGGGGCATATTCTAATTCCTTACCCCAGGGGTCTGTGTAAATGACTCTACTGTTTCGAGAAGTGTGGTATGGGTGGAACCTCCCCACACATGCGAACAATACTCGATACATGGATGTGCTGTGCCCCTATACAGAGCAAGAAGCTGTGCGGAGGTGAAGAAGCCACAGAAACGGTTGAGCACACCCAACTTCTGGGAAGCTGTTTTAGCAAGAGAGGAAATATGATCTTTCCAAGAGATGTTGGATGAAAAGGATACACCAAGAATATTGAGAGAAGATGAACGGTTAAGGGGAGAGTGGCCGTTTTTTTTGGTCTATTAACCCGGCAAGTGCGGGAAGACTCTTAAGAGTTTCCCCGGGCGACTGCGGGAAGACTCTTAAGATCCTGGGCCTAAAAAAATCCATTTAAAACACCCCAAAAAAACTTGAGCCCTTTTTTTCTTTTTTTCTTTTTTTTTTTCCCCCTGGGCCATGCCAAATATCACTCCTCCACATCTCCTCCTTCACCACCTCCCCCCCCCTCCTTCAATTATCACCTATTTTCCCTGTTATTCCCTGATTCTGTGGTCTATTTTTGTGCTAACATTAGCGAGTTGCAAGCAGGGCATTGTCATCACTGTTACCAAGCGAGTGCAAAAGAGAGAGAGAGAGTATCGATCGACAGTCTCTCTCCAGAGGTGGGGAAGTGTGGAGGGGAGGGAGGTTGCCTCAGCCATAAATTATGTAACTCCCGGCCTGTATCGCCGATTTTGACCATCCAAACGCTGTTTCCACTTGTTTTATTGCTGTAACAGGTTAATACCTTTATAATCAACGTAAAATAGGCACATATGGATAAGTATTAAAGCAATTTATGGTAAAATAACGATGTTAGTGATGGGAACAGCTCAAATACGTGCGCACAGGCGTGTGGTGTCTCATACCCCCATGCGCACGTCTTAGGTTAATTAATTAATTCATATATTTTTTTAGTTTCCTCCCTAGACCTCCATCAAGCATAGAAAAACCACCCCGTAGACCCCCCTTCAAGGTAAATTTGTAAATTTTTCGGTAAAACAAATTCCTGGCCAAAGGCCGGTTCCTCTTAAAATTGCAGGCTCGCTATTGCTCGCCAGGAAATAATCGACACCTAAATGGCACGAAAGGTCTTAAAATTGACAACGAAATTGGGCGAAAGATGTTAAAACCGACAGACTAATGGGCCGAACGTCTTATAATCTCAAAAATAGTTGGGCTAAACATTAGGGAGAAGGGGGTCCAGAAAAACGGTCTGTCTCCCCTTAATTTGTTTATTGTTGAAGAGTAACAGCAGAGGAACAGGAAGTGCACAGGATAATGAAACCATGCAATTCAAAGACATATTTGATTTCTATTTCTTCGTAGTATCCAATTCTAATGATGTTCCATATGAATTTTTTATGGCATCCCCTAAAAGTTATGGTTATTATTGTTGTCGAGTGGGGTCAGTAAAGTTATGGTTATTATTGTTGTCGAGTGGGGTCAGTAAAGTTATGGTTATTATTGTTGTCGAGTGGGGTCAGTAAAGTTATGGTTATTATTGTTGTCGAGTGGGGTCAGTAAAGTTATGGTTATTATTGTTGTCGAGTGGGGTCAGTAAAGTTATGGTTATTATTGTTGTCGAGTGGGGTCAGTAAAGTTATGGTTATTATTGTTGTCGAGTGGGGTCAGTAAAGTTATGGTTATTATTGTTGTCGAGTGGGGTCAGTAAAGTTATGGTTATTATTGTTGTCGAGTGGGGTCAGTAAAGTTATGGTTATTATTGTTGTCGAGTGGGGTCAGTAAAGTTATGGTTATTATTGTTGTCGAGTGGGGTCAGTAAAGTTATGGTTATTATTGTTGTCGAGTGGGGTCAGTAAAGTTATGGTTATTATTGTTGTCGAGTGGGGTCAGTAAAGTTATGGTTATTATTGTTGTCGAGTGGGGTCAGTAAAGTTATGGTTATTATTGTTGTCGAGTGGGGTCAGTAAAGTTATGGTTATTATTGTTGTCGAGTGGGGTCAGTAAAGTTATGGTTATTATTGTTGTCGAGTGGGGTCAGTAAAGTTATGGTTATTATTGTTGTCGAGTGAGGTCAGTAAATCTCCTTGATCAGAGACAAGGTGGAGCCATATTATTACATAGGCCTTATGTCATGACTCCAGAACCACTAACACTTATTAGGTTTTCCTTTCTTCCCTTCAGGTGTCAAACCTGTAATATTCCTGTTTTTCGTTGAAGAGAAAGTGAGAGAGAGGGAGTGAGTGTATTTAGTTCCCTGTTGATGGAAAGGTGAGCGATTGATTGTATTCAGTGCCCTGTAGGTGAAGAAATGTGAGTGAGAGGGAGTAATTGTAATATATCCCTGTTGGTGAAGAAATGTGAGTGAGAGGGAGTAATTGTAATATATCCCTGTTGGTGAAGAAATGTGAGTGAGAGGGAGTAATTGTAATGTATCCCTGTTGGTGAAGAAATGTGAGTGAGAGGGAGTAATTGTAATGTATCCCTGTTGGTGAAGAAATGTGAGTGAGAGGGAGTAATTGTAATATATCCCTGTTGGTGAAGAAATGTGAGTGAGAGGGAGTAATTGTAATGTATCCCTGTTGGTGAAGAAATGTGAGTGAGAGGGAGTAATTGTAATATATCCCTGTTGGTGAAGAAATGTGAGTGAGAGGGAGTAATTGTAATGTATCCCTTATTGGTGAAGAAATGTGAGTGAGAGGAAGTAATTGTAATATATCCCTGTTGGTGAAGAAATGTGAGTGAGAGGGAGTAATTGTAATGTATCCCTTATTGGTGAAGAAATGTGAGTGAGAGGAAGTAATTGTAATATATCCCTGTTGGTGAAGAAATGTGAGTGAGAGGGAGTAATTGTAATGTATCCCTTATTGGTGAAGAAATGTGAGTGAGAGGGAGTAATTGTAATATATCCCTGTTGGTGAAGAACAGTTGAGAGAGAGAAGGAGGATGAGCCAGTGGAATTACTCCTCTGACTGATGGTTTTTTGAAGCCAAGACTAAAGTACAAATTAGGTCCCAGTACAGCAGTATCTGCAGTGTTGAGTTTTTCAAGCCAGTGTAGAGCATTGGAACATTCTGGGATTTTCATTTGAAAGTTGTGTTTAATAAATTAAAAACAATATATAAGATACTCGCTAACAATAAACAATATTATCAAACTTAGACCTATTGTAATAGATATAATGAAGTAGAAACTATTTAAAAAATAATTTGCCTTCACACAGGACATATTAATACCGTTTAAGATCATCTTATGTTAGCCAGAATATAATTTAAATGATGCCATGCTTTTAATGCGGTTAAAGTTATACGCAAATGCCTGTGGCTGTTACTACTAGCCTATTGCTACATTCAAGTTGTTTCCCGACAGTCGTTGACGAGGAAGGGAGACGATGGCAGCCAAAGCAGTTCAACCATCCTGGACCGTGTGTGGCAGGCCTTTGAGGGCTGGGGTGGTAACACCAACAACACCAATAGTCAAGGTCAGTATACAGTATATATATTATCATCTCTCTATCAGACAATTGAGGGCTGGGGGTGATAACATTAACAACAATTGATAAAGTATTTATATATATATATACCGCTCTCTCTCTCTTTCTCTCTCACTCTTTTCTGTTTTAAGGCTAATTTGCTTCTGGTGTTATTACTCGGTGCTTGTTCTTTTGTTTCAAAATAATTGTGTTATACTGTATTCAATTTACCATGGTATACCCCTTGGGTTAAGGGGATAGAATATGCCTGTGTGTCGTAAAAGGCAACTAAACAGGTTGGGTGTTTGGGCTTGTGACCCTCTACCTGGGAAAAATATCCAGCAACGAAGAACGAAAGAAAAGCCTTGGACACGGATGGACTATCTGTTGACAACCATCGACCAGACAAGGACTGTTTTTACTAGCGACCTGGAATGTAAGAGGCGTGAATTATGGCACGAAAGAGAGAGCTGTTCTAGGAGTACTAGCAAATGCCAGTCTTGATATATGCGGAATGACTGAGACAAAATGGAAGGGTACATGTGTGAAAGAATGGGAGTGTGCAATGGGTGTGTGTGCTGAAGTGAATGAGAATGAGAGAGCTAAAGAAGGTGTGTGTTTGTTTATGAATAAAAAGTGGGAGGAGCGTGTTAGGGAATATGGTTCTGTGGGTTCAAGGATTGTGTGAGTAAGAATGAAAGTAAGAATACAGACATGGGTTGTTGTTCGTGTGTATGTTCAAACAGAAGATAAAGTGGAAAGAGTGAAAGAGGAATTTTGGGTAAGTGTTGAGGCGTGCCTGGAAAAGTTTGGTAAGAGTTTAAGAATATATTTAACAGTGACCCCTCCGTCAATGACATACTGCCATTAATCATACTTGATGCCTGGCATGCATGGCAGTCTTCTATAGGGACCTTCCCTTCACCAGAGCTATCAAATACTAAACATCATAGTTGGCATTAATTACATATGGGATGTCAATTGAATCGGATGTCACTTGAAAAGATACAATACAAATATATTAGGAATTATATTAAGCTCTGTTATATGCTCACTATCCCTTACACGCTCGCCTCATTGCCAGATTTCCTGGACTTTCTCGTCCTTAGCTGGTGAACGGCCACGAGGTGTAGACGTGCGGTTGTGGTAGCTCCGTCTGTCGTCCGTCTGCCTCCGTTTTTGCACACAGCGAGTCTTTATTGAATAATTGTCACTGATTAAGCTTGCTAGACATGTATTTCAGCTAGTTAGCCACCACAACTTGCTTATTTCGTGTCCGTCACCAATTGAGGGTGCCCAAAGTCAGGGCCCATGAGGTAAACAAGTCCAAGCTGGCAGTGGTGGGCGTGGGCGCGCCGATTTGGTGCTCTGCGCCGATTTGGCGCTCTGCGCTCCGGTGCGCACTACCAATATAGAGGAGCGCGGAGCGAGGAGCGTAAAAAATATGAACTCGGAGTGCAGGCGAGGAGCGCAGCTTGAATTTTGCGCTCCTTTCTGGCGCTCCGGAAGCGATTTTTCCTGTCAACAACAGGTTGAAGAACGTCATTATCGTGTACAGTCATCGTATGGTGTTACTCACGGTGTTAGTGAACTGTGATACAGTGATACTATGATAGTGACAGACTGACAGTGTTACAGTTGTTAACTTGTTACTGACTTTTTTTGGCTTTTGCTAACGCTAAGTAAACCTTACGGGCAAGTTACGGCTTACGAAGGGGCCTATTTTAATGAATTATTAATGATATCATCATATCAATCATATCATATTATGATATTAAATTATTAATTGTTTAATCATGTAATCAACTAATCATGTTGTTATTGTATTGTTAGGCTTGTTAGCTTGATAAGTTTAACTGTTTAAGTTTCTCAGTTTGGACAGTTTCTGTAATTCTTTATGTCATATCATAGATATCAATGGACAGTCACAATGTCATAATGATATCAATCATATCATTGATATGACATAAAGAATTACAGAAACTGAGAAAGTGAGAAACTTAAACTTCAGAAAGACACCATGACTTGATTTTTTTTTAATTTTTTGATTTTTTTTAATTTAATGAAGTGAAAGACAAAGGATTGTATTAATTTAGGTAAATAATTAAATAACTTCTAGAAGCTGTTTTTTACTTTTTTTTATTATATACCTATTTTTGGGAGCGCGGAGCGCAGGAGCGCAGAGCGGGAAGCGCATCGGGTCGGCTGACCAAAGGAGCGTGTGAGCGCTGCCGCATTACCTTATGTCTGAGGAGCGCGGAGCGCTGCCGCATTACCGGTCCCACCGGAGCGCGTCCACCACTGCAAGCTGGACTATAGATCCGTGCGGCCATGTTAACTCCGAGGCGCGTGGCGCAATGCTCAGGATGAAATGTAAACAAAATAGGCTCCGTTACGGCCTAGAAGATAAATTAGAGTGCAGTATATGCATGTGGAAGATCATTAAATTCGGTTAAATAATATACAACAAATTTCGTGAAAATCAATTCATAATTTTGAGTGCCGCCTACGCTGGTGGAGGTATGCGCTCTATTGATCGTCTCCAATATTTACTCACTTCTTACTTGGAGCATATTCTATCTACTCACCAAATTTCGTGGTCATCGGTTCATAACTTTTGAGATATCTTTTTTACAGACAATCAGACAAACAAAGGCAAAAGCATAACCTCCTCCCAACTTCGTTGGCGGAGGTAACAATGAGGGGCACTCTGGAAAGCACGTACCGTACCTCCTAAGCTGGCGGAGGTATGCGCTTTATCGATTGCCTCCTCAATTCAATTGCTTCTCCCTTGGTGCATATCGTATCTGCCCACCAAGTTTCGTGAACATAGGTTCATAACTATGTGAGCCGTTTACGGTAGCGGAGGTATGTGCTCTACCAATCACCTCCACAATTAAATGACTACTTCCTTGGTGCATATCCTATCTGGCTTCCAACTTTCGTGGTAATCTGTTCATAGCTTTTTAATAGGCTTATCTTGTTTACAGACAAACAAATAAACAAACAGACAAATGGTGGCAAAAACATAACCTCCTCCAACTTCGTTGGCGGAGGTAATTAAAATGTAGTGCCATTGTACGTGATGTATTTCATTATCACCGGATCGCATTTTCTGTCACTCCTGCAGAAGGGAACCAACAGTGGCGGGGTGCCTTGGGCAAAATTTGAAAATAAGACTTTGACCATTTTGTCTATGAAATAGATGAGATTTATGTACATGTTCTAGTAAAAACTAGTACTATCCCCAAACTATAACTGCTTTCAATTTCCGTCACTCCTGTAGAAGAGGGCCTGTGGTAGGGCGCCATGGCCGACATGTTGGATCCAGTTATTTGATTGAAAGTATCTGTATGTACATTATACATGTGGTTCATTAATCACATAGAAATATCCGATCTCATTTTTCGTAACTCCTGTAGAAGGGAGACAGTAGCGAGGTGCCCTGGGCTATAGTTGGAGATTGGACTCCGTCATGGTCGGGGAATAGATCACGTTGCAGTATACAGTATGCATGTGAATGAAATTAACAAAGTAATGACCCCAAAAGACAGCCGATTAAATTTTCCATCTACTCCTGTAGAAGGGGCCCTAAATTTAACCGCCAAGGGTGAAGTATTTTAAAAGTGCCCTCTCAAAGCCTGATCAATATGCAAGATTCTATAATGTAAGAGTTCTATGAAATATGCCTTAGCAATTTCCAAACAGGTGGCCATCTCATTTTTCACCAATACTACAGAAGGTGCCAATTAGCGGGGCGCCCAGAACGAAATTTAAGAAAAGGGCTCCGTTACGGCCTAGAGAATATATTCTAGTATATGCGTGTGTAAGCTCCTAAAATTTGGTTCACTAATAACCGAGAAATAGCAAATTTTGATAAGCGTCACACTATTGCAGAAGGAGGCTATTTAGGGGGCACCCTGGCAGGAATTGAAAGAAAGGGCTCAGTTACGGCCTAGAGGATAGATCATTTATATGCATGTGTAAGGTCATTAAATTTGGTTCAGTAATAACCGAGAAATAGCCATTATTTATAGAGGTTGACCTACTGCAGAAGGTGGCGATTTGAGGGGCGCCCAGGCCGAAATTTGAAAATAGGGCTCCGTTACGGCCTAGAGGATAGATCAGCGTATATGCATGTGAAAAATAATTAAATATGGTTCTGTAATAACCAAGAAATAGCCCTTTTTTTTATATCGCTCGCCCTAACAACAACAACAACAAGAACAACATGAGTGAGCTTAAGAGGTCCTGCTTCGCACGGACCTAACAATAAGAACAACAATGACATGAGTGAGCTTTAGAGGTCCTGCTTCGCATGGACCTAACAACGACATGAGTGAGCTTTAGAGGTCCTGCTTATGCATGGACCTAACAACGACATGAGTAAGCTTTAAAATTCCTGCTTCGCACGGACCTAAAAATTAAGTTGGGTAGCCCGCCTTTTATTTGTGTTCTTAACTAGTTAACTAGCTTTTGAAGAACCTCAAAAGCTAGACTAAACACAAGCCTCCAAGGCTTGTGTTTAGTCTAGCTTTTGAGGTTCTTCAATTTTTAGGGTTTTGCACTTCGGTCTTTGACGAAATGTGAGGGCCTTTACAGCATCAGGTTAAGAGTATTTTTATTCCTCCCCCCCCCCTGGGGGTAAGGGATTAGAATATGCCCTACGTGCCTTCTGTGTGTTGTAAGAGGCAACTAAAGAGCTTGGGTCGGTGGGCTTGCGACCCCCACCCATGAAAAATTCGTAAGCAACGAAAAACGAACGAACAGCCTCGGATGTGGACGGTCCCTGTGTGATGAACCCCGACCGACTATGGACAATCATACGGACAATCTTAGAATAGCAACATGGAATGTGAGAGGCATGAATGATGTCACAAAAGAGAGAGAGGTCCTGGAAGTGTTAGTGAATGCCAGGCTGGATGTATGTGGAATGACTGAGACCAAATGGAGGGGTACAGATGTGGGAGTGTGGAATGGGTGTGTGTGCTGGAGTGAGTGAGGGAGCAGCGAGAGAAGGTGCGTGTTTGTTTGTAAGTAACAAATGGAAGGAGCGTGTAAGAGACTATGGGTCTATGGGTTCAAGGATTGTGTGGGTGAGAATGAAAGTAGGAATACAAACGTGGGTGATTGTGTGTGTGTATGCTCCGACAGAGGATACACTTGTAAGAAAGAAAGGGGTGAATGTGGAGGCGTGCCTGGATAAGTTTGACAAGAACAAAAGAATATTTCTGATTGGGGATATGAATGGGAATGTGGGTGATAGGAAAGTTGATGGAGGGTGGGGGGTACCGTCAGAGGTGAATGGGAATGGTAGTGCACTTGTGAACGTATGTGTGGGGAGGAGGCTGTGGATAGCCAACACCTTCTTCCGACACAGAATGATACACAGGTACACATGGAAAGTGGTGTGGAAGATGAAGGATAAGGATAAGATAGTGGTGAAACGAAAGGCACTGATTGATTATATATGTGTGGATGAACGAATGAAGAAATCTGTGCTGGATGCTAGGGTGTATAGGGGTATTGGAGGGGGTCTGTCTGACCATTATGTAGTAGTAGCTAAAATTAGGATACAAAAGAAGTGGGTGAGGAGAGCTGGAGGGAGGCGAGAGGAAGGTGGAATGGCAAGGAGGGTGGAGAGGCTACAGGAGGAGGAAATCAGGGAAGAGTACAGGAGAGCAGTAGAAAGACGACTAGGTGGGTTCGACCTGGAAGATATGGAGGAAGTGGAGGAGATAAGCAAGGTGTTTAAGGAAGAGATCTGTGCAGCATGTGAGGAGGTGTGTGGAGTAAGGAGAAGAGGGAAGGGAGTGAAAGCTACAGCATGGTGGACAGAAGAGGTAAAAATAGCTGTGGAAGACAAAAGAAAGCGTATAGAATGTGGTTGGGTAGTAGAGGCAATGAAGATTTGGAGAGTCAGAAACGAGCGAGGTACGTGGAGAGAAAGAGAGTGGTGAAGAGAGTAGTGAAAGAAAGTAAGAGAAGAGTAGACGAGGAATTTGGAAGGAATCTGAGTGTAAATTGGAGGGAGTGTAAGAAACTGTTCTGGAAAGAAGTCAAGAAAGTTAGGGATGGTAGCAAGGGAAACAGTAAGGGTGTGAAAGATAAGAATGGGAGAATACTAGCCGAGAAGCAAGAGAGAGTCGAAAGATGGAGGGAGTACTTCAACGAGTTGCTAAATGTAAGGAATGAAGCACCAGCAAACATAGTTGAATGGGGTATGGGAGGGAGAAGAAGAGAAGTAGTGGAGGAGGAGGTGGGGATCAGGTCAGAAGTGTGGGAAGCCATGAAGAGAGTGAAGTTGGGGAAAGCACCAGGAACAGATGGAGTGTGTGGGGAAATGTTGAGGTATGGTGGTGAGATAGTGATCGAATGGGTATGGAAAATGTGCAAACCAGCATAGGAGAAGGAGAGTGCCCCTGATGACTGGAAGACAGGCATAATAGTCCCCCTATATAAGGGTAAAGGGGTAAGAGGAGTGTGTGGTAACCACCAAGGAATATGTCTTCTAAGCATAGTAGGGAAGGTGTAAAGTAGGCTAGTGATTGAGAGAGTGAGAGTGAGAACAGAGAAATGGATAAGTGATGAGCAGGGAGGTTTTAGGAAGGGAAGAGGATGTGTAGATCAGATTTTTACCCTGAATTGTGTTGTGGAGAAATATCTGGAGAAGCAACAAAAGTTGTATGTTGCCTTGATGGACTTGGAGAAGGCCTATGACAGAGTGGATAGAGAGGGTATGTGGAAAGTACTTAGAATATACGGAGTAGATGGCAAGTTGCTGAAAACAGTGAAGAGCATGTATGATGGTGCAAAGGCGGCAGTATGTGTGGAGAATGAGCAGAGCGAGTTCTTTGACCTGAATGTTGGGTTGAAACAGGGGTGTGTGATGTCCCCGTGGTTGTTTACTGTATATATGGATGGAGTCATGAAAGAAATACAAGGAAGAGCAGTGGATGTTGGTGTATCGCTGATAATGGAAGGACATGAGTTGAAGCTGCCTGTACTGCTGTTTGCTAATGATACAGTTCTGATGAGCGATAATGAATGGGAGTCGCAGGGTCTGGTAAATGTGTTTGGAACAGTGTGCGAAAAACAGAATCTGAAGGTAAATGCGGGGAAGAGCAAGGTTATGGTCTTCGAAAGGGGTGAAGCCACAGAGTGTGAGGTGAAGTTGAACGGTCAGGCTATGGAGATTGTCAGCTCATTTAAGTATCTGGGCAGTGTGTTGAGTAAAGATGGGACTATGGATGAAAAAGTGCGGGAGAGGGTTCAGCAGGGGAAGAGGGTTGTAGGAATGCTGAAAGCAGTAACAAGAAATAGGGTGGTCAGCATGGAAGTGAAGAAGTCCTTGCATGACAGTGTGGTTATCCCGACACTGACTTACGGAAGCGAAGCATGGACGTTTGAGAAGAGACTCAGACCAAGTGTGATAGGGGTGGAAATGAGTTACCTGAGAAGTGCGTGCGGAGCTACATGGAGGGATAGAAAGACAAATGAGGAAGTAAGAAGGAGGTCTGGTGTGGAGGTAGATGTGCTGGTAAGTGTGAAAAGGAACACCTTGAGATGGTTCGGCCATATGGAACGTATGGGAAGCGAGAGAATGACTAAGAAGGTGTACGAGAGCGAGGTGGAAGGACAGAGAGGGAGAGGTAGACCGAAAGAGAGGTGGAAGGATGGAGTGAGGAAGTATATAGATGAAGGCGGTGCTGGTTGGGACTGACTGGGGACAGAGGTGCATGGGGCAGTTCGTTCGTGGCCACCCCTTCGGGGATCACGGCGTCAGGCAATAGATAGATAGATAGACCTCTGGAGGTTATATTTACTCCAACGTCTCCTAGAGGTGCTCCTTCATCTTCTGTGGGCGTTTTCATGTTCTGATATTTTTTTTGTTCTATGTGTATGAAGCAGGCAAAAGGCAGGTTGCCTGTACGAGTGTCTCCCCCAAAGCCAAAAGAGTGACAGATATAAATTCAAGGGATGTTGGGGGCCAAAATGCCTTGACACACAAAGTTTAAAGCAGCTTAAGTCATAGGATCAAGGAAATATTGATTGAGTTCCAGAGTTCACTTTTTGAGTAGAAGAAAGACTGAGAAAATTTGCCAATTCTTGGGTTGGAGAGCTGGACAGAATAGGAGTGGGACTGTGTAGAAATGCGGGTGCCTCGCACTCGCCGCAAAGGAGGGGGTGGTATGCACTGAGAAAGCTTTGAAGAACACCGATTGTTGTAATAGCAATAGAAGAGTGAAAGAGATGCAACTTTGCAGCATGTTGTTGTTGTTGTTGTTGTTATTGTTCCCCAAGCTGCCTGGCCGAACAGCCCCAAGGCCCCGAGCAATTCCAAGGCCATAACCGAGCGCCCCCACAGAACCCTCCCTGCCGACCACAATAAAGCATGGGTGACCGAAGCCACTCCATGGTGGGGAGCTGAGGAGGGTGCGGAAACGCCCGGGAAACCAAAGCCCCACCCAGGGCCCTGTGCCCCTCAGCAATTATGAAGAGAAAGTTGAGGGGCAAGGGAAAAATGTGACGCTTTGGCTTCCAATCTTGGTAGATTGGGAGGTCAATCCACGGAAAAGACGCCGTCACTTGAGATCTAGAAAATATATTAGTTAAAGGAATAGTCAGAGTAAGCTATGGGTATGGCAGAGATCGCTCAGTTCTCACTCTGATAGACCAGCCCATCACCACATGACTAGAACCCAATCCTCTCAGCATCAGCTAGGAAAGGCCTAGAAAGCCGCCTTTGGCGGGGGGATAGCTCCCCTATTTCAACCCCTTTCGGGGTCGGGCACCCGCCCGCATGTAGAAAGAGATTGTAGGGAACTACTAAGAGGAAGTGAGTTGATGAGGCGAAATGCTTTTGACTCTACTCTTTCGAGAAGTGCGGTATGGGTGGAGCCTCCCCACACATGCGAACAATACTCAATACAGGGGCGCACTGTACCCTGATACAGAGCAAGAAGCTGTGCAGGGGTAAAGAACCCACAGAGATGGTTGAGCACACCTAACTTCTGGGATGCTGTTTTAGAAAGAGTGGTAATATGATCTTTCCAAGAAAGGTCGGATGAAGGATTGATTTGTGTATAATATATATATATATATATATATATATATATATATATATATATATATATATATATATATATATATATATATATATATATATATATATATATATATATACAGTAGGGTCCCGCATAAAACGTGTTCGCATAAAACGAGTCTCGATTAAAACGACCGACCTAAAATATTAATATTTAATTTTCGATCAGAACGAATGTGATCACATAAAACGAGTCCGCCGCCAAAGTGGGGCAAATACAAGGAGTTTTCATATAGAGCGCCGAAATATCGTACAAAACGTACAAAATATCGTACGCTTTCATATAAAACGCCGAAATATCGTACAAAACGTACGAAATATCGTTCGCTTTGTACGAAAATTTTCGCTTACAGTGAACATTGACGATATTGCGCCACCAAAATGCTGTGTTCACATAAAACGAATTCACATAAAACGCCCTCGTTTATCGACCATAAACTCGTTTTATGTGAGACCCTACTGTATATATATATACAAAATATATATATATATATATATATATATATATATATATATATATATATATATATATATATATATATATATATATATATATATATATATATATATATATATATTGTCACTCCCAAATGAGTTTGTAGCCTACAGTATATAATTTGTGAGTGAGTTACAAGTACGAGGCCTATATTGCAGGGGCCTGGCGCGAGGCTAGCCTCTGGCTTTGTTTCCTACGAGCAGCGAGCCATTGTGATATGTTGCCGTCTTGTTAGCCCTATGAATTAGTTGGTTTATTTAGTCTTATGTGATTAATGCAGTTTATCATAAGTTACACAATGATGAATCATATTTATTTTATTACTTTTGTTGTTGTTGTTGTTGTTGTTGTTGTTGTTGTTGTTCCCCAAGCTGCCTGGCCGAACAGCCCCAAGGCCCCGAGCAATTCCAAGGCCATAACCGAGCGCCCCCACAGAACCCTCCCTGCCGACCACAATAAAGCCTGGGTGACCGAAGCCACTCCATGGCGGGGAGCTGAGGAGGGTGCGGAAACGCCTGGGAAACCAAAGCCCCACCCAGGGCCCTGTGCCCCTCAGCAATTATGAAGAGAAAGTTGAGGGGCAAGGGAAAAATGTGACGCTTTGGCTTCCAATCTTGGTAGATGGGAGGTCAATCCACGTAAAAGATGCCGTCACTTGAGATCTAGAAAATATATAAGTTAAAGGAACAGTCAGAGTAAGCTATGGGTATGGCAGAGATCGCTCAGTTCTCACTCTGATAGACCAGCCCATCACCACATGACTATAATAATAATAATAATAATAGTTCTTAACCCTTTATTAGCGGCTCACCACTTAAGTCGTATTTAATAAAGCTGGACTATGTGGCGGCGCTCGACATAACTCGAGTGGCAATTTCAGCACGTAATGTGGCTGAGAGAGAGAGACAAGTGGTGGCAGGAGACTAGCGAGCGTATGACTGCTCCAGACCACCGCGGCGAACCTACTGACACAAATCTCAGCTCCCTCCTCCCTCTCTCACTCGCTACATACTCAATTATGTACCGAAAGTACCGAATTACCTGCTTTTTGCACTCGCGTTGCACGGTTATTGCAAGAAAACTATCCATCATACAAGGATCGTTATGGTGTCATTCGAAAGCTCTGTTTATGCCCTTTCAGGGATAGATACTTGTTTTATGTTCTGGGTCTTATTTAGGCATGAAAATGATCACGTAAACAGCCCTATTTTGGCTAAAAACACCCCGCTGGGCGGTACACATAAATAAACCGCATAGGCCGCTCGTAAGGTGTTAAAGCTAGCGCATGCTAAGCTAGCTAAGGATAGCTCAATAAGGCCGATTAGGCGTATTTCCATTGGGGTCCTGTACTACTACCCCATCCCTTTGCTCATGAGGGATGGTAACGACTCAGTGCTTGTGAAAAATCTTTAATGCGCCGAGCGTGGGCGCGAACCCGGGCCTTCTGGGTGGAAGTCCGAGACGCTAGTCACTACACCAAGCGAGCCGCTCCTCATCCCCAATCCTCTCAGCATCACCTAGGAAAGGCTCTAGAAAGCCGCCTTTGGCGGGGGGATAGCTCCCCTATTTCAACCCCTTTCGGGGTCGGGCACACGCCGTATTTATTACTTTATTATTACTTTTGTTGTTGATGAGAGCACAGGCTGCTGGAGATAATTGAGTATTCTTGCGACGCCTGGAGCCCTTCCCCGCCACGCGAGACCCCCGCCCGACTCTCGCAGCTGCAGGGCCGGCATTTCAGTTCCGCCCCTTGATATCGCAACATCCTTTTCTGTCGGTGTTGGCTTGCTTCGTGTTTTCCCTTGAATACCGCATATTTCTTTTTGTTCGTTAGTTGATTGGAGCATAGCAGGGGCTGGAGTCATATTGAGCATATTGTTTTGTTTTAACATCGTTAGTTTAATATTAATTAATGCATTCATTTCTTCTTTGGCAATCTTAGTATATATAAGCTTCACCCTGTTTTTCCGTACATTCTTTCCCATTGTTTAACTGCATTGCCTATTGATATTACATGTATATTTCTCCTTTTTTATTATTATTTGGGCAACATCTCCATTCTTTTAGACAGGATGCACAGAGCTCATAGAGCAACTCTTAGCAACCCAACCTCTGAAACCTTAAATATGAACTGGCAAGAATTACGATCCGATGTACAAAGAACCTTACGAAAAATGCAAAATGATTGGTGGACAAATAAGGGACAAGAAATACAAGGGTATGCCGATGCACATGACATGCACAACTTTTATAATGCTGTAAAACAAGTGTATGGACCTACAAGCTGTCCACTTACACCATTAAGGAGTGCAGACGGAACTACTCTTATAAAAGATCAAAAGGCAATTGTTGAGAGATGGGGGGAGCACTTCAAGGACTTGCTGAACCAAGACAATCATGTAGATCCAACTTGCCAACAAGAGTTTGAAGAGCAACCCATTATTCAAGATCTTGATATACCACCAACCTTTAATGAAGTGACTAGAGCAGTTAAGACCCTGAAATATAACAAATCTCCTGGTCCAGATGGTATACCAGCAGAGCTAATTAAATATGGAGGTTACCTACTGCTTCGAGATATTCACTCATTCATTTTGGAGGTTTGGGACAAGGAGTACATACCTCAGACATGGAAAGATGCAAATGTTATCACAATTTACAAAAACAAGGGTGATAAATCTAATTGTGGCAACAGCAGAGGCATTTCTCTTTTAGCTGTGGCAGGGAAGGTGCTGTCAAAAATCATGCTTCAGAGACTGTTGACCAAAATTACTGAGGAAATACTGCCAGAGTCCCAATGCGGTTTCCGTAAAGATCGAGGAACTATTGACATGATTTTTACTATACGTCAATTGCAAGAAAAATGCAGGGAACAAAATAAAGAAATGTTTATAGCCTTCATTGATCTGTCAAAAGCCTTTGATACCATAAATCGAGAAACATTGTGGAATATTCTCCGTATCTTTGGCTGTCCACCAAAATTTGTGGCACTTGTAAGGCAGTTTCATGATGGCATGACGGCGAGAGTCACTGCAGGAGGCTATGCACCAGAACCATTTGTTGTTAATGCCGGAGTCAGACAAGGGTGTGTTCTGGCACCAGTCCTTTTCAACATTTTTTTAATATGCGTTATAATACTTCTTCATAGGACTATAGCAAACAGAAGTGGAATCAACATAGACTATAGACTAGATGGCAACCTCTTCAACATTCGTAGATTTCAAGCAAGAACAAAAGTCTCTATGGAAAATATCCTGGAACTTCAGTATGCAGATGATTGTGCTCTTGTAGCTCACTCGCCAGAGAAACTAGAAGTCGCGCTTGAAGCTGCAGCAAGTGCTTACTCCAGAATGGGCCTGTCAGTTAACATCCAGAAAACACAAATAATTTCTCAATGGTCAGCTCAGATACCACCTGTGCAGCCAGTGTTCAGATTAGCAGGAGAGGAGATAGCACAAGTTCCTTCCTTCAAGTATCTGGGAAGCTTCCTGTCTGAAACGGCCAGTATTGACGATGAGGTACAACACCGACTGAGACAAGCTGCAGCATCTTTTGGCCGCCTGCAAGAGAGAGTTTTCCAAAATAATCACCTGACTCTTTGTACCAAAGTGGCTGTATATAATGCTGTGTGTTTAACCACTTTGCTCTATGGTTGTGAGACATGGACGACATATAGACGCCATATACGACCCCTGGAGGCTTTCCACATCAGATTCCTCCGAAAGATTATGGGTATAACCTGGCAGGACCGTGTTCCTCATATAACAATACTTGAAAGAGCCAACAACACCAGTATTGAGACCCTTATCATCAAACAACAACTCAGATGGGTTGGGCATGTCATCCGTATGCCAGAGGAGAGACTACCTCATAAAATACTATATGGACAGCTGCATGAAGGCCGCAGAGCAGCTGGAGGACCAAAATTAAGATACAAAGACAGTATAAAGAAAATACTAAAAAGGTGCAATATACATCCAACTGCACTTGAAAACTTAGCATCAGATAGACCACTATGGCGCTCACACTGCCAGCAAGGAGCGAAGGAACTGGAACGTCAGAGGAAACACCACCAGCAGGAGAAGAGGGCCCGGAGACATGCACGCCGGGAACAACCAGCACCTCCTAACCCGGACTACCAGTGCCCAGACTGTGGCAGGATATGTGCATCACGGATAGGACTCTACAGTCATCGTAGAACTCACAACAGATGAATGCAGGAAGGGAACGTCATCATCGGACTACGATGGACTACCATAAGCAAGTAAGTAAGCAATGATATTACATGTATATTTCTCCTTTATTATTGAAGTTAACATTCACAGTGGTTTGGAGGTATGCTCCAGGGTAACATATCCCCAACCTACTGGAATGTCAACTCTTGTGTTCCATGTCTTAGGTTAGTGCTTCAGACTCCCCCATGTTTCTGCTTTATAGTGTTCCTAATTCCTAAGCGATTGGGCATACTATGAAGTGTCTGGGAGTCTGGCAGTGTTATGTTTCCTCAGTTAGGTGCAGTCTAGAAGAGAAGTACTCTTAAATATTATACGCATTATCTACCAGACTCGGGGCAATCGATATTTTTGTGTCTCCTTGTTGCTGCTTTAAGAGAGCTCAGAGGAAGATAACAATTTTTCCTAGAGAACCTGCGTGTCTTGGTGTTTGAGTCAGATATTAACCCCTGTCTATCGGGGCCGGACTTAAGTCCGTCTCTAAAAATCTGGACTATGTGGCGGGGCCTGACTTAAGTCTGTGTGCAATTTTGGCGCAATATGGGCTCTGAGAGAGAGACGAGCGACGAAAGGAGTGTAGGTTACCTCATGACCGCTCGCCACGGCCGCCGTGGGTGTGCTGACATGTACTCCACGCTACTCCACCCTCCCTCCCTCGCTACACACGTAATTATGTAACGAAATGACCGTATTTTAGCAATTTTGCCCTTCGGTTGCACAATCGTTGCAAGACAACCAGTGATCGTAGAAGGATGGTTCTGGTGTCATTGGAAAGCTCAATTTACGCCCTTTCAGGGATACATAATTGTATTACGCTCTGGCTCTTGTTTATGCATGAAAAAGAGCACGGAAACAAGGCCATTTATGGTAAAAAAAAATGCTGGGCGGCACGGTGAAATATACTCCACCACCCGCTCTTATTGTGTTAAGAGCGTGTCTGTTGCAGGGTTAGGGTGCTGTGGGCTAGGCTATCTGAGCATCTGTTTTCCCCAACCTCCCCTCGTAACAATATATATATATATATATATATATATATACTGTATATATATATATATATATTTTTTTTTTATAATTATATACTGTGTAATTTAATTTCCCTGTATGCAGAATTGTCAATAATGATTTTGTTATTGCTTCAGCTGGGAGTGACTGTGAGCTGGTGGAGGTGGTGGCTCACACAAATGCAGTCAAGACATTAACAAATAAGGTAGGCTATATTGGCTTGAAGCTTTGCAATTATGTATATAATATATTAAATAAGTTGATATTGACAAGTTACAAACTTTGTATACATTTAAAGTGGAGGGAGTGTAAATAACTGTTTTGGAAAGAGGTCAAGAAAGTTAGGGAGGGTAGCAAGGGAAGTAGTAAGAGTGTGAAGGATAAGAATGGACGAGTGCTATCCAAGAAGTAAGAGAGAGTCGAGAGATGGGGGAGCACTTCAACAAATTGTTAAACGTAAGGAATAAAGCGCCAGCAAACATAATTGGATGGGGTATGGGAGGGAGAAGAAGAGAGGTAGTGGAGGAGGAGGTGGGGATCAAGAGGTCAGAAGTGTGTGAATCTTTGAAAAGAGTGAAGATGGGGAAAGCATCAGCAATAGATGGAGTGTGTGGGAAAACTCTAAGGTATGGTGGTGAGATAGTGATTGAAAGGGTATGGAAAATGTGTAAACTAGCATGGGAGAAGGGAAGTGTGCCTGATGACTGGAAGACAGGTATAATAGGGGGTACAGGGCATAGTGTCTTTACAGACTGGCACTTTCTGCCTAGTAGTACAAGAGCCAGAACCTGGAGGTAGCACAGTGGGAGGCTGCCCTATCACTAGGCACATAATACCGGGCCAGCCGTAGTGCCGTGTGCACGAACGGATTGCGTCCCTGCGGTTGGTTCTGGTGGGGTGCCCCGAGGCCCCTAGGTCCCACCTCTATAAAGATCTTGGGATGGCCTCTGGGTGACAACCACCCCGGGTTGCCTGGAGCTGGATACTGGGGGATAGTGACCTCCAACATAGGCAACCATACCGAACATGACAAAACTTATTAGAACAAACGCAAGTCTGTTGATACAAAATCGCAAAAGGACACTACTGCGGATTCTTCCCTCAAGTTGAGGTTCGGAAGTGTAAAAGTCGACACGATGAAACGAAGAACAGGTGAGATTTCGGAGATGCTAAAGAGGCATAGAGTGGATGCATGATGTGCCCAGGAGACCCGTGGAAAGGGGGGAGTGCGAGGTCGATTATTGGGAAAAATTAACGTTTAAAGTTCATATGGAAGGGAAATGAACATGGTACAGGAGGGGTGAGTTTCCTGGTGGCAGAGAGGTGGGCTGATTGTGTGATACTGTAGAAGTTGAAAGGTTTAATGAAAGACTGATTTTACTAAGAATGAAATTTGGGGCAAGAATTATAGATGTTATATCTGCATATGGCCCCCAAGCAGGCTTAGGTAGAGATGTCAAAGAGCAGTTCTGGAGTGAATTACTAGGGGTGGTTGCCTGATGCAAGGAAGGGGAGGTAGTAATTGTGGGAGGAGACTTTAATGGGCATGTCGTGGCATGTGCCGATGGATATGAGTGCGTGCACGGATGACAGGGTTATGGCCGAAGGAACCTGGGAGGTGATTACATACTGGAGCACTGTGCTGCCACGGGGATGGTGTTGTGTAATACTATGTTTAGGAAGAGGATGAGCCATCTGATTTCATATGAATCAGGAGGCTCTAGTAGCCAGATAGACTCCCTGATCAGCAAATCTGACAGGAAATGGGTTAGAGATACTAAGATCATCCCAGGTGAAGAATGCATCCCACAACACAAGCTCCTAGTTTGTGATATGTGCCTAATCAGAGTTCCTGTTAGAAAGAAAGTACATTTGCCAAAAAGGAGAGCATGGTTGTTGGAAAAAGAGGAGTACAGAGACAGATTCCACAACAAAATTATAGAAATTGAAAGATGAACGAGTGATAGGCCAGATGATGTTGATAGCAAATGGAACTTTATAGAACGCAGCCTCCTTCATACCACAGACATAGTTTGTGGCAAAACAATGGGGTCACCCAGACATAAGTTCTCCTGGTGGTGGAACAACAATGTCGAAGCTGCAGTCAGAGAGAAGAAGAGATGTTTCAAAGTATGGAAGGAAGGTGGCAGCAAGGAAGAATACCTGTCTGTCAAACGTAATGCTGGAAGAAAGAAACCCGTACAGGATAGCGTGATATAACAAGTGTGCAGCTCTAATGATACCAATGGAGTTTATAAATTAGCTAAGAATGTGAGGGACTGTAGCCATGACGTCATAGATATAAGATGCATAAATAATGACAGTGGCATGACTGTTTACTCAGAAAACGAAATTAGAGAAGCATGGAAGTGGCATTATGAAAGACTACTTAATGTGGAGTTTGAAGGGAACAGAGAACCGCTCAGCACTAGAGTCACAGTACAAGGTCCTCCACCTACGATGTTGTTAAAAGTGCTATAGATAAAATGAAGTCCGGGAAAACCGTTGGGAGCTCTGGCATTGTTGCTGAGATGCTAAAAGCAACTGGAGATATTGGGGTAAAATTGGTCACAGAGTTGATTAATGCTATCATAAAGGAGGAAAAAAACACTGATGCATGGCAGAAAAGTGTGATAGTAAATATACAAAGGCAAGGGTGACTCCTTAGACAGGGGAAATTACAGGGGTTTGAAAATGCTCGATCAAGTCATGAAAGTCAGCGAAAGAGTCTTTCAATGCATGATCAGGAAAAGTGTTGCCATCAGCGACATGCAGTTTGGATTTATGCCGGGACGTGGCACAACTGATGCTGTCTCTATTCTTAGACAAATGCAAGAGAGGTTCTTAGAGAAAAACAGGGAGTTGTACCTAGTTTTTGTAGATCTGGAGAAGGCTTATGACAGGGTGCCAAGGGAAGTAATGCAGTGGACTATGAGAAACCTCGGAGTAGAAAAGTGGCTGGTGCGTGTGATAATGAGAATGTATGAAGGGTCACGGCAGCAGTTAGACAGAATGGGGTCCTGAGCGAAGAGTTCCCAGTGAAAGTTGGAGTTCACCAAGGTTCAGTGCTCAACCCATTACTGTTTGTTTTGGTCCTGGAGGCTCTGTCAAGGGACTTTAGGACAGGACTCCCATGGGAGTTGTTATATGCAGATGATCTAGTTCTTATCGCAGATACTGCACAGGAAGCAGAGGCAAAGTTCAAAATATGGAGGGAGGGTATGGCAAACAAGGGTCTAAGAGTTAACATAGATAAAACAAAGGTCATGATTAGTGGAGTAGGGTGTGGAACTATGGAAAGAAGCGGCGACTATCCATGCGCAATATGTGGGAAGTAACTCAATTCAATGTTGCGTCTGTAATGACTGGGTATACGAGATGTTATGAAGCTAGAGGACCTTTGACAAGAATCATAGACTTTGAATGTGCAGTGTGCAAAGGAGAACTTGTGTTAAATGACCCACCTGTTAGTGTTGATTTCGACAGTGTAACGCTGGAGTGTGTGAATACATTCTGCTATTTGGGCGATACAGTTTCCACCAGAGGTGGCGTTGAAGCTGGCTCCATTGCTAGAGTCAGAAGTGGCTGGGGGAAGTTTAGAGAGCTGTTGCCACTCTTGACCATGAGAGGGCTCCCACTTCACCTTAAAGGGAAGTTGTATACTTTGTGTGTTAGGAGTGCGATGACCTATGCCTCAGAGACATAGCCCGTTAAAGCTGAGGATATCAATAGAATGGAACGGAATGAGAAGAGAATGGTGAGATGGATATGTGGGGTTAACCTCAGGGACGGGGTATCCAGCAAAGAACTAAAAAGGCGTTTGGGCATAAGGAGTGTCAGTGAAGTGATGCGCACGAGCCGACTTGGTTGGTTTGGACACGTGGAGAGAATGGATGATCTGAACTGTGTGAAGCAATGCCGGACTGTGAACTTGGGGGGAACTGCGTGTAGGGGTAGACCTAGATTGATGTGGGATCAGTTACTCCGGTCCGATCTCAAAATAAAGAACTTGACAACAGAGGCAGCCTTTGACAGGGCCTCCTGGAAAGCTACCATTTAGGATGTGAGACTGTAACCACATTCTCTGTGGACAAAACAGTCTTTAAAATTGTATGTATGTGCATATAATAGTCCCCCTGTATAAGGGTAAAGGGGAGAGAGGAGTGTGTGGTAATCACCTGGGGATATGTCTTCTAAGTGTAGTAGGGAAGATGTAAAGTAAGGTAGTGATCGAGAGAGTGAGAACGAGAAAAAAGAAATGGTAGGTTTAGGAATGAAGAGGGTGTGTAGGCCAGATGTTTGCCTTGAAAAGTGTTGTGGAGAAATATCTGGAGAAGGGACAAAAGTTGTATGCTGCCTTTATGGACTTGGACAAGGCCTACGACAGAGTTGATAGAGAAGGTATGTGGAAAGTATTGAGAATATATGGAGTAGATGGCAAGTTGCTGGAAGTGGTGAAGAGCATGTATGAGGGTGCAAAGGTGGCAGTACGTGAGGAGGATGAACAGAGCGAGTTATTTAATCTGAATGTTCGTTTAAGGGGATCGTCCACCCTAAATAGGGTTAATTTTTGGCCTCATTTGGCAAAATCAGTTATCACTCTAAATGTCTACACTCAACATTCCTCTATAAGTGTGTGAGATCTTGTTGCTGAAATCCACTTAGAAATCGGTCTATTTCTATGTGATTTCAAACTATTGCGGGCCGTCTGGGCGACAGGAGGGGGGGGGGGGTCTGTATACATTATGTATGAATCCAGTATATCTACATACACTATAATTGTTATGCCCTGTTTTTCTACAGGTTTAACTTGGGTAATGTGAGTTCTAACTGACTGGGTATATAAGGCTGCATGCACAATACAAGGTATGAGGAATAGAGAACACAAAAGAAACACACGGTAACAAGACACACGATCACGTTTATTTATATACCACTGCTGAATACTCGTGCAAGACAATATGATAGAAATGAACAACACTAGCATAAGTGGATCTGGATGGAGCCTAGTCTCCCACTTCCAACGTTCAGGTATTAATCTTCTGATCACTGGCTTATTTAACAGGTTTATATACTGGAGACCATCAATGTTACTTATAGATTCATATTCACTGTTAGATTTATTACTGGTAGCTCTGGTGCACAAGTAATAGTTCACAGACTAGATTAGACACGCATATTTTAGAGCACGGGAATTCTAGTAACCTCAGGGGGGTACTGATCTAAGTTTTATATTCTTATGGCAGAAATACGTAGAACACAAATCAGTGGGCGAACATTAGATATCACTAGGGTTTTACTCCTATGTAATAATATCTGGATAAAGGTAATTATGAGAGTTAATGTCGCCTGTTAATTAATAAACACTGATACGCTTAGCACTTCCCAACTGGAATGGTTATATATGAATTACACTGGGCAAAGATATAGCCACTTCGTAGAAATGTTAATAAGTGAATCTCTAAATTATAGGTTTGACTCCTGTAAGGAGATAAAGAAAACCTAATATTTAGTAGTGGCCCCGTAATCATTGACGAACATGCCTATTACATAAGGCATCCTCTTCAAACACTAATCCGCCGTAGTTTGAATCTACCGCGCAGAGCATTTAAAACTGGGGAGCCTTCATCATGAGCGCACGCGACCTCACTCATGGCTTCAGTCATTATGAATTGGGTTCTCACTACGAAAAAACTTCGTAAAAAATAAAAACAAAAAGAAAATAAGAATAACTATCTAATAAGCTTTCCATCATATCGTGGATGTACTTGTGTGGATTTCTGACCAGACGCTGATTCAGGCGTCATTCCTCCTTCACTGACATATCAAGTAAACCAAAATCCTTAATACATCAACGAATGGGAAGGGGACGGTCGGGAGGGCCCCAGTCGTCAATGATTACGGGGCCACTACTAAATATTAGGTTTTCTTTATCTCCTTACAGGAGTCAAACCTATAATTTATTAGTGGCCCCTCCATCATTGACGAACATGCCTGATTTCTAAGACTGGAGGGGGACATTCGTAATAATATCATAACTCTATAAAAGCAGATAATAAAAACAACCACATAGTATTCTTACTTTTGAAAAATATATTTAAATATGGCGTAGACCGAAAATAGACAAGAAAAAGGGGTTCAGGCAGGTGCGTGCTTCAAAGAAGCCTGCCTGACAAAAATGGGTAACCCTGAAGATTCTGAACACAGATCTGTAGTTACAAAGGCACCCCACTCAACGAGTGGTGACAAAAATAACAAGTTATAAGTTTATATGTGCACATAATAAACCCCAAAATAATCGTGGAGAGAAATTGCAAAGGATCTCCACTGTTCTAATATTAGACTGCTTTCGCAGCTAAAACTACTATAACAACTCCGTTGTTTTGTACTAACATTGTACTAGCACAATTTCTCACTGAGAAATTTTCATATCACATTAACCTTAAATTATATCACAGCTCTCACACTCCGGCGGGGTCTAGGGTGTCCTATGTCAACTGACTAAAGGGGGGGGGGCCCCCCCTTTCTCGTGAAAATAAACAAAAGTGACTGCAGGGCCACCTAGACCCTCTGCCTTAAAGCGATACATGGTAAGGAAGGTTTGTCTAGAGCAACTGACAAGTATCTAGACAAAAACGTATGATTAGACGCCCACAACTGAGTGGACGCGATATCTTCTACTGAAAAAAATTTCAGGAAACGTAAAGAGGCTGCCCATTTGCGTAAATCGTGGGCCCTACCCACAACGCCGGGATTACTCTCTTTAATGACTTCGACCAGAAGAGAGGCTAATCGTCGTTTAAGTAAGCGTTTACCCGTACTTGCTACCCATAAAGCACCTTGGGGGTTAACCTCTGAAGTGCGCATGGGGGTAATTGGAAACGTCCCCCTGTGCTGACATATTTGAGGTGTTTCCGTCACTAAAATATTCATTGTGCCATTAATAGCATTAATACTTATACATATGCGCCTATTATGGGTTGATTATAAAGGTATTAACCTGAAACAACAATAAAACGAGTGAAAACAGCGTTTGGATGGTCAAAATCGGAGATATAGCCCGCGAGTTGTATAATGTATGGGTGAGGCAATCTGCTTTCCCGCCAATTTCCCCCAAGGCCACTGAGACACAGTCGATCGATACTCTCTCTCTCTCTCTTGCACTCGCTTGCTATCAGTGATGACCACACCCTCCAATCGGATTTCTAATGTTAGCACGAAAATATACCTCAGAATAAGGGAATAACAGGGAAAATAGGTGATAACTGAAGGAGAGGAGGAAAGTGGGGAAGGAGGGGAGGTAGAGGACTGAGATTTTGCATGGCCCAGGGGCCAAAAAAAAAATAAAAAAATAAAAAAAAAAAAATATAAAAAAAAATTTTTTTTTCGATGTCAAAAGTTGATTTTTATTTTCTCTGACTCTTAAGAGTCTTCCCGCAGTGCGCCGGGGGAACTCTTAAGAGTCTCCCCGCAGCTCCCGGGTTAAGAGGAGCTACTCTCAAATATTTGGTTAGAGCTTGCACTGGACATAGATTATGATGCACCTTTCCCCTTTTTAACGCCGGCACCGTGAACTCAGAAAACACGTGTGCACTGTGCTCATTCTTGGCTACAAAACCTGGGGAAGGTGCAATGTAAATACATTCATTAAGTCTGCCAAACCTAAGGCAATTAGGTGTGTTGCTCATCGCCGCCAGCTCAGACACTCTGTTCCCGGTGGCCAAAGCCATAAGGAAAACCGCCTTTTTTAAGAGTAATGCAAAGTCTGCAGTATTTTGGTACAGACGAGAGTGAAGTAAAGACAAAGCTTTGTCGAGAGACCAAGTAGGCATGAGCTGACGGGGAGGTGGGCGAAGTTTAAAACAAGCTCTCATAAAACCTGTTTCCTCCGCCACCGGTATGGAGAGACCTGTAAGGTCTAAAAAGGGCACTCTAATCGCAGTTAAGTGATTTTTTAATGTTACCACAGATAAATGTTTCTGCTCAAACAGATAATTTAAATAATTGAAAACTAAAGCCACTGACGGCACATTCTGTTCCGTTCTGATGATCCAGGAAGTAAAGGCTTGCCAATGTGAGTGATACTGTCGTTTCGTAGACTGAGTATATTGATTGATTAATTTATTGGTCACATCTCTACCGTATGGTGCTAGCCACTTGGCCTCCTGAATGTCCATAATGCAAAAGTCAGCGAGGTCGCTAGGTTGCCAATCGTGTCTAAGTGGAAATACCCGACCGGGAGCAATACCGGGTCCGGGCACCACGTTTTCAATTGCTGGTACCACAACTGCGCCGGCCACAGGGGCGCGATTAGCGAGACTAAGCCTCGATAATCTCGTAGTTTGTTCACTACGTGGCACATTAGTGACGCATCTGGCGGCGGAAACAGATAGATGGAGCTCCATCTGTTCCAGTCTGTCACTAGGGCGTCTGGCCCCCCTGCCGGCGTTTTCGCCCGGCGGGTGAGGTATAGAGGGAGTTTGTGAGTCTCCTCGGACGCAAATAGATCCACTTGTGGATGGGAGAGCTCTGCAATCATTAGGTTGAAAATGGGTTGCTTGAGCTCCCATTCTACTGTCGTGCTCTGTCTCCGGGACAGAGCGTCTGCCCAGACGTTCGCTACGCCTGGGAGATAAGATGCGTGAAGGTAAATGTCTAGTCTGTTGGCGAGAGTAAAAATCTCTTCCGACACGTTTAGCAACCCCCTTGACCTCGTTGATCCTTGTTTCTGAATACAGTGAACTGCATTCAGATTGTCCATTCTGAAGGCCACCGACTTGCCCCGTAGCGCCGGGCCGTGAGCCTGAAGGAAATACAAGGGGACTAGTAATTCTTTGACATTGATGTGAGAGATTTCTAAGTGGGACCAAAGCCCCTGACCCTGGTGCCCCTGATTTGACTGAAATCCCCACCCTATTGTGCCTGACGCATCCGTGTCTACCCATACCGTTGGTGGAGGAGAGGTCCATGACATTATTGAGTGCAACGTTTCCCTCCTTGCCCAGACCGCTAGCAAGGTGTGGATTAATTTCGGGATGGGCCATAATTTTCCCGCCGGTAAGAGCGGGAAATATTTGTTGCCTTCCAATATTAATCGTTTTACTTTCAACCGGCCCAACTTGACAGTTAGTTGAATCCAGTTGAGAGAGCCTATCAGAGACTCCCAGACCCTCCGCGTCGTAGTCAGACTGTGAAGAAACATGAACAGTTTCCTGCGAAACCTGTTGCGATTGTCCACACTCTGACTCAGAGTGAGAGCGGCTGTGTCCCAGACCAGCCCTATCCACTGAATTACTCGTGAGGGAACAAGGTTTGACTTTACCAGATTTACCTTGAAGCCTAGAGTTTTGACATGATTTAAAATAATATTGACATGTTTGACGCATAATTGTTGTGTCTCTGCCACCACCAGCCAGTCGTCTAGGTACCACAACACTCTGATCCCCTGTTTTAACAATGGCATCAGGGCTTGCCTGACTAATTTCGTGAATAATCGAGGTGCTAGGTTCAAGCCGAACGGCATCCTTTGAAAAACAAAATTTTGGTGCCTGATCCTTAAGGCCAAAAACCTTTGAAATCTTTTGTTGACCGAGACGTGCCAATAGGTGTCTGTCAGGTCTAGTGAACACATCCAACCTCCCGGCGGAAGTGTTAGCCTGATTTGGTGTACTGTTAACATTCTGAAAGATTCGTTGTGAATGTGAAGGTTCAGATAAGACAGGTCTACGACCGGCCTCATCTGAACACTGTCCCTTTTTGGAACCATAAATAGTTTGGACGTGAATACAGGGTAATTTGGGGGGACCGGGATGATGACATTCTTGGCAATCATTTCCTGGACCAGTGACTCCACCTCTAAAGAAACAAAATTCGCCGTTGTCGGCTGACGTAAGCGAGGTCGCCGGAGCCACTGCCAAGTGATGCCTTTGCGTGCCACCATCCGTGCCCAAGTGTTTAATGGCCATGCTTGGTGACACGTTCGGAACGACCCAGTTAGCAGACAAGGGTTCGCCGGCTGTATTACCCTCGGGTCCTCCGGCCTTAAGGTTGGCACCGGGAGTGAGAGAGACTTTAGTTTTTTGATGGTGGGGTTGGTGGTGCTGGACGCTTTGCCGGCTGGCTGGTGTTGGCCGAAGACTGGCCCTGACCTGGCTTATGCTGGCCGCGTCCTCTCTGACCTGAAAACCTACCCTGTCTATGCCTGTACTGACCTTGGGGGGAGTGGGAGGACTTAGGCAGAAGAAAGGGTTTAGATCCCCCTGGCTGAGCTTTAGCGGTTGGCCTGGGTTTGGGGAAGTTAAATGCAGGTTTCTTAGAAGGGGTGGGACTGTGCTTAACGGCCTGTGCCATATTGAACACCGTTCGCCACACTTCAGGGGACATTAAAGAGGGAGTAAGCACTGGTGACATGATCACCTGATTCGCAATGCGATCAGGTAGCTTGCGAACTAAAGACATTCTGAGATCTTGTCTTGCTCGTACCGCCTCAAGCAAGGCGGTGCGTATGTCACCCAAGGATTGGATCGACGACTGGAGGAGCAGTCGCCGGGATAATTCAACCGATCTTCTGGCATCCGCGTCTGCGATTGCCTGAGTGGACCGCAGTAAAGACTTAGCCACCTGTTGAGACACTATGTACTGAGAGAACAGGCGAAAAGCTTTCCCTCTTAGCCTAAATTCTCTGTCTAGGTGAGTAGGGGTAGGGGTAGTGAAAGGGTCTTTTAGCTCACAAAGATTAATCTTAGGGGCAGCTAGGAAAGAAAACAAAGCTGACGGGACTCCGCCGGCAGAACCTACCGGCATGGAGAACCATGAATGAGTATCCTGAGGGATCTGGTGGGAAGATTTAGAAGTAAATGTGGTTGCAAAGTTTTGAGCCTCTATCTCCCAATCTACCCAAGGTCCTGGACCCAACTGCCCCACCTTCAAAACTGGATTAGCTGCTTCGTCTGTGACGGTCTGTAAATCAAGTTCAGGAGTGAGAGCTGACAGAGTCTTAATATCATTAAACCCATCCAGCTTAGACCAGTCTGAAAATAGTTTCGAAGCTGAGGCAGGGGGTAAAGCTGGCTTAGTAGCATACACAAAATAGTCTTGGTGATAATAACTAGGTATAGCCTTGATGTTTACGTCCAGTACATTTCCCAAATTATCCAGGGCCCTTAATTTCTTTGATTTATTGCCCTGGATGACCCACTCACGCGGTACCGGGAGTTCCCCTGACAAGGTAGGTTGGGCGAGCTCTGGGTTAGTGGGGGTCAAAAGGACCCATGACTCGTCTGGTCCATAAAGCAAGGGCATAGCCACCTTTCTGAGAGGCGCCTTGTCTAGAGGGGGTGGATTGACATCCGTGATGACCCTGACATTTGAAGTTGTCAATGCCGCCGTAGCAGGCTTAGTAACCACTGATGGTGACAGAGTGGGAGGGTTAGGGATCTTAGATAAAGCAATCGAAGTCATCAGAGGCCGTACCGTAGAACTTGTCATGGGAGCCCCCAAGTCCAGTGTGGGGTTTTCCTGTTGTTGGCCAAAAAATTTAGATAAAGCATCAGTAAGTAGCCCATTAATTTCTTGCGCAGTAACAAATTGGTTAGATGATGAACTTACAGGTGAATCATTAATATCCTGCGCGGCGTCTAAGCCTGAGCCTGACTCTTGCCCTTCCATCTCCGAAATTATTGAAACCTCGTCTTTCTCGTCCTGATCCTCCTGAGAAGACCCCGCCGAAGCTGGGGTACCTTGTTGCCAAGATAAGTCAGGAATAGAGGATGGGATCGCCGCGTCCCTGTGGACATCAGCTACTGTGTGACTCGTTTGAGTCGGACGTGGGTGGTCAGACCCTGGCTGAGCAAACCGCCAAACACCGAGGCCCTGGCCTACACTCTCTTGGGAGTCTGAAACATTCTCAATTATTGAACCCCCTGAACTTTCCAATTCCAGGGTTAAAATATTAATAGGTAAATCCTCTTTAGGGACAGGCACCGCACTGGACCCTTGAGACCTAACACAAACTTTGTCTGGGGTAGAGGTACGATGAGAGGCACTAGAAGCTGGTGAATGTAGGGAGGACTTTCGTTTCTGGGAATCCTTTTTGGAGGATTTATGGCTACGGTGTGACCGAGAACTACTCCTAGATTTGGAGGATTCATCGCCGTGACCACTGGTGGAACTATCCGTCCTACTCTTCTTACTCGCTGGTGAAGAGGCAAGACTAGAAGACTGGCGTCTGAGAGGTGACCTAGACCGAGATCTCGCCCGAGACGAGGGGGCGGATGCCGGGGGTGTAGGCTCTCTTGGACGTTTTGGTGTAGTAGCAGAAGATACAGAACCCTGACCAGTCTCCGCCGGCTTATGACTCGTGACTCTAGAGGAACGTTTAGGGGGTGGGTGTTCAAATAGCAATCTATCCCAAAGAGGGACGTTGTCACATTGAAGTGATTTATGCGCAACAATCGTAGTGTAGGCTGCCATCTGTTGCCGTACTTCTCTTAAAGCTACTGCCGCGGTCTTATCATTGTCGCAAAGGACCTTGACAGCTAATTGGGAGCAAAAAGAACAATTGCGCATTACCCAGAGACCCCTTGAACGGTCTAGACATTTAACACACATTATGCAAAGGGTATGCGCAAAAATAGGGATACCGGCACAAGCAGGGGTAGTGCATAAAGCAAAGACTGGGGCTGAGGTAGCCATGACAGAGACTGGTGGGGAAAACTACCGCCGGGTCTGTATTGGTCCGCCGGAGCCCAGCTCTGGAAAAAAAGAAAATTTCCAGGAATTAATGCTCATAAGGTTAACCCAACATGTTCGCATACAAGTGTTAATCACCCACCGGATAACGAGATGTAATGACACAACGATCACAGCTCGCTACGCGGCGGGGTTCAGAATATCTAAACAAATCTTTTTGACGAAAGTGAAGAATACCCTCTGACATAATATAATTGTCCAGCATGGCGATTATAGTCTTTCTGGTGGTGACTGTCTTAAGATTCAATTTTTGGAACAAAAACAACCACCCATAAAGACGCCGGCCCTTGAAATATTTTAGTAGAATAACACAGGGCAGGCTGACACGAGATCTGATTTCTAATGAATTGTCACAAAAAGATCGCCGTAAGGTTGAAGGCGGCGATACCTAATTGTATCACTAAAATAAGTGATTAAATCGAAATTGAATTGTAAATTCCTTATTTCCTCCACCTAGGAGCACCCCCCGGGTGTGAAAAAACGATGTTAACCCTAATTGAACCTTCAATCGCCATAAGTATAAAGGCGGCGATACATATAGCATCACTTAAAATGGATTGGTTAATGAACTAAATGACTTAGTTGTTCATCCCACCCTACCAAGGTACACCCGCCGGGTGAGATGTCAAAAAGTTAACCCCATAAGTTCCTGTCCCCACTTCTTTGTAAAAGATCGCCGGGGAGGAAAGCCCTTAACAACAGCTAGGTTTTTCATGTGGTTTTGTAAAACCTGGTAGAAAAACTACATAACGTATGTTCGCATGAACAACGTTTTATAGATGGGTACAGCCATATCCGCCGGGAATCAAAGGGTGCCTGAAACCAGGTACCAACAGAGACGCAGTCCTGGAGAGCCACAGACACCTCATCGCCGGGGACACCAGCCTGTGTTAAAACCACGTGTGGCCCAACACGGCTCTCGGCCGGGTTTTTTTCATGGTGAAACCGAGAAAAAACCCGCCGGAAGGAAACCCACCCCGATCAGACACCATCTGAACGTACAACGGACACGAAGGAAGCCACGCACGACTAACCTAAGTCCACACAATAATCCGTGGAATTAGCCAATACACAACTAAACCAGGAAACAAACATAGTCCGAGGAATTAGCCAATACACAACTAAAACCCGGATACACATGGCACAGTATGGCATATTTATAAATAATAAACAATAACACTTGTACATGTGGCAAAGCTACGAGCGGCTGGCTAGGCCTAAGTAGACGGCATAATAAAAGTTGAAATATACACCAAACACTGGAAATATCACAACAGGAACCACCGCCAACACACCACTGTAGCAAATACTTCCGGCAAAGGGAAGACTGACACGGGACCCAGAAAAAACTTCACTAAGTGAAAAAAAATACAAAGGGAATGTCAGTAAGCAAAGCATACCTCATCAGAAAGATAAAAGGCAGCAATAACTAACGCGTAATGAAAGCCGCCTGCAACACAAGCTAACTAACTGTGAAAAAGTTCACATGTCCACAACAGGACCACGAGGGAACATCCGAAATAGATGCCCCAAACACACGACCCAAAATACACTGCACTGCGGGCAACCAGCCCAGGACACTCCTGCTACACATATCCTAACCTTACTCGATACATCCCGGAGTAAACAAATGAGAAAAAACTCACTAGGGACGCAGCAAATGCGGAATCAGCGGAGCGTGGGTAGACACGTCCGGGCAGGCTGAGCGCAGAGCAGAGAAGGAGGAATGACGCCTGAATCAGCGTCTGGTCAGAAATCCACACAAGTACATCCACGATATGATGGAAAGCTTATTAGATAGTTATTCTTATTTTGTTTTTGTTTTTATTTTTTACGAAGTTTTTTCGTAGTGAGAACCCAATTCATAATGACTGAAGCCATGAGTGAGGTCGCGTGCGCTCATGATGAAGTCTCCTCAGTTTTAAATGCTCTGCGCGGTAGATTCAAACTACGGCGGTTAGTGTTTGAAGAGGATGCCTTATGTAATAGGCATGTTCGTCAATGATTACGGGGCCACTAATAAATAGCACTGTAACAATGTAGTACTGATAGAGTGAATCTTGGGTAGTATCTGATTGGTCTGGTCCTGGTTATCTTGCGTCCGTGATGTTGGGGGCTAACGACTGGTTCCGCGGCCGTCCAGGGTGTCCATATGTAGGAAGTTCTCAAATACGTGGACAGGTCCTTCTATCCAAATCTGCCACGGAGTCTGCCAGCTCTGGAACTCACTTCTCAACAACCAACAAGGATAGAGCTCAAGGTTAACTCTGGTGATCAACCTGGGTCGGTGTCTATCTTTCAACTGATTTTACTGGGGGCTGGAGCTGGGTTTATAGGCTCGGTTTTGGGCCCTGTAGGCCATAGGGATCTCGCTCGAGTCTTATGGACTTATTTGAGCTCTCAATAGATACGGGGACTAGGTAAGGTGGTGATTACTGTTGTGGCACATGGCTATAGGAAGCCTTCATAATATGATATAACTGAGCCTTAGTAAGAGGTACTATTTTGGCTAGACTGGAAGTATTTAGGGGAGAGAGACTGGATCTACTTTGCGAGGAGGATGGGGACAGCTGTGATAGGAGCGTCTCTCTTAGATTGTTCAATCTTCATTCTATGGTATAGCTGAGGTGCTAATTTAGTGATCAGAGTATGCAAGAAAGGTAAATGGGTTATTGTGGTTTAATAAAGGTTAGTAAAGGGGTTAGTCATGCATGGTTAGTTCATTGATAGGAAGAATTCCTGTGCTACCTGGCAATGACCCGGAAGTCAAAACAAGGGTCAGGTATACCTCCGCAGGGGTGGGGTCTCCCTCCTCGGGTGGGTAAAAAGGGGTAGCTGGGCGCCCTCTCTCTGGGATGGTCGTCCGGCGGCTGTGGCTAGGGGCTTGCCATATCACAAGTGTTTGTAATAACCCTCTGTTTATGAGACAGATGTGGGTGTCCTTAATACCAAAACCGAAGGTGCCTTGGCTAGCTGGTTTTACTCGGTTGGTTGTTAATTGTATGGTTTGCTGGATGTGGTGGAGACTGGGTTGCTAACTCTGCCACATTTATCTGGAAGTATGGCAATAGAAGTTAGTTACTGGCGAGGCGGCTAGCCTCGCACCGACGACCATTGGGTGCAGGGTTGTGAATGGGTTGTAAGGGAATAGATGGCATGCAAGGGGTTAGTAAAGTTCTAATGTTGTTCCGGCCTACTAAGGGAAGGTAGGCTGGATAGGAATATATATATAAAAGGTTGGAGAGCGTTAGCAACGGAAAAATCAAGGATCTTCAAGAGGTATGAGGGAGAGGCTAGGTCGGACAAGACTCGAGGAGCACGGGGTGTTAATGAGAGGGGGGGAGTTCAGGGGGGGCTACGTGGAAATTTTACCCTAAGGTCTCCGGGCGTGGGGGTGGCATTAGGCTACAGTTGATATTGGAGTTTGAAAGGACAGTGAAAGTACGTTAGCCAAATACTACCGGGGGATGCAACTATGGGGTGGTATATGAGTCTGGAAAAGATAGAATCATGTGGACTGTGGGGCTGTGGGGGAGAAGGAGGTTAACTGTAGGTGTGTGCTTGACTGTGGATAAAGTAGGGAAAAACATGGTGTATTATTGCTCGTCAATACGAGGGGTTATGGACCTATTATTTGACACGATTTCTTGTACGTCTAGTTGTCCCTGGGAACTGCGTTTTCTATGAAATATAGACCAAAGAAAAGCGGCAGTTCGTAGGGGTACTTCGTTATTGTTTCGAGGTACTATGATAGACAATGGAAAAGAAAGGTTATCTATACAATCTCTGGTTGGGGTAAGCATTAAGTTATAGCATGGTGGCTAACATCTTTAGTCGTGGCTGTCTGGCGGGTTGGCATTTGCTCAACCTAGGGACAGGGCATGGGTGTGTTAATATGAATGTGTATTCTTGTTCATCATCATGTAGGAAGAGTCTGGTGGGTAAGAGGTGTAGGACACGAAGCAAAATGGTCCATGGAGTAGTGTGGACTGTGGATACGAAGGAGGTGATTGGAAGACGTATAACATTTGTGGAAAAGTAAATGGAAAAGATGAACACAATGGCGGATAAAGATAACTAACCTAAGGATTGAATACATAGATTTATGGGGGCGATTGGTCTTCAGAAACTTAGTCTGGCAAGACAAGGTATTTTAGGGTATGTTGATATTAATAACTAACCTAAGGATTGAATACATAGATTTATGGGGGCGATTGGTCTTCAGAAACTTAGTCTGGCAAGACAAGGTATTTTAGGGTATGTTGATATTAATATCCTAACTTAGGGACAGGGCATGGGTGTATTAACTTAAGGTGTATTTATGTTCATCATCAGGTAGGTAGAGGTGTAGGACACGAGGGGTAGTGTATACGCGAGGTGGGGGAAAGGGTTGTGAATTGTAAAGGGGTTGGTTTGAGGCTAGGCCCCGCGCCGCTCGTGACCTAGGATAGTGACCCTTAATGCGCTGGACATAGGGGTGGCATCTCCCTACGATCGAACAGGTAGAGTGGTGTGTGCAGCGGGGCGTGAAGGATAAGTGGACAGGATGACCCAAACAGGGTACCCTGAGCAGAGGGTCATGAAGCAAAATAGAGTAGTGTGGATTGTGTATACGAAGGAGGTGATTGGAAGACGTATAACAATTGTGGAAAAGTAAATGGAAGAGATGAACACAATGGCAGATAAAAGATAATTAACCTAAGGATTGAATGCATGCATGAATGACGACATTATAGCCGTCGTCCTAATAAGAGGATGAAACCTGGTTGGTCTGCACGTGGCACAATACGACACAAGGACAGTGCCGCTATGTCGTATCAATACTGGTGGCATACTCCGGTTAATATTATATATACACTTAGTTACTAGAAGAACAAGGCAAGGGGGCGACTGAGCACGGGGGTACATATATCTATACTCGTCATGGAAAGGGAGATACGAGGTAGCTTTCCTGCATCTCTCCTGATAATCGTCTGCAGATTGGTCATAGTGAGTTTATCCGAATTAACAGGCCTAAATCAATACAATAACTGGCATAGGGTTATCGGGTGTATAGAGTCGTGGTTAAAGGTTGGGAATCTATAGTTAGTGGATAAAACCACGGGAGGTTAGAGACTTAGAATTGGGGGGCTATGATTGTTATATAACTAAATACAGGGCTGACGTAATCACGATCTGATTTGGTGTGAAATGGAAGTTAAGGTGTCTTAGATCGCCTCGAACCTACACAATGAAAGTATTATAGTCTGTATGGTGGTTACCTAATTAAATACATACTATAGGTGGTACATCAAGAATATCAGTGAGTAAAGTATTGTGGTTGTATATTAGAAGACTGTGATTGAGAGACGTATAATATGTGGAATGAATTGAGAGAGAGGGAGAGAGACAAAATAGGGAAAGGAAAAGGGGCCTGGGATCTCGTTGGGGATGATAGTTTCGCTCTCAGGATTTTCGTTCCTGTGGCTCGTTAGGGTTGGAGGTTTCGCTCTCAGGATTTTCGTACCACAGCGTTCCTGTGGTATTTTACTTCCGTCGCCTTTATATTAGGTACGACCTCGTACCTGAAGGTTGGAGTACGTAGGTTTGTTTAGGGGGCCAGGTCAGGTCGGTGAGGGGGTTAGGTTGGAAGGGAAATGGCAGCCTGTCGGTGAGGACGAAGATTACTGTCATCCCGACTAGCAACAGACTGTTCAGAAAAAAAGACAAAAACTTAAAACATTTTATCCTGGAATGTGAATAATATAATGAAATTATGAAAACAAATTACTCAGGCTATACAGTAAAAGTCCGTTAATCCGACGACCGATGATTCGAATCTCCCAATAGTCCGAATTTTTCAATTTGAGGCCAAATCCGAATTCACCCGATGGTCCGAATTTCAAGAAGTCCCAAAGTCCCCTTTTTGAGGCATTAGTCCACTCAAATGACACATAATGGAGCACACGCATATCATATGTTCATGAATTCACTTTAAAAGTTTACCATTGTCATTGTTAGCCTATTACCTACTTCAAAACATTCAGATTAATGGTCAAAGGAAGCTACTGATATAAACGTAAACACCTTCTTCTTCTTCTTCTTCTTCCACATCGTCTGCTAGAGAGTTTGTTTTGCTCTTGGGACGCTCCAATGCGCTACTGGCTTGCACCGCATTTTCTGCAAGCGCATTCAGTCTTGAGCTTGAAAACGCACCTTTCTTGAGCTTAAAAACGCACCTTTGGACGTTCCGATACGCTACTATTTATAGTTCAGTGATCGGAGCATCCCAAGGGTGCTTTCAAGACAACAAGACAAGGGTGCTTTCAATACAATATAATATAACAGAGCATGTCACAAGAGGAAAATCACAAAAGGAAAATTACAAGAACCTCTCAGGGAAGTGCCGTTGTTAAGGCATTACTTCCCGAACCACATCTGATCTGATCTTCAAGAGCAAGACAAACTCGCTAGTAGACGGAAGAAGAAGACGATGCGGACATATGGTGTACGTTTATATCAGCAGATTCCTTTGACCATTAATCTGAATGTTTTGAAGTAGGTAATAGGCTACAATGACAATGGTAAACTTTTGAAGTGATTTCATGAACATATGATATGTGTGTGTGCACCATTGTGTCATTTGGGTGGCCTAATGCCTCAATGTTTTCGTCATACACAGGTTCATAGGGGTAAAGTCCGATAATCGGAAAAATCCACTAATCCGAACGAGGGCCGGTCCGCTGCCCATCGGATTAACGGAAGTTTACTGTATATCTAAGACACTGGAAACTAATAGGAGAGTTACTATTCAAGAAAAAAAAAAAGGAAATGAGGGAAGAAAATACATAGATGTTGGAAAAAGAAAGAAAAGATGATAAAAGAACTTAACGAAAGGACAGATAATTAAGAACACAGGAAAATTAAGAAGAACTAAAGTGTTTAACAAGGTATAAAACAAATTTAAAAGATAGTCAGAAAAGTGTAGGTTAACAAGACAAGTAGTATGACTAAGGGAAAAAAATATAATATATATACAGTATATGGAAAACATGTAAATTTATAGAATCATGCTCAATCGCTTAGGAATTGAGAACAATCAAAACAAAAATCTCATGGAAAATTCCTAGTACAATAATATCCTCATCATCATCAAGGGGGGGTTTATTTAGGGTCGCCGTCAGTCTTGGTGAAGGTCTGGTTTATATGGTAGGGGTGGTGGTGGTGGTTGTGGCTTTGACCTTGGGGGTTCACTTTCACTTTGGAAGGGAGGGGTGGATATACCGTTAGCTCTGCCGTTAGGAATGTGGGTCTGGGTGAGAGCTGGCCCGGGGCCAGTTTTGGAGGGTGGTTTAAATGGTTTCGGTCGGGGGTAGTGATAGGGGGGTTTAAAGGTGAAACGGGCAGGTCGAGTCGGGGTTGTTGTTGCGGAAGAGGTTGGTGCTGGGGAGGGGTTGAATTGTGTAGCGAGTTGTGGTCGTGAGTGGGGTTGGGGGAAGGGTGAGTAAGGCTGGAGGTTGAGAGTTTACGATGATCGGGTGGTTTGGAGGTTTGGAGTGTGGGGATTTGATAGGGAGATGGTGGGGGGGGTCTGGGCAGGCAGGGTTCTGGTTTGAGAGGGGTTGAATTTGGACTGATTTTATTTTCGGGAGAGACGTGGATGGGATTTCGAGGAGTGGTTGAAGTTGAGAGGTCGATTATGTTGTTTGGGGCGAGAGAGAGAGTAGTCTTTTGGGGGTTAGCCAAGGTGGAAAAAGTGTTGTGGTTGGATTGGAATGGGCGTGGTATTTTGTCGAGCGGAATCTTTGGGGGTGGAATTTGGGGCGGATGGGGTAACGGTGAAGAGGGGGGTAAGATAGGGGGGAAAGAGGAGGTAGGGGTTATGTACGGGGATGATTTTTCGTTCTGAATGTGGTCGTGAGAGGTTAGGCTGGCAGGGTGGGAATTGGTGGAGGTTGAAAGTTTAGCTGGGCTAATGATGGTGGGAGACCGACTGGTGAGCAGGTGTTCGGTACGCATGAGGGGGGGGAAATCACTTTGGTGGGGGTCACGCGTGAGGGGGGGATTAACGGCGCATGTGGGAGGATCAGAGTGGTGAGGTGTGAGTGATCTAGGAAACGGAATTTGTTGGTGGGACTGGGGAGGATTGGTGGGGGAAGAGTTAGGCATAGGACATGGGTTATTGGGGGAGGACTGATGTACTGATTTGTGGTTGTTAAAAGTACGAATTTGGGGAATTTTCTTGGTGGCAGTCACGGTCTGTTTAGATGTTATCTGGGATTGATGAGTTTGTCTGTCATGAGAGGGCGAGTCAAGTGTGGGGTTTTGAAGTTTTCTAGGGGTGTGAATTGTGTGGGGGTGGAAGGGAGCTACTGACGGAAAACTGTCACAAGGGGAATTTTGTTGTTTGTGGAATAGCTGAACATTTCTGGGGGCATGGGGGAAAACATTGTTGGGTACATAGGTCGGCATATTCCCTGGAAACACGTGCACATAAATATTTGTTAGCATGGTTTTTACATATATAAGAGTCTGTCCTGGAAACATGGGAGGATTGAACCTGGACAGATGGGGGTCTGGGTGATTGACATTGAATTGTGGGGATGGGGTGAGTCGGTCAGTTTGGAGAGATTGTTGCGGAAGATATTTGTCTCGGAAAACAATGGAATTTGGTAGGATGGATGAAGGAGACATTGATGGAGATTTTGGTTCTGGTGCTGGATTATGGGGCAGAGGTAGGTTGGTGAGCGGGGGTGTTACTGGAGGTGGATTCAAGAGCGGTTCGGGTAATGTTGGAGAGGGTGACAAGGGAGGGGGGGAATAGGAGGTAGGCGGAGCTGTAGCATTCTTGGTTGATGCGGATGTTTGAAGGGGTTCACCGAGGTTGGGCATGTGGGGAGATGATGGTGGGGGTGTGAGGTTGACAGTTTTGAGGGGGGGACAGGTGATGAATATGAGGAAGTGAGAGGCGTGACAGGTTGTTGAGGGATTGACGGGGGTGAAGGTTGGTCTTGGGTGACAGGGGCATGTGAGAGAGTGGAGGGGGGGCTCATTTTCTGACCAGCATTTTTTAGGGGTGAAATTGAAAAAGAATTGGTTACTGTGGGGGTGACCATTTCTACGTGCTGTGGTTTGTTGGCAGGCATAGAAAAAGGATGGGGTTTATGGGGTAACACAATTGGTGGAAGATTATCGTTGGTGGATGGCTGGGCAGGGGAAAATTTAGGGATGGTCAGAGAGGATAGAGGCAAGGAAGAGTGCACTGGGGTTGGACTTTTACCGGAAGTCATTTTGGAAGGGTGCACAGAGTTTTCTTTAGGGGGATGGAGGGACTTATCGATGATAGTGTTCAGTGGAGGAATACGTTTACTTTCTTGGATAGGGGCTGAAGGGTTGGATAGGGGATTCATCGAACTGAGTAGGCATTTTTCTCTGATGGAGAGCATATGTTCTTCGAATGAGCCGTACGGGTCGAGATGGGCGGTGATGTGGGGTGGGAGGATGTCTAATAATGCGGTGAATAAGAGTTCATTTTGTTGCTCGTCATCTTCAGAGCTATACGTGGTCCTCACGTATCTGTAGAGTTGTATGAGGCTCACATTTATATCCCCTTCATACTTGATCTCGTCGACTTTTATTATTTTGGGGGCGACGAGGGAACCCAAAAGTGTCCCTGAGGTCCGGATCATGAGGGATCGAAACTGGTTCCAGGTAAGCTCTGGCGTTACCTGTTTCATAATTTGGCAAAGAAAATGGTTCCAGGTAAGCTTATCAACAATTTGGGAAACGGCTTCTCCCAACTGTATAATGTACGAAAATGCAATGGCGATTTTGTCGCGGTCATTTTGAAATGCCACATCGTACAGTGGCTTTATTATGTCTAAGTAAGTGGCGATATCATACGTGTTTACATCATACTTGGGAATGTGTGTGAGTATCATATCGAGCTGCCATTTTTGCGATGTTCCCATGCTTCTACTGTTCCAAACTTGCAGTGTAATGCAACCTTTTATCCGAATCAAGAACCACCGCTGCCGCCAATGTTATGCCCTGTTTTTCTACAGGTTTAACTTGGGTAATGTGAGTTCTAACTGACTGGGTATATAAGGCTGCATGCACAATACAAGGTATGAGGAATAGAGAACACAAAAGAAACACACGGTAACAAGACACACGATCACGTTTATTTATATACCACTGCTGAATACTCGTGCAAGACAATATGATAGAAATGAACAACACTAGCATAAGTGGATCTGGATGGAGCCTAGTCTCCCACTTCCAACTTTCAGGTATTAATCATCTGATCACTGGCTTATTTAACAGGTTTATATACTGGAGACCATCAATGTTACTTATAGATTCATATTCACTGTTAGATTTATTACTGGTAGCTCTGGTGCACAAGTAATAGTTCACAGACTAGATTAGACACACGTATTTTAGAGCACGGGAATTCTAGTAACCTCAGGGGGGTACTGATCTAAGTTTTATATTCTTATGGCAGAAATACGTAGAACACAAATCAGTGGGCGAACGTTAGATATCACTAGGGTATTACTCCTATGTAATAATATCTGGATAAAGGTAATTACGAGAGTTAATGTCGCCTGTTAATTAATAAACACTGATACGCTTAGCACTTCCCAACTGGAATGGTTATATATGAATTACACTGGGCAAAGATAAAGCCACTTCGTAGAAATGTTAATAAGTTAATCTCTAAATAGCACTGTAACTTAATGTAGTATTGATAGAGTGAATCTTGGGTAGTATCTGATTGGTCTGGTCCTGGTTATCTTGCGTCCGTGATGTTGGGGGCTAACGACTGGTTCCGCGGCTGTCCAGGGTGTCCATATGTAGGAAGTTCTCAAATACGTGGACAGGTCCTTCTATCCAAATCTGCCACGGAGTCTGCCAGCTCTGGAACTCACTTCTCAGCAACCAACAAGGATAGAGCTCAAGGTTAACTCTGGTGACCAACCTGGGTTGGTGTCTATCTTTCAACTGATTTTACTGGGGCTGGACCTGGGTTTATAGGCTCGGTTTTGGGCCCTGTAGGCCATAGGGATCTCGAGTCTTATGGACTTATTTGAGCTCTCAATAGATACGGGGACTAGGTAAGGTGGTGATTACTGTTGTGGCACATGGCTATAGGAAGCCTTCATAATATGATATAACTGAGCCTTAGTAAGAGGTACTATTTTGGCTAGACTGGAAGTATTTAGGGGAGAGAGACTGGATCTACTTTGCGAGGAGGATGGGGACAGCTGTGATAGGAGTGTCTCTCTTAGATTGTTCAATCTTCATTCTATGGTATAGCTGAGGTGCTAATTTAGTGATCAGAGTATGCAAGAAAGGTAAATGGGTTATTGTGGTTTAATAAAGGTTAGTAATGGGGTTAGTCATGCATGGTTAGTTCATTGATAGGAAGAATTCCTGTGCTACCTGGCAATGACCCGGAAGTCAAAACAAGGGTCAGGTATACCTCCGCAGGGGTGGGGGTCTCCCTCCTCGGGTGGGTAAAAAGGGGTAGCTGGGCGCCCTCTCTCTGGGATGGTTGTCCGGCGGCTGTGGCTAGGGGCTTGCCATATCACAAGTGTTTGTAATAACCCTCTGTTTATGAGACAGATGTGGGTGTCCTTAACCCTCTCACCACGGAAGGGCTCTTAAACGCCCATAAAAAAGCATATAATAGCTGCCCGGAAGGGCTCTTGAACGCCCAGTGGTTGAAAGACTGTGAGCTTCGTGTGCGAGGCGTCGGTCCGACGCATGTAAACAACAGCCGGCTGGACCGACGCCCCACATCTCCGGCCACAAGAAGGAGAGCGTCGCTTGTTCGTGTGTGCCTGTATGTTGTTGTTAAGTATCGAAAAGTAGTGTAAAGTGGCTGTTTTGGCCATAAAGTTATCTCCAATGAAATCATCATCACAACTCAACCAGTTGACTTAGAGAGCTCTACTTAATGCCATTCTACAGGTAAATAACACAGCTACGCTTGGGGATGCGCGGGAATGCGGGAAGCAGTCAGATTAACACATATACGGTAGCCTAGCCTAGACGTTTTTCGGCCAAAACACCCGGGTTTCGAGGAATATATATATAATACATAGCCGGGGCTGGAGGGTTAATACCAAAACCGAAGGTGCCTTGGCTAGCTGGTTTTACTCGGTTGGTTGTTAATTGTATGGTTTGCTGGATGTGGTGGAGACTGGGTTGCTAACTCTGCCACATTTATCTGGAAGTATGGCAATAGAAGTTAGTTACTGGCGAGGCGGCTAGCCTCGCACCGACGACCATTGGGTGCAGGGTTGTGAATGGGTTGTAAGGGAATAGATGGCATGCAAAGGGTTAGTAAAGTTCTAATGTTGTTCCGGCCTACTAAGGGAAGGTAGGCTGGATAGGAGTATATATATAAAAGGTTGGAGAGCATTAGCAACGGAAAAATCAAGGATCTTCAAGAGGTATGAGGGAGAGGCTAGGTCGGACAAGAGTCGAGGAGTGCGGGGTGTTAATGAGAGGGGGGGAGTTCAGGGGGGGGCTACGTGGAAATTTTACCCTAAGGTCTCCGAGCGTGGGGCTGGCATTAGGCTACAGTTGATATTGGAGTTTGAAAGGACAGTGAAAGTACGTTAGCCAAATGCTACCGGGGGATGCAACTATGGGGTGGTATATGAGTCTGGAAAAGATAGAATCATGTGGACTGTGGGGCTGTGGGGGGAGAAGGAGGTTAACTGTAGGTGTGTGCTTGACTGTGGATAAAGTAGGGAAAAACATGGTGTATTATTACTCGTCAATACGAGGGGTTATGGACCTATTATTTGACGATTTCTTGTACTCCTAGTTGTCCCTGGGAACTGCGTTTTCTATGAAATATAGACCAAAGAAAAGCGGCAGTTCGTAGGGGTACTTCGTTATTGTTTCGAGGTACTATGATAGACAATGGAAAAGAAAGGTTATCTATACAATGTCTGGTTGGGGTAAGCATTAAGTTATAGCATGGTGGCTAACATCTTTAGTCGTGGCTGTCTGGCGGGTTGGCATTTGCTCAACCTAGGGACAGGGCATGGGTGTGTTAATATGAATGTGTATTCTTGTTCATCATCATGTAGGAAGAGTCTGGGGGTAAGAGGTGTAGGACACGAAGCAAAATGGAGTAGTGTGGACTGTGGATACGAAGGAGGTGATTGGAAGACGTATAACAATTGTGGAAAAGTAAATGGAAAAGATGAACACAATGGCGGATAAAGATAACTAACCTAAGGATTGAATTCATAGATTTATGGGGGTGATTGGTCTTCAGAAACTTAGTCTGGCAAGACAAGGTATTTTAGGGTATGTTGATATTAATAACTAACCTAAGGATTGAATACATAGATTTATGGGGGCGATTGGTCTTCAGAAACTTAGTCTGGCAAGACAAGGTATTTTAGGGTATGTTGATATTAATAACTAACCTAAGGATTGAATACATAGATTTATGGGGGCGATTTGTCTTCAGAAACTTAGTCTGGCAAGACAAGGTATTTTAGGGTATGTTGATATTAATAACTAACCTAAGGATTGAATACATAGATTTATGGGGGCGATTGGTCTTTAGAAACTTAGTTTGGCAAGACAAGGTATTTTAGGGAATGTTGATATCAATATCCTAACTTAGGGACAGGGCATGGGTGTATTAACTTAAGGTGTATTTATGTTCATCATCAGGTAGGTAGAGGTGTAGGACACGAGGGGTAGTGTATACGCGAGGTGGGGGAAAGGGTTGTGAATTGTTAAGGGGTTGGTTTGAGGCTAGGCGCCACGCCGCTCGTAACCTAGGATAGTGACCCTTAATGCGCTGGACATAAGGGTGGCATCTCCCTACGATCGAACAGGTAGAGTGGTGTGTGCAGCGGGGCGTGAAGGATAAGTGGACAGGATGACCCAAACAGGGTACCCTGAGCAGAGGGTCATGAAGCAAAATAGAGTAGTGTGGATTGTGGATACGAAGGAGGTGATTGGAAGACGTATAACAATTGTGGAAAAGTAAATGGAATAGATGAACACAATGGCCGATAAAAGATAATTAACCTAAGGATTGAATGCATGCATGAATGACGACATTATAGCCGTCGTCCTAATAAGAGGATGAAACCTGGTTGGTCTGCGCATGGCACAATACGACACAAGGACAGTGCCGCTATGTCGTATCAATACTGGTGGCATACTCCGGTTAATATTATATATACACTTAGTTACTAGAAGAACAAGGCAAGGGGGCGACTGAGCACGGGGGTACATATATCTATACTCGTCATGGAAAGGGAGATACGAGGTAGCTTTCCTGCATCTCTCCTGATAATCGTCTGCAGATTGGTCATAGTGAGTTTATCCGAATTAACAGGCCTAAATCAATACAATAACTGGCATAGGGTTATCGGGTGTATAGAGTCGTGGTTAAAGGTTGGGAATCTATAGTTAGTGGATAAAACCACGGGAGGTTAGAGACTTAGAATTGGGGGGCTATGATTGTTATATAACTAAATACAGGGCTGACGTAATCACGATCTGATTTGGTGTGAAATGGAAGTTAAGGTGTCTTAGATCGCCTCGAACCTACACAATGAAAGTATTATAGTCTGTATGGTGGTTACCTAATTAAATACATACTATAGGTGGTACATCAAGAATATCAGTGAGTAAAGTATTGTGGTTGTATATTAGAAGACTGTGATTGAGAGACGTATAATATGTGGAATGAATTGAGAGAGAGGGAGAGAGACAAAATAGGGAAAGGAAAAAGGGGCCTGGGATCTCGTTGGGGATGGTAGTTTCGCTCTCAGGATTTTCGTTCCTGTGGCTCGTTAGGGTTGGAGGTTTCGCTCTCAGGATTTTCGTACCACAGCGTTCCTGTGGTATTTTAATAATATATGCAGAAAGCCTTAGAATTGAAATATACATTGCCTTCACTATGTAATTTATTTTAGAAGTCGAGTTCATCTGCACCCTACAGTGAACACTTCTCCAACTTTACACCCGTTTTTCTCAAAATGTAACTTAGTGAGATTTAAACGCAATTGTTTTTTTGAGTTTTTGTCTTACAAAAATGATATATATATATCATTGGAAAGAACGGAAAAAACTGTACAAGGCTGTAATTGTTTTTGTTATATTCTCCCTGTGTCATACACAGCATGTTGTCAAAAACTGTACAAGGCTGTAATTGTTTTTGTTATATTCTCCCTGTGTCATACACAGCATGTTGTCAAAAACTGTACAAGGCTGTAATTGTTTTTGTTATATTCTCCCTGTGTCATACACAGCATGTTGTCAAAAACTGTACAAGGCTGTAATTGTTTTTGTTATATTCTCCCTGTGTCATACACAGCATGTTGTCAAAAACTGTACAAGGCTGTAATTGTTTTTGTTATATTCTCCCTGTGTCATACACAGCATGTTGTCAAAAACTGTACAAGGCTGTAATTGTTTTTGTTATATTCTCCCTGTGTCATACACAGCATGTTGTCAAAAAAAAAAACTAATTTCCTAATAACCTAATTGACCACTTGCGAGTTTTGGTCTATAAGGAAGTTGGAGTCGTGGCCAGCAATATTTATCAGAATTATCAGCTAAGATACGATCATAATACATATATTCATACATAAAACCAAATTGGTCATACTTTTAATCCATCAGGAACCCACATTGTTATTGCATTTATCTTTAATATTGATGTTCACTTCTCCAACTTCCTTATAGCCTGAAACTCGCAAATGGTCAATTCTAAAATTTAAAATACAATTTATACAGGCAAATTTGTAGAAATAGATTGATTTCTAGTAAAGCCTATTTGCACACTAATTTTACACATAATTTGGTCCTAATTAAAAAACTAATTGAACTAATTTCTTGAAAATTGATATGTGATAATACCGTATAGACCTCTAATTGTGTACCAAATCTCATTGAAACCAAACCAAATATTTTGACACTCTCTAAGTAAAGGGGTGGACGATCCCCTTAAAGCAAGGGTATGTGATGTCCTCATGGTCGTTCAATGTATATATGGATGGAGTCATAAAAGAAATACAAGGAAGAGCAGTGGAAGTTGGTGTACCGTTGATAAGGGAAGGAAATGAGTGAAAGTTTCCTGTACTGCTGTTTGCTGACGATACAGATCTGATGAGTGATAGTGAGTGGGAGTTGCAAGGTCTGGTAACTGTTTGGAACAGTGTGTGAAAAACGGAATCTGAAGGTAAATGCGGTGAAGAGTAAGGTTATGGTTTTTGAAAGAGGTGCAGTCAGAGAGTGTGAGGTGAAGTTGAACGGTCATCAGGTTATGTAGAATGTCAGCTTATTTAAGTACTTGGGCAGAGTGTTGAGTAAAGGTGGGAGTATGGAGGAAGAAGTACGGGAGAGGGTGAAAGCAGTAACAAGAAATAGGGTGGTCATCATGGAAATAAAAAAGTCCTTGCATGATAGTGTGGTAATCCCAACATTGACGTACAGGAGTGAAGCATGGATGTTGTTGGAGAGACACAAACAAAGAGTGAGAGGGGTGGAAATGAGTTACTTGAGAAGTGTGTGTGGAGTTACCATACATGGAGGGATAGACAGATGTATGAGGAAGCGTTAGAGAGGCGTGGTGTGGATGTAGATGTGCTGGAAAGTGTGAAAAGGAACACCTTGAGATGGTTTGGCCATGTGAAACATATGGGAAGCGAGAGAATGACTAAGAGAGTGTATGAAAGTGAAGTGGAAGGATGGAGAGGGAGAGAGAGACCGAGAGAGAGGTGGAAGGATGAAGTCAAGATATATATGCGTTAACGAGGTGTTGGATGGGAGAAGGGGCGTCGACTGACTGGGGACAGAGGTTCATTGGGGCGATTAATTTGTGACCACCCCTTCAGGGATCATGACGTGTGGCAATAGATAGATAGATAGATAAACTTTGTGTGTTTGTGTGTTGCCTCAGGTTGGTAGTGAGAGTGGATATAATGACAAGATGACAATAATGAGTTATAAACTGCATGTGTATTTGTGTGTTGCCTCAGGTTGATAGTGAGAGCAGCCGAGGGTCGGGTGAGGGAGGTGAAGGAGGTACTACCACCTCACTAGATTCCACAACCACCACCACCACTGACACCTCTCACTCCGCACCAACCACCAACAACTCCACCACACTACAAGGTCAGTTATAATGTGCATTGTCTTCAACATCTTATGGTTTACTGGGTAGCACATGGAAATTATATCATCTCAAGGGGTAGCATTCCTGCCTTAAGTGAGTAAGTGAGGGAAGACTCCAACAGTGCTAACAGGGAATGAAGTTACACACTTCACGCTGTGCAGACTGCTACACAAATGTGAAAGTTTCAACACTTCAGAGATGGGTAGTATTACAGCCTTCTATTAGTTGCTATGAAGTACACAAATGATGCTGACAATGAATGAAAACATCCATACTTTAGTGGTGATCTGTGGTGGTTGACTGGACCCATTATAGGTCAACCAGGGTAACCTGGTCTAAATTGGTAACACTGCCTTTATAGTAATTTGTGCAGCTAAGTGGTAAGCCACATGGTCCGTTCTATGGATGTTTTGTTTTAAAAGAATACTATCTGGTCAACCAAAACATACATTATACTGTTTATAATATCCCATTAAATGCAAAATTTTGACTAGAAGTAACTTTCTTTTTTAAATGTCACTATATATTAGCTAATATGAATAATAATGAGCATATACACATGTACAGTACACAAGTTTAACAAATTAGTGATGTTAATTGTCTATGGCAGGATATACCTAAAAGCAGTGTTAACAATTAAGGCAAGGTTAGCGTGATTGACATTTTGTTAACCCTATTTTGGGTTAACTAATGGAACAAACTCATTCAGCCTTGTATGGAATATTCCCTGTTAACATAACCTAGGCCCACTGCCGATTACTGTGGTTGGGCCAGCAAAGGTGTGTGAGAGTTAGAAGGGTGTTTGAGATATTATAATGGTGTATGAAAGTTACAATGGTGTGTGAGAGAAGAGTGTGTGAGGGTTAGAAGATTGTGTGTGGGTTAAAAGGGCGTGTGAGAGTTAGAAGATTGTTATGCCCTGATTTTCGCCAGGTTTAGCTATTGGATGAGGCAAGTTCTTTCGAGACTGGAATATCAGAACTCATACATTTACATGCAAAGAATACAATAGAGGATACATATAATACCAAAATATAATTTGGGAAACAGTTTATTCACTTAAGCTCCAAGTACATACATATATCTGAATTAGAACTGTACCAAACATGAGAACATAAATAATACAACGACTTATTATCTTCTAGCACGATCGCGGATCTAGAAAGAGCTCAGGTATATTCAAGCTATTTCGTTAATATTAATTTCACAGCTTACCTAATGGTGATATATGTGTAGGACCATATAAAGTTGAGAAGTATTAAATGCTCTAATATTCACTTAATATATCAACCAGATAAAGTCATTATTATTGACGAGGATATGTGAGGTTGATAGGGTATACTATCATACACTTTAATATCACCTTGTGCACTGGTGGATAAAGTTAGAAGTTGAACATTTAGAATTGTGGACTCTAACTTATTTCAATCATATATAAAATCAGACAAAGTCGATGGTGAGGAATTTCGGCTTATTTGAATTTAATTCCTTACGGATTTTAGAGATGCGTAATCACACTGGTTTTAACACTGGCACTCTTATATATAGAATCTGAATCTATAGCCTTGGTTTCAATAACACTCATATGAATTGTTTCAAAATAAGGAACTTTCGGACTCTGGATTATTTCTCACAGAGCGGAATTATGGCAGAGTCGATAACTGCTAAATTCGGCTTATTTGGATTTAATTTCTTATAGATGTCAGAGAGGTGTACGAATACTGGTTTTAACACTAGTACACACATATGCTGAAATTGTATCTATAGACTCAAGTTAATTTACACTTTTGAGGATTTATCTCAAAATAAGGAACTTCTGGGACTCACTTATTTATCACTGTAGGAATTATGGCAGAGTTAATACATGCTAAAATTTGGCTTATTTGGATTTAACTCCTAATATACTTGAGTGAGGTGTGCTAATATTTCTTTTTACACTGAATACACTTATACTGTATATAGAGTCTGTATCTATAGACTCGAGTTAGATTACACTTTAATTGATTTATCTTCAAATAAGGAACTTTTGGACTCTGCCGTATTTATAGAGTCACCGTGCGCACAGGTGGTCTTCAATAAGTTAACACTGAAGAACTTTAATTCACTTTTTCCTTGGTCACTAGGCATTGATTGTTATTCGCTTTATCAATGGTTATATTCACAGGTGCTGGATAGTTTAACTGCTTGTTGTCTTCTGAGTCTCCGTAGGCTGTCTAGGGGGCCCGGTCATGTGAAGTAAGTTACAGATGGGTTAACCCTCCCCGTCTCATATGACGCGACCGCGTCATATGACGGTTCCGCCCAAAAGTATCAAATGACGCGGTCGCGTCATATGAACCTAGTGAAATAGCTCAATAATAAGCTATATGACACTTTTGCGTCATTTTGAGCTCAGTAAGTTAGGTAAGTTAGATCATAATCTGTCGGTTGATGGCAACCAAAAATTCCTCCGACTTCTAACGGTCCCTCAATGTGAGAAAGATTGTTGTGGGGGAAATACCGGGCGCTCTGCCAACCCATAAGTAAGTTAATATAATATGTCTGCAGGGGTTAATGGGCTTGAGGTCTTAAATGTGGTTCCGTAATTATAATTAAATAGTTGGTCACCACATCGGACTAACGCAAGTATTCTCAGCCTATAGCTTTAGTGTAGAATACTTGTCTATCCTGACCGTTATATTAACCGGTGATGGAATTCCATTCAGGTACTCTTGTAGTGAGATCTTAAATATAGTGCCTCAGTTATGACGAAGTAGCACTATATCGGACGAGATGCCTGGAAATATCTATTTCGTCTGCCTCTGACCCTTTTAAGAGGTTCAGGGAATCCGGGACGGTGTTGAAACCTTTTAGTTGCAAAGTCTAATGGTATGCCACAGACAAAATGCACCTAGGACTTGTATAAGCAGAGTGCCTGTGAAGGTATCTCGCCAAGCCCTTCTTTATACAAGTGACCGTGGTATGCCAAGGTCCCTTGTAAAAAGGTGGAGTGTGGTGGTTAAACCTTTTAGTTGCACTAGTCTAATGGTATGCCAGTAGACTCAGTACACCTAGGACTTTTGTGCAGAGTGCCCGTGAGGGTATCTCACAAGCCCTTACCCTCACAGTAGATCGTGGTATGCCAGATCTCTTGCGAGGAATTAGAGTGTTAACTTTTAATAATAGAAGATCGAAGGATAGGTATGCCTGAGTCCTTCAACTCTCTACTATTAAGAGTAGAACCTATTGAAAGGTGTCTATGTTAGTTACTGGTATGCCAGTAATAACAAGGATCCTTCCAGTAGGACACTAATATCCTATACAGGGTCTCAATGTCAGTCACTGGTATGCCAGTGATGACAAAGATCCTAGTAAGAGGATACTTTGGTTGTGTTAACTTTTAACACTAGAAGTTTGAGGGGTAGGTATGCCTGAGTCCCTCAACTCTCTAACATTAGGAGTCGAACCTATTAAAGGTCTCTATGTTCATTACTGGTATGCCAGTAAGGACAAGGATCCTTCCAATAGGACACGTAACCTAGAAAAGGTCTCTATATTAATCACTGGTATGCCAGTAATAATACAGATACTTTTAATAGGATACAGTTACCGTATCTGTAGTAATAAAGTATTGAAGAGTAGGTATGCCTGACAGCTTCAACTTTTACCACTAAAGGTACAGCCCATTAGAGGCGTCAATGTTAATTGATGGTATGCCACAATTAACAATGATCCCTTAATAGGATTTTTAACTCCTAGACAAGTAGATGCTCGGTATGCCGTCTATCCAACTGAGTGGGAGGGTAATCTTGAGGTTTCTCACGTGGTATGCCAGTTATCAGAAGCCTCAAAATTGCTTACTCCTCTCAGAATTCCTTGGCATAGTGTTGACGATTACTGAGGCGTACCCGTTCCTCATTTGAGGAGAACAATGGTGCTTAGCGCGCACTCTCTGTTAGGCTAGAGAGTCCTTCTTGCTCTGGGGTGAGGTCAACTGAATTTACTTTAATAAAAAAATCAATGATAAAGGAGTCTTTCATAAAATTGATACTTGATATCACAAGGTTTTTAATCAAGGCTTATTTGTGGGTCATATCAAAAGGCAGGGTCATGAGGTTCTCGAGATAACATAACTTTTGTTCAAGGTTTCGAGTTTCTGGGCTTTAAACTTGAAGTGGGAAAAACCCAAGCGAAAGGGGGAAAAAAAAGTGAAGGTGGCTATGCGCATCAGGGTATTCAATCTACAAGAGTCATCTATTAGACTTATTATTTTATGTGTGATAGTACTTTAACAAGTGCTATCTTAATATCTTAGACAGAGGTAATAAAGATGTTTACTTATACCCTACATTGTATATATACGCGAGTAATGATTCTGACAGGTTGGTAGTCCTGGCGAGTATAGGTTAGTATTACTGGCGGCGTATGTTGACATACGCTAAAACTTGAAGGGCTCGATGCGCACGATAACAAGAATACAGAAGTATACTTAGGAAAGTTTAAATACATGAAGGAAGGCAATGTGGTTGTTTATTAGTAGAAATGGCTTAGTAAGAATAAGGCATGTGAGTATATGTTGTTGAGAAAAATAATTAAAAGAGGTTATCTATGTACTATCGTATTATTTGTGCATAGTTAAAAACATGAAATTTCATAGCATAATTGGTTGTATCATTTAGTGTTATAAAATAAGATTATTGACATATTATATAGTAGCATTGATAAGGTAATGCATGCGTACTTGAAGACAATCGTCTTGATACATGGTATATTCTTAACATTATATTTATACATATTAATAACTAACAATCATTTATTCTAACTGGTTTTGGTCTATTCTACTGACATAGGTGATTTAGTATAACGTCTATGTGGAATCTTCTTTCCTGGTGTAGGAGGACATTCCAACCTAATGGTTGCAACTCTGGCTCCCCCTTCTGTTGATTCCTTTGGTAGTGGAGTTGACTTGACTTCACGTTGAGTGTTCCCGTTGTTGCTTTGCATATTCTACTTTACATTCTCCTTTCTCTTTTCCTTCTGCTTTTGAGGGGTGTCTTCTCTTTTTCTCGGTATCTTAAAGATTGTGTGCGAGTTAAAAGGGTGTGTGAGGGTTAGAAGATTGTGTGTGAGTTAAAAGGGTGTGTGAGGGTTAGAAGATTGTGTGTGAGTTAGAAGGGTGTGTGAGAGCTAGAAGATTGTGTGTGAGTTAAAAGGGTGTGTGAGGGTTAGAAGATTGTGTGTGACTTAAAAGGGTGTGTGAGAGCTAGAAGATTGTGTGTGAGTTAAAAGGGTGTGTGAGGGTTAGAAGATTGTGTGTGAGTTAAAAGGGTGTGTGAGAGCTAGAAGATTGTGTGTGAGTTAAAAGGGTGTGTGAGGGTTAGAAGATTGTGTGTGAGTTAGAAGGGTGTGTGAGAGCTAGAAGATTGTGTGTGAGTTAAAAGGGTGGGTGAGGGTTAGAAGATTGTGTGTGAGTTAGAAGGGTGTGTGAGAGCTAGAAGATTGTGTGTGAGGGTTAGAAGATTGTGTGTGAGTTAAAAGGGTGTGTGAGAGCTAGAAGATTGTGTGTGAGTTAAAAGGGTGTGTGATGGTTAGAAGATTGTGTGTGAGTTAGAAGGGTATGTGAGAGCTAGAAGATTGTGTGTGAGTTAAAAGGGTGTGTGAGGGTTAGAAGATTGTGTGTGAGTTAAAAGGGTGTGTGAGAGCTAGAAGATTGTGTGTGAGTTAAAAGGGTGTGTGAGAGCTAGAAGATTGTGTGCGAGTTAAAAGGGTGTGTGAGGGTTAGAAGATTGTGTGTGAGTTAAAAGGGTGTGTGAGGGTTAGAAGATTGTGTGTGAGTTAGAAGGGTGTGTGAGAGCTAGAAGATTATGTGCGAGTTAGAAGGGTGTGTAAGAGTTAGAAGGGTGTATGAGAGTTAGAAGGGTGTATGAGAGTTAGCAGGGTGTGTAAGAGTTAGAAGGGTGTGTGAGAGTTAGAAGGGTGTGTGAGAGTTAGAAGGGTGTATGAGAGTTAGAAGGGTGTATGAGAGTTAGCAGGGTGTGTAAGAGTTAGAAGGGTGTGTGAGAGTTAGAAGGGTGTGTGTGAGAGTTAGAAGGGTGTATGAGAGTTAGAAGGGTGTATGAGAGTTAGCAGGGTGTGTAAGAGTTAGAAGGGTGTGTGAGAGTCAGAAGGGTGTGTGAGAGTTAGAAGGGTGTGTGAGAGTTAGAAGGGTGTGTGAGAGTTAGAAGGGTGTGTGAGAGATAGAAGGGTGTGTGAGAGATAGAAGGGTGTGTGAGAGTTAGAAGGGTGTGTGAGAGATAGCGGAGTTTGTAAGAGTTAAAAGAGTATCTAAGTAAGAAGAATGTATTTATTAGTTGCTCCTTTATCTATGACATAAGGCTTGTGTAATAATATGGCTCCACCTTGTCTATTATCAAGGGAGTTTACTAACCCCACTTTTCAGCATTGATAACCATATTTCTTTGGGGATTCTGTAAACAAAATTCTAGAGGAACGTCATTAGAATTGGATTTCACTAAGAAGTAGAATATATATATACAATCTTTGTATTGCACGGTTTCAGTATTCGGTGCGTGTCCCAATCCTCTGCTGTTGTTCTGCGCACCCCCTGGTGGCCAATGCTTGAAGCGTCCTTCGCTGACGAGTGGCTCTCAGGGTAGGATGTGTTGTATGTTGTATGTTATAAAAATCGCCACCTGTAAGTGGCACCGATTAGCGAGTCGCCCATCGGTAATTTGTGTAGGGTTTTTTCCCCTAGATAGGTTGCCCGCCAAGGCTATCGAGTCCCATCCACCTGGAAACACCCCTTTCAGATACCAGGGGGACAGCTATCACCAGAGACACCCCTATTACAGGGGGACCACACCCCTTTCAGATACCAGGGGGACAGCTATCACCAGAGACACCCCTACTACAGGGGGACCACACCCCTTTTAGATACCAGGGGGACAGCTATCACCAGAGACACCCCTATTACAGGGGGACCACACCCCTTTTAGATACCAGGGGGAGAGCTATCACCAGACACCCCTATTACAGGGGGAGCTCCCACATTCGGTCATTCTCCTGTTTTTTTGGATGCTTTTGAACATCGTAGTGAGTTTTTATTATACTAGGACAGTGTCAATAGTGCTAGGAATGTATTTATGGTAAATATGTGTTATTTTCAGGAACATACGACACCTAGAAAAAACTTTCAGCAACTAGAAACGAAAGAGCAGAATCGGAAACTAACGGACCTACTGTTGACCACCGACCGCCCAAGGACTGTTTTAGGATTGCGACTTGGAATGTGAGAGGCGTAATGATGGTACACAAAAAAGAGAGGTTCTGGGAGTACTAGCGAATGCCAGGCTGGATGTATGACGAATGACTGAGACCAATGGAAGGGAACATGTGGGAAAGAATGGGAGTGTGTGCTGGAGTGAATGGGAATGAGAGAGTGAATAAAGGTGTGTGTGTTTTTGTGTGTGTGTTTGTAAGTAACAAGAGGAAGGAGCGTGTAAGGGATTATGGTTCTGTGGGTGCAAGGATTGTGTGGGTGAGAATGAAAGTTGGAATACAAACTTGGGTGGTTGTGTGTGTGTAGCCGCCTACAGACGATAAAGCAGAAAGAGTGAATGAGGAGTTTTGGATGAGTGTTCATGTGCGCCTGGATTAGTTTGGTAAGAGTGACAGAATATTATTGACAGGTGATATGAATGGGAAGGTGGGTGATAGGAAAGTAGAGGGGGTGGTAGGATGGTGGGGTTTACCATCAGAGGTAGATGGGAATGGCAGTGCACTTGTGGATGTATGTGTGGGGAGGAGGCTGTTGATAGCCAATACCTTCTTCCGACAAAGAATGATACACAAGTGCACATGGAAAGTGGAGTGGAGGAGGGAGGGGAAGATAGTGGAACGAAAGGCGCTGATTGAATATATATGTATGGATGAATGCATCAGGAAAGCAGTGTTAAATGCTAGGGTATATAAAGGCAATGGGGAGGTTTGTATGACCATTATGTATTAGGATACAAAAGAAGTGGGTGAAGAGAGCTAGAGTAGGGCAGGAGGGAGGTGGAGTGGTGAAGAGGGTGGCCAAGTTACAGGAGGAGGAATTCAGGGAAGGGTTCAACAGAGTAGTAGAAAGACGACTAGGTATGTTTGTTTTTGAGAGAATGGAGGAAGTGGAAGAGGTGAGCAAAGTGTTTAAGGAAGATATGTGTGCAGCATGTGAGGAGGTATGTGGAGTTGGGAGAAGAGGGAGAGGAGAGAAAGGAACTGCATGGTGGACTGCAGAGATGAAACTATCAGTTAAAGAGAAGAAAAAAACCACATAGAGAGTGGTTGGGTAGTAGAGGGAATGAAGATTTGGAGAGACAGAATAGGGTACAGAATAAGGTACTTTGAGAAAAAGAGAGTGGTGAAGAGAGTAATGAGGGGAAGTAAGAGAAAGCAGGTTTGTGGAAAGTATTGAGAATATACAGAGTATCTGAAAAATTGCTGAAAGCGGTGAAGAGCATGTATGAGGGTGAAAGGGCGGCAGTATGTGTGGAGAATGAACAGAGCGAGTTCTTTGATCTGAATGTTTGGTTAAAGCAAGGGTGTGTGATGTCCCCATGGTTATACATACATACATACATACAAGTTTAAAGACCGCTTCATCAACAGTGCATGGTTTTAGTCTCTTTCCTGTAGTACAGTACAATCCACAGAAAGCGTGGTTTTAGTCTCTTTACTATAGTACAGTAAAATAAAGACAGTGTGGTGTGGATGTGAATGTGTTGGAAAGTGTGAAAAGGAACACCTTGAGATGGTTCAGCCATGTGGAACGTATGGGAAGCGAGAGAATGACTGAAAGAGTGTACAAGAGTGAAGTGGAAGGACAGAGAGAGAGAGGCAGACTGAGAGTGAGGTGGAGGGATGGAGTTGAGAGGTATATATGTGAAAGCAGTGTTGGTTGGGAGCAGGGGCAATGGCTGACAGGGGACAGAGGTGCATGGGGGCAATTTATTCGTGGCCACCACTTCGGGGATCATTGTATCTGGCAATAGATATATATATATAGATACGACAACTCCAGGCCACTCTGTTTAACTCGAGGATGCCATGTTTGAGGCTGCCCAGGTTATTTTAGCAGCTTATTATAAGGAGAACTATGGGAAGAGGATTGGGTTTAGTAGGAAAGAATGGTAGAGATTGGGAGTTGAATCAGTTGCTGTTCGCTGATGACACAGCATTGGTGGCGGATTCTGATGAGAAACTGCAGTGGGTAGTCAAAGAGTTTGGTGTGGTTTGTGGAAGGAGGAAACTGAAGGTGAACGTCAATAAAAGTAAAGTAATGGTGTGTAATAGGGGAGAGCATAGGGTGAATCTAGATGTGAGGCTGGATGGGGAAATATTGGAACAAGTAGAGTGTTTTAAATATCTAGGAGGAACGATAAGCAGGAGTGGAGGTATGGAAATGGAGGTAAAACAGAGAGTGTGTGAAGGAAGGAAGGTTTTCGGAGCAATGGGAAGTATGTGGAAGACGAGAAATCTCGGAGTGAAAGTAAAAAGTGCACTGTATCAAGGAATTGTTGTGCCAACAGTGATGTATGGGGCTGAGACATGGGCTCTGAAGAAAAAGGAGAAAAGAGGGCTGGATGTGATGGAGATGAGCTGCTTGAGGAGTATGTGTGGAGTTACTCGTAGAGACAGATTGAGGAATGAAGAGATACGTAGGAGAGTGGGGCAGCAGGAACATTTGTCAGCCAGAGTGGACAGAAGGGTGCTGAGCTGGTATGGTCATGTTGAACGAATGGGAGATGAAAGGCTTACAAAGAGAATATGTGAGTCAGGTACAAGGGGAGATAGAAGGGCAGGAAGACCCCCATTGAGATGGAGAGACTGTGTAAGAAAGGCTTTGGATGATAGAGGAATGACTATAGATCAGGCAGGGGAAGTGGTGGTGGACAGGAGTGAATGGAGAATGCTTGTGAATAGTTGAGTGAACACGTGGTCATTTGGAGTAAGGGGTCGGGCGCAAGTTGGACTAGATAATAGTCCATCAGGCGCCTGGCCCGGGGAGACGATTAATATGAAGGGTGTGCCTGGAAGTGTGGTGGGAGGGCTTGTGGCTTTGGCTCCGCTGCATGTCTGCCTGCCGAGATCGGAACCTCTCCGGGTGGTCAGGGGCCGGGGGAGTGCTGGAGCGACCATGGTAACCCTGGTCTCTGGGTCTTCTCCTGGGTGACCTGGATGTGTGAGAGTTTGTGTTTTTTATCTGTGTTTATTTTTTGTTTTATGTTGTTTTTGTGTTTTCCCTGTTCTTGCTCTGTCTTGAGTCGGCTACCCCCAAAATGGGGATTGGGCCTGAGCATATAGATAGATAGATAGATAGATTATAGTTTTGTGAAGATCCGCGGTGCAGTGTTGAGACCTAATGGCAACCTGTCGAATGTGAACTACCGATGCCCTAACTGGATGGCCAGGTAACCCTGAAACCGTGGGGCCATCGGCACATGCCAATAAATCTCCTTCAGATCCAAGGTTACCACCTAAGACATAGGCCGGAGTGCCAGTCCCTCCTGAGAAACAGAGACCATCTAGAAGCGGGTGTTCACAATGATCTTGTTGAGTACCGACAGGTTTAAAACAGTCCCCATTGCATCGAATTCTTTCTTGGGGACCAAAAATACATTGGAAATACAGACACAGGCATCTGTTATCACACCCTTTATCCCTAGCTCCACCACCTTGCTGAAAGAGCCTACACGATGCTGAGCCCCTCTGTGCCCCCTTGCACACAGAAGGGACCCAACACCACCCTCAGCAGGTGGCCCAGACCTCAGGCCCCTGAATAGCAAAGAGGCTGGGTACTGGGCAGGGGCAGTTGTGGAAGGACTTAGTTATCTGCCTTCTATGAGCCTTAACCCTCCCACGACCACGGGCTGGAAAATCCTTCGTGGCCGTTTTGGCGCCCTTGCGTTTGCTGGTAGAAGCAAAATAAGACTTGGCAGCGTCTTTCCTCAAGGCGTTATAGATCGAGTCCATGGAACGGACGTAAGGAAACCATCCATTCCTCGTCCTAGAAGAAATGACACGATCGAAGCTCCGACAGTAGACATGTCCTAATATCCAAGGGGGCCTTCTTACAGAAGGCAGCCCTCAAACTCTGCCGGGACCGAGCCGCCTCAAAGAGGGCAGAGTTCAGGTCCCCCACACCATTTAGTGCCAGCTGCAGGCCAATACGCCGCGTGTGTTTGAAGCCTTGGCGATGGTCACTCATCGGCATTACCTCAACAGGGCGCAGCTGTTGGCGGGTGTTCTGCAACTGAGACAGAAGTGTGGACAGGAGCCTAAGTAACCGCTGCCAATGCCGAAAGTCATGTTCGAAGACGGATTTGCCCGGAACCATAAAAAACGGATTATCCATCTTGTCGGCTGTGAGCAGCCACTCCCACAACGACAGACTCATGTCTGAGCTATGACCCTCCACGGACGTCGCATACATTTCCTCCATGGGTGGAATGGGTGTCCACGAGTCTTATCGACTTTAGCCCAAAGGCAACAGCCTCATTCACCCAATCCTACCACGGACCTGTACCCAGATGGGAAAGAAGCATCGCTAACTTCCCCTCAGCGTCGCGGGCGTTGGTATTATACGATACACCCACTATCGTAGCAACTGACCGTATGTCTAGTTTAAAGTCAGACTTTGAGTAGCGCGCCCAAGGTTTAGTGACAGTTGAGGATGACACTCTTTGTTTTTGTAATTTTTGTTTCTATGTGAGTGAAGGAGACAAAAGGCAGAACTGCCTGTAGCGAGTGCCTCCCCCAGAGTTGAAAGAGTGACAGGGCCAAAATCAAGGGACGTTCGGGCCAAAATGCTTGAACACACCGAGTTTGAAGCAATTTATGTCATAGGAAGAGGGAAAGATTGATTCTGGGAGAGATTTCCAGCACTCAGCTGTTGAATAGAAAAAAGACTGAGAATAATGTTTCATTCTTAGGTTGGAGAGTTGCACAGACTAGTGTGGGGATCGGTTTTTACACCATACCCGAAAGAGGCTTAATGGAGCTCCGATCTTACTCTCAACCATCTGAACAATTTTACCAACACACTAAACTTCGTTAAATGCAGAAATAGCCTCACGAAAATATCATGCCCTGGTGGGGGCACGAACTCTCGACCCTTGGATGTGAGGCAGACACCTTACCAGTTAGACCAATAGAGATATCCCACTTGGCCTGTTCGGCTCAGGGTATTTCCGCATCCGAGGTCTGTTTTAGGCTAGCCTACTTTCACTGACTTTACACTACTTCACCTTCCGGGAACTGAAAGCTCCGAACAGAGAGGAACGAACAGAGAGGAACAAGCTTGAGCCGAATCGACCGAGAGTCCGTCAGAGAGATGAACGGGAATGGTGAGTCAACTTCACTGAGTGATGCATACACGCACCTACAAACTGCCCAGTTGGCAACTCGCTTGGGCAGCTGGCAACTTCCACAACCCAACCCAAGCGCGTCTCACATACACTTCCCTGGTCTCTCCTCTCCCCTTCCTTTTCCTGTGGGGATCGGATTTTACACCATACCCGAAAGAGGATTAATGGAGCTCCGATCTTACTCTCAACCATCTGAACAATTTTACCAACACACTAAACTTCGTTAAATGCGAAAATAGCCTCACGAAAATTTCATGCCCTGGTGGGGGCACGAACTCTCGACCCTTGGGTGTGAGGCAGACACCTTACCAGTTAGACCAATAGAGATATCCCACTTGGCCTGTTCGGCTCAGGGTATTTCCGCATCCGAGGTCTGTTTTAGGCTAGCCTACTTTCACTGACTTTACAGTAGGAGTGGGATTGTGTTGCAAGATGGGTACTACGTAGTACGTACCCTACATAGAGGAGGTGGTATACACTGGGAGAGCTCTGAGGCACACTGTTATTGTAGTAGCTATAGAATAGCGAGAGAGATGCAACATTGCGGTGAAGGGAGAGAGATTGCAGAGAGTTGGTGAGTGGACGGGAGTTAATGATAGGAAAAGCTTTCCTTTCTACTTTGTCTAGGAGTACGGTGTGAGAGGATCCTCCCCACACATGTTAACAATACTCAATACCAGGACGTACTGTGCCCATGTACAGAGCAAGAATCTGTGCAGGGGTAAAGAACCCCTTCAGGCGGTTGAGCACACTTAGCTCCAGGGAGGCTGCCTTAGCAAGACTGGTAATATGGTCCTTCCAAGAGAGAGCAGAAGAAAAAGAGACACCAAGAATATTAAGAAAAGATGAAGGATAAGGGATAGTCCTCTGGGAGTTCCCGACGGGTAGTAAGATGGAGAAATTGGGTTTTTGGAAGCATTAAAAGCAACAAGGTTTTCTCTGCCCCAATTGGAAATGGTAGTTAGATCAGAAGATAAGTGTTGTATGGCTTCATTATGTTTGTTTTTGAGAGATTTCTGGCTGTGGTGTTCTGGAAAACTAATTGAGTAGCGTAAGGTAGAGTCGTAGCGTAAGGTAGAGTCGTAGCGTAAGGTAGAGTCGTCTGCGTATGAATGGATGGGACTGAAGGTGCAGTTAAGATAATTTATGAAAATTAGAAAGAGAATGGGAGATAGGATAAAGCCCAGAGGAACACCGGAGTTGATAGGATGAGGAAGTGAGCGATGGCTGTCCACAACCACAGCTATGGAACGGCCGGAAAGGAAATTAGAGACAAAGGCACAGATGGAGGGATAAAAAACCGGAGGAGGGTAGTTTAGAAATTATAGATTGTATGTGAAGTACTGCATGCCCGCCCTACTAGGGAAGATGCAAATATCCACGCCCACAACGCACCGTTGGGCATTGAAAGCTCTGAACTGCTTATTCGTGTTGGATTGGATCACCCAATCCTGAGACACCGCCCGCTCACTCTGCGGCACGTCAACCACCCACTCAGGGTGGGTGGCCATGACAGTCATCCAAGCATCTGCCTCCCCATACAAAGTGGGGAGCTTACGCTTGGGTGCCGTTGGCGTGGTGATGGGCGGCACCCGAACTGATGTTCCAACCAAATCACGACTTTAGAGGCACCACCACCGGCATAGAAGCCGATTGGGCCGAGCCAAACACCCCAGCTGGGGTAGTCAGCGAAGATATCTGAGTTTCAGAGGATCCAGCAAGCAACTTCGTTGGAAAGTCATCTACCAACGGCAGTAAAGGGGCACCTACAGGGTCAGTCTGGGGCACAGGGGACGGCCTCGACATTGCAACGGTTATACTGGCCGTCATCGCCTCTACAGACCGCTGCATAGGGACTCTACCCCAGCCATCCATGCTGGTGCTGCTGAGGCCTGAGACTCCCTGTGTCCCTCAGAAGTCACCGACCCAGGGGAGGAATGCCCCTCTCACGATGAGACCAACGGCGGCGATCTCCATCTTCTCTGTGTTCCTTAAGTGAGGACAAAGAGGAAGCATTATGGGAAGAAGTAGGTCCTGCCAGAAACTCCTCTTCCAACACCTCGGACGCTGTTAAGGAAATTAGGAGATGTCCAAGTCACTTTCCTCCACCTCTTCCTCAAAATCAAGCTCCTCACAAACTTTCTAATTTCTTCCCACCCCAGAGCCATCCCCCGACGAGTTGGGTGGGACATACCCAAGAACCTGGGAGGGCGAGAACAAGTCCCACACCTACCGATCCTGAACAGGCTATCTGGCAGGGGGGAAGGAATCAGAAGTTAGAGAGGAGCGAGGTGAGGGAACAGAATATTCAGGGATTGAACCAACACCCAGAACAAACAGCCCTGCTACATGTTGGGGAACAGGTACCGGGGCCTCTGGGACCAGTACCGCCGCCTCCTGGCCAAGCCCACCTGAAGAGCGGCTTGCCTCAATCTCATGGATGAGATCGAGGTAAGTCCTCCGTTCACTCTGGGCAGGAAGTGGGGCGGCAGCCCCTGGGTAGGCAGCACTGGCTGGAAAGGTCACGCATCTCCTGGTGCTGCAGGGAGAGTAGGAGCCCTGGTCTTGGGTGGAGATGAGACCTGGTGCCTGGGCGACCTCACCTTCACCCTGAAGGTCGTCGTCTCTGACACTGGCCGCTCAGTGGCGAGCACCCTTACATGGGACCCCGAACGCCGCCTCAAAGAGTCTCCAGGGAGGGAGCAGAAACGACGCCGCTTCCTCCTGTTCTCAGTGTCCTAAAACACCGTGGAGCGGCCCATCACCGACTCCAGCACTGTTGCTTTGCGAGGAGGGCCCGCTTTCTTGGGGATCTTGATCACTGGGAGCTTGTGACAAAGATGTCGACGTCCGACGCTCTGTCAGCGAGGGAAACACAAGGAGGCCGAACAGGACCTTCACCCGGTCGTCGCGGAGGGGGTCCGGTGCAGGACCCCCCTCACATGCGACGAAACCTCCTGCCAGATGGTACAGAGCGCCGACTTAGCAGTCGCCGCCTCTGGAGTACCCGGGCGTCGCTCCAAGACCTGGAGGGACGACAGGCAGGTCGCACAGCATCTGGGGTCAAAGCCATCTTTGTAATAGCAAGTGTTATGGATCCTGCACTCGCCATGGCCTGGCAAAAGATTGTTATCACACTTGGAGCAGTAACACCCCTTGCTAGCGATGACTCGAAGATCCGATGCCACAGTCTAGAAATGCAAGCAAAAGACCGATTTTTTTTGTTTTTCTTTTTTCTATGTGATTGAGGGAGGCAAAAGGCAGAATTGCCTATAGCGAGTGCCTCCCCCATAGTTGAAAGAATGACAGGGCCAAAATCAAGGGACAATCGAGCCAAAATGCCTGGACACACAGAGTTTGAAGAAATTTAAGTCATAGGAAGAGGGAAAGACTGATTCTGGGAGAGAGTTCCAGAGCTCAGCTGTTGAGTAGAAGAAAGTTTGAGAGTAACATTTCACTCTTGGGTTAGAGAGTTGCACAGAGTAGGGGTGGGATTGAGTTGCAAGACGGGTACCACGTGCCCTACGTAAAGGAGGTGGTATGCACTGGGAAAGCTCTGAGGAACACTGATTATTATAGTAGCGATAGAATAGCGAGAGAGATGCAACATTGCGGCGGAGAGAGAGAGAATGCAGAGAGTTGGTGAGTGGACGGGAGTTAATGATACGAAAGGCCTTCCTTTCAACTTTCTCTAGGAGAGCGGTGTGAGAGGAACCTCCCCACACATGTGAACAATACTCAATACAAGGGCGCACTATGCCCCTGTACAGAGTAAGAAGCTGTGTTGGGGAAAAGAACCCCCTAAGGCGGTTGAGCACACCCAGCTTCTGAGAGGCTGCCTTAGCAAGACTGGTAATATGGTCCTTCCAAATGAGAGCAGAAGAAAAAGAGACACCAAGAATATTGAGAGAAGATGAAGGGTTGATTTTTGTATTGTTGAAGAATAAGGGATAGTCCGCTGGGAGATCCTGACGGGTAGATAGATGGAGAAATTGGGTTTTGGAAGCATTAAAGGTAACAAGGTTTTCTCTGCCCCAATTGGAGATAGTATTTAGATCAGAATTTAAGAGTTCTATGTCTTCATTACGTTTGTCGTTAAGGGATTGCTTGCTGGGGTGTTCTGAAAAAACTAATGGAGTAGTGTAAGGTTGAGTCGTCTGCGTATGAATGGATGGGAATTAAGGTACAGTTAAGGAGATCATTTATAAAAATTAGAAAGAGAATAGGAGATAGGACAGAGCCCTGAGGAACACCAGAGTTTATAGGGTGAGGAAGTGAACAATGGCCATCCACATCCGTGGCTATGGAACGGCCGGAAAGGAAATTAGAGACAAAGGCACAGATGGAGGGATAGAAACCGAAGGAGGGTAGTTTAGAAATTAAAGATTTGTGCCAGACTCTATCGAAAGCTTTCGATATGTCTAGTGCAATAGAAAAAGTCTGTTAGAACAAGTGTAGTAAACAACAGTCATCCCGAGACAGGGTACCTGGCATTGCATGAGCATTGCATTCACAAACTCTAAGTGCAATGTATAATGTCACCATGTACAGTACCGACTCCTGAACCATTGTATAGTACAAATACAAGGCATTTTCACGAATTCATGAAAAAGATGCACGTCACCCCTTAAAAACACCCAATTTTACAGTTATGTGACCCCTTATAATGTGCATATGCACACAAAGGCAACCTCAGAATTCCAGATTTGACAGTTAAGTCACCCTTAAAAATCACGGTTTTATAGATAAGTAACCCTTTAAAAGTGTCTATGCACTTTTAATTATATATCCAAGGTTTGAGTTTTTTATAGGACAGTCACCCCTTCAAGGATGAAGTTTCACAGAGAAAACCTTCATAGCCTTCTTCGTGCAAGAAAATAGGCCTCTAGCGATAGGCAGAGCCATCTTAAACACTCGGGCTATGTGTGACTAATGGACACCCAAATTTCCCGTTTTATACCTTTAAGTAAACATACCTGCAGACCAGACCACAACAGATCGATGAAGGTAGGGAAGGCCAGGTGGAGCCGGCACTGGGAGTCGAGGCAGGACTGCCACAGAGCGAGCACACCCACACCAACTGTAAGATAAGACACAATCAGCAACCAATTTAGGATGCTAAGGATGATAAGTGTCTTATCCTGGTCGCTCCCAGGTGGGCATAAGGTCACGCTCCCTAGTCAGGAGGTAACCTAGCAACCAAAGGTCGCAATCCTGGGTTGGAGGCAAGAGCAACCATACAGGGGCAATATCGCCCTTGAGCGGGGGAGATGTAAAACTCTTAGCACAGGTATAGGATAAGAGATAACAGAACTCACGTATGTAAACAGATTTATTCGTTATGTAAGGGAGGAAACGTACCTACTGGTTCTTAGCGAAATTAAATCTAGACCCCACTAGCCAGGAAAAGCGCCAAGGGCCGTGGGGGGCACACAGCAGGTGGGGAGGGACTTCGAGGCTTGACAGCCTCCCTAGGTACAAAAAAGGCCAAAGCCAATGACCTAAAGGGAGACAGTAGAAACCCCGGGAGCCAGCCAACTGTGCCGCTCACTAGCGGAGGAGGATCGTATGATTGAACAACAGCACATGACAACCAGTGTTGTGAACAGCAGTGCGAAAAGGAAACTCAACACAACACACAATTATCACAATGCAAAACAACACTAAGAATGGAATTACAACACCCTACTTCAGCACGAAAATCCCTGTGGCTATGCCAGTGCAGAATTCACGATTCAGTAAAGTGGGGGTTACTATGGTCCGACGCTAAAATGCGTACAACCGCATAGCGGCGCCAAGGTGATGGTTAGCCGAATACACTATCTCTCGGACATGGGCTGTATAGCCCAGCATCCCACCCAGTCAGGCGAGAGAAGAACGAGCAAGAGCGAGGCTCTCGTCTTTCGGCGGCACTGTTTAAAAACAAAAAAACAGCATATTATGATTGAGGAGCGCCCAATCAAGCAGTAAACCGAGTATCAACACATGTAAGCATGCAGAGTATGAGAATATAAGGAACTGTCACCCCAAACCCAACTCTATGAACTCCAGGTAACCAACATGCATCGCTCTAGTTCAACTCGATTTAGTCAAGTGAACCATCAAAGTGGCAACATATATTTAGGAAAATACTATAAGTAAATAAAAACACCTAAATAAACTGTGCTAAAATCACTGCCATCATCCATGAATCAATTTATGTTAAAATTAACAAAATGAATAGTCAACAGGTAGGCTAGGAAGAAAACGGGACGTCAGATCTGCCTGCAAATGGCGACGATCTCCCTGCATAAAAACAAACAAGACAGTGGTCTCCAACACCCAACGCAACCTCTAGCACATGGCTAAAGCCCATTTCCAGCGTTCTACATCACGTATCATCTCTCTATTAACTTCAGAAGCCAAGAATGGCCCATAAACTCATACAACAAGAAGTGAGATAGGTAGAAAACACCGCAAACGAAGCATCAAACACAGCCGTGTGCACGTCAATGAGGTTGCGCGGATACTGATGAGGTTAAAGGGTTGCACACAGGTAGGTCAAGGGTCGCAGGTACTGAAAGGGTCATAGATAAGTTGGGCTCGATATTCTTTTTTCTTTTCTATTTCTATCTATCTATCTATCTATTGCCAGATGCTGTGAACCCCGAAAGGGTGGCCACGAACAAATCGCCCCCATGCATCTCTGTCCACAGTCAGTTGATGGCCCTCCTCCCATCCAGCACCGCTTTCACGCATATACTTTTTAACTCCATCCTTCCACCTCTCTCTCAGTTTACTTCTCCCTCTTTGTCCTTCCACCTCGCTCTCGTACACTCTCTTAGTCATTCTCTCGCTTCCCATACGCTCCACATGGCCGAACCATATCAAGGTGTTCCTTTTCACACTTTCCAGCACATCTACATCCACACCACACCGCTTTCGTACTTCCTCATTCGTCTGTCTATCACTCCATGTAACTCCGCACACACATCTCAAGTAGCTCATTTCCAACCCCTCTCACTTTTTGTTCGTGTCTCTCCAACAACATCCATGCCTCACTCCTGTATGTCAATGTCGGGATTACCACACTATCATTCAAGGACATCTTTATTTCCATGCTGACCACCCTATTTCTTGTTACTGCTTTCAGCGTTCCTACAACCCTCTTCTCCTGTTGCACACTCTCCCGCACTTCTTCATCCATACTCCCATCGTTACTCAACACACTGCCCAAGTACTTCAATGAGCTGACATTGTCCATAGCCTGACCGTTCAACCTCACCTCACACTCTGTGACTGCACCCCTTTTAAAGACCATAACCTTACTCTTCCCTGCATTTACCTTCAGATTCCGTTTTTCACACACTGGTCCAAACATATTTACCAGACCCTGTAACTCCCATTCACTATTGCTCATCAGAACTGTATCGTCGGCAAACAGAAGTACAGGCAACTTCCACTAGTTTCCTTCCCTTTTCAGCGGTACACCAACATCCACTGCTCGTCCTTGTATTTCTTTCTTGACTCCATCCATATATACTGTACATTGAACAACCATGGGGTCATCACACACTCTTGCTTTAACCCGACATTCAGATCAAAGAACTCGCGCTGTTCATTCTCCACACATACTGACGCCTTTGCACCCTCATGCATGCTCTTCACTGCTTTCAGCAACTTGCCATCTACTCCATATATTCTCAATACTTTCCACAGACCTTCTCTATCAACTTTGTCATAGGCCTTCTCCAAGTCCATAAAAGCAGCATACAACTTTTGTCCCTTCTACAGATATTTCTCCCTTCCTAAACTCACACTGCTCCTCACCTACCCTACTGTACATATTCCCTACTATGCTTAGAAGTCATATCCCCTGGTGATTACCACACTCTCCTCATTCCCCTTATACAGAGGGATTATTATGCCTGTCTTCCAGTCATTAGGTGCACTTCCCTTCTCCCATGCTAGTATACACATTTTCCATACCCATTCGATCACTATCTAACCACCATACCTCAGCATTTACCCACACACTCCATCTATTCCTGATGCTTTCCCCATCTTCACTCTTTTGAAGGCTTCACACACCTCTGACCTCATGATCCCGATCTCCTCCTCCATTACTGTCATTTCATTCCTTACGTTCAACAATTCGTTGAAGTGCTCCCTCCATCTCTCAACTCTCTCTTACTTCTCGGCTAACACTCGCCCATTCTTATCTTTCACACCCTTACTACTTCCCTTGCTACCCTCCCTAACTTTCTTGAGCTCTTTCCAGAACAGTTTCTACTTTACGATCACACACCTTCCCATTGATATCCCCAAATCAGAAATATTATTTCGTTATTACCAAACTTATCCAGGCATGCCTCAACATTCACCCAGAATTCCTCTTTCTCTCTTTCAGGTTTATCCTCTGTCGGAGCATACTCACACACAACCACCCACGTTTGTATTCCTACTTTCATTCTTACCCACACAATCCTTGCACCCATAGAACCATAGTTCCTTACACGCACCTTCCACTTGTTACTTACAATTGAACATGCACCTTCTTTTGCTCTCTCATTCTCATTCACTCCAGCACACACACCTATTCCACATTCCCATTCTTTCACACATGTAACATGTACCCTTCCTTCTTTTTCTACCCTCGACAATTTTTCATTTTTTCTAATTACATCAATGGTCTCGGGTAATCAATAACATACTGTACCTAGTAGAGAATTGAGGTGCATTCTCTTGAGACATTGGTGACCGGCTGACTGCAAAAGTGGTAACGATAATTCATCATTACTATACTAGCGGATGACATTACACTTGTAATAGCTGGATAGTTGATTCGGAGGAACTACTACTTAATCTCCCATTTTCTTTGCTATGTTTAGTAAGCATTTCAGTTAAGTTGTCGAGTTTCATAAATATATTAGCAGACTGTTTGAGATATAGGTGTGAGAACTCTCTCTCTCTCTCTCTAGTGCTTTTGAATTTGATCTAACAATTGTTGCAGACTTCAGTAGAAAACAAATCTAGGTCATAGTGGTTGTCAACTGAAATTACATGATAAGGCATAACAGATAATATGAGCAATCCAGAACAAAATATAACATATACAGTTTAATGATTGAGTTTGCCCTCTTATTTTTACCCATTTTCTTTTGAACTGTTGTTACCATGGTGAGTTGTTTACATGTTGCCATGGAAACCAGGCTTCACATCCAACTATCAAGCTGACTCACAGCTTCTTATAACATCATTGTTGAAGTTATTCAGGCTTAGCTGTAATATTTATTGAATATTGGTTCGTGGCATACTCTTATTGCACCTAACTGGTACTGATATTATATATAACTTGTACTACAGGTATATGTATAGTGAAGCATATTCATAAGTCAATCCTTCTAGCATATCAGAATCTCTGTCTTAACATTGCCAATTATATATCCTGTACTGCTATCCTAACTACTATATAAGCTTAAAAAAGGCAAATAATAATAATATTTGACTTGATTTGTAGATAACAAGAGGTACTGGCTATTTATCTTGTATGAAAAATACAATACAATCAGATATCTGTATTAATTGCCAAAGTTAATAACGTGATCAATAAATGCAGTGATGCTGCTGGAAGAAATTAGTGTAGTTGGGTTTGTAGAGATGATCCAACGAGCTCAGCTGAGTGTTGAGGTGGTGCGGTCACTGGTGCTTGGACAAAAACTGCTACTCCTAAATAAAGAAGAACTGGGAGGGGAAGACCAAGGTGGGGCCCAGACCCCAAACTTGGCTCTACGCAAGTTAGACGAAGATCTGGAGTACCTCGCGTGGGTGTTGGGGAGTTTAACAAAGGAGCTACGAGACACACGTAGTTTCAATAGCCTGCAACAGTGTGTGGCAGCAGAGCAGGAGGAGCAGCGAAAGAAGGCAGAGTTTATCGCACTATTCCAGGGCCAGAAATGGAAGGCCCGCCACCGTGAAAAGAGTCAGCGTCTACAGGGACTCCAGCAAGACCTAAGGGTAGTGAGGGAGGACACTCACTCACTCTTGCAGGATAAAGATAAAGAGATTTCCCAGCTACTGGTGGCCATAGAGGAGGCACGGAGACTCAATCCCCAGAGAGAACAATACGAGCGAAGGTTGGCGGAGGTGCAGGTAGAGAATTTACACTTCCATATGGAGCAAGAGGAGAGACGGGTGTGTCAGGACATCGCCCAAGTAGGGAGAGTAGTCCCTCAGGAGCTGAGAGTGCATGATGCCCTCACTGTCTTTCTAAAAGAGTCATGCACCCACTTGGAGTCCCAGATCACTGAGTGGGAGGACAAGTTTGCCCAAGACACACAGGACAAGGCCTCGGAAGTGGAGAAGTGGGAGGAGGAAGTGCAGGGCAAGAGACAGGAACTAGAGGAGGTAACAGGGCGATGTGAAGAGTACTGGGAGGTGGTTCAAAAGTATCGTGAAGAGCTGGCAGAGGCGGAGAGAAAAAAGCTGGAGGCAGAGAAACGACACCAAGCGGCTGCTAGGATACAGGCATGGTGGCGTGGGTACACAGTACGGCGGGGAATGTCCGCGCTTAGGAGGAAACTAAAGAAAACCAAGACTGCCAAGAAGTAGAAAGAGAGGGAGAAGACGAAGAGAGAAATAAGAAGAGGATTGGAGAAGAAAATAAAATGCAAAATAGGTGAGGAAAAGATTAGAGAAAGAGAGAAGTGCCTCTTTCTTAATTTAATATGAATATTAATTCTGTTAGAGTTTATTTTGCAACCAATTGGTATTATGTAGTGATCATTTGAGCTCAATTACGCATCTGTTTGTTAGTGTGAATGGTGAGAAACACAGTCCATATCAGGAAGGTACCAGAACTGAGAGAATTTGTGTAATAGAAGAAAGAATTATACATACGTACATATACATACATATAAGTTTAAAGACTGTTTCGTCTACAGAGAGTGTGGTTGCAGTCTTACATCCTAAATGGCAGCATTCCAGGCGGCCCTGTTCTGACTTCCCTCTATTGTCAGGTTCCTTATGTTGAGATCATATCGAAGTTCCTGATCCCACGTCTTTCTAGATCTACCCCTACGCGCAGCTCCCCCCACTTTCATAGTCCGGCAGCTTTTCACCCAGTTCTCAACGTGCCTTCTCTCCACGTGTCCAAACCAAACAAGTCTGCTCGTGTGCATCACTTCACTGACACTCCTAATGCCCAGACACCTTCTCAGTTCCTCACTTGATACCTCATCCCTGAGGTTAACCCATATATCAATCTCACTGTTGTTTTCTAATTTCATCCATTCTATTAATATCATCCACTTTAATCGGCCACATCTCCGAGGCATAGGTCATCACATTCCTAACATAGAAGGCATACACCTTTCCTTTAAGGTGAAGTTTGAGTTTTCTGATGGTCAAGTTGAGAAGCAACCGCTGCAAGATAGGATATCAAATGAAGAGCTAAGGAGAAGGTTAGGTATCAAGAGTATCAGTGATGCATACTAGCAGGCTTGGATGGTTTGAACATGTGGAGAGGATGGATGAACAAAGCTTGGTGAAAAGATGCAAGTCCATGAATGTGGAGGGAGCTGCACCAAGGGGCGGACCAAAAAAGACGTGGGATCGGACTTTGCGCTCTGATCTCAAATCAGAGAACCTGATAAGTGAGGCAGCTCTTAACAGGGTTGCCTGGAATGCCACCATTAGGAATTGAGACCGGGACTGCGCTTCGTGTGGAGCACTCGGTCTTTTACATTTTTGTATGTATGTATGTATGTATTCCCGAAGGGATGAGAGAAAACCAAATATAGATAAAGTGACCCCGGAATCAATGACGAGAGTAACCCTCCCACCTACCCCTTCCCATTCTTCTGTTTTTTACTCTTTAGATTTCAGAGATATTCCAAGGTAATCAGGAGCGTTGGCTCTGGAAACATGCGAAGGATGAGAAGTGCATCACAAAAGCTTACTATTTTTAAAATTACTGTATTTTGTATTTCCATAGGGGCATCCGATTCATATGACGTCCCATAGGTAATTAATCATGCTGCCTATGATGTTAGTATGTGGATTGTGTTGTGGTGGATTGGAGGTCCCTAGAGAGGGCTGCCCTAAGCAGCAAGGTGCCATATATGAATATTGGCAGCATGTTACTGATTCCGGGGGCACATATAAATATTAGGTTCTCTTTCATCCTTTCAGGGAAGAAGCCCATAGTTTGATGACCTCCCACCAAACTAATTAAGGAAAATTTCTTATTTGGTAATGGCCTCGGAGCATCCAAAGTCAGAGTATTCAACCCTCGTGCCGAACCCCTGCCCATCCAATCTACTCTGTTTACCTAATACAGTACCTTGATAATGGCTATAAGCCCAGCGCAGGTACCTCAGGTGTTTATGCAGGCACCAGATGGGTCTAGATTATATGAGAGATTATTATTATATTTTTTCTTTTCTACCCTACACTATATTTCTTCTTTTTCCACTTCAAATAGAGGTGTCAGAATGTGTACAACATACCTAGTAGAGAACTGAGGTGCATTTCCAGAAGATACTGGTTAACTGCCCAAGTGGAACCAATAAATCGACCCGCTCCTAGAGTGGACGAGATTATACAGTGTATAAAGCACTATGTTGGGTGATCCAAGGCTATTACCAAATATGAAGTTTTCCCTATTTGATTTGTTGGGAGTTAATCAAACCTCCCAATTGTTGTTACAGGAGTGACTGAGGTGAGGTGTCCCGGTAAGGGTCTGGGTGGTAATGGTGGTGATAGAGCCACAGCTGCCACCATCACCACCACCAAGCCTCGATCTACTGACAGTGATGATGACGCCGGACCAGGGGGCAACAAGGACACTTACAGGTGGTTAGTAATACAACATTTTAATACCTTCAATACTGTCATGCTTTGATGGTGATAATAATAATAATAAAATAAAATTATGACACTTTTTTTAACACCTTCCGTATGGCACTACTATAATATCTATATCTCTCTATCTATTGATCTATCTACCCATCTATATCCATCTTACCATCCACATCTCTCCCACTCCCCTTTACATTCGCATACACATACACATGCACATACTGTACATACAAGCATACACTTACATACAGTATACACATACATATCATAGATAGAGAGAGTGAAGTTATTCATAAATAACTCTCCAGTTCCAAGCATGAAACCAACCCAAATGCCCCAAGGCAGCCCTTCAGGGCATAAGCAGCCATTCCAGAGATTAGGTTTGGCGCTCTGGCATCCCGTAGCTAACATGAGGCTGAAATAGACCAAATAGGCCTAGATTTACGTCATTCCCTTTTTATTCACCTCTTATAAAAAACACAGTAGACACATGGGGCATATTTTTTATATTTCCTCTACCAAAAGAGTAAAGGCTCCCTAAATCCCTGGGGGTAATGTAAAGGAAATTGTGACTTTTGATGTATGATCTTCTGTTGCCGGATGCCTTACTCCCTTTAATGAAGGTGGCCATACACAGAATGCCCCCAATCGGACCTATTCCCTGTAAGGGGGACAATCCGAGCCACTTTACTGAAGGACTTACAGGATTGATCACTCAATTTAGGATCCGTTTGACTCCGAGGCCCTCTGTGTATCTTGTTAGCACTAATTTTCTACAGTGGTGTTTGGCTAATTCATCCACTAACCTGCCTTACCCTTAGGTAAGCAGTACAGATTCGTATCAGGTTTACTCCCCTAGACAGGTTGCCGACCAAGGCTGATGAGTCCCATCCACCTCACCATTTAACCCTGTTAATATAGTCTCCATGGAGCAGAAGTACCGCACATAATTGTTGTGAGGGAGGCCGCAAGTTAGATCCTCGCCGGTTGAGTGTCATTATGTGCAATGGCAGACATCAGAGATGCATTTACAATGTGCATGCTAGCACATGATCAGGAATATTGAGCTGATTACACTGGAAAAAGACAACACTCACCACTACAGCCACTTGAACAGTACAATGACATTCAACATTCACTTACACACAACAAAGGAAGCCGTTGCAATAAGCTTGACATTCACCTGAGACTGACAGTGGCATCATTTTGTTATATTTTAGATAACGCAGATGATTATTCAGATGATTATTCAGTCAAAGAACTCATGTAGGCTACACATAACTTATTTTTATTGTATTAGGAATCATATGTTCTTTTGCCATGACTTCAGGTCGGAGGGTAACGACCTGTCTTCATTACGCAGCGGCCTGACGAATAGCAACTCCCAGGCTCCACCACCTCCATCCTCCACCAAACAGTCCTCGCTGAGAGTTGGTGATGACTGTATGTTGTACAGGTACTGTATCACTGTCACCACTGTTGTATATATCTATATGTGCACAGGTACCACTGTCACTACTCTCATATTTCATTATCTAAGACTATTTGTTGGTAGCAGTTGGTGATGTCGACATGTCACAGGCTATACATGCTTCAATGTGTTCATGTTGTTAGTTATTACAAGGAGCATACTTATATTTAAGTAATTACAACATTTGTACTCCCTTCGAATCTTCCGTCCAGCTATTACAAGTGTAATGTCATCCGCTATTATAGCGACGATGAATTATCGGTACCACTCTGGTTGATAATGGTTAGTCCTTGGTTGTCAAGGAGGCAATAAAGGGGTTTGAGCTTGGGAGAGATTAGGTTGAGAGTAATACAAATGTCTAGGTGTTTGGAACAGTTGAGACTGATTTTGTGGTTGAGATTCACTTGATTCATCAGAGATAATCATATATGTGTGAGTATTTATGGGAGGTAATTGTCTTGACAATCTCCTTCGGTCAGATAGATGCTTTGAGAGCTTGAACTAGTCCTGGGAGTCCTCATTATATTAGGCAGGAGGTTGGGGGTTTGTGGTGGATTTTAGAGAAATGATTGAGGTGTCGTCACTATTCACTGAATCTGGGATAATTTGAAAATTATTTTGGGAGTCCTGCGATCTAGTTACAACACTAATATGTGTGGTTACCAAAGGTTTTACCCTAAGAAACATAAAGGGGTTAAAATAAGAGAGAAATGAGCCAAAATTAGACCAGTAATGTACTCACCCTAGTGGTAGTAGTAGTAGTAGTACTAGTAGTAGTAGTAGTAGTAGTAGTAGTAGTAGTAGTAGTCGTTCCCTAGGCTGCCTGGCCGAACAGCCCCGAGCTCCTGAGGAAACCCACGGCCGAGACCGGGTTTCCCTACAAAGTTCTCAAGTAGTGTGTGCTGTGTTGTTGGCATAAATAGTTGTGTGTTATGCAGTCTTCCATAATGTGTTTGATAGTGTGCGGTGTTGTGCTACAACCCGGACAGGTGTCTTGGACGGAGTCATCCAGCTTCTTCTTTTAACTCAGAAGGGTTGGATGGTGCCCACATCGCAGCCTAGCCAGGTGGACTCTGTCCTCACAGGAAAGGAGGGTTTCTGAGGAATGGACTTCAGGGGGCCGTGCATGTAGCTGAGTGTTGTCTGGATTTGAGTATGGATATGCTTCTGGAGGCTGGCTTGGGGGTAAGGGGGGAGTGAAGACAGTATTTGTGTATGATAGTGAGTGCTTGATGTTGTTTTTATGTTTCTTGGTGTGTGTGGATGTTCTACCATGCAGTGTAGAGAGTGGTGTTGGTAATGGCTCATGTAATGGCACTGGGTGTGGAGAGTTACTATTGATATGGGTGCAAGGGTGCTAACTGATGGGGATGACCAACCACAAAACACCAGGGTACGACCTCAAAGCACACAGACAGGGCGATGGTTTCATTCAGTGTAGTAATGGGCATATTCTTGCTACCCTGTAGATTTTTTAGTCGTGTAGGAAAGTCTATTGAAGTTTTGGCAGGTGGTGAACAGGAGTGGTGATGATGGCAGCACTGGCTGCAGACTGGGTGTGCGTGAGTGAGAGAGAGAGCTGCGATGACATCACTGCTACAAGTTGCCAGCTCTGACAAATTCACGTACACATGATATCTTTGTTTCTTGATGCTAATGTTAATGGGCGGAATAATAGGCAGTATTTAGTCACCCTATAGGTCTTGTAAATGTTGTAGTTAATGTAAGAGCTCTGACAGATCTGGCAGAAGATGCGAGATGAGGGATGTGGCACCCACAGCGACCTTGAACTTGACGAGTTTGCGCAGATGGCTTGAGGTGACGGTCTTTTCGTTCCTCAAGCGTCGTTGCATGCAGCTTGAAGGTCTCCATAAATACTTTGCTTGCAGAATATAGGGGAGAGCGGTGATGGTTCAGCCACTTTTTACGAAACATAATCGTGAGAAACTATATATTGGAAGCAGTTTACAATTGGTGCCACAGTAAAGCCCCCAATCTTGGCTCTTTTGTCTGTTACGCTCGAAGCTTATTCTCGGTTTGTTTTTGAAGGGAAACATTACGAAACACCCCCCACAACAAGTCAGAACCATCCCGACTAGGTGGGATGGTTCAGCCATAAGGTAGGGGATGGTTCGACCATACATTTCACGTTAACCCGTAAATGTCGAAGCCCTGGTATTGTACACCATACCCCCAGGTGAAGGTATGGTCATTTGGGCGATTTTTCCAAATCGCGACGAAAACTACATCAGGTCGTAGGAGCGCCCGGCCATATACATATATTGATACCAAAAAAATGTGGGGGGGTGGGTCCGTAGTTGATAAATGTGGCGCGAATGGCATCGCGTGGCAAGATTGTCATTGAGCAGCGAGATTACCCACGAGCATAGCCGGGCATACAGGGGGTGGAACCAAGGGGAGGGGTGAGCGAAATATCGCGTATATATCGTATTTTGAGCACTTTCATGCTATATAATGTACGTGTACGTATATGGGCGACCCATCTGAATATTACATAGCAAGAAATAAGGCGCATATAGATAATATATACGATATATAGGCAGAAGTTATGCGTGGGAAAGTGAATGAATGAAGAAGGAAGGGAGGAGGGAGGGAGGCGCTATCATGACAGTCGCCCGAGGGTAGGGAAGGCACGGGATTCTCACCCTTATAGCCACCCTGCTGCAGCTGTGGGATATTATTGTCTAAGAGACGGGGGTAGGAGGAGGAGGATTGGAGGCGGGTTGATAAGGATATATTTCTTTATATCGCGCGTATTGATCACTATCATGCTTTCATCTATGCATGCAGACATTGCAGTATACCCATGTGAAGAGTAGACACCAATAACTAGGCCGTAAACAGTAAGAAAGAAAGAAATCATAGGATAGCTACAAGGGGAGAGACGAGAGGCGAGAGGGAGAGGGGGTGACTGGGTCAATACGATGCATCTACAAATATACTAGTGTCACTTTTACACGATAGTGGCAAGTCAATTTGAGTACGGACAATATTCCATGTATTTTTACAAGTAATATACAAAAGATATGTATTTTTGAGTGGTATTGTTTGTTATTTTGTATGATATAAATGACAATTACATCGATATACGAGAGTATATCGACGTAATATAGCGGCTCAGCAATTTCGATACGAACATAGTTTTATTGTATTTTTATCAGAATATACAATAACAAAATATTTTATAGGGGTAGTATCTATTATTTTGTATGTAATGAACGGAAATTACATCGATTATAGGTTTGAGTCCCGGAGGGAAAAAGGAAAACCTAATATTTAGTAGTGGCCCAGGAATCATTGACGATATGCCTTAAACAGTAATGTCACTCTTTGAACTCATGCGTCAGCTGTTTGAAACACCCACCCCAGAGTGTTAAAGAGACCTACATCGTAAGCGTAGGCTCATTCACTTACAGAATCGTCCTTATGATCGGGAGCTCACTATGAAAAAACTTCGTAAAATATACTAAAAGAACAAAATTATTAGAACACTAAAATGCTATGCTTCCCATCGTGTGGATGTTGATAGCGTGGGTGTGCTCGCAGACGCTGCTGTGCCAAGCGCCATTCGCCCTTCAATGATATCAAGATAACTTAAAACATCAAATACGAATGGGAAGGGAATGGAAGGGATCGTCAATGATTCTGGTGCCACTACTAAATATTAGGTTTCCTTCTTCCCTCCGGGACTCAAACCTATAATTTATTAGTAGCCCCTTCATCATTGACGATATGCCTGATATCTCAAGTCTGGAGGGGGACATTTGTGACAAATATCAAACCACTAACAAATCAACAATAGGATGAGATAAAACCCAGATATAGAGTTTTAATACTTTATTTTGTATACAAAATACATAAAATTTATAAAAGGAACACAGGTAGCGTACTTCAAGGTAAACCTGTGTGCAAACCCTTCTGGAAATCATGGGATACGATTGTAGAAAAGTAGCTTGACATACACCTATTAGGTACATGTATAAAACAGATCACTTAATGTATCCAACATTCCAACTGTTAAATAAATCTTTGTTTATGAATATCTATTCTTATACAAAAATATCCTGACTCATGACTTATTGCAAGTTCCTGAGTATTTTATGATAAATGCAGATCACATAAAATATATGGTCATGTATCCAAAATACAAATACAAAAATATTCTGACTCATGACTTATTACAAGTTCCTGAGTATCTTATGATAAATGCAGATCACATAAAATATTTGGTCATGTATCCAAAATACAAAAACAAAACATATCACTTTGAACTGTATTTCCAGTTCTTAAGATAAAGTATATCACAGTGCATTTGCACTCACAACCTGTCCGGCGGGACTGAGGGTCTTAGCTATCGAGTGCCCCCTCCCTAACTCTTAAAATTAAGCTTAATCCTAAAAGCACCAGACAATCAGACCCGTTCTCTTAATGCGACACAGGTCACACTAGGTTTATCAAGGGTAATAGATAGGTAACGAGTTAGGAAGGTGTTATTGGATGCCCATAACTGCGTACTTTGAATATCCGTGACTGAATAATTCTTCAAGAACCTAAGGGACACTGCCCATTTTCGAATGTCATGTGCACGTCCCACGGTTCCCGGGTTGCTTTCCCGTATCACATCAACAAGCAAAGTTGCTAACTTTCGCTTCGTAAGGCGTGTACCCGTTCTATTTACCCAGAGAGCGCCAGGCTGGTTAGGCCGGGACATTCCCATAAAATTCATTAAAGATTTCACCGTGCACAATTTATGGTGAGAATCTCCTCTCTTGAGCGCCGGAACTGTAAATTCCGTAAAAATTTGCTCACTGTGCTCGTGTTTCGCTACAAAGTTAGGTGACTGCGCAATTTGTACATTCACATTGCGTCGTCCAAACCTGAGACAATTTGGTTCGTTGCTCATCGCCGCCAGCTCAGATACCTGGTTTCCTGTAGCCAAGACCATAAGGAACACAGCCTTCTTTAAGATTGAATCAAAAGAAGGATCGTGACTATATTTCTGAAAATTTAATAAAGACAAAGCTTTGTCAAGTGAGCTGGGTGGTGGGTGAAGCTTGAAACATGCACGCATGAAACCTTTCTCCTCCACTTGCGGGGGGCCTCTTATTACTGAAATGTGATTTTTAAGTGTTACTACTGACAAACGTTTATGTTCAAATAAATAATCAAGATATTTGAAAATTAAGGCCACCGATGCTTCAGTTTGGTCAGTTTCCACTATCCAAGTAGTAAATGTTTTCAAGTGTGAATGGTACTGACGTCTGGTGGAAGGAGTGTACTGATTAATCAATTTATTAGTCACGCTTTCCCCAAAAGGAGCTAACCATTTGGCCCTTTGAAGGTCTACAATGCAAAAGTGAGCGAGGTCTTTACGTTGCCAATTGTCTCCAAGTGGAAGTACGAGATCGGGAGTGACGCCGGGTTCTCGCACCACGTCTTCAACTGGGAGTACCACACCTGAGCCGGCCACAAGGGCGCGATCAGCGAGACTATGCCTCGATAATCCCGTAGTTTGTGAACTACTTGACACATGAGTGAAGCGTCTGGTGGCGGAAACAGATAGATGGAATTCCACCTGTTCCAGTCCGTCAGCAATGCGTTTGGACCTCCCACCGGAGTGACTTCCCGGCGAGTTAGGTAGAGAGGGAGTTTGTAGTTCTCCTCTGATGCGAATAAATCCACTTGTGGATGGTATGGCTCTGCAATCATCTGTTGAAAGACGGTTTGCTTGAGCCCCCATTCTACTACTTTGCTCCGTCTCCGTGACAAGGCATCTGCCCAGTCGTTGGCCATGCCCGGCAGATAAGATGCGTGAAGATGAATGTTTAGCTTATCTGCTAACACAAAAATCTTTTCCGACAACTCTAGCAACACTCGAGACCTCGTTGACCCTTGTTTCTGAATGCAAAACACAGCGTTCAGATTGTCCATCTGAAAGGCTATTGATTTCCCCTCCAACGTGGGACAGTGAGCCTGAAGGAAAATTAACCCTTAACTGGCGGCGCCCGGCTATAGTCGAGTGAAATAAATGTGGCCTATGTGGCGGAGCCCGGCTATAGTCGCATGCAATTTTGAGCACGTAATGTGCTCTGAGAGAGAGCGGAGCGGTGGGAGGAGCGTAGGTTGCCTCATGACCGCTCGCCACGGTGGCCGTGGATCTACTGAGATGTACTCCACCCTACTCCACCCTCTCTCACTCGCTACACATGTAATAATGTAACGAAATTACCATATTTTATTGATTTTGCCCTTCGGTTACACGATCGTTGCAAGACAACCAGTGATCGTAGAAGGATGGTTCAGGTGTCATTGGAAAGCTCAATTTACGCCCTTTCAGGGATACATACTTGTATTACGCTCTGGCTCTTGTTTATGCATGAAAAAGAGCACAGAAACAACCCCATTTATGGTAAAAAAAAAAAACGCTGGGCGGCACGGTGAAATATACTCCACCACCCGCTCTTAAGGTGTTAAGGGAACTAGTAACTCTTTTGCATTGATGTGAAACTCCTTGGATTGGGACCAAATACCCTGACCCTGATGCCCGAGGTTTGACTGATAACCCCAACCCAATGCCCCTGAAGCATTGGTATCTACCCATACCGTAGGCGGAGAAGTCCACATCATAATTGAATGAAATGTTTCTGGCCTTGCCCAGACCGCTAGTAAGTTGTGGATTAATTTCGGGATTTGCCATGACTTTTCCGCCGGCAACAGCGGAAAGTGTCTGTTTCCCTCCAAGATTAACCTCTTTACTTTCTACCGGTCCAACTTCACAGTAAGTTGAATCAAGTTGAGAGAGCCGACAAGAGACTCCCACACCTTTCTCGTGGTATGGTAGTCAGACTGTGAAGAAAAAGAAACAATTTCTTGCGGAATCTGTTCCGATTATCCACATTCTGACTGAGGGTTAGGTGTGTTGTGTCCCACATCAGCCCTACCCACTGAATTACCCTTGTTGGGATCAGATTCAACTTTGCAAAAATGATATTGAACCCCAGGGCATTGACATGGTTTAGAATGGAATTGACATGATTGAGGCATTGTATCTCGGATTCTGCTACCACCAGCCAGTCGTCTAGGTACCACATGACCCTGATCCCTTGCTTTAATAGTGGTAACAGAGCCTGTCGGACTAATTTGGTAATGATTCTCGGTGCCAGGTTCAAACCAAAAGGCATCCGTTGAAAGACATAAGTCTGATGCTCGATCCTCAGTGCGAGGAATTTTTGGAACCTTTTGTTTATTGAGACATGCCAATAGGCCTCCGTCAGGTCTAAAGAACACATCCAACCTTGCGGCGGAAATGTTAACCTGATCTGATTCACAGTGTTGTGAATGTAGTGATTCAGGTGAGACAGGTCTACGACCGGCCTCATTTGAGCACTGTCCCTCTTTGGCACGAGAAAATGTTTGGACATGTAAACTGGGTAAGTTGGATGGACCGGGACAATGATCTGCTTGGTTATCATTTCTTGGACTAGTGACTCCACCTCTAAAGAAACATGATTGACTTCTAAAGGTTGACGTAAACGAGGTCGTCGGAGCCACCGCCAAGTGATGCCCTTGCGTACCACTGTCCGTGCCCAAGTCCGCCGGGGCCAAGCCCGGTGACACATCCGGAATGATCCAGTCACGCAACTGGACTTGTCCGGCAGAACTACACTCGAATCCAACTCGCCCATCACGGGCCCTGGGAGTGAGAGAGTTTTGTGGATGACTAGTTTTTTTAATGAGATGTGGTAGGTGTTGATGGCTGTCTGGTAGTAGGTGGCCGTGACTCCTGTTCTGGCTTACTCTTAGTCTGACCTTTGTACCACTTACCGTAACTTTTACCCTGTTGTTTGCTTTTGGTAGCATGACTGCTTCCCGGCGTGGAAGGGGTTTTGAAGTTTGGAAAAAACTTAGTCCCACTTGGGTGACTCTTGTGACTAAATTTTGGTTTAGTGTAAGGCTTAGGGAATTTAGTTGACTCCTTCTGCGCCGGGGAGGCAGTTGGTCTAGCCGGGTCTACGAGGCTAAAAACATGTAGTCCTCCAAGTATCATGACATACAAGATTTGGTATTAAGACTGAGGAAAGAATTAAGCAGCGCCCAATCTCCTCCGGCAACTTCTTTACCAGATAAACTCTTAGGTCCTGGCGTGCACGGACCGCCTCCAAGAAGGCAACCCTAATGTCACCAAGTGATTGAATGGAGTTCTGGAGAACAAGACGCCTAGAGAGAGAGAGAGCCTTCTTAGCATGTGAGTCAGTTATTGCTTCAGTTGTCCTGCCCAGTGACTCTGCGATCTGGCGAATGAGCAAGAACTGAGACAACAGCCTCAGAGCCTTTTGCCTCAATGTATAGTCTTTATCAAGCTGAGTGGGAGGGGGACTAGATAATGGGCCTTGGATTTCCCACAAAGACAACTTAGGGGCAGTGAGAAAATCAAGCAAAGATTTAGGGACACCTCCGGCTATGGCGACGGGCAGTGAAAACCAGCTGTGCTGTTCTTGGGGAATTTGATGGGACGACTTACTTGTAATTGTGCAAGCAAACTGTTGTGACTCTGCCTCCCATTCCACCCAGGGCCCTGTGCCTACCTCCCCATTCTGCAGGACTGGGTTACCGGATTGGTCACAGATAGGAATTGTATCTAATTCCGGCGTTAAATGAGCCAGAGCCTTAACGTCATTAAAACCGTCAACTTTCGTCCAATCTGAGTAGAGTCGTGCAGATGAGGCAGGTGGCAAAGCTGGGGAAGAAGCATATACAAAGAAGTCCGGGACATGAACATTTGGAATGGCCTTAATTGATACGTCTAAAATTTCTCCGGACATGTTAAGAGCACGCAATTTCTTACTCTCATTAACCTGAATAATCCAATGTTAAGGTACCGGTAGCTCTACCGAGATCGTTTGCTGCGCAACCTGTGGGTTTTGAGCGACGATATCAACCCCTGAGCTATCCGGCCCGTAAAGTAAAGGCATGGGGCCTTTTCGAAGAGGGACTTTCTCCAAAGGTGGAGGAATGACGTCTGTTACAACTCGGGCATTTGAAGTAGTCAAAGTTGATGTTGAAAGAGTCGGACTAGAACTAGTTGTCATAGGGGAGGGAAAATAAAGTTGCTTAGTTGATATTCTAACTGACCCCAGCGGTCGAGTAACTGACGATGGTGAAGGAGCTTCCGGCACCACTTTACCCACATGAAATGTTTCCACCATTTGATCAAAGAATGATTGCAAAGCTGCCCTAGTAACATAGTCTTTGGCACTGTCCATCGAAACTACCGAGTCGCCATCCGAGTGGCCGGACGATGCTAGTTTCTGTCCTGAGGGTAAATGTTCTGATTCTTCATCTAGACCCTCTTGGCATTCCATGCTTTCAACTGACTCTTCCTCCAGCTGCTGGGTTGCAGAAACCATTCCCAGGAGCGGGGAAAATGGTCACTTGGACGTTCAAACACCACTTGAGATCAAATCCGTGCAAAAACCATTCCCAGGAGCCGATTGGTTTGTCGCATATTATTATTGTCTGTGGTCTCCGAGGCAGTCGACATCTGGCTTTGAGGTCTGTCAGAGTACTCACTGGTGCCCCTCGGGTATCCTTGGTATTTTTCGGTTAACACTTTAGCCAGTACTCGAGAACATGGAACCTTGAATCCCGGCGGTACATTAGAACGGGGTATTATATAACCTGGCCGTACCGACTGCGACACTTGGCTAACGTCACTATCACTGTCTCTGGGAGGCGTCTCTGCTACCTCCGTCACTACCTCTGACCTGCCAGATTGGACTTTAGGCTTGGGTAAGGTAGTGACGGAGGAAAGAGGTGCCGTCCCCGGTAGTTGCCGGAGCCACGCACTCGACGTCTCCATGCGAGACGTAACCCGATTACTGCCTGATGAAGTTGACGCCGCCGTTGTCACTTTTTCCGGCGTGACTTTTCTTTTCTTGTACGACCAGCCGGGGGGGGGGGCAATTTGTGCATGTGTCATCTGAATCATCGTCGTACTAATGAGTTCTTTCAAAATAACTTTAGCGGTTTTCTTTTTGGTCACCATGGAACGAATTGACTTAGATTTAATAATCGGAGATTTGATCACCAAATGATCCCACATAGCCTCATCGTCGCACTGTAATGCCTTATGGGCTACCTCCTTAGTATAGTTATTAAAGTGAGCCTTTATTTCTAATAAGGCCACCTGACACGTTGGTTCTTTGTGATTCAATAAACCCTCACGAAGCCTAGTACAAACACCACATCGCTTAGTTAGCCAGAGTCCTCCAGAGCGATCAAGACACGTTACACATATCACGCAGAACTTATGGCCAAAGATCGGAACATTCATGCACGTAGGATTAGTACAAAGAGAGACGTACTCCATGATGGAATACCCCCCCCCCCCCCGCCGGGTTCGGCTCCCAGTCTGGAGATCGTTGCCGACGTAGAAGTGTGGGATCTGGAAAGAAATTTCCAAAAATCAATGCTCATAAGGATAACCCAAGACATTCACACATGTTATATACCTCGAATACGCCGGAAAAAAAGATGTAGCAACACCACTACTTCTAAGTTTCCTGCGTACCCTTCTGGAAAACCACTCTCCGGTTTTCTCTTATTGAAGGTATTAAAACTACTTATCTATGATAATCCTTATCACCGGCTTATATCAAGTTATCATTCAGTTAGAATGTGTTTTACGTTAACCTTACTCTTCCGCCGTGATGACGGATCAGTTAACTAAACCCATTCACCGCGCTGACGGAATATCTCAATGACCCGTCCGCCGCGATGATGGATTGGAAGTCTTCCCCGCCGCGTGAGGAGTTTAATTATTAAAGTATAGGCGAGTCATTCCGGCTGAGCCGGAATCCCGTTTGGAAGCCTTCCCCTTCTGCTGGGAATTCGTTCTGGTACTCGACCACGAATGGGTTACTTGGGTCTTTTACTCGAGCCCGCTGCAGCTAGAGGGCATCCGGCAAGATAGCACTCGGCTATTTTCCGCCGGAAGAGTAGAACCAAACCTTTGCATTTTCTAACTCGTTTGCAACAAGATAGCAAAACACACACATTCATCTTTATACACGTCAGGACGTCTCCCGACACCTTCACTTCATTAACAATATTTGTCATGAAAGAGAAGGTCACATCTTATGGCTAAAATTATTATAATTAACAAAATTAATAATAATAACACATCCTAGCCATAAAATACCCCTACACAGAGGCTGGCCACGTGGCCTAGGGCAAGCAGCACGACGACTCAGCGATACTCTTACCTCCAGGAAGAAACCAGTAGCCACACGACGACCAGCGCGTAGGGATAAAGACGACACAGAAAACTACAGAAGGTTTTTCACCACGTGAAGCAACCCTTAAACTATAGAGTCTGCCGATGACAACAAATACGCTTAACCTACCAGAAAGGTAGCCGAAAAGCGGTGCCCTGAAGTAATAAGCCTCCTAAAATACTAGCTAGGCTAAAATGAGAGCAAAAATAACAATAAACACATGGCGGCCGCGTTCATAGGGGAACGAGGGGACGCCAGCCTAAGCACCCTTATAAAACACACTCCTGGGGGTCGTGCCAATCGGTAAGCCCGACCTATCTAATCTAATCCTATTCTAGAACATCTCAGATAATACAAATGAGCAAATGACTCACTAGTAAACACTGTAGAATGAAGAGAGGTCGGAATCCCACGTCCGTCGGCAACGAGCCCCAGAGTGAGAAGGACGAATGGTGCTTGGCACAGCAGTATCTGCGAGCACACCCACGCTATCAACATCTACACGATGGGAAGCATAGCATTTTAGTGTTCTAATAATTTGTTCTTTTATTATTTTTTTACAAAGTTTTTTCGTAATGAGCTCCCGATCATAAGGACGATTCCGTAAGTGAATGAGCGTACGCTTATGATGTAGGTCTCTTTAACACTCTGGGGCGGGTGTTTCCAACAGCTGATGCATGAGTTCAAAGAGTGCCATTACTGTTTAAGGCATATCGTCAATGATGAAGGGGCCACTAATAAATATACGAAAGTATACCGAACCATCACTGCTCTGCCCTAGTATTAGCAAGATATGGCACTGGTGGAGAATTTCGTTGATGGAGAAGATGTGTTGAAGATTGTTGTTGTAGTATTGGAGTTGGAGTTGAATATTGTTATGGTTTAGATCGTTTCACTTCTGATAGTGAGGAGTTAAAATGTTTATGTGTCACACTTTGGGAGTATATAATGGGAGTATGCTAGCTTTGATTTCTGGCTAAATCTCTAATATAACAAATGCTGGTATAAATTCAATTATAGCTACAGTAGATGAGTAGCAGGTTGAGGGTGTATGTTTATAACAGATTTGCCAGGGGCCGCTAGATAAGTGCTGAGTATAGAGTATAAACTGGTTGTAAAATGGAGAATATGCCAGTTAATAATTCTTTATAAGGCCAAGTAATTAGACTAAGCTTTTGCAACAGTCGCCATATGTTATGTTAGATTACATATATATATATATATATATATATATATATATATATATATATATATATATATATATATATATATATATATATATATATAATATATATATTATAGGTTTGATTCCCGAAGGGAAGTAGAGAAGCCCTAATATTTAGTAGGGCCCCTTCATCATTGACGACTTCGCCTATTAATAATAATAGTCTCCATTCAACATCCTGCGCCAGCATTTTGAATAGCCCGCGCGGAAGTATCATGGAGTACTCGTCATAAGTGCACGCTTAATTCCCTCTTGGGATCGTCATTTTGATCGGGTACCCTACAAAAAAAGACTCCGTAAAAAATAAAAAATAAAAAATAACTTAATATCTGTTATCATATGACTTGCCATATACGTGGATTTCTCATGCTCTGCTTCCCCGACACCAGGCCCCCTAGCGGACATCTTCGTCCTTCACTGATATACCAAGAATAAACTATGGAAATCACGAATGGGAAGTGGGATGGTTGGGAGGGCCCGAGTCGTCAATGATTACGGGGCCCTATTAAATATTATGTTTTCTCTACTTCCCTTCGGGAATCAAACCTATAATTTAATAGGGCCCCTTCATCATTGACGACTTCGCCTGAATATCAAGACTGGAGGCGGGACATTCGTAAAATATCCTAACCTTAGGGAAGAAGAATCCGGATAAAATTTTCTTAAGTTTTATTGTATGCAATACACCATATAGAAAAAGGTATAAAAGATATGCAAGCAGTGCGTGGCATTAAGAAACTGCTTGTTCATGGTCAGATCATTGCAATCGATCGTATGCATGACAAAATTTGACACGCATGTGTCCCGTAGAACTATAACTCTGCAGTAGTTATTCGTTCTCTCCTGAAACTATTTGTACATTAATATATTTGTACACTTTGGTAAAACATACATAGTTGCAACTATGCGATATATCTTCTTAGAATTTAAAAACAATAAAACTAATACTGGGCTGTAGAACCCGTCCTATCACAGCTCGTGATGCATCACAATCTCCAAGGGTACAGAGGGGATATGGACTATTCCGCACCCCCCCCCCCTTTTTAAAACAACACAACTTATAAGAGAACATTACCTACTGTACCCATTGCCGTAAAGCTACACAGGTACGCTTTGGTTTATCTAGAGCAACCGACAGGTAGCGTGTGAGGAACATATGATTAGAAGCCCAAAGTTGAGTTTGAGCAATATCATCAATTGAAAAAATTTGCAGAAATCTGAGGGATACTGCCCATTTCCTGATATCGTGAGCCCTGCCTATCACGCCGGGATTGCTTTCCCTGATAACGTCGACAAGCAAGGAAGCTAACTTCCGTTTTGTAACATGCTTACCTGTCCGGTTAACCCATAAAGCACCTGGTTGGCTAGGTTGCGCAGCCCTCATAAACTTTGTGAGTGCTTGCACAGGACATAAAAGGTGATGAATGAGGCCTCTCTTCAAGGCCGGGATGGAAAATTCAGAAAAAACATGGTCCGAATGTTCGTTCTTAGCAATAAAAGAGGGAGACGGCGCGATTTGAACATGGTCGTGCAGTCTCCCAAACCTGAGACAGTTTGGTTCGTTTCTCATCGCCACCAGCTCAGACACCCGGTTTCCGGTGGCAAGTGCCATGAGGAAGACAGCCTTTTTCAAAAGTGAGTCAAAATCCGGCGCATTATTATACTTGCGCCATTGAAGTAATTCTAAGGCTTTATCAAGCGACCAGGTGGGCATGAGCTGGCGGGGAGGTGGACGAAGCTTGAAACATGCCCTCATAAAACCTTTCTCCTCCGCCTGCAGTATGGAAAGGCCGGTGAGATCAAGGAAGGGGGTCCTAATGGCAGACAGATGATTTTTTAACGTTACGACCGAAAAATGCTTCTGCTCAAATAGATAGTCTAAGTATTTGAAAATTAAGGCTCCCGAGGCAGTCGTTTGCCCTGACACAACAATCCAGGTTGTAAAAGTTTTCCAATGGGATTGATATTGTCTCCTGGTAGACGGTGTGTACTGGTTCATTAGCTTCTTAGTGACGCTTGGCCCAAATTGATTCAACCATTTGGCATAGTAAATATCCATAAGGCAAAACTGAGCGAGGTCCGAAGGTTGCCAATCGTTTCCAAGTGGAAAACGGAGACCGGGAGGGATACCGGGGTCCTGCACCACTGTTGCAATTGGTGGTACCAAACCTGGGCCGGCCAAAGACGCGCGATCAAAGCTACCCGGCCCCAGTAATCCCTCAGCTGGTGAATGACTTTGAACATTAACACAGAGTCTGGCGGCAGAAACAGATAGATTGAGGTCCACCTGTTCCAGTCCTCCAGCAATGCATCGGGTCCCCCCGCCGGGGTTACCCCGTGACGTGTGAGAAAGAGTGGGAGTCTGTGGTTCTCTGCGGACGCAAGCAAGTCCACCTGTGGACGGGCCGGCTTTGCAATCATCTTGTTGAAGATAGCCTGTTTGATTATCCATTCTACTAGAGTGCTCCGCCGGTGAGAGAGAGCATCTGCCCAGACGTTCGCCACGCCGGGGAGGTATGTGGCATGCAGGGAAATTCCTAGCGAGTCGGCTAGGGTAAAAATTTGTTCTGAAACGCTCAGCAACTCTCGTGACCTCACTGAGCCTTGTTTCTGAATACAAAAAACTGCAGTTTGATTGTCCATTCTGAACGCTATCGATTTGTTCTTCAAGGTCTTGCCGTGAGTTTGGAGAAAGAAAAGGGGAACTAAAAGCTCTTGCTTGTTGATATGTGATTGGCTGTCTGACACCCAGCTGCCCTGACCCTGGTATCCTAGGCTTGACTGATATCCCCATCCTAGTGTCCCTGAGGCGTCTGTGTCTACCCATACCATAGGAGGGGGAGAAACCCATGTCACGACCGAGTAGAGGACTTCGCGCTTGGTCCAGGCCGATAGTAAGTTGTGGATTAACGGAGGAATTGGCCATAATTTCTTCTCCGGCAAAAGAGGGAACACTTTGTTGCCTTCCAGGATTAATCGCTTGGCTTTCAATCGGCCCAACTTGACAGTTAATTGTACCCAGTGGAGAGAACCGATCAGGGAATCCCACGTTTTCCTGGTCGTATCCAGACTGTGGAGGAACCGGAACAGTTTCCTGCGAAACCTTCCGCGGTTGTCCACACTCTGAGTAAGAGTCAGAGCGTAGGTGTCCCAGACCAGTCCTATCCACTGAATAGTCCTTGAGGGGACAAGGTGCGACTTTGCCAAGTTCATCTTGAACCCTAGGGTTTGTACATGAGCTAACACTTGGTTTACATGGTCTTGACATAATTCCAAAGAGTTTGCCACTACTAGCCAATCGTCCAGATACCAAAACACCTGTATGCCTCGAACTAACAGGGGTAAAAGAGCTTGCCGGACGAGTTTGGTAAATACTCTCGGTGCTAGGTTCAACCCGAACGGCATCCTTTGAAAGACATAAGTCTCGTGCCGGACTCTCAGAGCGAGAACATTTTGGAACCGCTTGTGTATAGGGACATGCCAATAGGCATCTTTGAGATCGATCGAGCACATCCAACCTTGCGGCGGAAGTGCGAGTCTGAGTTGCTGAACAGTCAACATCCTGAAGGGTGAATTCTTTATAAAGGTGTTCAGGCGCGAGAGATCTAGAACTGGTCGCATCTGCACACTGTCCCTTTTTGGCACTAAGAAGAGTCTTGACGTGACTACTGGCTGATATGCATTGACCTGAATAAGGACCTGTTTGGCAATCATTTCCTGCAGTAGGGCCTCCTCCTCCTGAGACACTTTGGTATATTCCTGCGGCTGACGCAGTCGAGGCCGCCGGCGCCACCGCCAGGTGATTCCTTTGCTTACTACCTTCCTGGCCCAGATATTCTTGGGCCAGGCCGAGCGGAATGATTGGAACGAACCTAGGTGCAACCGGAGTTCGCCCTTCAAGGCAACTCTCCAATCCTGTGCCTTTGAGTTCGGTCCTGGGATGTGGAGAGTACGAGTGGCTAGTTTTTTGGAGGGGGAAGTGGGTTGGCATCGGATGCTTGACTAGTTTTGGCTGATGCTGGGCCCTGATGACCTTTGTATGGGGCCTTCCCCTTATACCCATGCTGTTTACCTTGTTTAGGTTTGTGCGAATTACCTCCCTGCTGAGGAGGTGGTCTGGGGTCTCTTGATGACTGCTTAGCTTGGGGTTAGTACGATTTGTTACCGCCCTTTGATTTATGAAAGGGTTTCTTAGCCGGGTCCTTCCTAGCTTGGGAGGTAACCTGCTTCCACCCACTCACCATATTAAAAACCAGACTCCAAGTATCAGAGTTAAGGAGGGTGGCAGTAAGAACCGGGGAGAGAGTTACCCGGCGACCTATGTCCGCCGGCAACTTTCTCACCAGATGGACTCTCAGATCTTGGCGGGCTCGAACCGCTTCTAATATTGCAATTCTAATGTCCCCTAGTGACTGAATGGCGTTTTGAAGCAAGTCTTCGAGACAGCTCAATAGCTTTTCTAATTTGGGGTTCAGCAATGGCCGAGATAGTACGTGCAAGAGAGGCGGCTACTTGGTGACTCACCAAGTACTGAGAGAACATCCGGTAGGCCTTATTGCGTAACTTAAAATCCCTCTCCAGGTGAGCAGCCGGGGGGGGGGGGGAGAAAAAGGTTCATCAAGGGAAGGTAAGGACACTTTGGGGGCCGCCAGAAATGTAAGTAAGTCTGGGGACACTCCTTCCGCTTTGGCTACCGGCAAGGAAAAGTAAGTATGGTTTTCCTGAGGAATCTGATGAGAAGATTTTGAGGTGATAGTAGTGGCAAAAATCTGAGCTTCTAACTCCCAATCTACCCAAGGGCCTACTCCTACCTGCCCCATCTGCAGGACCGGAGTCTGTGCTTGGTCCAGGACCGGAGTTGAAGCCAACTCCGGCGTAAGAGCATTCAAGGCTTTGACATCATTGATGCCATCAGCCTTCGACCAATCAGCAAATTGTCGTGCAGATGCGGCGAGAGGAACGGCCGGCGCGGCTGAATACACAAAATAAGCCGGGTTGTATGAACTTGGTACACCCTTAATCAGTACATCCAATACCCTCCCTGCCTCGTCTTTTGCCCTAAATTTAAGGCTCTTATTGATCTCAATGGACCACTCGCCGGGAACTGGGGGGTCCCCTGACACCGAAGGTTGAGCTAAAAGGGGGTTCTCTGGTAACACAGGTACCCAAGAGCAGTCAGTACCATAGAGGAGGGGCATGGGGCCCTTCTTCAGAGGTGCCTTATCTAAAGGAGGTTGGGGGACATCAGCAACAACCCTGAGGGTGGACATAGCTAGCGTCGCCGGCACTGTAGGGCCTGGGGCCTCTGCTACCACCGGGGTTGGACAAGAAGGAATTAATTCTGGGGGTTCTAGAGGTCTGACAACAGAAGTGCTAGGGGGCGCAGCTGAGAGAGTGACCGGGGGATCCGAAGAGGCAGGGATTTGATAATGCTGCATAACTTTATGCAATAACTCATTTACCTGATCAGAAGTCATCCATTTCCTATGGGGGTCTTTGGACGAGTGTGAACTAGCCTCAGAATAATTACTAGGGAGAGACTGAGGAGCCGGGGAGAACACACCATCCGCCGGCTCCTCACTCTGCTCCAAGGTCTCTTGTATTTCTACCTCATTATCCGCCGGGGGCCAAGGCAAATCTGGCACTGACGATGGTAACACGTCTATGTTACCGTCCTCAGTTCGTTCAGGTATGACGTTAAGGAGAGAAAGAGATGGTTCAGAGTGACGCCAATAACCCCTTGCCGCTATGGGCTGGGAGTCATGAGTCATTTGAGAGCTTAAATGGGACCCCGCCGGATAACCCCTATATTGGTCGGCTAGCACCCTACATGGGCCTGTCGACCTAACACTACGGGGGACAAAATTAAATTTTGGTATGGCAAAAGTAACATTAGGAGGCACACTTAAAGATTGTTCATGACTAGGTGTGGATTCCAATAACTCAGATCCTATTTCCGACTCCCCTGAATCACGTATAGGCGTGTCAGAGGGTGGCGTGGGAGGCGGCGGCTGAGGAGTGTCCTGCCGGCTGCTCGAAGTGTCCTCATATTCCTCTCTCCGGCGCTTGTGAGACCGGGAAGAGTCCGAGGCGGAGTGGCGAGTGTTTCCGGGGGGACTTCGACCTCGACCTCGACTTCCGCCGAGGGGTGGGTGAGCGTCTCCTCTTGGGACGGTCAGAGGGGGGAACCTCGGTGACTTCGCTCTCACTGCTACTACTCACTACCTCTTTGCTGAGGGCTTTTGTTTTGACTTTGGGTCTTACAGGTTTGGAGGAGCCGGGTTTAACCAAAGGTGACTTAATAATGAGATTCTCCCATAGGACTTCGTCATCACAATGAAGCACCTTTTGGGCTGTTTCCTTTGCATAAGAATTAAATGTGGCTTTAATCTTGTGTAATGCTGCTAAGCATGATAACTCTTTCTCCGCCAGTAAGGCGGTTTTCAATTCAGAGCAAATGGCACATCGTTTTGACAACCACACGCCTCTAGAACGATCTAAACATTTTACGCACTTTATGCATAGTTTATGAGCAACAATGGGCAAAAGGGAGCAGGTAGGCGTCACACAAAGTTCAAACCTAGGCATGGTGCCGTAATGAGAGGTTCCCCCCCCCTCCGCCGGGATCAGATGTCCAACTCCGCCGGAGAAGCAGTCTCTGGGGCCTAGAAATTTTTTCCAGGAATCAATGCTCATAAGGATAACCTGCGAGGTATTAAACATCCTAACCCAAATCCGCCGGGAAATTAGCTATAGTGTACCACTACTCTAACCTTCCGCCGGATCTGTCTAGCTGACTTTCAATAACTTACCTGTGACAAGAGCCACAGGTCCCTTGACCTTTTAGTGTCTGATCATTACTGAACAAGTTTGCAAAACTAATCTTATCACTTTGTGTACACTCGACTCGTGGCGCCGAAGGTGATAAAGTCTTAACGTGTCACAGGGTCAGTCAGGGTGAGTTAACTCGGCGGGCCGAGTTTGTAGCCCTTCTAGGAATGCAATTCCGCTGGGAGAGTGTGGTTCAGCTAAACCACGTCGGGATCTTTTGAACGTTCCTATCCGATAGAGATGGATAACTTGGACCCACCGCACGGGGCCGACAGAACAGACAAAAACTGCCGGGGAATGGGGGTGGCACAGCCCCATTAACCGAAGTCCCACACATATACAGTATAATAATGACATATAGGGACGTCTCCCTTACCCCAAAGGAACATGCCCGCATGCATGAACGTATAATAGGGCATACATAGGCATAATATAATGACAGAAAATTTAGACACCTAAATTACATGAAGCCTACGCCGGAAACCCCTAACTAGGCTGACCACGAGGTGGCCCACCCAAAACACGAACCCTGGAAGGTGGAGCACCACGTACAGACACCCTTAAACCAGAGCATTGCTGATATCTGAAGAAAATGGCATGTACTTTCCTCAATATTGACAGTCTGTATCATGCCTCGTAGAGTGGTCGCCTTCTAGCTAAGTAAACACAGCAGCTAAAGGCGTATCACAACAATAACACACGCGGTACGACGATCCGGGACCCGTAGACGCCTGTGACAATGGTACCCTAATTTAACACACACTTCCTGCGGACATACCAATCTGGCAGCCGTGCTTACTAATCTAAACCCTGTTACTACAACACAGATGTATACAAATGAGTAAGGACTCACTAGAAGCTCTGTCGAATGAAGCGGACACGGCGCGAGCCCTGTTGATGGTAAGGCCGCGGAAGTAGGAAGGGCGAAGATGGCCGCTAGGGGGTCTGGTGTCGGGGAAGCAAAGCATGCAAAATCCACGTATATGGCAAGTCATATGATAACAGATATTAAGATATTTTTTATTTTTTATTTTTACGGAGTTTTTTTCTGTAGGGTACCCGATCAAAATGACGATCCCATGAGGGAATTAAGCGTGCACTTATGACGAGTACTCCATGATACTTCCGCGCGGGCTATTCAAAATGCTGGCGCAGGATATTGAATGGAGACTATTATTATTAATAGGCGAAGTCGTCAATGATGAAGGGGCCCTATTAAATATATATTTATATATACAGTACTGTATATATATTTTCTATGTGAGTGAGGGAGACAAAAGGCAGAACTGCCTGTATCGAGTGCCTCCCCCAGAGTTGAAAGAGTGACAGGGCCAAAATCAAGAGACATTCGAGCCAAAATGCCTGGACACACGGAGTTTGAAACAATTTAAGTCATAGGAAGAAGGAAAGACTGATTCTGGGAGAGTGTTCCAGAGCTCAGCAGTTGAATATTCTGAACAGCATAACATGAAATCTATTATTTGTAATTATAATACCGTTTTTTAGAGAATCTTTCATAAAATTATATTTTCAATAATAATAAATGAGTATGTGAAAGAGTCATGGATATGCCAGATAACAGACGTAATGCATTAATAAAGTTCATTTATAGTCCGATAGGTCATATATTAACCCTTGTCGAGCGGGTTTTTTTGGGCTTATTTGGGCATATTCAGGCCCTCCTGAATGATAAATCAAGTATCTGCATGAAAAGAAATGTATTCAGCAAAAAACTAGGCGCTAAAAGCTTCAAAATGAGACCAGAACGAGCTACGTAGCACTTGTGGTTCTCATACAGTGGCACCAGTAACATGGGAGTTTAGCGTATAGCGGTATATTTTTTCCAGCTATGCTCACTACTGGCTACACTGCCGGCCTCTCGAGAACACAGGGAGGGTGAGTCAGTGGGCGGCGGTAGGCCCTGGGAGTCGGACGTGTGGCCCGCTGCACTCCCGGCCATTTGCACTTGATTTTAACCTTTTAAAAGCCTTAACCCTTGTCTAGCGGCGCGCGACTTATGTCGAGTTAAAGAAACTGGCAAAAAACGGGTGAAAAATGGGTGAAAATCGAGTGAAAATGGGTGGAACAGTAATGAACCATACGTCCGACATCTGTGGCCTCCCGGCCCACACTAACTCCAGTTCCCCCACCGCACCGGGAGGATGACAGTGTGACCAATAGTTCGCGAAAAGTGAACAATGTAGCAAAATCCGCTAAACTTCCATCTTTGAGGTAACACTGTCAGGGCTCCACGAGTGCTACGTAGCTGTATGTGGTGTCATTGTGTAGCAATTTCCGCCTAGTTTTCGGCACAATACAGTTCCTTTCATGCTGATGGTTGATATAGCAGTCAGAATGGCCTGAAAAGGCCCAAAACGGCCACAGACCACCCGCTAGACAAGGGTTAATAATGCTGCAAATTGGCGCCCGGCTATAGCCGGGCGCCGCCAGTTAAGGGTTAACAGGTGATATAGAAATAGTTAAACATTTTGCAAACGACAGATTATCGGAGCTATGTCAAAAAGGTTTTAAATATAGAATAGGGAATGATAAAGTAACATTTGATAATAACTTTTTAAGACATTGTTTTTTCAGTTAATAGATTAAAATATAAATGGTTAAAAACTGTGTGTTGCGATGCGAGGGAGCTAGCAGCATGGTCAAAATTATTGATTAAATTATTTAGAAACAAAATGTTCTCCTTAAAAAATTGATTTAATCTTTCGGATTCTGTAAACTATGATTATAATAAGCTTAAAGTTGATTTAATAAATTTGCATAAACATTTCGTTATCACTACAGTAGATAAAGCCAGCAATAAGTATAGCTTCATATGTAAGACATTTTATCTAGAAAACATGAAAAAAGAACTAGGCATTTAAGGTAACAAATTCCATAAAAATATTTGTGGTAATTCTTTTTATGAAATTCAGGAAAATTTAATTGTTGATAACTTAATTAATGAACATACTAATATGTATGCGCCGGGAATTTCCACACCTCTCACACCACACACACACATCACACAGTTTTTCCTACACCGAGAAATGACTCTCCGGCTGTCATTTCTCGAAGACTTCTTCTAGCCGGAGACATTGAGAGCAACCCAGGACCCACGTACACATACATATGTCCAACTTGCTCAAAACCCATCACTTCGAGTCGCCACACTAAGGGTTCAGTTCTCTGCAATGCATGCAGGAACTGGACCCACTTCACCTGTACAACACTTGCCTCCAAGAAACACTACACGAACACCTGGACCTGTTCCTCATGCCCCTCCCTCTCCCAGTCAAATCCCTCGCCTAAAACCCGTCCACCTCTCCTCCCCAACCCACCTAGCCTTTTCATATCATCCACTCCCCCCCCTAAAACCCGTCCACCTCTCCTCCCTAACCCACCTAACCTCCCCATACCATCCATATCCTCAACTCAACATACCACACCCCATCCTAATCCATTCCAACCCCCATCTCCTGCTCCCCAATTCCCACCCCCACCTCACCCATCCCAACCTCCAGCCCCTCCCTCACCCCCACCCCATTCTCGTGCAGCAGCACCCAACATACATCGTGCACATAACATTAACATTCTCCAATTGAACATAGATGGCATTAACACAAAGAAACACGAACTCTCACACTTCATCAAACAACACAACATACACATTGCCATCTTACAAGAAACAAAACTCCGCACATCACAAAAAACACCCACATTTCATAATTTCACCACCATCAGACAAGACCGGGCTGTCGGCGGGGGCGGTGGCCTCATCACCCTGGTACACAATGAAATATCATACATAGTAACCAGTGTACAAACCAAATCCCTCCTCCCCCCAAATGATAACACAACAGAAATACAATCAATTAAAATACGCACTGGCAACAAATCCAACATAACCATCATAAACACATACATCCCTCCCCAAACATCCCCTACAGTACCAAATGAATACAGACCACACTTACAACACATCACAAACACCCCACACATCATCCTGGGTGGTGACTTCAACGCCAAGACGTCGGCCTGGTTTGTCGACAACCCCGACACAGACAGAGGGCTGGTACTACAAAACCAAACAGATAACCTCATCATCCTTAACGACATCCATCAACATACCCATATTCCTCACCAAGCCCTCTATAACCCATCATCTCCAGACATCACCTTTTGCTCCCCAGAACTCGCCCCCACAACATCCTGGAGGGTGGTCAGAACCTTAGGCTCTGACCACCTCCCGATCATTATCACCACCAAAACCAGACTCACCCCAGCTAGCCACAAACACACATACACCAATTATAAAAGAGCTAACTGGGAAGCATTTACAAATGAGACAGAACAACACTTCACAACTCTAAACAGTACACCCATCACTAACATCAACAATGCTGTACACATACTCAATAAAACTATCCAAAACGCTGACAAGAAACACATTCCAAGAGGTAACAGAAAAAGACACAACCCCAACTTCACACCAGAAATTCAAGACCTCATCAGACAACACGACACACTGAAACACTCCCCAGCACCCCACACACAAGACATCACACAACAAATTCAAGCACTCAACACCCAAACTAACAACAAAATACAAGAACAACAAAAACTAAATTGGAATAACTTCCTACAAACACTTGATCACAAAACAAACCCCAAAAAACTCTACAAAACACTAAACAGCATCACACTTTCCAACAGCAACACAACACAATCACATGCTGCAATCACAACAACAGACTCTACTCCTTCATTTAAACAACAAGCAAACACTCTCATCAATCACTTCTCACATATCAGCCACCTAAAACCTCACAAAGACAACCGACGTGTCATCCGACGTAAGAGACAATTCCCCACAGACCCTGACTATACACCCTTCACCAATCACCAGACAAAGCATATCATCAACAATCTCAAGCACTCACCTGCCTGTGGCCTAGACAACATAAGCAACATACACCTCAGACACCTGGGACCACAAGGCATACAAGCACTCACTAACATATCAAACTACAGCTATTCACACAACACAATACCAGACATTTGGAAGCATGGTATCATCATCACATTCCCCAAAGCCAACAAAGACCCCACGCTACCCTCCTCGCACCGCCCCATCACACTCCTTTGCTCCCCCTCCAAAGTCATGGAACGCCTAGTATTACAACTAATTACACCGACCTACCCCTAGCTCCAACACAACATGGCTTTAGGCCACTGCACTCCACAAACACTCTTCTCACAGACCTTACACAAAGAGCTTTTGATGGCATCAACTCAGCTAGACCACCACACAGATCACTATTAGCCACACTCGACATTAGTAAAGCCTTCGATGCCATCCCCCGCCACAACCTAACAAACAAAATCTACAACACAAACATGCACAACAACACAAAAAGGTGGCTGGCCAACTTCCTAGCAGGCAGATGTGCACACGTATCTTTTGCCGGTCAGTCATCTAAAATCAGAAACTTTCCAAACGGAGTCCCACAAGGATCCGTCCTATCGCCCGCACTCTTCAATCTGTACATGCACGATAGAACTACACCCAATACGCCCCAAATAAACTTAGCCTCCTATGCAGATGACATAACACTCACATGCACACACCATGACCCAAGAAGAGCAACAGATCTCCTTCAACCCTATCTCAACACGCTACATGGCTGGTGCACTACAAACAGACTTAATCTAGCTCCAGCCAAATCCACCGCAACCCTGCTCACAAGCTGGACAGGTGAACACGAATACATCCCTCAACTCACCATAAACAACACACCCCTAACACATACACACACACCCAAAATCCTAGGAGTAACATATGATACTCATATGACATTCAAACAGCACACCACAAACATTAAAAAGAAACTGACACCCAGACTTAACGCCCTCAGGTCACTTGCTCACACAAAATTTGGACACAACAAAGAAACTACCACCACAGTATATAAACAATACATAAGATCAGTGATGGAATACGCAAGCCCAGCCTGGGATTCTAACCTAGCTGAAACACATCATAAGACCTTACAGACTATTCAAAACAAAGCCCTGAAGATCATTACAGGCTGCACAGCTACTGCACCCACAGATCACTTACATCAAGAAACCAAAATCCTCAAAGTCAAAGACCATCTGGACATGAGAGGCACTCAATTCCTGGCAGCAGCCTCCACGAACCTAGACCACCCACTAAACTACATGGCAACACACCCACAGACACCAAGAAATATCAAAACAACACCCAGCACACGGTATCACACACAATTATTGTCCTCTCTCCCTCCCTGCCCACCCCGAACCAACTTCCAGAAGCACATCCATACTCATATCTCTCGCCAATCCATCCACTCACTCACAGACAACACGCAGCTGCATGCACAACCTCCCGAAATCCATCCTTCCGAATCCTCCCTTCCTCGCGAGGACAGAGTCCACCTGGCCAGGCTGAGATGCGGACACCATCCAGCTCTCCTGAGCTATCAGAAGAGACTGGATGACTCCGTTGTCGACGCCTGCCCGGGATGTAACACAGCACCCCATACCATTAAACACATCATAGAAGACTGCATTTCACACAACCACTTACGCCAACAACATAATCTACACTCAATGAGAGCTCTGTGGGAAAGCCCGATCGTGGCCATGGCCTTCCTCAGGGACTCGGGGCTGTTCGGCCAGGCAGCTTAGGGAACAACAACAACAACAACAACATACTAATAAAAAATATAACCTTTGATATTAAACTTATACATGCTAAATTATACATGTTACCCAAATTTCATAAAAGACCTTATAAATATCGCTTTATTGGCGGAGCAAAATTTGCTACCACTAAAACTTCGTCAAAGCAGGTCGTACATTGCTTAAAATACATTAAAAGTACTCATAAACGATATTGTGATCCCATCAAGGATAGAGCTGGCATTAGCCCGTACTGTACCGTAGGATACAGTAATAAAAGTCCCCAGCAGTCCCAAGCAATGTGGCAAAAATGGCAGGAGAGGCCACCTATCCACCTCCAAAGATGAGGCAACACTGGCTCTTGTCACCCTTCAGTGGGTCTCATATATTCTGAGAAGTGTTGCCAACACGGGAGCTGTGCTCAAAAGGTAACTGGTACAGGGCTGTACAGGCAGTTACAAGGAAAGTACATTACTGACGTATATATACGGCGCTGGGACTGGGGAGTTACTTATCTACTAACGTATATATACGGTGCTGGGATTGGAGGGGTTAACTATTATTGGAGTGTTGACAATTCAGTAGAAGTTATTGATAAACTTAATACCACAGAAAGTTACCTCAGTACATAGCTTCGACTTTTCAACTTTGTTTACCAATTTGCCTTTAGTTTTAGTATTTTCCGAACTTTGCTTTATTTTAGATTTGCATTTTGACAGATTTGTTAGTAGTGGTAATCGTTACATAAATGTTAATTCATATTATAATAATGCGTCACTTAGCTCTGATCCCACTAGTTCAGTATATTTTGATAGAACTAAACTTAAAAATCCCTCATTTTCAATACTTATGTTAGATTCAGGCCCTACGTTTTCAAACAAATATTAGGAATTCATATGGGTGGAAATGCTAGCCCTTTAATTGCAGACTTATTCTTGCTTTCTTTTGAATTTAAATGTATGAACAATTTTGTTGACAATAGCAAGAAAAATAACATCCCAGAAAAATTAGCACTTGATAAATTGTTAAGTAATAATAGTAGATAATTATTGATGATATTCTCGTTTGCAATATGTTCAATTTTAATTAAGTCGCTAAGAAAATGTATCCAAATTCCATCCCCCTCACACAAGCTAACGTAAATGATCAAGTTGAAAATGTTCTTGATATAAATATACAGATTGTTAATGAACAGTGTAGGCCTACACTTAAAATATACCACAAAGTTGACTACTTAAATTTTAACGTAATAAACTTTCCTTTTCCTAGTAGTAATATCGATAGTAAAATAACTTATAATTGTTTTTATTCCCAGTTAATAAGATTTTGTAAAATGTGTACTAGAGTAGAAGACTTTTGGGCTAGAGCTAGGTTACTATACAGACTCTTAGTAGACAGAGGTTTTGTTGCAAGTAAATTGTTGCATAAATTTAATCTTTTTAAGGACTGTATTTTAAAATTTTATATAAATAATTTTAATCAAGCATTATTAACTTGAAGTTTCTCGTGTAACCTCTGCTTACTTTTTATCTGTATGTATTAATTGTTTATCTTTTTCTATTTTTATTTTTTATTTTTTTAAATTAATTGTTCTTGTTAAAAGAGTACTCTTTGTTTAAATCTGTTGTTGCTTCTTCATATTTTGCAATTATTTGTCTTTATTATATTGTATCTATTCATTGTCGATAGTATCAATTGCTTGCTTTTGCGATTTCCTTAGTTTATTTGTACAATAAATGTAGGTTATTTGTAGGGTAATAATTGGTAGGGGTCACTTGAGGCATGCCTATGCTTACAGGTACCTACCCGATAGCACTATCGTTAGTGAGTGCTGTTTGTACATTGTACTATTGTTGATGTCTTGTCAAATTGCAAATTTAGTCAAATATTAAATTTAAATATTAACTGTAGTTTCTTTATTCATACAGAATTTAGTCAAATTTACCAGAACGTCCAGGACTTCCCAAATTGACTAATTCCTTGACGATGGTACGTTGTTATATGTGTGATTAGTTTGCTTGGGAAACAGATTAACTTTCACATGTAGTAATGTACACCCTATGTGGTGGATTGTGTTCTTTTATTTGTAAAGAATTATTATTTTGCTTAAGCGTTGTTTCCACATAGCGATTTTGATAAGTTTTTTTGTCTTTTTACTGTGTTCGTCTAAGTTTTGGTTTGTTTATTTTGCAAGTTTTACATTATAATTAGATAAGTCAATGAGGGTTGAATATATATAGCACTTAATAGATATTTGGCATAATAAGGTAAATTGAGTTAACAGTTTTATACAGATAAATTACCAGTAGTATGAATACATATTCTCAATACATTAAAATATATAAATGGGTTAATTGGGAGGTTTGACGTACCTCCCAACCTACCAAATAGGAAAACCTACTATTTGGTAGTAGTCTTAGAAAATCCATCACAATCGCGGTTAAAAAAGAAAACGTCTAGGCCCGAATTCAGAACAGTGGTTTAAACCTCCTCGCTGGTTTAAACCCGAGATTGAAACTCAATCCAGGACTATCGGTATTCAGAATACAATCCTGAGCCGCTTATTCAGTCAATCCGCGGATTACTCGATCCGAGGTTTAAACCTGTGGGAGAGTAGGTTTGAAGTTAGATCGAAGTTATAAAAATCTCAAATTACTTATGATAGCTTACACTAACCCATAAGGAATCCATAATATAAATTACTTATGATAGCTTATACTAACCCATAAGGAATCCATAATATAAATTACTTATGATAGCTTACACTAACCCATAAGGAATCCATAATATAAATTACTTATGATAGCTTACACTAACCCATAAGGAATCCATAATATAAATTACTTATGATAGCTTACACTAACCCATAAGGAATCCATAATATAAATTACTTATGATAGCTTACACTAACCCATAAGGAATCCATAATATAAATTACTTATGATAGCTTACACTAACCCATAAGGAATCCATAATATAAATTAATAAAGACTGGCACTGACTTTTTGCAGTCTTTGCAGTTATTCTAAGTAAGGATTTATATAAATAATGGATGACAAGTGTAAGAATGCAGCTCAGGCAGTCAATCCGAGGTTTAAACCAGCGGGAGGCTTGACAGACGATCGATCGAAGGCTTCCTACTCGCCACTAAAATCTCTTATTATTACTTCCAACTAACACAAACTGTCATTAAACCGATTCTATTATATTGTAAAACACGGCAACAGTTTTTACATTACGTTGGACATTGTCTATAAAGCATACGGACAAATAAATAATAAGTGCCAAGGGAACGAAGCATCGCCGTAGCCTAATCACTGATGTGGTTATTCCATAATAGTTGTAAGTGTCTGGGTAACCTGAGATGCCTTTATGCTGAATAAAATTAATTTTATAATTAAATGTCCACGAACATATAGCCTATTATATATGTTAGTATTTTATTAGTTTATCATAGAACCAATAGTATTAGTTCATTACATGGTGCACAGCAAATACAATTATTCACTGTATCCATGCAGTTATTAATCCTTTGTACGAATTAAAAGATATAGCTTATATAATTAAGGAATCACAAGTGAATCATTTTCTTCAAATGCATTTAACAAGTAGGATAAGAGAGATAATTTGTATGAGTTGTCTTTTCCATAGCCTAGTTACCTAGTAGGTTGCAATGCTGCATAGTTTAAATCACGAGTCACATTGGTAACGGTTTTCGCCTACATACTCAATGGTTACAAATTATTTCAGTTGAGCTATTTATCCTATATACATGTGTCCAATTGAGGGAGTATTAACAGTGCTGATCATACAGTAGATGCAGTAACTTAAGTATAAGCTTGACTTCCTGTACCTAATGTAGCGGCCTACAGTATTTGGTTTAGCGTTTTAGTCATCATTATCACTTAAATGTATTAATTGATAAATTGTAAGTCGAACCACGGAATACACATTAGTTCTGCATTAATAGGCCTACATAAGCCAATATCAATATTTTGAACTGTAACTACAATGAGAGTGCTTTCTTTTTATGATTAGCTTGGCGACTTCAAATGTATTAATAGCCTATGGTTGCCATGCAATTGGTGCGGATATATGGAACAGTTGATATCCGTACATGTAAAAATCAATGAACATTTATTTGTTGATAATTGATTACTAAACAAAAATAAGAGGTTGCAGTTTATCGCCTTACTAATGGAGTTTGGCAAAGCTCGATTGATTGTATTTTTCCTCTGAATAGGCTACCTGCCAATATCCAACAGTAGGCCTATCTTTCATGACATACACATACTGTACATAATTATATGCTCGTAAATTAAATATTATGTCCGATATATGCCATCATCTATACGCTCAGATACATTTTTAAATTTTCGAAACTCTCAGAAGCTTGAAGTAACTGAAATAAATAGGAGGAAAGTAGTAGGCTGCTCCTACAGTATAGGCTACCCGGTACCTGATCATCTCTAATTCTATATAGCCTACATATTTGTTTAACCCTTAATTAGCGGCGAGCAACATAAGTCGAGTTAAATAAAGCTGGACTATGTGGCGGCGCTCGACATAACTCGAGTGGCAATTTCAGCACGTAATGTGGCTGAGAGAGAGAGACAAGTGGTGGCAGGAGACTAGCGAGCGTATGACTGCTCCAGACCACCGCGGCGAACCTATTGACACAAATCTCAGCTCCCTCCTCCCTCTCTCACTCGCTACATACTCAATTATGTACCGAAAGTACCGAATTACCTGCTTTTTGCACTCGCGTTGCACGGTTATTGCAAGAAAACTATCCATCATACAAGGATCGTTATGGTGTCATTCGAAAGCTCTGTTTATGCCCTTTCAGGGATAGGTACTTGTTTTACGTTCTGGGTCTTATTTAGGCATGAAAATGATCACGTAAACAGCCCTATTTTGGCTAAAAACACCCCGCTGGGCGGTACACATAAATAAACCGCATAGGCCGCTCGTAAGGTGTTAATGTGTACTCTCTTGGTAACACAACTTATTATATTATATAATTTCTTTTGTGAATTGGTAATTACAAACTAGAATTCACCTGAGCGAAAGCAAAAGACGAAAATAAGGACATATATACAATGGCTTGTTCGTGTTCTTATTGGCTAACTGCATTCCTTACGGCACTGTGATTGGCTGTTGCAAACCTTCGACTTGAACAGAGTTTTAAGCCGTGGATAACTCGATTTCGATCTTAAGCCCCTGTTCTGAATACGGATAAACCTTTGTTTTCGATCCAGGATCGAGTAATCTCAATCCCAGGTTTAAACCTGCTCCGAAATCCGAGGTTTAAACCGTTGTTCTGAATTCGGGCCCTAGAGTCTACTCCTTAACTTGCTCTAGGAGACGTTGTACATTAACCAAAACTACCATCTGAACAATTTTACCAATACACCTAAACTTCGTTAGATGCGGGAATAGCCTCACGAAAATATGCCAGGGCCTGGGATTGAACCTGGGACCCTTGGTCTATGAGGCGAACACCTTACCAGTGTCACCAAGAAAGATATCTCACTTGGCAAGGTCGGCTCAAGTTATTTCCGCATCCGGTCTGTTTTAGGCTAACCTATTTTCACTGACTTTACACTACTTCACCTTCCGGGAAGCGAAGGCTCCGAACAGAGAGGAACAAGCCTGAGCCGAAACGACCTGGAGTCCGTCAGAGAGGCGAACGGGAATGGTGAGTCAACTTCACTGAGCGGTGCATACACGCACCGTATGCTAAACAGACACACTAACGGCCCAGTTGGCAACTCGCTTGAGCGGCCGGCAACTCCACAACCCAACCCAAGCGAGTTCTCACTACACCCCCTGTACTCTCCTATCCCCTTCCTTGTCCTGTAGGAATTGGTTTTTACACCATACCCGAAAAAGGATTTATGGAGCTCCGATCTTACTCTCAACCATCTGAACAATTTTACCAATACACCTAAACTTCGTTAGATGAGGGAATAGCCTCACGAAAATATGCCAGGGCCTGGGATTGAACCTGGGAAGGTCGGCTCAAGTTATTTCCACATCCGGTCTGTTTTAGGCTAACCTATTTTCACTGACTTTACAATAGCATCGGAGAAAACTTGAAAAATCTACAACAGTACCGTACAAAAATCCATTTCTTCTGAAGCGCAGATATTTACAGCATACCAACATACATACATGGGAAAAGTAGGTCACATGGGACATATACTGTACTGTATACAGAATATATAAAGATACCCAAGCTCTTGACCACAGTGTCCGTAACCCGTACCCCCTCCCTTTTCCCAAAGAAAACAAAGAAAAATAAAGAATGACGAGGAGGGAGCCCAGGGACCCAGCCAGGGCACCAGGAGACAAGACTCCCGAGAGCGACCACCAGCCCGGCGGGTCAGACGACGGACACGGAAAGGCAGGAGGAGACGAAGGATGTGACCGATGACCACAAACTCACAGAGGCAATGTCAGGCAATGACCGACAGTGCAGGAACCGTAGGGAGGCTGCAAAGGAACGAAGAACATGCGCAGAACCCCCACATGCAGGGAAACCGGGACGAAGTGCCTGACAAAGGAGGCGGCCAATCGGCACCCCCGCCAACCCCACATCAGGCCTCGGTGACACCCACACAGCCGGTACCACAGACTCCACATATGTGTGCCAGGAGTACACGAGGCACCATACAAGGCGAGCATGGTCACGTCCGAAAGCCAGCGGCAGCCAGTCCCGCCACCCGACTACCACAAACCAGCGTCACGATGGACAAAGGACTCCCGAGCAAGAGCCCCGGCGTAGCGTCCTGTGTGGAAAACCGCGACGCCAGAAGGTCCAGAGTCCAGGCCAGAACCCACAGAGGAGGGGGCTGGCGTAGCGGCGGGCGTGCCCGGAAGGCAGTGGTCAGGAAGGAAACCAGCACGGTCGTTCCAACGACCAGCCCAGCCAGAGACACAAAGACCACCTGGAAGGTAGACAGGTGGCAGCGCACAGAACGAAACAGGGAGTGACGGGCGCGAAAAAAACGAAGCAAGCAGCGCTAAAGGCGTATGTCCCGCATCCAGGGCGGAAGAGACATCCAGCGGGACACGGAAGACCATGGAGAGTCCGACCAGGAAGAGGAGAGGAAGGCAGGGAGGACCCGACTGTGGACCGGGAGCCACCGAGCCTGTGAACGGCAACGAGGGCCCGAGGTCGCCAACCCGGCCCAAGAGGAATCGCGAGACAGGCAGGGGCACCGGAAACGGGCACCCTCACCACAACTGGGCGCACCAAGCCAGTGCCAGCCACGGGGGCAGCAACAACCAGACCCAGCCGTGGAAGTGTCGTAGCTTCAGGGGGATGTCGCACAGCAAGAGTGCGACTGGAGGAGGAATACGAAGAGCTCCGCCACCTCACCCCATACGTACGCGAATGCAACCAGAACCAATGCCGGGGTGCGAGACAGGAGGGAGAGGGACAAAGGCAACGTGTGCAACCCCCATGAGGCGAACAAGGAGAGCCCCGGAACACCTCAAGAAGCAGTCAGGTCGACGAAGATAGTATGCGGCAGCGTCCACTCTACCAGAACAGCCCGTCCGGACAACAGGCAGTCACGGGCAGGCAGGAAGCGCGCAGGGACACGCAGTGCCGGACTGCCAGGAAGAACAACGGCTCTGCGATCCCCAACAGAGGACAAGACCTGGAGGACCTCTGCACGCGGAGACCATGGACCTCCGACTGAACGTTCAACCTGAAAGCCACCGACTCGCCCGAAAGAGCGAACGCGTGAACCCACAGGAAGAACAACGGCATCAACAGGCCGAGAGCATCGACTGGTAGGGGCGTGGGCCCAGATCACCAGCCCAGACGTCGATGCCCCATGGACAACCGGGAACCCGAAGCCACCTCGCACAACGTATCTGCGACCACCCAGATCGTCGGCAGAGGGGCAGGCCAGGGCACGGCTGCAGAGAGCGTGCCCCGAGTGACCCAGGACCGAAGGGAGACGTGGATGGCCCCAGACTGCGGCGACAATGGACGCCCCGGCAGAGTGTCCACCCGGAAAGTCACCGACACGCCCGAAGGGCCAGTACGTGAACCCTCAGGAAAACAATGTCACCAACAGGTCGAGAGCATCGACATGCAGGGGCAAGTGCCCGACCACCAGCCCTTTTTTTTTTTTTTTTTCTATGTGAGTGAGGGAGGCAAAAGGCAAAACTGCCTATAGCGAGTGCCTCCCCCATAGTTGAAAGAGTGACAGGGCCAAAATCAAGGGACGTTCGAGCCAAAATGCCTGGACACACGAAGTTTGAAGCAATTTAAGTCGTAGGAAGAGGTAAAGACTGATTCTGGGAGAGAGTTCCAGAGCTCAGCTGTTGAATAGAAGAAAGTCTGAGAGTAACATTTCACTCTTGGGTTGGAGAGTTGCACAGAGAAGTGGTGGGATTGAGTTGCAAGACGGGTACCACGTGCCCTACGTAAGAGGTGGTATACACTGGGAAAGCTCTGAGTAACACTGATTATTATAGTAGCGATAGAATAGCGAGAGAGATGCAACATTGCGGCGAAGAGAGAGAGATTGCAGAGAGTTGGTGAGTGGACGGGAGTTAATGATACGAAAGGCCTTCATTTCAATTTTGTTTAGGAGAGCAGTGTGAGAGGAACCTCCCCACACATATGAACAATACTCAATACAAGGACGCACTATGCCCCTGTACAGAGCAAGAAGCTGTGCAGGGGTAAAGAACCCCCTAAGGTGGTTGAGCACACCCAGCTTCTGGGAGGCTGCCTTAGCAAGAATGGTAATATGGTCCTTCCAACTGAGAGCAGAAGAAAAAGAGACTCTAAGAATATTGAGAGAAGATGAAAGATTGATTTTTGTATTGTTGAAGAATAAGGGATAGTCCGCAGGGAGTTCCTGACGGGTAGATAGATGGAGAAATTGGGTTTTGGAAGCATTAAAGGTAACAAGGTTTTCTCTGCCCCAATTGGAGATAGTACTTAGATCAGAATTTAAGTGTTCTATGGCTTCATTCCGTTTGTCGTTGAGGAATTGCTGGCTTGGGCGTTCTGAAAAACTAATGGAGTAGTGTAAGGTTGAGTCGTCTGCGTATGAATGGATGGGAGTTGAGGTACAGTTGAGAAGGTAATTTATAAAAATTAGAAAGAGAATAGGAGATAGGACAGAGCCCTGTGGAACACCGGAGTTTATAGGGTAAGGAATTGAGCGATGGCCGTCCACAACCGCAGCTATGGAATGGCCTGAGAGGAAATTAGAGACAAAGACACAGATGGAGGGATAGAAACCGAAGAAGTGTAGTTGGAAATTAAAGATTTGTGCCAGACCTATCTAGTGCAATAGAAAAAGTCTCACCGAAGTCCCGAAAGGAGGATGACCAAGAGTTAGTAAGATATGAAAGAAGATCACCAGTAGAGCGACCCTTAACCCTTCTTTGGCGGCGCCCGGCTATAGTCGAGTGAAATAAATGTGGCCTATGTGGCGGGGCCCGGCTATAGTCGCATGCAATTTTGAGCACGTAATGTGCTCTGAGAGAGAGCAGAGCGGTGGGAGGAGCGTAGGTTACCTCATGACCGCTCGCCACGTTGGCCGTGGAGCTACTGAGATGTACTCCGCCCTACTCCACCCTCCCTCACTCCCTACACATGTGATAATGTAGGAAATTACCGTATTTTACCGATTTTGCCCTTCGGTTGCACGATCGTTTCAAGACAACCAGTGATCGTAGAAGGATGGTTCTGGTGTCATTGGAAAGCTCATTTATCGCCCTTTCAGGGATACATACTTGTATTACGCTCTGGCTCTTGTTTATGCATAAAAACGAGCGCGGAAACAAGCTCGTTTACGGTAAAAAAAAAACGCTGGGCGGCACAGTCAAATATACTCCACCACCCGCTCTTTGAGTGTTAAGGAAGCTATACTGGCGATCTGAGACCAGATTATGAGAAGAGAAATGCTTAAGAAATTTGGAAGCAAGAATAGTTTCAAAAACTTTAGAAATACAAGAGATGAGAGCAATTGGATGATAGTTGGAGGGTTGTGAGCGGTCACCCTTCTTTGGGACAGGTTGAATGAGAGCAAACTTCCAGCATGAAGGGAAGACGTTAGAGGATAGACAGAGACGAAAGAGTTTGCCTAGGCAGGGAGTCAGCACGGAAGCACAGTTTTTTAGTACAACAGGAGGAACACCGTCCGGACCGTACGCCTTATTAGTATGAAGCCCAGAGAGGGTAGAAAGTACATCTTTAGAAGAGATTAGGATATTAGGCATAAGTAAGAGAGAGGAGGGTGGAGAGGGAGGAATAGCAACGGAATCATCCAAGGTGGAGTTTCTAGCAAAAGTTTGAGCGAAGAGTTTAGCTTTGTCAGAGGAAGAAGTGATGGTTGTGCCATCAGAGTGAGAAAGGGGAGGGAAACACGAGGAAGAGAAATTGTTGGAGAGGTTTTTGGCTAGATGCCAGAAAGCTTGGGAAGAGCTAGAGTTGGATAGTTCAGTGCATTTATTATTGATGAAAGAGTGCTTGGCAAGTCGAAGAACAGATTTGGCTTGATTCCGGGCAGAAACATAGGAAGAATGAGAGTCTTTGAGTTTTAAGGCGTCGGTACCGTTTGAATGCTTCCTCCTTATTGTGGACAGCAGTAGAACAGGCGTGAGTAAACCAAGATTTTTTAGCATTAGTCTGAGAGAAAGAGAATAGAATGTATGCTTCCATGCCCGATAGGATTACCTCAGTAATGTGTTCAGCACTCTCCGAGGGTCCCCGGCCACAGAAGCAGAAATCATTCAATGGGAAATCAAAGAAGTAATGCCGGAGAGCCTCCCAGTCGGCAGCGCCAAAGTGCCACAAACGCCGCCGGCTAGGAAGATTGGGTGGCCGTACTGGAGAGATAGGACAGGTGATAGAGATAAGTTTATGGTCGGAGGAGCCCAAAGGAGAGAAAAGATCGACAGTATAAGAAGAAGGGTTAGAAGTTAGAAACAAGTCAAGAATGTTGGGCCGATCTCCGAGACGATCCGGGATACGGGTGGGTTGCTGAACTAACTGCTCTAGGTCATTTAGGATAGAAAAGACATAGGCTTGTTCACCAGGTGAGTCAGTAGTGTGAGAGGAGAGCCATTGGCGGTGGTGAACGTTGAAATCTCCTAAGATGGAGATTTCTGAGAAAGGAGAAATGGATAGAATGTGTTCCACTGTAGATTTAACAATTGCTTTATTATAACCTGAACTTTTGGCGACACTTGAAAAATTATCTCTGAAATGGCCTATTACATTTACATATAAAGTCAGCTCCTTGGCCAACAACTCTGTGAACATTAGTTTGTTGACGATGATGGGAAGGATTTATTAGGTTGTGTCTGATGTTGAGTAGAAGGTTCCCATTGCTGTTGGTAAGGCTGCTGCCTGGATTGCTGAGGCGGTGTTGTTGGTGAAGGCATTGGGAATGTTGATGTTATTTTTACTGATAAGGGGTAGGAGCTTGGTTCCTGTCTTGTCGTGTTTGGCAATGACCTCTGAGCTGGTCGTGACCTCTGAGCTGGTCGTGACCTCTGAGCTGGTCGTGACCTCTGGTAGCATAGCCACCTAGTTGGAAATTAAATGCTGTGTGGGGAGTGCGGTGTTGTGGAGAGAAAAACTGAGAGCCACAATCATTTTCTCTCTGGAAAATCATTTTGCCTTTAATTTATTTGGCCTGTTTTTGTTTATTAAGGAAAGCCTGTCCAACAGGGACCATCTCCGGTCTAAGTAAGAGCGTGTGGACCTCTCGCCACATGTCAGGTGACATCTAGCAGCTTTTGAAGATGAGGTAATGAAGAACTTGTGTGGTTAACTCACAAGGAAGATTCTTTGTTAGATGGACCCGTAGATCTTGTCTGGCCCGTGCTGCCTCAAATATAGCGAGACGCACGTCGCCAGTTATCATTAAAATATTGGCCAGAGCAGCACACCCAGTGAAGTGTAAGGCAGAGCGGGAGTGCCTGTTCTCAATGGAATCGGCTACGTCCTTCATTGAATGGGCCAATTGTCTTTGGACTATAAAATGAGACAGTAGTCTCTGTGGCTTTTGACGGAGCCTAAAATCTTTGTCTATCATAGATTGTGTAGGGGTCAGTAAGGGTTCTGAAGAAGCTTTACAAACAAATTTGGGACCCCTTAACTCCTTGCAACATATATGATACGATCGCGTCAAATGGAACTTATAACCAAAAACTCATATGACGCGATCGCGTCATATGGACTTATCTACATGCCTCTCCAATAAGTCCATATGACGCACTAGCGTCATATGAGCTCAGTAAGTCCGGTAAGTTAGATGAAGATCTGTCGGTTGGTGGCAACCCCAGGTTCCTCCGATAATTCTAACGGCCACCAGTGTGGTTTTGACAGTTGTGTGGTGCAGTGGCAATGATACCGGGCGCCCGCCACCGTGGACTTACTGGAACATAACATGTCTGGAGGAGTTAAAAACTCCCAAAACTCTGAGGAAAGGGAGTCTGACTGAAATACATATAAAGATGCAAGGTGGTGTTCTTCAGGTGGGAGCATATGAGAAACAGTATCAACACAGGTGAAGGCGAACTTTTGTGCTTCCTTAGCCCACTCTGTCCAGGGCCCATACCCTAGTCCCATAACCTCTAACATGGCGTTGTTTGATTCACTAAGGCGGGAATTACAACCCGCAGACTTGCACAAAATGGAAAGTGATTTTAGTGCATTGTGACCATCTGCTTTGTTAAAGTCAGACCACGGCTTGAACAGCTTCCCCGAAGGGACAGCAGGGGTGTGAGTGAATGTAAAGAATTTTGCGTCCATGGCTGAGGGAAAAGGGTTGACTGTGATATCTACAACACATCCTTCGTTATCTAAGCTCGCAACTGTTTATGTACGTTAATTTCAATTATCCAATCAGAGGGGATAGGGACTACATCTGGATTACCTGTATCAGCAGAAGATGGAGTGAACAAGAGGACAGGTCTCCAATGTCGAGGAAGACCATAGAGTAGGGGAAGGGGTTGTTTAGCCACATCCTGTTCTACTTCTAGTGATGGAGTTGTATATTTGAGATAGAAATAAGACTAGTCAGTTGGGACACGACAGGTGGCTGACTCTCTGGAGCCACAGGAGTAGGTGTCGGAGGTCTGTGTTGACCAGGCACTTGAGACAGGGGTACAGTGTCGACAAGAGGTGGATTAAGCGTAGTAGTGGAGGATTTCTTACCTTGCAGCTCCTCTATTGTGTTGCAAACTTATTTTCTACTGAGTGTAATATGTAATTTTTAAATTGTGTAAGAATAGAAAAGAATTCATTGGAAGAGTCAGCAGGTGAACCAATAGGAGGGACCGGCTGAGGATGAACAAGGGAAGGGCCCTCACCAGGGTCTTGTGAATAACAATGTTCCAGAAAATTATCCTGACTGCCCATAGCTACCGAGGCCTCTGTGTCTTGTAAGGAATAACTTTCATCCACCGAGTCGTAATCATGAGCTGTGCCCCCAATACCCTGTTCCTCCATCTCGCTATCGTGAGTACCAAACCCATAGAGATCCGGTGACTGTAGCTTCGCCTCCAACTGGATTGGGAGAATAGGGTCCACTATTGGTTTAAGCCGGCCTATGAATTTCGGCCTTTACTTCTAATGTAACAATGGATGGGTGAAGCCTTGGACTGTCATGAGCGAGTAGGGGTTGTGTGTGAAAATTAGCCTCTAGAGAAGCTTGTAGTTAATCAAGGGAGATATGACGGGGGCTAATTTTAACCTTAGAAACTGCCACCACAGGACTGGACTCTAGTATAACAGTGTCTGCCCTGCTCACAGATGTATCTCTAGTACTAGAACCATCCATATCCTTGGATGTTACCCTTTTAGTATGTTTAAGTGTCTTAGGACTGGAGGATCACTTACACTTTTTGGAAGAAGAGGCAGAAGTGGAACCCTTGGAATCTGAGGGGGTGGTAGACCTGGATGATTGGTGTACAGAGATATCTAAAAAATCTACAAACTTAGGTTCATATATGGCAGGAGTTTTCTTAAGGGTCTTGGAAATATAGGACTTAACTGCAGCACAAACTGACCGAAGAACTTGTTTACATGTGGCAGCAGTGAGAAATGGTTTTGGGTCATGGTAACATTGAATGTAATATGAGCACCCCTTGCATATCCTATAGTCTAGTTGCCAAAATGTGTACCCTGCAATGTTTACTACTTCAAACTTTTTTCACATAAATATGTTCTTTATGGTTAGAAGAGACAAATTAGCTTGGTTGCTACTTTTGCAACATTGAGCAATTCCCAGAATTCAAGATGGCAGCCGCCGCCATCTTGAATCTTCAACTTTTTTGCTCAGTGACATAAGGAGTCGTGTAATACCACTTTTTAGGGGTTTTAGAGGGCAGGGAGTCCATTTCTGGAATTACATTTTGTATATGGGGTCAAAGTTAAGGTCAAATCAAAGGTCAAAGATAAAATTTGATCATAAATCAGAAAAAATCAACTCCCTTGACGAGTATATGTTCTTTATATTTTTGTTGTTTAGTGGTTTACATCTTTCTTAGTAATTTCAGAGTACGGTGAATCGGCGTGATCAGCATTAGTTCTGTGGTACCCCAGGCCGTCACAATCGTCATGGCTGCTGGAGAGGGAAAGTGCCTCTTTGAAATATTTATTTAGTCAAAAAATGGATACATGTGAGATTAACATAAAACAAAAACTACAGACTGAGCCTTTCAAGAGTACCCGAACCTGCAGTTTGTGCAGTTGGTCCATGGGCCCGGGTAACAATCATCATAGCCAGGGCACCCCAAGTACCCACTAGACAATAAGTGAAGAGCTCTCTGCTCGGGGAACGAGGAACGGCCAACACTCGGGAAAGATTACCCGGGGGTGAAACCACGTAAATATATAAGGAGTCTAGCAACTCGGAGCGTAAATCTATGAAAAATTATAATTGGTATAATATCAATATAAAAGGACCCGATAATTACCTTGATGAGATAGACAACTGGGATTAGGAACAGAGTTGCAAGATGTGCCTAAAACACTCATAATTTGAAAATTACTCTTAACAGGCAAGCAAAGTACCTGCTGTACCTGGTATCAGTGCATTACCACAAGCCCACCGAAACGTCAATAAAATACCCTCATTGTTCCCTGATTAAATAGCACTGTATGAATATTCCCATATTCAAAATATGCTATAGGGGTGCAATGCCTGGTGAGTTATCAGCTCAACAGGTGGCGTTGTGTGTGTGTAAGTGTGAGAGTCCGAGTGTAGGGGGTGAGGGAGTGAAGCACGGGAACGAGGTGGCTTCAGAGATGGGGTCGTTTCGGGCCATGAGTGAGCACCGTGCCTCATGTGAAGGCAAGATGGCAGGTGCTCGTTGTACTCTACGTGCTTCACATGTCTCACTCCCTAGACTGGAACAAGACCTCACAGGCTTCACTGTTCATTGTAAAGCGGTGAATGTTAAGGCTCTCAGCCTATGCCCGAGAGGAAGTAAGTTGGAATATAGAAAAAAAAAAAAAAAAAAAAAAAAAAAAGAGGATGTATCACATACAAATTTATCTTCTAAAAGTAATAATGGCTAGTTAGAAAATTATAGAAAATTTCAAAGTGATTATGTTAAACATAACAATAGGAGAATTCAGAAAGTGAATAGGCTATACATTCAGTGCAAATCGTTGAAATATCTTAAAAATAGTCACATCATAGGCATGAATATAATGTAGGCCTACATACAGTACATACATACATACATACAAGTTTAAAGACCGTTTTGTCTACAGGGAATGTGGTTACAATCTCACGTCCTAAATGGCAGCTTTCCAAGCGGCCCTGTCAAGGGCTGCCTATGTATCTTGTCAAGTTCTTTATTTTGAGATCGGACCGGAGTACCTGATCCCATGTCATTCTAGGTCTACCCCTACACGCAGCTCCCCCCACGTTCACAGTCCGGCATTTCCTCACCCAGTTCTGATCATCCATTCTCTCCACATGACCAAACCAACCAAGTTGGCTCGTGCGCATCACTTCACTGACATTCCTAATGCCCAGATGCCTTCTTAATTCCTCACTCGATACCCCGTCCCTGAAATTAACCCCACACATCCATCTCACCATTCTCTTGTCATTCCATTCTATTCTATCAATATCATCAGCTTTAAACGGCCACATCTCCGAGGCATAGGTCATTGCACTCCTTACGCACGAGGTATACACCTTCCCTTTAAGGTGGGGTGGGAGCCCTCTCATGGTCAGGAGAGGCAGCAGCTCTGTAAGCTTTCCCCAGCCACTTCTGACTTTAGCAATGGAGCCAGCTTCAGTGCTACCTCCAGCGGAAACCGTATCGCCCAGGTAGCAGAACTTATTCACACATTCCAGCGTTACACTGTCGAAATCAACACTAACAGGCGGGTTATTCAACACAAGATCTCTCTTGCACACTGCACATTCAAAATCTATGATTCTTGTCAAAGGTCCTCCAGCTCCACTACATCTCTTGTGTACCTAGTCACTATAGACGCAACATTGGATTGAGTTACTTCCCACACCCTTCCCACATACTGCGCATGGATAGCTGCCGCTTCTTTCCATAGTTCCACACCCTACTCCACTAATCATGACCTTTGTTTTATCTATGTTAACTCTTAGACCCTTATTTGCCATACCCTCCCTCCATCGTTTGAACTTTGCCTCTGCTTCTTGCGCACTATCTGCGATACGAACTAGATCGTCTGCATATAACAGCTCCCATGGGAGTCCTGTCATAAAGTCCCTTGCCAGAGCCTCCAGGACCATCACAAACAGCAATGGGCTGAGCACCAACTCCAACTTTCACTGGGAACTCTTCGCTCAGGCCCCCATTCACTCTAACTGCTGCCCGTGACCTCTCATACATTCTCATTATCAGACGCACTAGCCACTCTTCTACTCCGAGGTTTCTCATAGCCCACTGCATTACTTCCCTGGGCAGCCGGTCAAAGGCCTTCTCCAGCTCTACAAAAAATAGGTATAACTCCCTGTTTTTCTTTAAGAACCTCTCTTGCAGTTGCCTAAGAATGAAGATAGCATCAATTGTGCCATGTCCAGGCATAAATCCAAACTGCATGTCGCTGATGGCAACACTGTCCCTGATCATGCATTCAAAGACCCTTTCGCTGACTTTCATGACTTGATCGAGCATTTTCAAACCCCTATAAGGCCCTTGCCTTTGTATATATTTACTATCACACTTTTCTGCCATGCATCGGGATTTTTTTTCTCCTTTATGATAGCGTTAATTAGCTCCGAGACCCATTTTACCCCAATATCTCCAGCTGTTTTTAGCATCTTGGTGACAATGCCGGAGCCCCCAGCGGCTTTCCCGGACTTAATTTTATATATAGCACTTTTAATAGTGTCGTACCCTATCAAAGGCGGAGGGCCTTGTACTGGGGCTGCAGTGCTGAGCTGTTCTCTGTTCCATTCAAAATCCACATTAAGCAGTCTTTCATAATGCCATGCCTCTCTGATTTCGTTTTCTGTGTAAACAGTCATGCCACTGTCATTATTTATGCATCTTACACCCACGACGTCCTGACTACAGTCCCTCACATTCTTAGCTAATTTATAAACCCTATTGGTATTATTAGTGCTGCATACTTGTTCTATTACTCTATCCTGTATGGTTTTCTTTGCCCTGTAGACCTCTCTTCTAGCATTACATTTGGCGGACAGATAGTCTTCCTTGCTGCCACCTTCCTTCCATACTTTGAAACATCTCTTCTTCTCTCTGACTGCAGCTTCGACATCGTTGCTCCACCACCAGGGGAACTTATGTCTGGGTGGCCCCTTTGTTTTGCCACAGACTTAGTCTGTGGTATCGAGGAGGCTGCGTTCTATAAAGTTCCATTTGCTATCAACATCATCTGGCCTAGCACCCATTCTCCAATCAATTTCCATCATTTCGTTTTGGAATCTGTTTTTGTACTCCTCTTTTTCAAACAACCATAAATGTACTTTCTTGCTGACAGGAACTCTGTTTAGGCACATATCACACACTAGGAGCATGTGTTGGGGGATGCATTCTTCACCTGGTATGATCTTAGTGTCTCTAACCCATTTCCTGTCAGATTTGCTGATCAGGAAGTAGTCTATCTGGCTACTGGATCCACCTGATTCATATGTTATCAGATGGCTCATCCTCTTCTTAAACATATTATTACACGGTAAATATACAGCGTTGGCTGTGACAGATGTTGGGAAAGACACATAGGCAGAGTAGAGAACCAAAGTTTATTCTACGTTTCGCCGGTGTATGTTATGTATGTTATTCCTGAAGAAGCCTTCACCGGCGAAACGTAGAATAAACCTTAGTTCTCTACTCTGCCTATGTGTCTTTCCCCAAATAGTATTAAACACCACAATCCCCGTGGCAGCACAGTGCTCCAGTATGTTGATACATGCCATCTGCCATCTGTTGATACAGTATATTAACCCCTTGTGTGCAGTTACACTTTATTTTTATATAATCTCTATTTGGTGAATTGTATATTTAGTTACATATTCTATTATATATATATATATTTGTTTTGCTTTTTTAGGTAGGTTATCACCCCTGGTAGCCTACTTCTGCATATTTCATACTTTTTGTTTTTGGTTATTTTTGTTTTAGGTTAGTCTAGGCTATCATCCCTGGTGGCCTATTTCTGCGTACGGTACTTCAATTTTTAAATTTTCAGTTAGGCTATCACCGCTGGTGGCCTATTTCTGCGTACCGGTATTTCATAATTTTTGTTTCGGTTATTTTTGTTTTCGGTTAGTCTAGGCTATCACCGCTGGTGGCCTATTTCTGCGTACCGGTATTTCATAATTTTTGTTTTCGGTTATTTTTGTTTTCGGTTAGTCTAGGCTATCATCCCTGGTGGCCTATTTCTGCGTACTTCAATTTTTAAATTTTCAGTTAAGCTATCACCGCTGGTGGCCTATTTCTGCGTACCGGTAGTTCTTAATTTTTGTTTTCGGTTAGGATAGGCTATACCCCCTGGTGGCCTACTTCTGTTTAAATAAACATAAAAAAAAATTCGGTTCGGCTATCACTGCGTATTCAAATTTAATTTTGTTTTGTTTTAATTTTTGGTTAGGCTATCACCGCTGATAACCTATTTGTGTGTATTTCAACATTTTTGTTTTCGGTTAGGCCTATTTAAGTAAGTGAAGCGACCTGAAGGGAGTGAAGTGTTTTTAAAGTGAGTTAAGTGTTTTTAAGTGAGTGAAGTGAACTGAAGAAAGTGATCGTCACCATGCCTCGTGCCTGTACGAACTGCGCCGGTAGATTTGGTGCTTCCATGTTTGCTCCTGCCGATCCACAAGTCTGCCGACTCTGCCAGCAACGAGAGGATTTGACAGCAAAATTGGATGAAGCCCTCAACAAGATCAACGCCCTCACCAGGAAGCTGGAATCACTCCAAGAGTTTGTAACACTCAACGTTGGAGTATCACTAACTCAAATTGTTTCAACTCCAGCATCCACCACCGCCCCAACGTCATCTGCCAACAATCCAACACCTGCAGTAGACACTGCAGCAGATGCTTCTGACGAACCTGAGCCGACATCAAACCAGGACAGCCGCCCTGTTCACCTTAGTCTCTCCCCCACTCCTCGTGCAAGAAGCCTGCTAGCACGAACAGTACCAACCCCTCGCCCCCGTTCTAACCACTCCTCTCCCCGACCTGTACGTAGAGTCCCGCCACCACAGGTTTCCGGATTTACACCAGTGAGGAACGGTGCACGGCCAACGCAGAAAAGGTCTCATCTACCAGTCACAATGTCAAACAGATTTGAGATATTGGTAGAGATGGAAGACGAACCAGAAGAGACCAGGCTCGTTGGGGATTCCATCCTACGAGGACAGGTCGAAGAGTTCTGCGACAGAGTCCCAAATCAACGAAAAAGATTTTGCATCCCAGGAGCTGGACTGGACGACATTGTGGAAGCCTTCGAAGATACCACAAAGGATGCAAATGAAAATACCCTTTTTGTCATCCATGCTGGTTCAAATGACGTCATGCGCACCAGATCCGAAGAGTTGATGGAGAAATATCGCAAGATGATCCAGCACTACAAAAACAAGTCAAGGAATATCATCATCTCAGGCATTCTCCCCAAGATCGACGCACCTGACAAATTCTACGACAAGGCCTTCAGCACAAATAGCCGACTAAAACATTTGTGTCTGAGGGAAGAAGTTGAATTCATCAACCTCTGGGACAACTTCTACAACCAGCCTACTCTGTTCCGCAAGGATGGCACTCATCTAAACCCTGTGGGTTCAGCACGCATGGGTCGTCTCCTACACGAAGCAGTCCGCAGCCATGGATAAAAAAAACGCCATCCGAGAAGAAGCAGCAGTGACATAAATCATCCAACGCCAAGAAAAAAACAGAGGCAACCGAGGACCACCAGCGATAAGGACCGAAGACAGCGAGGACCGAGGACAGCCATGAACATAAATGTAGATCCGACAAGAACCAAAAATATTATTAAAGCGCGTTCCGTGAGTTCTAAAATAACAAATTTAAAGGTTTTCTATGCAAACGCTCGTAGCATACGCAATAAATTTTCAGATTTAGAGGAGCTAGTGTTTACAGAAAATTATGATGTGATTGGCATAACAGAATCTTGGCTCAATACAGAAGATAGAGACTTTTTAGCAGAGTATTCACTTCCCGGTTATGTAATGTTTGAGAAAAGCAGAATAAATCGAAATGGAGGTGGCGTTTTACTTTATATCAAAGAAAGTCTTAACCCTACCCTCTTGTCAAAACCTCAAATTGTGAACGTCGACGCATCTTTTGTGCTAATAAAGAATAATAAAGGTACCAAAATAATACTTGCATTAATATACAGACCTCCAGCTCAATCAGTGCAAACTGACCGAGAAATTTACGAACAAATTGCAGATGTAAGTACAAATTGCAGATGTGCCCCCCTGGGGGTTAGGGAATAGAATATGCCCCACGTGCCTTCTGCGTGTCGTAAGAGGCGACTAAAGAGGTTGGGTCGGTGGGCTTGCGACCCCCACCCGGAAAAAATATCTAAGCAAAGAAAAACGAACGAACAGCCTCGGATGCGGACGGAACCAACGTTGACGAACCACGACCGACTAAGGACATGCCTTCGGACATTCTGAGAATGGCTACGTGGAATGTTAGTGGCATGAATGATGGCACAAAAGAGAGAGAGGTTCTGGAAGTGTTAGTGAATGCCAGGCTGGATGTATGTGGAATGACAGAGACCAAATGGAAAGGTTCAGATGTGAGAGAGTGGGAGTGTGGAATGGGTGTGTGTGCTGGAGTGAGTGAAGGAACAGCGAGAGAAGGTGCATGTTTGTTTGTAAGTAGCAAATGGAAGGAATGTGTAAGAGAGTATGGGTCTGTGGGTTCAAGGATTGTGTGGGTGAGAATGAAAGTAGGAATACAAACGTGGGTGATTGTATGCGTGTATGCCCCGACAGAGGATATACTTGAAAGAAAGAAAGAGGAGTTCTGGATGAATGTGGAGGCGTGCCTGGAGAAGTTTGACAAGAACGAAAGAATATTTCTGATTGGGGATATGAATGGTAAGGTGGGTGATAGGAAAGTTGAGGGAGTGGTGGGAGGGTGGGGGGTACCATCAGAGGTGAATGGGAATGGTAGTGCACTTGTGGACGTATGTGTGGGGAGGAGGCTGTGGATAGCCAACACCTTCTTCCGACACAGAATGATCCACAGGTACACGTGGAAACGGATGTTGACGATGAAGGATAAGACAGTGGTGGAACGAAAGTCATTGATTGATTATGTATGTGTGGATGAACGAATGAAGAAATCTGTGATGGATGCTAGGGTGTATAGGGGTATTGGAGGGGGTCTGTCTGATCATTATGTAGTGGTAGCTAAGGTTAGGATACAAAAGAAGTGGGTGAGGAGAGCGGGAGGGAGGCGAGAGGAGGGTGGAATGGTGAGGAGGGTGGAGAGGTTGCAGGAGGAGGAAGTCAGGGAGGAGTACAGGAGAGCAGTGGAAAGACGACTAGGTGGGTTCGACCTGGAAGTTATGGAGGAAGTGGAGGAGATGAGCAAGGTGTTTAAGGATGAGATCTGTGCAGCATGTGAGGAGGTGTGTGGAGTGAGGAGAAGAGGGAGGGGAGTGAAAGGTACAGCATGGTGGACAGAAGAGGTAAGAATAGCTGTGGAAGAAAAGAAGAAAGCATATAGAGAGTGGTTGGGTAGTAGAGGGAATGAAGATTCCGAGAGACAGAAACGAGCGAGGTACGTGGAGAGTAAGAGGGTGGTGAAGAGAGTAGTGAAGGAAAGTAAGAGAAAAGTAGATGAGGAATTTGGAAGGAATCTGAGTGTAAAATGGAGGGAGAGTAAGAAACTGTTCTGGAAAGAAGTCAAGAAAGTTAGGGAAGGTAGCAAGGGAAACAGTAAGGGTGTGAAAGATAAGAATGGGAGAATGCTAGCCGAGAAGCAAGAGAGAGTCGAAAGATGGAGGGAGTACTTCAGTGAGTTGCTAAATGAAAGGAATGAAGAGCCAGCAAACATAGCTGGATATGGTATGGGAGGGAGAAGAAGAGAAGTAGTGGAGGAGGAGGTGGGAATCAGGAGGTCAGAAGTGTGGGAAGCCATGAAAAGAGTGAAGTTGGGGAAAGCACCAGGAACAGATGGAGTGTGTGGGGAAATGTTGAGGTATGGTGGTGAGATAGTGATAGAATGGGTATGGAAAATGTGCAAACTAGCATGGGAGAAGGGGAGTGCACCCGATGACTGGAAGACTGGCATAATAGTCCCCCTATATAAGGGCAAAGGGGAAAGAGGAGTGTGTGGTAACCACCGAGGAATATGTCTTCTAAGCGTAGTAGGGAAGGTATACAGTAGGGTAGTGATTGAGAGAGTGAGAGTGAGAACGGAGAAATGGATAGGCGACGAGCAGGGAGGTTTTAGGAAGGGAAGAGGATGTGTAGATCAGATTTTTACCCTGAATTGTGTTGTGGAGAAGTATCTGGAGAAGAAACAAAAGGTGTATGTTGCCTTTATGGACTTGGAGAAGGCCTATGACAGAGTGGATAGAGAAGGTTTGTGGAAAGTACTTAGAATATACGGAGTAGAGGGCAAGTTGCTGAAAGCAGTGAAGAGCATGTATGAGGGTGCAAAGGCGGCAGTACGTGTGGAGAGTGAGCAGAGCGAGTTCTTTGACCTGAATGTTGGTTTGAAACAGGGGTGTGTGATGTCCCCGTGGTTGTTTACTGTATATATGGATGGAGTTATGAAAGAAATACTATCAAGAGCAGTGGATGTTGGTGTATCGCTGAAAAGGGAGGGAATTGAGTGGAAGCTACCTATACTGCTGTTTGCGGATGATACAGTTCTGATGAGTGATAATGAATGGGAGTTGCAGGGTCTGGTAAATGAGTTTGGAACAGTGTGCGAAAAACGGAATTTGAAGGTAAATACGGGGAAGAGCAAGGTTATGGTCTTCGAAAGGGGTGAAGTCACAGAGTGTGAGGTGAAGCTGAACGGTCAGGCTATGGAGATCGTCAACTCTTTTAAGTATCTGGGCAGTGTGTTGAGTAAAGATGGGACTATGGATGAAGAGGTGCGGGAGAGGGTACAACAGGGGAAGAGGGTTGTAGGAACGCTAAAAGCAGTAACAAGAAATAGGGTGGTCAGTATGGAAGTGAAGAAGTCCTTGCATGACAGTGTGGTAATCCCGACACTGACTTACGGAAGCGAAGCATGGACGTTGGTTGAGAGACTCAGACCAAGAGTGAGAGCAGTGGAAATGAATTACTTAAGGAGTGCGTGCGGAGTTACATGGAGGGATAGACAGACTAATGAGGAAGTAAGAAGGAGGTGTGGTGTGGAGGTAGATGTGCTGGAAAGTGTGAAAAGGAACAACTTGAGATGGTTCGGCCATATGGAACGTATGGAAAGCGAGAGAATGACTAAGAGGGTGTACGAGAGCGAGGTGGAGGGACAGAGGGGGAGAGGTAGACCGAATATGAGGTGGAAGGATGGAGTGAGGAACTACATGAACGAAGGCGGTGCTGGTTGGGGGGAGGGGCGTCGACTGACTGGGGACAGAGGTGCATGGGGGCGGTTCGTTCGTGGCCACCCCTTCGGGGATCACGGCGTCAGGCAATAGATAGATAGATAGTAACTCACAAGATACCGTAATTTTTGGTGACTTTAATTTACCTGTGACCAAGTGGGGCGATACTCTTACTTCACACTCCGGACATGACTTGTATACGAACTTGCAAGAGAGTTCGCTTTATCAATTTGTTGGAACGCCGACCCGTGGTAATAACGTTCTTGACATTGTACTTGCAACAAAAGAAGAATTAATAGAGAATTTGAATGTTGGTGATGAATTCAGTAACAGCGACCATCATACGATAACTTTCACTTTAAAGTTTACTAGTAACGAACCAAATAGTAGCATCGAAAAAGTCCCTAATTTCAAGAAAGCAAACTTCCATAAACTTAGAGCTATGTTTAAAGAAACTGACTGGAGCTTTTTAATTCACAATAACGACATAAATACATCTTGGAAGTTATTCGAAGCCACTTACCTAAAAGCAGTGCAAGACTGCATACCATCGAAAACTCGGCGTCCAGGCCATAATAATAAGCCCAAATGGTGGAATAAAGATATTTCAAACTGCCTGCTTGCTAAAAAATTTGCTAATGATAGATTAAAATCCTCACAAAATGACGAAGAACGGCTGAAATTTGTAGAGCTACGACGCAAAGCCAAAAAGTTAATTAAGCAAAGTAAAAAGACCTTAGAGTTACATATTGCGAATCAAAGTAAAACAAACCCGAAAGAATTCTATAGTTATATCAGAAAGAAAAAAGTAGTTACTTCAACTGTTGGACCGTTAGTCGATGAAAATGGAGAATACACCAAAGACGAAGAACAAATGAGTAATGCCCTCAATACCTTCTTTGCATCAGTTTTTACAACAGAAGACCTCAGTGATATCCCTACACCATCGCCGATTCAGATTGATAATTCAGATGTTTTAAGCAATATCACCGTTACAGAGAGAGAAGTATTGAATTGTTTAGATAAACTCAAGGTAAATAAAACGCCTGGACCTGATACAATCTCGCCTAGAGTTCTAAAGGAAGCTAAGGATGAGCTCTCTAAACCACTGACATTACTATTCAATAAATCCTTGCAGTCTGGAACTATGCCCGATCAGTGGAAGCTAGCCAACGTAACACCGATATTCAAAAAAGGCAGCAAATCCCTATCCAGTAACTATCGTCCAATTAGCTTAACCTCAGTTGTATGTAAAATGCTAGAAACGGTCATACGAGACAGACTCGTAAATCACTTAGAGGAAAATAACATACTTAAAGATACTCAACACGGCTTTCGTAAAAACGTTCCTGTTTAACAAACCTCTTAGACTTCTTCCACGATATCCTCAACCTCTACGATGAGAGTAAAGCTGTAGATATTATATACCTTGATTTTCAAAAGGCCTTTGACAAAGTTCCCCACAAACGTTTACTGCTAAAACTAAAAGCGCATGGAATACAAGACGGTGTGTTGAAATGGATAGAAAATTGGCTCAGCGACAGAAAGCAAAGAGTAGTCATAAACGGTAAGGCATCAAAATGGACCAATGTAAGTAGCGGGGTACCCCAGGGATCGGTACTAGGACCAATTCTCTTTCTAATTTACATCAACGACATAGATGAGGGTCTCACCTGTACAATCTCAAAATTTGCTGACGATACAAAAATTGCAAATAGCGTACTCTCAAAAGAACAAGTTGACGATATGCAACACAATCTAGATAAATTGTCATGTTGGGCCCAAATTTGGCAAATGAGTTTCAATGCAGATAAATGTAAAGTACTACATATTGGATACCTAAATGAGAAAGCAAACTATTCGATGAATGGCACTCAGCTTAAGAATGTAAACAGAGAAACCGATCTGGGAGTAACAATATCGAGTAACCTAAAACCGAGTCAACAATGTTCAGAAGTTGTTAAGAAGGCAAACAAAATAATTGGCTTTATAGGCAGGTCATTTGAGCATAAATCCAAAGAAGTTATCCTAACCCTTTACAATTCCTTAGTCCGCCCTCTTCTGGAATACTGCGTTCAATCCTGGTGCCCTTATTACCAAAAAGATATAAACAAGCTAGAACGAGTTCAACGTAGAGTTACCAAAATGATACCTAGCCTAAAGAACAAACCATACGAGGAGCGTCTTAGAGAATTAAATCTATTTCCTTTAACCCAGCGCAGATTAAGAGGGGACTTAATTCAAGTGTTCAAAATCATCAAAGGCATCGACAATATGAACTGTAGTAAGTACTTCACTATCGACCAATCTAATTACACGCGGGGAAACGGTTGCAAAATTATTGGTAAATCTTTTAACTCGCACGAATCTAAGAATTTCTTCTTCAATCGAGTTGTCAACTTGTGGAATGGGCTTCCCCGAAACGTTATAGACTGCATCACCGTTGATTCATTTAAACTCCGCCTAGACAAATATCTCGCATCAAACCCGCGACTGACTGCGTTTGTAAATGAATAACTTTATTTTATCCCCCCCTCAGTTACTAACCCATCTGTCCCCTACTAACTTCCTAATCCTGCCACGGACATTAGTTCCAGGGCAGTAATTCCCTTTCCAATGTTCCCTTACCCACTCTAAACCACTGTTTGGACACTTGATCCTCAGTGTTTTGGAGGACAAGCAACCTAGAAGGGTCACTGGATCTGTTGTTGCTTAATTTCCTTTGTACTCCTTTGTATGTATTCACTTCCCAGGTTCCTATGGCCATAACCCTGAACTCTGCGCACGCCCTCATATCCGTCGGCACCTACCCCGACATGCCCATTCTTGTCTCCTCCCATAATTACTAGCTCGCCTTCCTTGCATCCGACAACCACCCCTAGTAATTTATTCCAAATCTGTTCTCTGACATTTCTACCTAAGCCTACTTGGGGAACATATGCTGATTTAATATCTATAACTCTCGCCCCAACTTTCATTCTTAGTAAAATCAGTCTTTCATTAATCATTTTAACTTCTATCACACAATCTACCCACCTCTCTGCCACCAGGAAACCGACCCCTCCTTTACCATGTTCGTTTCCCTCCCACATGAACTTAAAACGTTCATTTTTTCCCGTAATCCATCTCGCACTCCCCCCTTTCCACCGGGTTTCCTGGGCACGACATACTTCCACCCGCCGTCTCTCTAGCATTTCCGCAATCTCACCCGTCCTTCCTTTCATGGTGCCGACATTCACACTTCCGAACCTGAACATGGGGGAAGAATCTGCGGTAGTGTCCTTTTGCGATTTTGTATCAACAGACTTATGTTTTCTTTGATAGGTTTTTGTCATGATCGTTATTGTTGCTAACGTTGGAGGTCACTATCCCCAGGTATCCAGCTCCAGGCAACCCCGGGCAGTTGTTACCTAGAGGCCATCCCAAGGTCTTAATATGGGTGGGACCTAGGGGCCTCGGGGCACCCCACCAGAACCAACCGCAGGGACGCAGTCCATTCGCGCACACAGCACTACGGCTGGCCCGGTATTATGAGCCTAGTGATAGGGCAGCCTCCCGGTGCGCTACCTCCGGGTTCAGGCCCCTGTACTTCTAGGCGGAAAGTGCCAGTCTGTAAAGACACTATGCCCTGTACCCTCTAGGTCCTCCTGGTCAGGATGCATCCCCAGGGGGCCAAGAGCTGGGCCTGAGGTAGGTCCCTCATGAATAAGTAGTAATAGAAGTCTAAATGCACTTACCATGCCTAGGGGGGCAGGAATCTAAGGCTAGCCTAGGGGTAACGCATGGGAACACGAAATCTAAGATTTTGTGACGGAAACCACAAAATAATACTCCTGCCAAATAGAAGAGTACATATCATACGTAGATAACAAGTAAAAATCTGAAACAGTGTTAACACGTCTAAAAGAATAATTATGAAATCATAAAACAAGATGGCGTGGCATTCTAACTAGCACGGCGTACACCAACGCAAAGCCCTCACACTCTCTAGCACTAAGGGTGCTAAAATCATTGGTAATACACATTCCTAGTTCACTTTAGCACCACAGGGATCCCTCAATATTTGTGGGAGTTACGTTCCTGAAAATACTGCGACTAGCTGAATCCGCAAATACTGTACTAATTCGTTTGGATCGTAAGGCCTGCATGGCCAGTGTATCTATTACAGATTCCCCAATTCACTCCCTATATCCGTTATACATTAACATAACTATTTCTTACTTGGTCTTGTTTTAATCTATGAATCATTTCTAATGCGATGGAATTGAAAAAAAAAAAAACATCCTTCCAGCAGACAAATAGTATATTGAAAAAGAGTCAATACAAATTCCCCCTTTGTCTTTTCAGAAAGTTAAGTCTGTCTCATATACTGTTCGCATTTTATCGATCGCTTGAACCCAGCAACTCCCTATCTATCTATTCAGTATATATACAGTATACTGTATATCTAATGTATCTATTTATCTACCTTATACATTAACATAACTATGTCTTATTTGGTCTTTTTGTAATATGTTAATAATTTCTAATGCGATGGAATTGAAAAAATAATATCCGTCCAGCACATAAATAAAAAAGAATAACAAAGAGTCAGAAGATTTCCTCCCATCTTCTTCAGATAGACACTGAGGGTGTGACCATTCGACCGTGGGATTTGCCTTTTTTTTCATGGTATATTTTCTCCTTGAAAGTGTGTCTAAACAAAATAATTATGAACTATTTTCACATGTTTTTAAATGACATTTGTGTAATTTTTGCTGATTATGAGTTGGTGGGAAAAAAAATCTTTAAATCCATCATATCAGAAATTATTCACAGCTTTTATATTGACCAAATAACATACATTATTAAGTTTGTTCAATAGTTTTGCATTCTCAGTAAGGGTCATTACTTTCTTGTCTACTGAACCATAACGAAGGGAGGGGGGAAGGAGGGAGCGGACTGGGTGGCGGGTGCCACCCGTCGGGTGGTAAATAAGTGTTTGGCGGGCGCGGCTGATTCAAACCATTTCTAACCTTTATTTGTATTATTACTATTTATTTAAATATATTCTAGGAGCCAACCGCGAGTAAGCGAATCCGCGGACATAGAATCCGCGAACATTGCGGGACTCCTGTATAAGTATGTAATATTGACTCATGATAAGAACGTGCAGAAGGGGCAACACTAGTCCTGAGTGGTGGGGGGACACGTCACTCGTCCAGTCGCATCCGGTGTCAGCTGAGAGAGGAAGACTTGCGCAAGATATCGCTACTTGGCAGCTGTGTATGGGAAGTTCTAAGGACAAAATGCAAGACGGTTAGCAAAACTGGTGCGATGTTCAAATTGAGTATTTCTTTAATTATATTTTGTATTCAATTCTAGTGGTTTTCGCAACAATGACGTGCCTTAGGAATTATTAACCTGAGAACGGCTAGGAGACTCTTAAGAGGTTTTGGTGGTGAAAGATAACGAACCTCTTAAGATCCAAGGCCTAAAAAAAAAACTTTTAACAGACCCCAGTAGCATTTAAAACAGAGGAATATGTGATTAAGTGAGATAATTCCCTTCCATACCTTCTATCACTCCTCCATATGTGTCAAAACCCCCTCCTTTCCCCCCCCCCTCCCTTCAATTATCACATTTTTCCTCTTATTCCCTTGTTTATTGGTTTATTTATCGTGCCAATATCTCCAACCCGTTTCCAAGGTATTCTACTGCGCATATCGAGTGCATGGGGAGAGAAAGAAAGTGAGAAAGAGGGCTCAGTCTGCCTTGAGGCCTGAGAGAGAAAGCATATACGTGCATTCGCCTCTCACCTCATGACTGGCGGGTCGGCAATAATTCGTCTTTTTTCACCCCCCAAATACTATTCCCACTTGTTTTATTGCTGTTACATGTTAATATCTTCATATTAAACGTAAAATAGGCGCATATGAATAACTAATAACGATATTTATCATAAAATTACGATTTTAGGCGGGAATGAAGCCTAATATCATCGCTTGGTGGGAGAGTTTGAACTACCAATAGCGCGCTGCTCTCAGGTTAAAGGTTACCCACTAGGAGATTTATGGTTCTCGGCCGACAGTTACAAGGTAAAAACCAGGTCCTTAGGGACCAAGAAGAGGCCATATATTACATATAGGCTCTCACGTCATTGACTACACAACCACTATTCAATAAAAGGTTTTCCTTCCTTCTCTTCAGGTTGTCAAACCCGTAACTCATTAATTACATACAGTATCATTCATATTATCTAATTAATTGTATCATTTAGTGTATCTGAATTATAGAAGAGTATCTCAATGATATCGTTATTCCTTCCTTAGATGCATGGAGTGTGGAGAGGCACTGGAACAGTTCTCCAACGATGACCTTGGTATGTGTATCATCATCCTGTCTACCTTTGTGTACCGCCAGCCGTCCCTCGCTGCTCCACTGTTACCAAGGATGTTGAAGACTGTTGCCAGGTAGTGTTTCTATGTGTGTCCCTCGCTGCTCCACTGTTACCAAGGATGTTGAAGACTGTTGCCAGGTAGTGTTTCTATGTGTGTCCCTCGCTGCTCCACTGTTACCAAGGATGTTGAAGACTGTTGCCAGGTAGTGTTTCTATGTGTGTCCCTCGCTGCTCTACTGTTACCAAGGATGTTGAAGACTGTTGCCAGGTAGTGTGGGTGTGTGTGTATGTACATCACTGCTCCATTGTTACTAAGGCTGTTGAAAACTGTTGCCAAGTAATATGTATTTACTAATTTGTGTTATATAGGATATGAGTTAAGCTCATGTTGTCCCATCTTTCTTTACAAGACTGAATTTTGTTTATTTAAAGCTCTGAATGGTATTGGCATACAATATTTCTCTGGTATATTATTACATTTATTTTTTTGTTTTCTTGTATGAAGGAGACAAAAGGCAGGCTTCCTGTAATGAGTGTCTCCCCCAAAGTCAAAAGAGTGACAGAGAGCCAAATTCAAGGGACATTGGGGCAAAATGCCTGGACACACGAAATTTAAAGCAGTGTAAGTCAAAGGATGAAGGAAAGATTGATTGAGGGAGATAGTTCCAAAGTTAACGTATTGATTAGAAGAATGACTGAGATTTTTTTTAATTCTTGGGTTGAAGAGCTGGACAGAATAAGAGTGGGATTGTGTTGAAAGACGGGTGCCTCCCACTTGCCATGAGAGTATGCACTGAGAGAGCTCTGAAGAACACTGATTGTTGTATTAGCGATAGCAGAGTGAAAGAGATGGAACACTGCGGCATGTAGAAAGAGGAAGTTAGTCGATGAGGTGAAATGCAGTTGACTCTACCCTTTCGAGAAGTGTGGTATGGGTGGACCTCCCCCCCCCCCCTCCCCCCCCCCCCCCCCACACACACACACACACGTGAACAAACTCGATAATAAGGAATATTAGAAAGAAAACTGGAGACAGGACAGAACCCTGAGGAACACTGGAATTGATAGGTTGACGAAGTTAGCCATGACCTTCCACAAATACAGCTATGGAGCGGCCAGAAAGGAAATTAGAGATAAAGGCACAGATGGAGGGATGGAAACCAAAGGAGGGTAGCTTAGAAATTAGAGATTTGTGCCAGACTCTATCGAAGGCATTC